>CAJQZJ010031536.1:9994256-10152808 GCA_907164525.1 Lophiomys imhausi
ATACATACATACATACATACATACATACATACATACATACATACATATAAAAATGTACATACTAATATACATGTAAAGACACAGATATATACATATTATGTGTATAAATATATACAGTAACACACACATATACATATATATGGGCATACATGTATATACATGGGCATATGTACATGTTAGAGGAAACATCCCAAATTACATCAAGGATAATCACAAACCCTAAGCATCATACTAGTCAAGAATCATAAGAATATTCTTTTTTTTTTTTTTTTTTGGTTTTTCGAGACAAGGATTCTCTGTATAACAGCTCTGGCTGTCCTAGACTCACTTTGTAGACCAGGCTGGCCTCGAACTCACAGAGATCTGCCTACCTCTGCCTCCCAAGTGCTGGGATTAAAGGCGTGCGCCACCAATATTCTTATTTTTAAAATTTGTTTTCATATTATTAGCTATTTCACATCCCAACAGCTGTTTCCTCTCCCTCCTCTCCTAATAGTCTGTGCCTGGCACTTCTGCTCTGCTTTCCCCCTAATTCATGCCTCCTCTGTTTCTCTCTTGAATTGGACAAGCTTCTCATGGCTATCAACCAATCGTAGTACATCAAGTTGCAGGAAGACTAGCCCCTGGCTGGAACAAGTAACCCAGTATGAGGAAAGGGGTCTCAAAGCAGGCAAATATAAAGTTGATTCTTCTATTCACTGTGATTGATATTCAGTGGCTTCTCTTTTCTCTGAAATCCACAGTAGATTTTAGTTTTAAAATTAATTATTTTTATAGTAACCATTCTTGTTTTAAGCCAATAATTTCTACCCCATCAGTAAAATCTAATTCACATTGTCTTTCTATTTAGATAAGAAGAAAAGGATAGTTTAACAAGGGATAGATTAGCAAATTTATACACCTCTTAGCTTGGGCTCAGGTTGTACTCCTCCCCTCTTGAATATTCCTCGTACCTTAAGATCCTCTCAGGTCTCTGAGGTGGTGGAACACTAGATAGCTAGAGTTTCATAGTTAAATTTTCAGTTGTTTAGGAATTAGGAGGGTGTTCTGGATCTAAGATGTTTTTAAAATTGTGATGCTAGTCAAGATGGAAGCTGAGTTGGATATAGAACTTTAAACTCATGGAGATGGTTAGATAGTAGAATGTAGAAGTCCAGTGCCAAATACATATGGACTATACATTGGGAATATATCCTAAGCCCTGTAACTCTCATAATTGTGGCCTAATTATTTCTATTGTTTTGTATTGTATTTATTGTTATAAGTGAAAGAGCCATTTGCTGGACTGAAATGGGGAGCTGTTGGGGGTGGAAGATATACCTTAAACTTAAAAAAAAAAAAGGAAGGGGATGGGGGCTTGAGGGGGAAGAGGGTGGGAGAGTGGGACAGGAGGGGGTAGAAGTGAGGGGATTGTGATTGAGATGTAACTTAAAGAAATAAAAAAATAAATTAAAAAGAATAAAGAGATCCCCACTTATATGAAGCTGACATTATATTCTTATTCAGCCTTGGGATAAATAACACCTCCCAAGAAAACTATAATTATTTTAGTTTCATTTTAATTCTTTATTCAAATATATTCTAGAACACAGCTGGGTATAGAAGGCATAGGAAAATTGGTCGGAAACAGTGTTGGGTATATGAATAATAAATAATCTCTCCTTAGAGAACTTGTAGGAGTCAATGACAAAAACCCCACCTAACAGGTTTCAAATCAGGAACACCAAAGGGAAGAACATACTCATTGAGCAAAGGGGTTGCATACTCCAAGCTTGTCAATTAGAGATTTGGTCGCTCTATGTCCCTTAATAACCAGTTCCTCATCCTCCTGGATTCCCTAGAGATAAGCCCCAAGTGGTACCCAGTTGCTCTTATGTACCCTCATTCTGATCTGGATAATCATTTTATATGTGAAGACAGTCCCCTTGCTTATTTACAATCTGTGTATGTATTTTCAATATTTTAAACGA
The DNA here is from genome assembly GCA_907164525.1 of Lophiomys imhausi. Lineage (NCBI taxonomy): Eukaryota > Metazoa > Chordata > Mammalia > Rodentia > Muridae > Lophiomys > Lophiomys imhausi. Next base: position 9,996,227 of record CAJQZJ010031536.1, read on the forward strand.
GATCCCAAGAACTATGAACACCTAGTCCATTCAGCGATTCTTGTTAACAATAACACATTATGATGTCAATTTTGATTTCTAACACCTAGGCATGTGTGTTGAGTAAATACACTCATATTTTAAGATAAAGTTTTATATGATTAAGAGGCAAGGTACTAAGAACTTCCATTATGATTCAAAATGAAGACTAATTTTAATATCTTCAACATGGCCACTTTCATATTCCAATTTTGGTAAAAGCTAGTAACTTGAAGTTTTTTTAAATAATGCTACTCTTACTAGAAGAATAAAAGCCTTTAGTATTTGCAACTCTATAAAATACGTAGGAGACATAAGTTGGTGGGTGTAAGGCTAGCAGCTAACTGTAAGGAATACCTTGGAAACACTATTCTAAATCATTACCTCATGGGTTTCAGACACAAATTTATGACACTTCAGTGGCACAGGAAATTCCTGTCTGAGTCTCCATTATGGAGGTGCATCATCTTTCTTCTCCTACTGGACTTTAGCTTCCTAGGAAGTGTGGCTTCTCTTTAACAAAGCATAAATAAGTGGTAAGTAGACAGGGAAAGAGAATAAGAAAAACAGGCAAATCCTTTTATTGACAGCATGTCATTTTGACACAGACCACAGACCTACACTTTCCATTAGGCCTTTGTATATTTGAGTCTCAGTGGGTTTCAAGGGTGTTGTAGAGTCTCTTGAGACCGGATTTGTAAGTTGAAGACCTTCCAATGAATGCACATGAATGGACAGTTCTGAGTACAATTTCAGTATTAGTAGCAATGAAACTGTTGAACCCGAGAGGGGCTCACCGAATCCTGACGCCACAGACCACCAATGCCCCCCCAATTCGCTGTAATAAACATGAGGTTTATTAAACTCACGCGCCAGGGTTCGATTCCCCCATAGAGGAATGAACCCCGTAAAACGGTTCTCTGGCCCTTTAAATACACAAGCGGCTACAAAAAGGTGGGAGCACCAAGGAGTAGAGGCAAGGCAACAGCCACAGGTGGTGATAAAGAAACAAAGAGTATGTTAAGTTAGGTGGGGAGTGTAGAGGAGGGAACCAAAGGGGAGTCTGAACAAACCTGCCAGCTATGCAAGCTTTGATGTTTTCAAGGACTGTGTTCTGTAGGTTTCCAGAAGGAGTGAGGTCAGGGTCTCACCAGAGAGGAGAAGGCCATGTATTCATTAATTTTTACAACCTTACAAAACCAGATCTGTTTAAGGGTTTTTCCCTGTATTTCAGTGAAGAGAAAGTCTTAAGGTTGGTTTACACTCTGGTTGCTTCATTTACAATTCAATTAGAATAAATGTCAATGTAGGCAAATACTGTGAACAACATTTCTAGATTCATTTATAAAGATGCTTACCCGATAATGCAGACTCAGGCTCATGACTTCACTCTCGGGGAACTTGAGGAGGGCTAGGAAGAATTATAGTCCCTTCTAATCATTAAAATGCATGCATGAAGTACTGCAAACTAGCTTATTTATCACTACTGAAATGCTGACAAGAGCCTTAAAGGCCTATTTCTTCACTTAGGTGAAGCAGGAAAGTCCCGCGTTCTTTAAAGATCAGGAGATATTGGGAGTAGCTATGTCTATTTGTATACAGAGTAGTATATGTACAAAAGAATGGGTTAGTTATTTCTCAGAATGATGTTTTGTATATAAAATCCTACATCAGAGAGATGGAAAACACACTGGTAAATATTATAAAGTATCAACAAACCTTAATGTCCCACATTTTCATAACCAACACTGTAGGATTGATTCCATCCTTGAAATAACTTGCTCATATTTGAACCTTCTAGGTCTAAATTTTATTATCATGCTAATAAAATAACAGATATATTTCCAAAGGAAGGTTGTACTGATATTAACCTGTTTGTGTTATATTGTCCTTATTATTATTTGATAAATAGACAGAGATAATCTCATAGCTTATGTAAATGTATATCATATATAATAGAAAAAGTGGTGAAATTTAGTCACACTATTTTTATTACATTATAACACAACTGAACGTTTTATTGCTTTAAATTATGAGAGCTACAGGTTGATTCATTGAAGCTCATTCATGTAATTGAAAATAATTGTGACTATTTTGAATATGTATACATTATTTATATTTTAAATACCCTGTTATATTAGTTTTTACTTGTTATAGTAGTTTTAGAGTCACTGTTAAATGGATACATTATTTAAATGATTGTAATTTTCTGAATTAGAAATTCAGTTGGAGTGAATCCAATGCCTTCTAATGTTTCTACATCATTCCACAGCAAAGCTTGAATCACCTTTAAGTGAAGTGCTTATAAAAAGCATATAAGTGCTCTTAGTAATTTTCAAGGAATATCTACAACATTGCCCAGCATTTGACTCTTCCAGATTTCATTTCCAATAAATTTAAATTGCTTTGTATTGTGGAGAGTAATTTAAAATCATTGAAGTGCTCTAAATTCCACAGTAGCGTACCTATAAAATATAAAGCCTTTCAGTGATATAAATCATTATGCACACTTTAGAGCCATTTCAACAGATCAAAGACTCTGATTTTTAGTTTTCACTGCTTTAATTTAAAAAAGTGAAAAATGCCATACCAAAATAGCATTTATCATCAGTGAATGTAATAACCACCCTGAATTTCAAACTACCTTAAAATTTACTGAAGTAAAATATAATGATGCATAGGTAAGCAAAAAGTAGTTAATGTTTAACAACGATTTAAAATAATTTAAAATCTCTTTTTACATTAAATTATACTGATATTATAGTAATATGTTTCTAAAATTGACCAATAATATGCTTTTCTGTTTTACACATAGTATGTGGATATGTAATATTGACAATGCCTCCTGGAAACCTCACAAAGTTTTAGGTTAAAACTTGAATTGGTTAAATATTATGAATAAAAAGCAATAAGCTAATTTCATAGGAAGATGTTTAAGGAACACATATTGAATGGATCAAACCAATTCAAGTTTTATGTCATAGTTTTGTTTTATTCTAACATAATTCTGTAAATAAAATATTGATCATTGATAAAGACACAGCATGTGTTGTATCCATGGTTAAGTAGATTTATATGATTAATGATGTATATAGTTACACTCAGAACAATAAAACAGTGGTGTACAATGAAGCTTGACGATTAACAGAACCCTTTTATGACAGAGTTCTAAATGAAATGAAAATATGCATAAGGTAATAGTACAACAAAAGGCATGTTATGATTCATTAGCTATCCTGAACATTTTGTTTGTAATAGAATCCCATTTGTTTCTTTTGTCTTGGGTTCCTAAAATTTGGGATTCATACAACAACCAAACAAAAAAAAAAAAAAGAAATGCACAACCATATAAATTAATTATGTACAATTTCTTAAAGATTCAGATATTAGATTTAAGTCTTTAAATCATTTTTGAATTGGTTTCTATAATCCTGTCATAGATAAAATATCATAATAGCTTGTTAGCAGTTCGGACCTTCTAGGCCAGAAGTAAGAAGTAAATTCCAATATAGGTCATAAATAGACCACATCTACTAGTATTTTTACCTAAAAGTAAACAAAATAAGGAAAACTAAACAAAGGATATAAAGTTGCAAATCCCATGAGATGTGATCTGAATTTGTATATTAACATAGCTTTATATTAGAAAATCTTTCAATGTTTTAAATATTATGAAACCCACTGCTTCATATTTTTTTAATTTAAAAATTCAGCTACATGAAAGCCACTTGAAATATTCCTCCTTTAAGATATCTTTCCTGAAAGAGACTTGTCAGGAGTTATAATTAATAAAACTAATTTTCATTTGATTTAGATGATTCTTGCTACTATTGGTATTTTAACATAAAACATTACCAACATCAATGTTGGATCACCAATTTTTCATGTGTATAAAATTAAAAATCTTTTTGAGTTGATACATTTTTATTTTATAGTAATGTCTATTTCCTTTCAAATTCACAAAAAATCCGCGATGTCACTAGGTAATAATTTGACAAACCAATGTATGTTGTAATAATGACACATAAAAAAGTGGCTTAAAACTGATGATTTGTTATTTCTATCAATATAATTTTAACAGGTTGTAATACAGTAAATTTTTGTATAGTTATAAAAAATAAGTTTAATGAAGCATTTAACATATTTTCCTACATAATATGCTAATGTTTAATGTATAAAGGGACAGATTTATACATTATATTTATTTTATCGGTTTCAGCTCAGTTGTAGATCAGGACATCAATAACTGAGCACTTAAGTGAATCTTTCAACAGTTTTGCTTCACACTTCTCTTCCTTTTTAGATGGCTCAGCGGTTAAGAGCACTGGCTGCTCTTCCAGAGGTCATGAGTTCAATTCCCAGCAACCACATGGTGGCTCACAACCATCCATAATGAAATATGGTGCCCTCTTCTGGCCTGCAGATATACCTGCAGACAGAACACTGTATACATAATAAATAAATATTAAAAAAAAAAGAATTAAAAGATATTAATGTTTTATGATTATAACAATATCATTTCTCTTTCCTTTCTCCCTACAAATTTTTCCATATATCACCATGTTTTATTTCTAATTGCATAAACCTGTGGTAGGTGTGCATATTCATGTGACTGCAGATGCTGATTGAGGACAGAACATTTGATCTTCTGATAGTAACATAACAAGCTATCATGATCCACATGACATGATTGCTTCTAAACCATATTGGGTCCTCTACAAGAGCTGTACAAATTCTTAAAATCTGACGACCCTTTCCAGTTCCACATAAGTTCGTTTGTAGATGCTTTGTGGTTTAGTATTTGCTTTAATCCTATTTCTTTGTAGAGTTTTGAGAACTTTGGCCAATTTATTTTGATTGTATACTTATTTCATTTTTAAAACTCTTACTTCCCAATTAATTATCATTTCTTTTTTAAAATTTATTTATTTATTACTTAAGGTTACATCTCCATCACAGTGTCCTCTTTCCACCCCTCCCAGTCCCGCCCTCCCACCCTCTACCCCCTAACCCTTCCATTCCACTCCTCTGGAGTGGAGTGTCCCTACATAATATTCCCCTGCCCCAGTTCAGCAGTTCTATGAGGGCCAAGAGCCTCCTCATACACTGGAGGCCTACAGGCAGTACCACCAGGGAAAAGTGTCTCAATGACAGGGAGAAAAAAAAACAACAAAAAAAGTCTACGTCCATGTTACATCTCCATCACAGTGTTCTCTTTCCACCCCTCCCAGTACCGCCCTCCCACCCCCTATCCCTTCCGTACAACTTCTCTGGAATGGAGTGTCCCTATGTCCCTATATCAGTCCCTCGCCACAGTTCAGCAGTCATATGAGGGCCAAGAGCCTCCTCATACACTGGGGACCTATGAGGCAGCACCACTAGGGAAAAGTGTCTCATTGACAGGGAGAGAAAGAAAAAGTCTATGTCCATGTTCCCTTTGGTGCATTGGTTGTAGTATAGATATCCTGTACATATATAGCTAAAATCTGACTATAAGTGAATAGATGCCATGTGCATCCTTCTGAACCTGGGTTAGCTCACTCAGGATGAGCTTCTCTAGTTCCATTCATTTGGCTGCAAACTGCATAATTTCATTTTTTTTTCTGATAGCTGAGTAGTATTCCATTGTGTAGATGTACCATAGTTTTTAAATCTATTCTTCAATTGAGGGACATCTGGGTTATTATATTATTATTTGTAATAATTATCATTTGTAATGCTTGTCTGTTTTGAGAGCAACTGTAATTCCACTAAAGGGAGAATATAAATAATACGCTTTCCTACATTACAGTGTGTTTATAGAGTAAAATTTCTGGACTATATAATAAACTAAGAAATACAATGATATTGATAGTTGTCCATTTTCTTTAAGATTGAAGCATCCACAACTTTGACAAAGTTCTAGGAGTCCAAATTTAAGGCTTCTATATGTTGCATACAAAATAGAAAGGCAAAAGGAAGTTTTCACACAGTGAGCTTCTAGAAATATTGCAGCAATGAGGTTTTTTTTTCATAACAAATCACCTGAATCTAATGTTTTGCTTTTTTTTTTTCTCTAGTGACTTGATTGAATTTAAGAACAGAGAGGACCATAGAATGAGAAGAGACAGAATGTTGGCAAGGAGTGAATAACATGAATACAGCAAAACAGCAAACAGAAAAACTGTGGAGTAAATCAAGAACACATAACATTTTAAGAAGTAAAGTCAAAATGAAGGATTTGGGAGTAGTTGGAAGAAGCAAGAGTTGATCAAAATATATTCTATGAAAAAATATGAATAAGATTAAACAAATATAGTGCAAGAACCATTTTATTGGTAGTCATAAGTGGGTTGATATAATATACAAGTAGAAATAATTTCTTGGCAAAAGAAATGCAAGCCATAAAATATATGAAAACTAAAGAATTATTAGATCTCTAAATTCCTTCAGTGTGAGATTTAAAGACAGATAATAAAAGGCAAGAGTACACATATATTATATCACAGTAGAGTTATTGATAGAGGTTTAAAGGAAGTGTAATTAAAAACATTAACATGCGCATTATTTCTCATAGTGTGATAAGAGTGGTCCAGTGTATCTTCTTATGAAAATGAAATTATTTTATAATTATACTTCTACTTTTCTTTATTTATCTCTTCTTTTTACTGAGTGATCCTAATAGTACATAAGCATTAGCTGGTTGCCTAGTTGAAAAACAAATAACCCTCACAGGCATTTATGTCATCGCCAGTCTCAATACCCCGTGTCATTATTCTTTCTTATTGAAAATGTCTTTCCAAATGTAATTGCTGGCTTCACCTCAGCTTCCTTTAATTGTCCTACCCTATCTCTGGTTTCTACATCTCCCTACTTTTCTTCTGAATACAAAAACAACATACTCAATATCAAACTTTTATGACCAAGTTTTTGTTTATGTTCTATTCCAATTATTGGGCATGCTGATCATGTATTATGATTGCACTTATCTTTAAATATTTATCATCTGTGTTTTTTCTTTCCTCTACATTCAGGATTGTAGTAGTGTTCTCCACCTCTTTGAACTTTTCCTAACTGTTCCTGTTCCAGTCCTTTTAGCAAACACTGTTGTAATAATTAAAGAGTTATCTTTGATGTCTCTTTTTCAAATGAACACAGAATGGTAAGGACTATGGACTAAAGTGTAAAGACAGGTTTGGGTTTCCAAATTTTTCACATGTATACTGTGTTTCTAATTTGGTACTTCAGTTCCTCTTTCTTAAACCCACTAAGATTTTTAAGAATACTGAATTTAACATGATCTTAAATTCTTCTTCAAATGTCATGTTTTTTTATTGGATGTGACCTATCCATCTACAGTTTAGGATGATATAATAATTTGTGAGTATCTTTACTCTATTATTTTATTCATTTAAATTATGAAATTTAAAATATATAGTCATAGAATGTTTAAGAGTCACTGAATTCCATATTTAAGGAATACTTCTTAAATACTTCTTATAGGTACATGGGGCTGATTTAATCTGAAAGGGAATCTTTGAGTGCTCTGTCATTTTGAACTCTAACAGACTGTATCTCTCATATTGGTAAGCCCATTATCTCATCATTATAGCCTTGGCTGGACTGAATCTCACTATATAATTAAGTTGGTCTCTAACTCCCAAGGGCAGGGAGTGATGTTTTATATTACTTATTTTATCTAATTAGCATGATATCAAACTATAGTAGTAGAAGAGTGTCATATAAATTGTATGCCTTGTGTACGAAGCAGTTTCAAATAGCTCTTTGCGATGAACAGGGTGAGTTAAGGAGCCGACATGAGGTTTGCTGCAGCTGTAAGTTCTTCAATGTCAGGCTCTGCCAGAGTATTCTTTATTATTTGAATATATTTCATTTCATTTATAAATATATAAGTAGCATTGACAGGCCTACTCAGAAATGTAATTTCTCAAAAATCTACATACCATTCTTATCCTAGTACTAGTCATCTAAAGAAATAATTATAGAGTATTTCCATGAGAAGCTATCATTGTAATCATCCCATATGCTTGCTTGAGTTCATTTTTTGGGTGACGGTGAAGTGCTGCCCTCTTTCTTTGAGAATAACACAATCCTATCAGTACAATCTATAATTTCAACTTTCTGGTAGAGCATGGGGACTTTCAGTCATAATTTGCTTTCTTTCAAAATGGCATTTCTAATTCCTTTGGTAAATGGAATGAGGTCATTTTTAGGGATGAAACAATATTTTGTGGTTGTGTTACAATTTTATCAGCACACATGCATTCTTTGTCTGCATATTAAAATGTACTCATACTGTTTGAATGGACCATTTTGTAACTCCTATTCAAAAGACTTTTCTCTGTATTGCTAAGAACAACTCTAATAATAAGTTGGTCTTAATAACTCAAGTAATAATACAGCACTATCCAAAGTAGTAAGGACAGCATTCTGAGACTATATTTTATCAAAATAATAGCCTTTTCCATTCCAGCTTTTTATTTTAGTTCCATTGCTCTATCTAGCACCCAGAATTTAAGTCCAACCATATTCGCCCACCTCATTGGGGCATACATTGACATGTCCTTTGAGAAGATTATGAATTTTCTTTGTTTTTATACTTAATATCTCTCAAAGAGTGTTACATTATTTCTCTCTTATAGTTTTCTTTAGTGATGTGGGGATAAATAGTTTTAGGACTTGAGAGATGAATGCATTATTGTATAGGATATAGTTTTCATGCAAGTTTAACTCTGATGTCTAGCATTAAATTAATAATACTGGGGCAATTTTCCAAAGATGAGCATAGCTTCTCATCATATTATCTCAAACCCTTGCCTATCAGTGCCTTGTCTAATTTTCAGAAGATACATTGGGATAGATATTCAACCTCCTCTCAACTCTTTCAGTGACACATTAGAACAGATATCTGATGCTCGTTTTTTTGTTTTTTTTGCACACAAATTTCACTAGAACATGTCTGTATTCAGTTGACAGAATTACACACCTTCTGACTCTTACTTACTTCTGCATCAAATTTCTGTGGTCAAAACCACATAATTCTACAGTTCTGAGGCTTAAAATTTTCCTAGAATTCCTAGATATCTCCTCCTTTTCTCATGTTACTGCATCCTGTCTCAGCTAATAGAATTCTTAATAATATTACTCTTGTTCAAAGTCAAAGACTCTTTATAGTCTATGTAGCACCAGTTATGAGAAAGTATTAGTGAATGAATCAAGTTTTAATCCAGACAAAAATCTTTATTAAGGTAAAAAGGAATAGCATTTTAGCATCTGTCCATTTGGACGACTTCTTTTAGAAACTATTCTGTTAGTTGATGTCTTTATAAAACTCTCAGAGGTAGACACATTTGTGTGGAGAAATATTGATGTAATGTTCTCAGAATTAACAGCTGTTACAAGTGGGATTGGGCAGAGGAAAATATGGATTGCTGACGATGCAGTCATACAGGAAAAGTTGATTGCTGACTGAGGGATATAAAAGCATTGGCATTTTACATGGGGACCTTGGAGCTGATGCAGTCATTCCAGATTGCTTCAAACAGATAAATCGTCCAAGCCCCTTTAAATGTGTATTGTCCAGCCATTGGACGTGTGGTGACAGCAGTGGAGAGATATTTCATTTACAGAGACAGATTCTTCTAGATAAGGTCAAGATTCTGAGGGAGAATCAGGTGTGTGAAGGCCATGCTGAATACTTACATCAGTGAGGGGGAGAAATATATCATGTCTGAAGAAAGGAATTAAGAAATTTGGGAGCAAAATAAGGTGCTCATTTCAAAGGGCCAAGGCAATGCTTTCTCTGTACAAAATGCCTTCTTTTTTTATGCCTCCTTAAAATAGTGTTTGATTAGTCTTGATTTTGAAATCATATGCTACCTCTGTCAATTATATTCTTCTCTCTACCATAGAGTATAATCTCCACAAGAGAAAAGAACATTTTCATTTATTCAAATGACATTTCTAGCATTTAGAAAGCACTTCCTACACAGTATATAATAGCTATTTGTACATGTGGTAACAGAGAACCTTTTATAACAGAGTACAATAAGAACTTTGATAGTGTTATTCTAAAGAAGTAGTAGAAGCTAGGAAAAGTATTTCACAGACTCAACAGATATCTAACTCTGTTTTTGATTAAGAAAAAAATGAATTTGAGGAATAGGGTGCATATCACAGTTTCAATCAGAAATGTCCACACAAGCTCATGTTTAAGTTCCTTTCCCTAATAGGTTTCCTGTTTCCTCCAAGATTGAGACAGATCTTGCAGAAGTGTTATTATTTGCATAAAACTAGAAAGGAGAAGATAGAGTAAATGAAGCCACAATGACAAAACACTTTGTTTTATTCACAACTGGACCATAGTGCTTTTATAAGGACCTGATTTCTTGTTTGGGGGCTATGTGAGTGTGCAAATCTCCACTCAGCCAGCTCCATATACGTTACCAGGATACCTTTTCTAATTTAGTCAGACTTGCAGATTTTCACTTAGCAAACATAATATAAATCTAAAATAAGTAATCTTCTTTTGGAAAATGATTTTGACACTTTGCTTAGACTCAATCTATGGGTGAGAAAAGCTGCTTATATTCTCATATGATTTACTCTACTTCTTTTGACAGCTTTCCAGAAGGACACATCACAGATTTTTTAGTGGATACTTTGTTTTGCATTCTTTAGAAATTTTCCACGTGGTTTTACTTTTCTTTAGCCCTGTGAGGTCAATAAAATTGCCTATCCTCGTAGATTTGTTTGTGGCTTATGATCATGTCTGAGTGTTGGGGAAGATCACAGATATAAGGAGCCCAAAAGTATAAAGAAGATTAGGTCATACAGGTCCTTCACTTGCTTGGTTAGATTTACAGTTAGGTATTTTATATTGTTTGTGGCTATTGTGAAGGGTGTTGTTTCCCTAATTTCTTTCTCAGCCCATTTATTTGTTCTATAAAAAAGGGCTTCTGATTTTTTTGAATTAATTTTGTATCCAGCCACCTTGCTGAAGGTGTTTATCAGCTGTAAGAATTCTCTGGTGGAATTTTTGCGGTCGCTTATGTATACTATCATATCGTATGCAAATAGGAATAATTTGACTTCTTTATTTCCAGTTAGTACCCCCTTGTATCTTAAGCTGTCTTATTGCTCTAACAAGAACTTCAAGTACTATGTTGAAGAGATATGATGAAAGTGTACATCCTTGTCTTGTCCCTGAGTTTAGACGAAATGCTTCAAGTTTCTCTCCATTTAATTTGATGTTGGCTACTGGCTTGCTGAATATCACCTTTATTATTTCTAGGTATGGTCTTGCATGCCCATTCTTTCCAGGACTTTTAGTATGAAGGGGTGTTGAATTTTGTCAAATGATTTTTTAGCATCTAGAGTTATGATCATGTAGTTTTTTTCTTTAAACTTGTTTGTATGGTGAATTATGTTGATGAATTTTCATATGTTGAACCATCCCTGCATTCCTGGGATGAAGCCTACTTGATCACGGTGTATGACACTTTTGATGTGTTCTTGGATTTGGTTTGCCAGTATTTTATTAAGTATTTTTGCACCTATGTTCATGAGGGAGATTGTTCTGAGTTCTCTTTCTTTGTTGGGTTTTTGTGTGGTTTAGGAATCAGGGTGTGTGGCCTTATAGAATGGCCTCATACAATGAGGCTTGTGCAACCATTATGGAGGTCAGTCTGGTGATATCTTAGAATACTTGGAATAGCACTGACTTGGAACCCAGCCATGCCACTTCTGAGTATACATCCAAATGATTCCTCACAAAATCACAAGGAAGTTTCCTCTTCTATGTTCTTACCAGCCTTATTTGTAAAAGCTAGAAACTGGAAACAACCCAGATGTCCCTCAACCGAAGCATGGATTAAAAATCTGTGGTACATCTACGCGATGGAATGCTACTCAGCTATCAGAAACAAAGAAATCATGCAATTTTCAGTCAAATGGATGGAACTAGAGAAGTTCATCTTGAGTGAGCTAACCCAGTTTCAGAAGGATGGCATCTATTCACTTATCATTGGATTTTAGCCATATAGTACAGGATAACTATACTACAACGAATGCACCAAAGGGAAAATGAACATAGACTTTTTTTTCCTGTCAATGAGACACTTTGCCTTAGTGGTGCTGCCTTGTAGGTCCCCAGTCTATGAGGAGGCTCGTGGCCCTCATACGAATGCTGAACTGGGGTGGGGGACTGTTATGTAGGGACACTCCACTCCAGAGGAGTGGGATGGAAGACATAGGGGTAGATTGTGGGCAGAAGGAACTGGGAGAGTTGGAAAGAGGGCACTGTGATTGGAGATATAACCTGAAGTAATAAACAAATATTTTTAAAAAAGTAGGTGAGGTTTGAAACTCACACAAATAACTTGTTTGTGTTTCCAGGACTGTGACCAACACAACTTCCTTAGCCTGGCGTGGTGGCCCATGCCTTTAATCATCTCTGGCGTATAATACACCATAAGCAGTGGGTGAAATCTATGAAATACTTCATTTCTAAATTATACTGTACAATGGCAGTAACATCTTTGTACAGTGGCCTTTCAATATTAACAGAGATGATGTATTTAAAAATGTTTCATAAGTTTTAAAATGTGATAAGTATTATTTTGCGCACATAATGAATGTAACTATGGGCTCCTTTGATGGTAAGTCAAGAACTGTTCTCACATGAATCAAACCATTAATTCCCGATGGTGCTTAATTATTATTGAACACATTTTTCTTCACAGGATATGTCAGTTAAGTGTGCTTGCCAACTAGCTTGTTTATCAAAACATTCCAGGCACTTTCAGATTCTTATTTGCATTGCTTCATGTTTACCACTCCCAGAAATTTGTATTATCAGCACATTTAACTCCTCGGCTATTTTTGAGATAGTAACCAGAAGATTTGGTTCATCATGTGCAGAATTTCTCACATCTGCCATTTCCATTTTGTTGCCATTTGTTTTCTTCAGCCTTTCATTACTTCATGTTTGAATAATTGTCACAGATTTCATACTATTCCTGCCACAGAAAGTTTTCCTTCTAGGATATTATATGAAGTTACTACCTTGTTATCACACCATCAGGTGATACCTTTTCTGTCTATCTCTTTAAAATGTTTTTCTCAATTATGATTCTTCTGCTTTTTGAATTTTATTATTTCAACACTTTTTCAAGTTTCCTGCTTATGAATTCAACTATTTTTCAAAATCTGAGTAAGATTTTACATATATGGAATATTTATCTCAAAAGCACATAAAGGAAATCTTTTGTAATATGAATGGCTTTTAACAAAAATTAGACATGTATTCCAGCTCAGCTTTGAAGTTACTTTCATAATAAATCACTGATTATAAAATTCTTGAGAATGTAGAGGCATATCATAGTTCTAACTATTTCAGCGATAAAATAATCCTCTTTTAGGTAGTAAATATTGATTAAAGCCTATTCTCTTGTAAGCCTATTTGATTCTCTAACAAATGTTAAATAAAAATCCTTAACTGATTTGAATCATGCAGATATCTAACTAATCAGTTAACACTAGAAAAAAACAATCGGATGTGCATTCTTATTTACTTTGCCTCATCAAGCTGGTTTGTGCCTCAAGGTTCTATTTCTGTTAGGTGAACAGCTGGATATTGTGTACAGGGTTGGCCCATTCTGTGAGTGAATAAATTAGTCACCAAACAGAAACTGCCCAAAGTAATGAGTCACAGTGAGAATCCTGTCACTCTGAGGAAAATAAAAAATACTAAAACAAGTAGTTTTAAAACTTTTCCCATATGTATCATGCAGATAAAAATTTCAGTCCCAATCATTAGGAAATATCAATAATAAGAAATAAAATACTAATTAAACAATATCACTGAGGCCAGGCAGTAAGGCACATTCCTTTAATCCCAGCACTCGGGAGGCAGAGGCAGGCAGATATCTATGAGTTAAAGGCCAGCCTGGTCTACAAAGCAAGTCCAGGAGAGCCAGAGCTGTTACACAGAGAAACCCTGGCTTGAAAAACAAAACAAAACAAATAATAGTAATAATAATATCACTGTAGATATTTTATTTGTTGATTCTGTATTACAACATGGAAGAAATATCTTGAAGTGTTTTTTCCATTTATTCTATCAGTCATAGAATAAATCCAGGTGTTTTTCTGTTGCTTGTACTAAGTTTTGCTTACTAAACAAGATGTAACATTAAATACAATAAAATGTTGTGAGATATCTCATATTGCAACTGAAACTGTTCAGAATAAACTAAATGAGCAAAAATTTGAATATTTTGATGATATTCATATTGTGTTTCTATTTTACCTCAACTTATGTGCTTCCAAATCTACACATTTGAGATTCTAAGTTATTAATACATAATTAAAGGAAATAATTTTCTTTTTATCAAATTCGAGGTTTTAAATTTCAAATATGAACACTGTATACATACATGTATATAAAGGAACTAGAATGAAACATCATGGCAAAGGTGAATGGGTGATAAAGATATTGTAAATGTGTAGAGACAAGATACAGTCTTTACCATATTTTTCTATAATGTCTCTGTGTATTTTTATTATGTAACATATTTAGTTTGAAATAGAATATCAACTCTAAAAAATGTTAGTTGATGAGAATCCCAGTTATTAATTATTTTGTCTTGGAGATATTCTTTATAATACAAAGGCCCTTAGCAGCTCTCACCATAAATCTGGTAAATCTCGAGTCCTAGTGTTAACTGGTATCTGCATATGTAGCTTGATGAATCCCAGTGAGCTTCACAAGGCTAATTAGCAATATGGGCTTAGAGAGTTATTTACTTCTATCAACCTTATTTTTGCTTTCACTAGTTATTAAATTTTACATATTCCATATTTTGGGGTTATATTAAAATCCAACTAGTATATGCTTTTAAAGCAGCATTGCATAATAATTTATTACATGCTTTTTTCATTCCTGGCAAATAATTCTATATTTAATGCTCTGTATCCATTTCCCAGTTTTATTTTAATATATTCCTGGTTCATTTATATAAAATGAGGTTTTTAATTTTTTTTTCAAGATCTTTCAATACACTGCTGTTTGTTTGCCCTGAACTAGTTAATGTAGCAAAGCCAGAAAGATAACTGAAGTTTTTGTTTTTCATTTTTAATTATGGATTTATGTCTTTATCTTTGTGTAGGTATGTGTCTTGGTCATTCATTAATATATATTTAATATACATACAGTCAGTAAGCAGCATTTTTCCATAGTTTCTACTTTAGTTCTTTCTTAAAATCCCTCCTTAACTTCCATTGACAACGAATTATGACCTAGAAGTATAAGACAAATATTCTCTTTTTTTCTTCAAGTTGCTCTTAGCCATGGCATTCACCTCAACCACATACAGGAAATTAGAGCACCGAGTCATGTAATGTATTCAGTAACATAATACAGTATGTGTCTATATTTACACTACTAAAGTTTAATGAGAAATTTGTGTTATTCAGACTGGTACTAGAGACCCAGGTTTTACCTCTTGAGGCACAAAGTTTACAACTGCCCATCTATGCTCAGCCTAATCACTATTCTCTTAAGATTCCTTTATGTTAAGATTGGACTAACGGGGCTGGAGAGATGGCTCAGCGGTTAAGAGCACTGCCTAGTGCTCTTCCAAAGGTCCTGAGTTCAATTCCCAGCAACCACATAGTGGCTCACAACCATCCACAATGTGATCTGGTGCCCTCTTCTGGAATGCAGGTGTACATGCAGATAGAGCACACATATGCATAAAATAAATAAAATAAATCTAAAAAAAAAGATTGGACTAGCATGGTGCTTATCACAGAACCTTAATTGTCTCTGAATTAGTGATGGCTTTGTCTTTACTGTTCAGTCCATTTCAGAAGGCAATTTCTTAACATACAATGCATATATTTTACACTATTTAACAGATTGCACAATCTCCTTTCATTTCATTTATTGTAGCTAGATTAAGAAAGTCGTTGCTACCAATGCAGCCCATTTCCTTACTTATCAGTATCTATGCACATTTCTTTCCTTCACTGACATATACCCTCCATACAGTTTTTATCAGTCTCTGGCACTTACACCCCAGAGAATGATTACAAAGCCTAAATTACCTTTTAATTAAATATTATTCGAACTAATAGTCTTATCTTCACCAAGACACCCCTAGGCATTTTGAAAATATCAAAGAAGAAAACCCATAGGACCAAGAGGAGCAGTGATGACCAATGGGGCAAACGTACATAAAATGAAGCAATTAACTTAATGAAGGCAAGGGCTCTGTCTTTATTCAGATGTTAACTATTTGTAAAGTGTGTGTCCCACCAAAAGATAAAGAATGGGATCTAAGAAAGCGGTTTCTGAGTCTCATAGAGTGTTTACATTTGTTTTGGTGAACAAGGCAGTTTGCTTGTTTTGTTAACTTAATGAAATTCTCTTTCACTTTCTGAAGATCCAACCTTTCCCAGCAACATGGCCAAGTGGAAATCATGTACTCAAATACATTGGGGGGGGGAGTTTACAAATTCAAGCTACAGAAGTAGTAAATTCAAGTTTATATGATTAACAAATGCTTTTGCAATATTTAAAATTTAACTATATTGTTTTAAATTTTATTATGGTGATTATCAATAAGAGAGTGAAAAGATGATCAAATATTGAGGAATCACAAATTAGGTCTCATATCAGAGTTCTTGGGCTGGAGAAATAGAGCATGCTAATAATCCCAGAATTCAATTCAAGAGGTAAAACAGCAGACAGATCTCTGTGAGTTTGTGTCCAGACTGGTCTAAATAGTGAGTTCTAGGCTAGCAAGGGCTACATAGTGAGACTCTCTCAAACATTAATCTTTATGACACATTTGATAAGTTTATCAAACACCTTTTCTAGCAACATCATATTTTCTTCATGCAAGTATTCACATTTACAAGGTGGGTGATTATTGTTTTTTTGCTGTTAATATTCTCTGTTTAGTAGTTTATCATAAGCAGAACGTTGACATTCAAGAGAGTGTTTGCAGAATATAAGGAAGAAGCAGAATACTTCAATACTCATTGCAATTTAGCTCAGCAAGTAAAACCTAATCACAAAGGCTTCTAGTGTCAATGCAGAACTAGAAAATGCCAGAAGAGAATTATTAATTAACAGATTATGAATCATGCAATGTTTTCCTTCTGCATATTTAATATATTTGAACATGTTTTAGGCTCATTTTGTGCTGTTATATTTTGTAATAAATTTTTTTTAAATGCAAGTTCTGGGGGGCTTGAATTATCTACCGATATACTCATTTTGTTAGGTAATTTTGAAGTTTCAGTTTTGTACTATTCCAAAATAAATGGCAGCTCGTTCACCTCTTTGTCCCAGAAGTGCTGCACATAAGCACATTGTCTAGTTTCCATGATCATTCCTTAGCACTGTATTAGGTATGTCAGAGTAGCTGTCCTAAAGTGCCAAAAGAAACAGCATCTTAAATAAATTACATACTTTATAATGTCAGCAACTTATGCAATCAAGGTGAAGGTTCAAGATAATGAAGCACTTAATAAATACAATATTGTAATAACCATAATAAAAGTATGAAGGGAACCTTCAGTGCATTGAGGCCTAAAACACTGATATATTGGGTAAGTACACTAATAACTTATTTTCATTTTGAACTGATTCTAAACTTGAAATAGTGCATTACTCAACTCAACTCAGAGACTACCAAATAATTGTTATACCATATACTAAAAATTATTTCCAATTTTCAATCATAATATATTTTTATACATATAAATTTCAAGTAATGTTTTTAAAGTCTACTTATAGCTTTGATTATAAAAATAATCTTCAATAACTTTATTGTAACAATATTTTATTAAAATATTATATATTTTAACATTTAGGTAAATGTTCACATTTTATAACTATAAGCTTGCTCATGTGTTCAGTTATCAGTCCACATATGCACATAAATAAACATATGTAACTGTATATGAATATATGTGCAGATTTCTTTACTCTCTAAATTACAGAAAATCATGTCCATATTTTAGCTTTCTATTACTAATACAAAATCACTTAAATATTCAAGTATAAAGAAAATAAAATTCATTTTGCCTCACTGATTTGGAAGTTTCTGTATATGATCTGTTGACCAAATAGCTTACAAGATATTGGTATTATAGAATATTATAACAAGAACACATGGTAGAATAAACTATTTATTTCATGGTGGCTTTAAAACAAATAAATGGAGAGAAGACAAGAAAAGATGAGTCCCACTCCCTCATCTAATCCTTATTAATCCATGTCCTCAAATTACCTAAATGGTTCTATTTGGCTCCACATTTTAAATGTTTCACCTCTTTGAAAGAGCCAAATTGAAGACCAAGCCTTCAACACATGGACAGAACACTTGTACAACAGGACTCCATTAGTACAAAAACAATAATTTGTCTATGAACTCATCAAGATTTTCCCCATATCAAGTTCTAGATGTTTCTCAACTGATATGGGTACATTATGCTTTTGCAGAGAACCTGTGTTAAGTTCCCAACAGTCAAATCAGGCAGTTCACATCCATTTACAATTCCAATTCTCTGCTCCCTTGAACACCTAATTTGAAGAAGGCAAACATACCTAATTGTATAATTATAAAAATTCTGTAATTATAAAAAATAACCTCTGGAAAACAGGATAGGCAAGTCCTTCATAATTCCTGCTTGACAATCAATGTCTGTCAGAGAAACAGGGCCAAATGGCTGAAGATTGATGCTGTAATGTATGGAGAGAAATTGGGAACTGTCCAAGTAGCCACTGGTATGTCATTTCTTAGGTTTGGAAGCTGCTGGTTCTGAACTTCCTGTATAACCAAATATATTTATCCCTGTCAGGTCTCTGAGGTGGTTGAAGACTGGATAGCTAGAGTCTCATAGTTAAATTTTGAGTTGTTTAGGAATTAAGAGGATGTTCTGGATCTAAGAAGATGTTTTTAAATTGTGATGCAAGTTAGGATGGAAGCTGAGTTGGATATAGAACTTTAAACTGATGGAGATGGTTAGATAGTAGAATGCTAAAGTCAGGTGCCAAATACGTATGCACTGGACATTGGAAATGTGTGCTAAGCCATATAACTCTCATAATAGTGGCATAATTATTTCTGTTATTTTGTATTGTTTTTATTGTTATAAGAGAAAGAGCCATATGTTGGACTGAAAGGGGGAGCTGTTGGGGTTAAAAAGATATACCTTAAACTTTAAAAAAAAGGAAGGAGTGGGTGGGTTGAGGGGGAAGAGGGTGGGAGGGTGAGGCTGGAGGGGGGAGTAGGGAGGGGATTGTGATGGAGATGTAACTTGAAGAAATAAAAAATAAATTTATATTAAAAAATTACAAATTTGAAAAAATGTTCTTCCTTTTAAAATTTTATCATATAAGAGGACATATATATTAAGATTTTTTAAAAAATTTTACCCGACATGCCTTTTGCATATATAATATGATTTGCAGTTTAGTGTTTTTATGAGATACCTGACTGCAAAAAGAAAGGGTCTCTGTTTCTCATGTCTTCTCTTTGACTCTTTTCCTTCTGTTTTTTGTTAGTTTTGTTTTCTTTCTGTTTCATTTTGCTCTCTTTTCGTTCACTTCCAATATTTTAGTTTTTGTCATATTATATTTATTATATTATGTCATATTATATTTTGCTATTTTCTCTCAGAAACATGTTTGTTTTCTTTTTTAAAATTTTTTAATAATTTATTTTTTACTTCAAGTTACATCTTAATCACAATCCCCTCCCTACTCTCCCCTCCAGTCCCACCCTTCTACCCTCTTCCCCCTCAACCCCCCATCCTCTTCCCTTTTTTTTTAAGTTTAAGATATATCTTTTCCCCTCAATAGCTCCCCCTTTCAGTCCAACAAATGGTTCTTTCTCTTATAACAATAAATACAATACAAAACAACAGAAATAAATAGGCCACAATTATGAGAGTTATATGGCTTACCATACATTCCCAATGTCCAGTCCATATGTATTTGGCACCTGACTTTAACCTTCTACTATCTAACCATCTCCATGAGTTTAAAGTTCTATATCTAACTCAGTTTTCATACTAACTTGCATCACAATTTAAAAAACATCTTTTTAGATCCAGAATACCCTCTTGATTCCTAAACAACTCAAAATTTAACTATGAGACTCTAGCTATCTAGTCTTCAACCACCTCAGAGACCTGAGAGGAATAAATATATCTGATTATATAGGAAGTGCAGGGACCGCAGCTTCCAAAACTAAGAAATGACATACCAGTGGCTGCATGGACAGCTCCCATTTTCACTCCATACATTACAGCATCATCATTTGAGAAGAATACACCCTTAATGCCAACACACTAGAGACAGAAACAAGCAGCTCTCAGAGCTCAAGTTCAGACTGACACAAAACAAGCTCTAAATAGAGGAAAAACTTCGATCCAGGGGTGGTGGAGCACATGTTTAATCCCATCAGTTGGGAACCATGTGTCTTTGATCCCAATACTTAGAAGGCAGAGAAAGGCACATAGGATTTAAGTTTACAACCTACTTACAAAAGGCAGGCTGAAATTCAAGCAAATTGTCCTTTGAGATCTCAAAATATATACACTAATGGTTTGTTTAGCTCCAAAATACATGTTTGTTTTCTAATGAGATACAGAAGGCAGGTGGATCCAGATAAGATAGGAGATGGGGAGGAGGTGAGAGAATTAGAGGAAGAATAAACCATAATCAGCATATTTTGTGAGGAAAAAAATCTATTTTTGATAAAAGGAACAAAATAAACCGCAAAAGTTTCTCCAAATGTTTAAATAAATTTAAGATATATTTTATGTAATTATTAATTATTGTTTTTTATATGTGAGAGTGCATGATGTAGGGGAACAGATATGGCTTGGCATGTATATTGAGATCACTACACAACTAACTCTGAGAAATTGGGTTTCTGTTTCTCCTTATATGGGTTCCAGAGATTGGAGTCAGTTTTCTTGGCTCCTGAGGTAAGTGCCTTTATCTATTAAGCTGTCTCATAGGGCCATACCATAAACATATTTAAACTACATATGCTTTCAATATTGTCGTACTAATTTCACCAGTAAGAATTTTAAATGCCCTGTTTTATATTATTAATAAATATATATCTGTATTTTATTAGTGCTTTTAGTATAAAAGAAACCATTTGCTATCCATAAGGTGGTTCATTTACTTATGTTTTTTATAAACAAAGATAAGATTGAGCTTCCTTACACACACAGAGAGTGTGAGTTTGTGTGTGTTTATGTGTGGAGACATATGTATATCTGTGTATGTTCACACTTATATTTTCACTACTTCAACTACAGTCATCTATAAAAACTTAAAATTACACAATGAAGGTTTCCAAATACTCTATAAATGTTTCTATCATGTAACCACACCAACAAAATCAATAAACTTCTAGGAAAAATTGATTTGTTTCATATTGTTTTTTAAATGATTCTGGAGGGTGTCTACAAGCATAAGTAACTTTTCCAGAAAATAGAAGTGACTTCTTTTCTAATTTCAAAGTAGTTAATTATCAAATAATGATAAAATTATTAAAGATATGTAGCACTTCATATTTGTCTTTCCTCAATATTGCTCAAGTGGGCAATGATTTCGAATCTTCAGTAGCCTGGTATTTATTTTTCAAGTTGTTTGTATTAGGGGGGCTCAAATGTAACAGATTGTTCACTGCTGCTTTGTTTTCTTTTGTTCTATTCAGCAATAAGCAAATAAGATACCGAAGAAACTGAGTGTGGAATTATAACAAGCATATGTAAAGATTTTTGGAGCATCATACAATGAAGAGTAACCATTTCTGGCACTTAAAGTTGGAGAATTCCATGTAAATTGAAACCCAATCATATGTTGACCATAGTGGCCATTAATTAGTCAAGAGGCTGGTGCTTCACTGGCTAGTAAGAAAATCTGAAATTCACACAGAGTACAATTTTAATTAGAAAGAGAAACTACAACATATTTTAAAAAACAAAAATAGTAAGGTTGTGGCAGATAAAGTAAACAACTAATCATATAAAATACTAGAAAATATAAAATAGACATAGTGCATAGGAAATATTATTTCAAAAATGCATGATACTGCAAATTGAATATATTGGATTCATTTGAAAATTACACTGCAAGTTAGATCACCATATCCAAATAATATGATCTAATGTAAGGTATAAATGGGAAATTTGAAATGAAATCATGGCAATATGAAGCTTATATAAGTTGAAATTGGTGTTTGATTGAAATATTCACCAAGAGACAAACTTAAAAATTTGAGTTCAGAAATAACCAACAATGATATGTAAAATGTAACTTTGGTAAATAACAAGCAACCTTTTTTGAAAAGTTTATGTGAGTCTGGGCATTTTAGATCATTTGTATAGGATATAAAAGACCTTGAGTTACACATCTGCAACACAGACAAAAAGACACACAGATACACATATGCACAGACACAGAGGCACACACACACACAGAGGCACACCGACTCCCCCATCACATATGCAGATGCAAACTCACATACAATAACACACAGAACACATCAACACACACACAGACAGACACAGTGACACACACTCACATGCATACCAACACATACACACACACACACCACATGCATTCCCTTATGGTGAAGACAATGAAGTGTGTGGATCTATGTGTACTCATATGTAATTTATGGGTAGCCGGAAGAAATAAAAACTGAAAATTCTCAAAGATATGAAAAAAATCACCTCAGTAGAAAAAAAGCCAAACTGATATCATGTTAGCCACTGGGACTACAAGGAAAAGATGACTGTACAGTGTGTTTCTTTTAAAAAATTAACTATTGCCCACAAAGTGTCCAAATGCCTTTCCTGTATATGTGAGGTCCATGAACTTGCATATAAAAGGGGGAAATACATTTGTTAACTTAGAATTTAAAATTTAAAGTGTCATTATTAACACTAGGTTAAGTAAAAGGAGCCAAACACAAGATATAACAAACACTATGTGATATAAGAGTAGACTTGAAAACAACAAATTCATAGAAGTGAAGGGTAGGAAGCTAGTCATCATGGGAAGTGCCTGCATTAGGAAAATATGAAAAGGTTTTTCAAAGAATATAAACATCTATTTAAATGATGAACCAGTTTGGCATATACAATGTATGCTATGACACCTGTAGTCAGTAATTCTGCGCTATACATGTACATATACATATATATGCATATATATAAACAGTGGTAAATGCTGATTAACTTGTTATAGTAATTATTTTTCAATATACATATGCTTTAAAATGCTATCAAATAGACATACCCCATAAGTATATGCAACTTTGATATATGAATTTATTTCAATATTGGTCTAAATTTTATTTTTAAAAATGATAAATTATTAACATAATTCCTTAGAATACATTTTAGAATTAAACTAAAATGTAATTGAAATAGATGTTGTATAGACTTAAATAATTAAAATATCAAACATAGTCAGGTGTGGTGGTATATGACTTAATTTTCATTACTCAGGAGACAGAGATAAATGGATCTGTCATTTTGAGGGTAGCCTGGTATACCTAGTGAATTTCAGGATAGCCAGAACTACATAGAAGATAAATACTGACCCAAACACTGACCAGTCATTCAACTAGCAAAACTGAACAAAACAAGTGAAACAAAGAATAAAGCCACCATTACCTGTAGTTTATAAATACACAAATTTCATGAACAAATCATGTATATGTGGGCACATTTAAATATACTGGTATTACCTCCAATAAAGTTAATTGAGCTTTCCTATTTCTTATGAAGAAAAATATGGAAAATCATTCAACTTTGACATGGTTTCCTTGATTAAATTTATAACTGCATTATAAAGGATACCTATTAATATCTGTTATTTAAAACTAACTCTTAAAAAAATCCTTGACATTGTCAAGATTTCACATCTTCATGTGTCTCTTTTTGAAAGGGTCTCACTCACCAAAAAGAATGTTCTCATCCCTTTTACTGATTTTATAGCTGACTATAATTCCTTGAGGATACAAAAAAGGTTAACATTTTTTACAACCCATATGAAATATGCTCCTTTTCCTTTACCATTAACATAAAAATAGCTCTTTAAGTCAGGAAAGATAATAATTTTTCACTAATCTCTGCAGGATTACCTACCAAGATCAACAAAGAACACTATGTTTCATTTTACACTAGAGAACCTTGAAAAGTGTCCAGTTAAATATTCATCTTTTACAAGTAAATCACCCATTGCTGTTGAAGATAATACCAAGGTTCTCAAATAAAATTTAAGCTAAGGCCTCTGTCATTGTTAAGAGGTCAAAATAAATACATAGTACATACTTAAAGGGAAGAACAAAAATTTTGAATTTATGAAGAAATTATTGTCTTCTAAAATAAATATTACATTGCATAATCATGTCATAAAGGTAGTTTTGTTGTACTAAAGAAGATTTAGAATCAAAAAGGAAATTGTATTTAAAGAAGTTTTACTGAACTACCAAAGTTTCTTTCAAATAGCTATAATCAATTTTGTCATTCAACCTAACATTTTTATTTTTAGAACACAACTTAGACTTTCATTGTTTAAAATATGTTATCAATTGATTTAACTTCACAATTCAAACATAGTGTTGTTTTCACAATTTTAGGTCTTATATTTACCTTTGATTATATTAGTTGATTTCACACTTTTTATGCTATAAGGAGATATTTCATTTGCTCTCCTGTAAATATATAGTTTTTGAAATACTAGTTTTTAAAGAAACTGTCCATTTACCATCATGTAGTCTCTGATACTTTGTTAAAACTCTTTCACTGAATAATCATGCATCCAATTTTTTTGACTTTCTATTCTGTATGATTCATTATCACAAGAGGAGAAAGTTAAACAGTTTAATCTTCAGAACTTGCATGGTTTATATATGGGATTAAATAGCCAACAAACATATATAAATAGCATTTGTATAGAAATGACCCATTCAAGAAAACTTGTTGCACAGCATGGACATTGATTTAAATAAATAAAAATCTTTAAAATTAAAAAAAAAGCAAAATCATGCTTCATTTTGTTTTCTGTATTGTTGCCTTGAAGAATCAAATGGATTACCATGAAACCAAAAGTATATGCGAAATACATTTTGGACTTGACAGGTTTAAACAAACAAACAAAAAAGAAATTAATTCGTTAAGGAAGAAGAAGTGAAACTGGGAGCAATTCAGATGAAGAGGTTTATACACACACACATATATATGTATACATATATATTTGTATATCTATAAAACTATATATATAATTATATATATATCATATTATACATTGTAATGTATTTTCAAGGAACTACTATTGAAACAAAATAAAAATAGTGCCATGGTTTAGAATTATTTTTTCTTTCCTTGTTTGGGGTTCAAGTAATGAATAATCTCAAATGTCAATGGTTTTTCCATTTACCTCCAAACTGTCCAGAAGGCCTTTCCTACCACAAAGGAATCTAATCTGCAGTGCTTTGTTACACTGAATTGAGAAATGGAGATGGGGATCACTCTAGGAATCTTCATTAACTAACATTGGAGATTTCCTGTGACAAGTTTTCTAACATGTGATCACCACTGTAGTACTTTGAATTTGTATCATCAGTTTGGCCAAATATCTAACATACACAATTCAAGGAAGGAATTCTAGGTCATTTTTCTCTCAATATTTAGAGAATTCAGCTCATATCAGCATGACTGTATGCCATTAAATAGAACATTGTGGTGTTGAGTGTAGAGAAAAAGTTACACACCGTGGCATAGAGAATTAGAGAAAGATAATTCTGGGAGAAGCCTGGACAACATATAACTCTTCAGAACACAAATGGAATGACCTACATCCTCTAAATAGACCACTTGCTTAGTTTTTGAGAACTATCAGATGAGTGGATGTAAGCAAAAATGATCTTTAACATATCCACTTTAGAGGACATCTCACATGTCAATGGTAACAATCATGTTATGGGGAAAATGGTTATAGAGTAACCCAAAGAAGGTGAGAAGCCTCATGGAAAGGCTTGGAATCTAATAAATGGTCCATGGAGGAGTATGGCATCTATTCCAAAAAATTAACTCTAGCTGACAATGCTATTCAAAAATGATATGCTCACATCAAATTTTCCAATGCTTTTGAACATAAAATTGTGAAATAAACACATTTGTTTACACAACAATATTTGTTGCACGTTAAGTTCCTCATATGTTCTCTTATAGTAATATATAATCAAAATAATTACTATTTACAATACAGTTTTGCCTTTTGACTTAAGTTAATGAGAGGTTTTTTTTTTTCAAGGTTCTTAATCACTAACCATAGGACAACTGGTTTGAGGTTGTATGTTCCCTCGAACATTTTGGAATATTTGCTCCCTTGTTAGAACATCATGGTATTTGTAAATAGAGCCTTAAAAGTGATTACTCTTAAACAAGTCACAAGGAAAATTTATGTAATGGAATTTGACTTCACTTAATATGACATTAGAGAAAAGCTATAAATCAATGAGACTGGAGTTCTTATATGTGACATTAAGGGGCTGTGGACATGGTTTAGTTAATAAAGTTCTTAGTATACTAGTTTAAGAACCAGTGTGCAGATCCGCAGGAACCAAGTAAATTCTGAGTATATGTAGCAGACCTTTACATCCTTTGATAGGAAACTGAGATAGGGGATCCTTAGAACAATCAGGCTACATAAACTAGCCCATTTTTACATGCTCAAGGTTCAATTGAGAGACCCTACATCAAAGAATAAAAGGGAGATTGATCAAGGAATATATACTCATAAATCTTTTGTGCTTCCACATACATATCAATTGATCTATATCTGCATATATGTGAGGCCTCCCCCCTACCTCCATGACATAAACTAAACATATGGGAAGCTTGTAAACGTCAGAGGAAAACTTTCAAATGTAGAATGGCCCCTTCAACCTTGATGAGTCTTGTATCTCTCTTTTTTTTCCCATTTATTTATTAATTCAAGTTACACCATGATGTCAGTCCCCTTCCTTCATCCTTTCTAGTCCCTCCTTCCCACCATATACTCCCTCTCTCTTCTATCCTTCTGTTCCAGTCTTGGGTACCCCACACATCAACTCCCCTCCCCTCAGTTCATCAGTCACATGAGTGTTAAGAGTTTCCTCTTATTCTGGGGTCTGACATGGCAGATCAGTTAAGGTAAAGTGTCTCAGTAAAAGGTAATAAAGTCCATCACTGAGACTGCCCTCCATCCCATTTGCTAAGTGATATGTATAACAACAAACTTGCCTATCATCTACATTTTTTTTTGTTTTTGTTTTTTGTTGTACTGTGTCCTTCATGCTAGCTGGCCCAAGGGCTTCTCTCAGTTTCCTAGCTCTACCTCCCATCTAACTTAGGAGTATTGAGATTATAGAGACACATTTTTTTAAAATCTGTCTTTTTAACAGTGAATCTGGGGATTATACTTGGGTGGGAGGCTTGTTCATCTAGTAATTTCTTAAGAATATTATAGCAAACAAACATATTTCATGTGTATACACACACACCACAAATAAACATATGCCTATACATATATATATATATTTAAACATTGATAAAAATAGTAGACTACATAATTGTTAACTAATTGTTAATTCACCTATTTTTTTGTAATTGACCAAAATAGGACAATAATTTATATCATGAGAACTATGTCTCATCTGTACCAACAGTATTTTCAATATTTCCTAAAACTGTTTCAGGGTTAAGAAGGTATATCTATCAACTCCTTCACAAGTACTTCAAATTCTTTAGTCTGAATTCATGCCAGTTATTTCTAAAAGTACTATATCTACCAGAGTGTACATATTAAATCTCAAACTTTAATGGAATTTTGCCTATTCAGTCTGAAGACACAAGTAATTCATTTTCCAAGTTGTTTGCTCTCTTCTTGTAAATTTATTTCTTTTTGATAAACACACTTTGTAATATATTGATACTTTTAGACTTTGAACATGTATTTCACATAAGAAAATAGCATTCATGACTCAAAGAAAGAAACAGAAAGAAAATATCTACCTATTGCCTGAAGAAATCAACCCATCCAGTGATGAACATAGAACTTTACAGAATATAATACAAAAAAGAGAAATATGTGGAAATCAAATGACTTCAATTTTAATGTTATTAAAATAATCTATTCCACTAACTATTTTCAAGCCATAGGTAATAGGCATTACTTTTCTGTACAATGTTCTTTTTTTATTTTTATTGTCAAGGTAAACTGACAGGCAATATACTGGACCTACCCAAGTAGTGTCCTTGTAAGGACAATTCTAAGAGAAGTGAATGATTTTTTTTTCTTTGAAGTTTTCATGAAATCACAAAATATTAGGACTGGTTTACAGAGTAAGAAAAAGATATTTTGTCATTAATTCCTCTTTTTCTATGTCCCTAAATATTTTCTGCTTGTCTACAGATATTTGATATTACTTTTCTGCTAACATTTTTCTCAGATGCTCACTTTTTAAAAAAAATGCAAGTAGGAAAATGTTTTAACTCACTAACATGAATGCCATGGCTTGAGTCCAACACCAAAGTATGATGTATATTTTCATAACTTCAAATGAACATTCCTTCTATGCCTACCTTTTTATCTTTCTTATGACAATGCCCAGGGATTAGTTTATGTCATCTTTCCATACTCTCAAATTCAGATGACAATCTCCATTGGCTCATTGATTATTTCGTGTCATTTATTTTTGGGTTTTCTAAAAAATTTTCTTCTTTAAAAAGATGGATTATCTCACATTATTTTCATGCTAAGGAATCTATAAAGTATTTAGTATTGTTGAAGAATGACATTTTTAGGAGTTGTAGGTACATTTTGTATTTTGTTGTTGTTGTTCTCCTGCTATCCATATCTCCCAGAGTGCAGCATCTCTTTGCTGGCCACTGGCTAAGCCATACATAGAAAAAATATGAAGAACACAGCCTGCAAATGAATGTTTGTAAGATGAGATGGTACAGAATGGAGGCCTAAAAGTTTGTCCTATGGCCTAATTAAATCAAAAAGCATTAGGACAACTAATAAAATGCCTACTATGAAAATGGATACTATGATATCCATTTTCCCCTGCTTTTTATGATTAGATACCATGTATTCTCCTGTTGCACTCTCTCTATTATTCATTTTTGTATCTCTGTATTTATTTTATTTATAACAACTCATTCTCTTTGTCTAGTCATATTCTAGTTTTTTTTCTAAATATGATTATTTTCTACTTAAAGCATTTGAACTCTAATGCTTATATGAAGGATCTGTCACTCCTGATAACACAAATTGCAATTAACTTTCTAGGCCTTTTCAGCTTTTTCTACTTAATGAAAGAACAGAAGGTTCTTAATTTCTATTAAAAAAATAACGCTTTCGCTTTCTGCCTGTTGACACTGCAGAGGAAGCATTGCTAAAGGCTCTCATCTGTTTGTCATCATGTCTAAGTCAGAGTCTCTCAAGGAACAACTGCAGAAGCTCTTCCTCTGAGGGCTGAGCTTTGAAAAAACTGATGAGAATCTGAGGAGCCATTTTGAGCAATGAGGACACTCACTGACTGTGTGGTTATGAGAGATCCAAACACCAAGAGATTCTGGGGCTTTGCAACTGGGGAGGAAAAGGATGTAGCTATGAATGCAAGGCCATACAAAGTGGAGTGATGAGTTGTGGATTCCAAAAGAGCAGGGTCAAGATAAGATTCTCAGAGACCAGGTGCCTACTCAATTTTGAAAATGGTCTTTGTTAGTGGTATTAAAGAACACACTGAAGACCATCATCTAAGAGTTTGAACAGTATGGGAAAATTGAAGTAATTGAAATCATTATTGACAGAGACAATGGAAAAAAGAAGGGCTTTGTTTTTGTCACCTTTGATGACCATGATTCAGTGGATAAGACAGTTATTTAGAAATACCACACTGTCAATGGCCACAACTGTGAAGTAAGAAAAGCCTGGTGAAAGCAAGACATGGCTAGTGCTTCTTCCAGCCAGAGATATCAAAGTGGTTCCAGAGACTTTTGTGGTGGTCATGGAGGTGATTTTGGCAGCAGTAACAATTTTGGTAGAGGAGGAACTTCAGTGGTCCTTGTGGCTTTGGTGACAGCCATTTTCGTGGTGGATATGGTGACAGTGTGGATGGATATAATGGATTTGGTAATGATAGAAACAGTTTTGGATGTGGGGGAAGCTACAATGATTTGGGCAATTACTACAATATGTCTTCAAATTTTTTAAAAAATGGAGGGAGGAAAATTTGGGTCAGGAGCTCTGGCCCTTATGGTAGTGGAGGCCAGTACTTGGCTAAACCATGAAGCCATGCTGGATATGGAGGTTCCAGCAACTTAGCAGGTTGTTCTAGTTACAGTCAGGACACAAAGATTACCAGGACAGGAGAGCCAGAGAAGTGAAAGGAAAGCTACAGGTACAATAGATTTGTGAATTCAGCCAAGCACAGTAGTGGTAGGTAGCTACTTTGTAGCCTACAATGAAGACATGTTTTTAGACAGTGCTCATGTGTATGTGCAAAAAACTCCAGAACTGTATTTGTGACTAATTGTATAACAGGTTACTTTAGTTTGTTTTGTGGAAAGTGTAAAGCATTCCAAAGAAGAGTTTAATGTAGACCTTTTCACCCATTGCTAAATGTAATAGCCTGATCATGACACTGAATAAATATGTCTTTTAAAAAATACATCACTTTCTATAACACCAAAAATGATGACCCTATTAATAGTTATATTAATAACTGAAATACAAGTCATAAGGCACAAAGCTCTCAAATCATATTTATCATTTTGTTGATCCCTTTGAAATAATATTTGAAGAAAAGATTTATTATCACAAGTGCCTCTGTTTTGAACAATTCAATTCCAAGTTAATATTATTTTTAATATGTTCACATAACATTTCAAAATCTACAACCTGGTGTTTGTTTTCCAAACAACCAGTTGCTGGGCTTTCAATTGCCCCCCTGTACTGTTTAATTCTTTAAGTATTTTCTACTTGACAGTCTCCTAGTTATTGGTTGAATTTTCTTACAGCTCATTGACTAGAGTGTGTAACAGTTCTTTTAGGTAATTTTAAAGTGATACCTTCTGGTAGGTAGTTCCAGGTTTGCTTTATTCATTTATCTATCTATTTATTTATTTGTTCATTTGGTTATCCCATTTATCTACTAATTTATTGATTAGTTTCCTACACCTGCTCCACCTCCTTATGAACCTCTATGGTTGTATTTATATTAAAAGTTGTGAGGATGATGTTCATGACGCATATAAATACTACATATTCCTCTATTGCAGAACACCAACCAAATTTTGAAGAAAGGTCCATGGAATACTGTAGCAGGTACTCCTTACTTTTAACAAAGAATATTCTGTAGGTGAATATTAGTTCCATTTGATTTAAGATGCTGTTTTACTCTTAACTTTCTCTGTTAGTTTTAATCTAGATGTCCTCCTCTATTGGTGAGAGTGTGATGTTGAGGTCACTCACTCTCACTTTTTTAGGTTCTAGGTATGACCTCAGATGTAGCAGCGTTTGATGAAACTTGGCGCCCTTGCATTTGGTGAATACAGCTAAGAAGTTTTACCTCTGCTAATCTGCATCCATAACAATGGAAAATGCTATATGTTATCAGAGGATAAAATTAACGAATCTCACCATCTATTAATCTGTCAGCTTCCATTCTGAACCACCTGCATGATATACTCACTGGTACAATACTAACATGACTTGGGAATAAACAACCAGTTTTCGGTTAGATTTACAGACCTCGCCATGAAATACCTGACGCTGTTAATGAGATCAATCCAGACACTAGACATGTAATGGGCCTAAGGAAAGCAAACTACTATTATCCTCTTAAGAGAAGAACAATAAAGTGGGTCCCAATGATATACTGCTGTGCCTATAGATCATTGCCTCACTCAGTAGTTTTCAAGAAAAGATTCTCCTTTCAATAGATGGACATTAACATAGAGATTCACAACTAGACAGTGTGCAGTGTGAAAGAAAGCCTTTGGAGTACTAACTCCTAAATAGGATATCTGTATCACCACCCTCTTCCCTTGAAGTTGGAGAATTATATGAAATAGGAGGAAGAAGATTCTAAGTGCCAGATGTATGAGAAATTTGCAGACACATCAGAGCCGATGCACATATGTATGAACTCAAAGAGACTGTTACAACATTCAAGGGACCCATATAAGTTCAAACTAGAAAAAAAATCCCAGTACTGAAGAGAGGCAAGGAGCACAAAGCCCCACCCATAAACACAAAACTATTTTCAATTGATATCTATTGTTGAAGGAAAATCAGTTTCCTTCAATGAGGGAATATGCCTTCCACACTGAAAGTGGATCTTATACTCAAGAATAGCTGCTGGACTCTATTGTTTTTTTAATTTGTGTATTTTGTTTTGGTTTTGTTTTTACATGAGAAATAATATGAAGTTGAGTAGGTAAGGTAGAACAAGAGCGCATCTGGGAGGAATTGAAGAGGAAAGCTGTGATCAAAAATATATGAAAATTATTTTTTCATTATATTGATCACATATTTCATTACATTAAGAGAATTGGCATCTAACAGTAGGCTCAAGAAATTGTTAAATATTTCTAATGTTGACACTACAGCAAAATTTTAGGTAGGAATTATTTCAAAATAAAACAAAGAAATTCCACCATTCCCATAGTTTGATGTGCTCTATATCATTCTAGTTCCATACCTATTGAGCCGAGAAATATATTGTTTTACTGTTGTAACTGATTAGCAATTCTAGAACTTTGAATATTGGAAACATCTGCTATAATCTACACATCTATGTTCTTTTACTATTAAAGCACTTTTAATGTCCTTGCTCCTGTGTATTTTTAATGGTTGATGACTCATGTCTTTTTATCTGAATCTAATGTTTCAATACATTGGTATAGAACAGTTTATGCATTTATAAAGGCAATAATAACTTGATTACTTACAACTAGGCATTATTAGAAATGGAAAATTTAAAAACGCTAAGATAATATTTGGATGATCATAAGTATTGGTCAGATGAATTCCAAAAACTAAATTTGGCTGAGTTTTCTAATACAATTACATGTATCCTGAGAGAAAAACTTCCATAATATTAAAATTTTGACATATGCATTGTTTTACATTCATTGTATAAAAAGAATGAGGGTTTCTACATGTGTACATATTCAACTAATACAACTCTTGTTTGATTTTGAAGTACACTTCTCTTTCTAATAAGCCAGTGAAATCTCATTTGTGAGCTACTTTTCAGTTGTCTGATAATACTTTTTGGTTTTTTTGTATATAGCATGTGTTTTATTTTTGCATCTTTTAAATTTTTCACAAGTATATTTTATTTATTATCTTTTTCCCTCTGTGCATGAGTGTGTTATAGAAAAAGAGAGAAATTTCATGTATGTACTGCAGAATGAATGTGAAGATCAAAAGAGAAATTATAGGAGTGCATTCTCTTCTTCCCTGTTTGTAGGTCTCAGTGATGTTATGTAGGTGGGCAGACTTGGAGACAAACATCATTGGTCCTTGAATCATTTCATTTTCATTTCTTCTGTAGAGAGTCATTTTCATTAGTCCAAATTTTGCTGAGACTTTTGTTCTATTTTTGTATAATTATTAAAATATTTTTGAATACAAGTTTTTATTATGTATTGTTCAGTAGTTTTCTTCTAGCTAGTTGTTTCTTTTTCCAATGTCTTAATAGTAACAAAAACAAAAGCACAGAAGTTTTAAGTTTTTATATATTTCTTTTTCTTAAAGTTGATGTGGATATTACCTTTAATATTGTATCAGAGTAATTATTGAAAACTTGCATCACTGTTTCTCATCATGATTTTTGGTTGATATTTTTAATGTTGATACAAATCAGTTCTCATTAATTTCTATGTGGACATTAAAATTTCCTTCAATATATCTTGTAAGACTGTTTTTCCGCTAGTGCATGGTCATAGGACTTTTGTTTTCATAAGTTTTCTCTAGTTACATGACCTTCCTTGCATCTTTTTTCTATTTGACTCAGTTTTTCTATGAGTTCACTTTTATGTCAATGCCCTGATCCTTTTCTAGTTTGGAGGCAGAGGAAAAAGGCAGCAGTGTAGTTGAGCACAGCTTCCACTATGTAGTGAATTCCTACCAGCAAGATTCTGGCTCAGCCAAGGATACTGAGTAAGGTACGGCCTCCACTAAAAAACACACAAACTAACTAGGAGGATGGTGATATTCTACTTTTTACTGGACATACACATAAACAGTGTTATGCTTTAGAATAAATTCACACGTGAGTGCATTATGAAGTAGTAAATTTGGAGTTCAAAGATGTATATTAACATTGTTTGGCTGTCATATTATTATTTTATGTATGTAACTAAACCTAAATTTGTGGTTTAAAATATTTAACACTAATTCCAAATGACACATTTCTGGCAATAGCTTCAATACACCTATAATCAGTTATGTTTTTCTGGATAATATTTTTAGTAGAAGTATTTAATTTGTACAAATCCCCAATAACTGTTAAGTCTTATTAAAGATGAAAGTCTGACTATTATGAATAAAGATGCTATGAACATTGTTGAGGGGATTTCCTTGTGGTTTAGTGACACTTTTTGGGATATATGCCCAAAAAAGCAGTATGGCTAGGTCTTGAGGAAGAACTATTCCCAATTTTCTAAGATGTTGACAGAATGATTTCCAAAGTGGTTGTACAAAGTTGCATGCCCATCAGCAATGGAGGAGTGTTCCTCTTTCTCTTCATCCTCACCAGAATGTGCTATCTCTTGAGTTTTTTATCTTAGCCATTCTGATGGGTGTGAGATGGAATCTAATAGTGGTTTTGAGTTGCATTTTCCTAATGACCAAGGATGTTGAGCATTTCTTAAAGTGCCTCTCTGCCTTTAGAGATTCCTCTTTTGTGAATTCTCAGTTTAGTTCTGTACCCCACCTTTTATTGTATTGTTTAGTTTCTTGGTTTTTAATTTCTTCAGTTCACTTAATTTTTGACAAAGAAGCCAAAACTCTACAATGAATAAAGTAAAGCACATTCAACAAATGTGCTGGTCTAATTAGATGTCAACATGTAGAAGGGTGAAAATAGATTCATATTTATCACTCTGCACAAAACTCAAGTCCAAGTGGATCAAAGACTTCAACATAAAACTGGGCATATATCCAAAACATTCTTCACCAAACCACAAGGATATCTGCTCAACTATGCTCATAGCAGTTTTATTCATAATAGCCAGACACTGGAAACAACCCTTCAACTGAAGAATGGAAAAAAATAATAATAACAAAATAAATAAAAAACAAACAAACTATTGTACATTTACATAATAGAGTACTACTGAGATATCAGAAACAAGGAAATCATGCCATTTACAACCAAATTAATGGATCTAGAAAAGCTAATCCTAAGTGAGTTAGCTCAGACCAGAACAATACACATGGTATGTGCTCACTTATAAGTGAATATTAACCTTATCGCACAGGACAACCATGTTACAACCCACAGATCCTAACAGATAAGAACCTAGCTATCCTATGAAAAATTCCACCCAGCAGCAAGTCCTGAACCCTGTTGCTTGTTAGTGGAACACCTTACCCTAGCTGGGCTGCTATATCAAGCCCCAGTACGAGAGGAAGTTCTTAGCCCTCATGTGACTGATGAACTGAGGGGGGTTGATATGTGGGGGCTCCCCTCAGCCGACTTGAGGAGAGGACAGAGATGGGAAAGAGGGAGGGAGGGAAGGTAGGAACTGGAGGGGAGGAGAGAGAGGACTTTTATCAAGATGTAACTTGAAAAAATAAAATTAATAAAAAAAGATGAAAGACTGAATATGAGAATCAGGACACAGATTGCTCACAACTGAGCAAGTTAGATTCATTTCTATTTCTTTTTCCTTTCCCTTTCCCTTTTTTTCTCTTTCTTTTTCCTCTCTTTTTTTTTGTTGTTGTTCTTTGTTTTTGTGGGTTTGTGTGTCTGTTGGTCTTTTTTTTTATTTTAGTTTTCCCCCCGTAGCAAGGAGACACCTTTCACTGGCAGTACTGCCTCATAGGCCCCCGGTGTATGAAGAGGCTCTCGGCCCTCATATGACTCCTGATCTGCGGTGAGAGACTAGTATGCAGGGACACTCCACCCCAGAGGATCAAGACGGAAGGGTCAGGGGGTAGAGCATGGGAGGGTGGGGCTGGGAAACGGGAAAAGAGGACAATATGTTAAGGATGTAACCTGTAGCAACAAACAAATAAATTTATTAATTAAAAAAAAGCAGGTAACAACGTTAAAACACTGTAAATAAAATAAAGGACACAGCCGTTCAACCTGGTTTTATAAACCTCCAAGTGTCAAAAAAACATAGAGCTAAGGTAAAATACAGGAGAAATGTGGTGTTAAACCATGCCTTTAACTTCAGCAGAGATGGGAGGAGCACCATAGAGTTAGTGGACTTATAAATTCTAGAGTTACACGGAAAAGGGTGGTGAGGGTACACACCCTTAATCCCATCATTCAAGAAGAGTACACCCTTAACCCCAACACACTAGAGACAGAAACAGGCAGATCTCAGAGCTCAAGGTCAGCCTGATACAAAACAAACTCTAATCAGAGAAAAACTTCGATCCAGGATTGATGGAACACATCTTTAATCCCCTCAGATGGGAACCACAGGTCTCAGATCCCAATAATTAGAATGCAGAGACACACACATAGGATTTGGAAGGACCTAAGTTTAAAAGCTACTTACAAAAGGCCCACTCAATACAAACAAATTGTCCTTCGAGATCTCAAAATATATACACTAAAGCTGGTTTAGCTCCAAAATAACAAAATAATTCTTCTTTAACCCAGATTGAAAGATAACACTTTATATATTGTCAAAAAACCAAATTTGCTTCAGGAGAAATATTACCTACCCCCCCCCAAAAAAAAAAGAGGGTGATTGTCGCTGAGTGAGGATTAGGGCAGGGCTCTGTTCTTATCTTTCCAGGAGAACCAAAGCATCCATTCAAGGAACCCAGGGACAACTGGACAAGGGAAACCTCAGCAGAAATCAGAATCAGACACCAAAAGAAGACGAGTGACCCAGATGATTCAGCCTGACAGACTCCCTCAATAGCTGTCTCCATCAAAAGCCTACAACCACAATAACTCAGTATCGCTAAGACCGTTCAGCTCTACACAATGCCCCAGCCAAAACCTCAGTAAAGCCTGGAAGTTCAGCTTCTGCCTACAAACTCCTTAGGACATCTAAACAGCTGAGAACAGAAGGACTGAACATGAAAGGATTGTATTAACATTTTTAACCATTTTTCCATTTTGGTTTGGGCCCCAAACAGGTTTACTAAGACCCAAATTAGCAGGAAGTCATTTTAAGAGAGCGACGTCCCATACCCAGAGGGTGGGGAGGGTGTTTCTCCACCCCCCCTCCTTTTTTTGGTTATTTGAAGGACAACTGAAAACTCTGTTATTTAGGGGAAGAGATTACAAGTTGTTAAATGGTCCTGTTTAATGGGTTTTGGAGCTTAGACCCAGGGTATTCCTTCTTTCCCTTTTCTGTATCCTTCTTTATCTCCTATGTAGGAATGCACGGACTTGAGAAAAATTGAGACATAGACATAGCACAGGAAGGACCAAGAAGAAGGGTCAGATTATTGAATATGCCCTTATACCTTTGTATATTGATACAAAATTAGTAGTATATTTGGCTAAAGTGGTATTGACCATTGTTTATTGTGCAAAAATTAGATTGTATTGGTCTACGTCGGTATTGATATTTGTATATTGATACAAAATTAAGATTATAGTTGGCCACAATGGTATTGACCCTTGTATATGGACGCAATATTAAGATTGTATTGGGCCACATAGGCATTGATCTTTGTATATTGATACAAAATTAAGAGTATATTTAGCCACATTTGAATAGATCTTTGTATATTAATACAAAATTAAAGGTAATGCTTCCTATGGTATCGTACCTAGAGATACTTAAAAATGAAATGTGAAGCCCTGGCCTCTTGATACCAACCATCTTAAACTGTTTAGGATAGTTAAGAAAAACAAACTCCTAGTCATGCATGCATGTCACTTTGTTAGCTACTATGACAGTCTATCACAGATATTCTCTAAGCTACTCAGTAATCAAGTTGTTAAGAGACAAGCAACATTTGCTTATCTAAATACAAGAGATAGATAGGGCATCTTCAAAAACTCCAAGAGATCTGCAGAATATGGCATTCAAAGATGTGGTCTTAAATTAAGATTTTTTTTTGATATTGTGACATATCTGCTCCTGACAGCACCCCCTATTCTACTCCAAGTAGAAGAAAAGCATCGAAGAATCTCCAGTGTGAGATGGTTGAATTAGTGGCAAGCCTATCTCTTGGCATGTAAAAACTCCTTGCTTCAACTGCAGACAGACTGCTGTCCAAAAAGGACAAAACTTGGTAGCAGGGAAGTCGACAGCCTAGCTCTGCCAAGACAGGGTATGTTAGTCCTTCATAATCCCTGCTCTACAATAAATGTCTGTCAGAGAAACAGGACCAAAAGGCTGAAGACTGATGCTGGAATGTATGGAGAGAAAATGGGAACTGTCCAGGTAGTCACTGG
Source organism: Lophiomys imhausi (assembly GCA_907164525.1). Classification (NCBI taxonomy): domain Eukaryota; kingdom Metazoa; phylum Chordata; class Mammalia; order Rodentia; family Muridae; genus Lophiomys; species Lophiomys imhausi. The sequence continues at coordinate 10,034,962 of CAJQZJ010031536.1, forward strand.
TTTGTCATTTCTTAGTATTGGAAGCTGCAGGCCCTGCACTTCCTATATAATCAGATATATTTATCCTTCTCAGCTCTCTGAGGTGGTTGAAGAATAGACAGCTTGAGTCTCATAGCTAAATTTTGAGTTGTTTAGGAATGAAGAGGGCATTCTAGATCTAAGAAGATGGTTATAATAATGATGCAAGTTAGTATGAAAGCTAAGTCTGTTATAGAACTTTAAACTCATGGAGATGGTTAGAAGGTAGAAGGTTAAAGTCAGGGGCTAAATATGTATGAACTGGACATTGGGAAGGTATACTGGGCCATTTAACTGTCATAAATATGGCATATTTAATTCTGCTGTTTTGTATAGAATTTACTGTTATAAGAGAAAGAACCATTTGTTGGACTGAAAGGGGAAGCTGTTGGGGGGAAGAGGGTGGAAGGGTGGGACAGGAAGGGGGAATAGGGAAGGGTTTGTGACTGAGATGTAACTTGAAGAAAAAAAATAAAGTACTTATATAAAAAAAAGAATACCAACAAAAAAAAAACAGAAAAGAGTAGTGAGATATACACATAACTTGTAAAAAACACCTAATTGTGTGTTGAAATATTCATCCACATCTTTGATTATTACTGGGTGTATGCACTAAATAAATCACACTCAACAAACTAATATGCAATACAATAAAAATGTGGATGTTTATCAAATTTAGTAGGACATTTCTAAACCCTATTTAAAAATCTAATTCTCTTAATTCTCTGTGATGGTGGTTATGTGAATAATGCCATCACTAATTGAACTATTGGAGCAAGTTAGATTACTCAGCTTTAAGTTCAATTGCATTTCCAAATTTGCCATTTTAATGATTACAACTGTCTGGGCTTGCACTAACATAAGCATGAAGATGACATTTTGTGACATGAGCTCTATTATGATATAATTTTATGATTAGTTCATTTGGAATGAGTTCAGTGCTTCAACCCACTCTTGATGTATGTGCCGGAAAATACTGCTGGTGAATTTCAGATGACTGAAATTTGTCTTTGTGAAATCTTATCAAGTATCAGCTGTATGGTGATATCAATACAGAAATTATTTAGAGTCATGATGCAGACTTAAAAATCTGGCTTAAAAAATACCAAAATATTTACAGATATGAGAATGTATGCATGGAATTAGAAAAGCTCATCCTGAGTGAGCTAACCCAGACATAGAAAGATGCACATGTCATCTATTCACTTATAATTGCATTTTAGCCATATACTACAGGATAACTATCCTACAATCAACAAACCAAAAGGAACAGGAACATAGACTTTGTTACCTGTTAGTGGGACACTTTGCCCTAGTGTTACTGTCATGTAGGCCCCCAGTACAAGATGAATCCATTAACCCTCATATGGTTGCTGAACTGAGGGGAGCTGATATGTAGGGACACACCACTCTGGAGGAGTAGGATAATTGGGAGATGGGAGAGAAGGTAGGAGGGTGGAATCGTGAAGGGAGAAAGAGGGTACTGTGATAGAGATGTAACTTGAAGTAATAGATAAACATAAAAAAATAGTATATGCAAATTAAAGTTTCAGTTTTGCTTGCTTTTGAAATTTAATATTAATTTTCTATGAAAACAACATATCAACAAATCACTTTTTATGTGAAAACATACAGATAAGTGTATGTACATATTGTTGTGAGTTTTAAAATATTTGATCACATTGTGAACCACTTAAATGTGAATTGAAAAATCTGTGTCCATAGCAGGATGACTCAGCCTTTAATCCTAGAATTTTCTGTTTATTGTAAACAAATGGTTATGGTGTGACCCAGCTCTAAGAACACATCTTTAATACAAGAGTTTTCTGTTCTAAGGATTAAATAAAGTTAACCCTCGTCAAGATTTGGATCAGGAAATCAGTTGACAGGGATTAAACAGGAAGAGATACTGAGCTGAGGAGTATCTAAGACAGCATGGAGAAGGATTTGGGAATTCTTCTCCCTTTCAGTTCTTCCTTCACATTTGTTTTCTTCTTCAGAGTTGTTCTTCCTTCAGTGTTCTTCTTCCTTTGAGCTTTCTCCTTTGAGATTTTCTCTTTCAAAACTTCTTCCTGTAGGTTTTCTGGACATTTTAGCTTAGAGCTTTCAACTGGGATGTTGGTGGAATAGGAATGTTGAAACCACAACCTTGTTAACAAAGATATATATTAATAACTATGAACTGTTCTTTTGGGCGACCAGTGCAACCAGCCACCACCCAGCTGGAAGCCTATAGGCCTGGCTTGCCTTATGTCATGGCCTGCCCTGCCCTGGGAATAAGGTCTTGGACCAAAGACATCCCTTTTCCCAATAATTAAATACACCAAGACCTTTCAATATTTAAATGGTTAGGCCTTAGCTGGGGAGACTTTCAACTAGCTAATCTAAATTAATTCAACCACTTAATCCCAACCAGCCATGTGGGTTGCTATACCTTCAGAGTTCACTTCCAGATGTCCTGCTGCTTCTGAGTCCTGGGGAGAAGAGAGATTCCTCTATATTTACTAAGATTCTTTTCTTCCTCAAAAGAAGTCCCACCTTCCTATTATCTCTCTGTCCAGTTAAGTGGCCATCAGTGACTTTTATTTTCCAATCAGAGAGTGTCTTAGAAAGGATGGTAACCCGATCTCAGAGCACTGAAATCAGCCTCTGGAAACCATGAATAAGACCTTTCTCCAACAGAATGTGAGCTGCGTGCTTTCTCTGCCTCTCTGAGCTAACAAATTTTCAACCCAGCATTTGGCTCCTGAGTCTCATTAGTAAAATTGAATGACTGCAATATTTTAGTTTTGTGTGTGTGTGTGTGTGTGTGTGTGTGTGTGTGTGTGTGTGTGTAGTTATTGCTAAATAGAAGTAAAAATAAAACTTTGAGTTTTAATATCAAAAATTTTAAATTAATTATTGTATGTACTATTCTACAGAATATTTTTCTTTTTAGAAAAATCCATATTTTGCACAGACTCTTTTTTTTGAAATTACATAATGCCATTTAAATTTTTTTTTTTATTTCTTCAAGTTACATCTCAATCACAATCCCTTTCCTTCTCCTCCCTTTGGTCCCACCCTCCCACCCTCTTCCGCATCACACTCTCCTATCTGTTTCCTTGTTTTTGGTTTTTAAGTTTAAAGTATATCTTTTTCTCCCCAACAGCTTCCCCTTTCATTCCAACCAATGGATCTTTCTCTTATAACACAAATACAATACAAAACAACAAAAATAATTAGGCCACAATTATGAAAATTATAAGGGTTAGCATACATTCCCAATATCCAGTCCATATGCATTTGGCAACTGACTTTAACATTCTACTATACATCCATCTCCAAGAGTTTAAAGTTCTATATCCAACTTAGCTTCCATCCTAACTTGCATCACCCTCTTAAAAACATCTTCTTAGATTCAGAACACCCTGTTAATTCTAAACAACTCAATATTTAACTATGAGACTAAAATTATCTAGTCTTCTACCACATTAGAGACCTGAGAAGGATAAATATATCTGATTTTCAGGAAGTACAGGGCCAGAAGCTTCCAAAACTAAGAAATGACAGACAACTGGATCCCTGGACAGTTCCCAATTTCTCTCCATACATTAGAGCATCAATCTTTGGCCTTTTGGCCCCATATCTCTGACAGACATTGATTGTAAAGCAGGAATTATGAAGGACTTGCCTACTCTGTCTTGGAAGAGCTAGGCTATTGACTTACCTGCTTCCAAGTTTTATCCTTTTTGGACAGTATGCTGTCTACAGTTGAAGGAAGGGATTTTTCTTGTCAAGTGACAGGCTTGAACTAATGCAACCATCTCCAGTAAGAGATTCTTCAATGCTCAACATCTACTTGGAGTAGAATAGGGGGATCTGTCAGGATCTGACATGTCTAAATATCAAAATAATCTCAAGTTAAGCAAACATCTTTGGCCAGGCATGCATGGTGTCACACATCTATAATCACAGCATTTGGGATATTGAGGCAGGTGGATCTCTGTGAGTTCAAGGCCAGACTGGTCTACAAAGTGAGTCCAGGACAGCCAAGGCTACAAAGAGAAACCCTATCTTGAAAAACCAAAAAAAAAAAAACCCAAAAACAAAAAAAAACCAAAAAACCATATTTGAATGCCATATTCTACAGATCTCTTGAGGTTTTTGAAGACCACTTATCTATCTCTGTACATTTGATAAGCAAATGTTGCTTGTCTCTTAGCAACTTGATTTCTGATTAACTTAGAAAATAACTGTGATAGACTACCCTAGTATCTAACATAAGGACATGCTTCAATGACTATTAGTTTAAATTTCTTAATTATCCTAAACAGTTTATGACAGTTGCTAACAAAAGGTCAAAACTTCACATTTCATTTTTAAGCATTAGCTAGGTACATTACCTTAAAAAGAGTTAATCTTATTTTTGTATCCATATACAAAGATCAATACCAATGTAGCCAAATATAATCTTAATTTGGTATCAATTTACAAAGATATAAGAGCATATTCAATAATCTGTCCCTTTTTATTTATCATTCCTATGTCTATATCCTATTTTTTTTCTCAAGTTTTTTTGCCCAGTACATAGGAGAGAAAGGATGTAAAAAGAAAAAGAGAGAAATTTCTGGGTCTAACCTCCTAAACCTATTTAACAAGACCATTCAACAACTTGTAACCTCTCTCCCCAAATAACAAGTATCTATAATCCATCAAATGACCAAAGCAGGGGGGCGGGGGAATCACCCACCCAAACTTCTGGGGATGGGAAGTTGTTCTCTTAAAATTAATTCCTGCTGATTTAGGACATACTAAACCTGTTTGGGGCCAAAATAAGAATGGAAAAATGGTTAAGCACGTTAATTGAATCATTTGATGTTCAGTCCTTAATCCCATAACTTGAGAGGGATACACCCTTAATCCCAACACACTGGCGAAAGAAATATGCAGATCTCTAAGTTGAAGGCCAGTCTGACACTGAGTAAGTTCCAAATAGAGAAAAACTTAGATCCAGGGTAGTGATGCACATCTTTACTCCCAAGAGTTGGAAGGCGCATGCCTTGGATCCCAATACTTAGAATGCAGATGAAGGCACTTAGATTTTGGAATGATTTAAGTTTAAAAGCTACTGACAAAAGGCATGCTGAAATTCAAAGTGAATTGCCCTTAGAGATCTCAGAATACATTCATTTAAGGATAGGTTTAGCTACAAAATATCAAAAAAAAAACCAATTAGCTCCAGGAATAATTTTACCTGAAAAAAAAAAGTATTGTCCCAGAGATAGAATTAGGGCAGTGCTCAGTACTTATCTTTCCAGGAGATTAAAAGCATCCATCTAAGGATTTAAGGGACAACTGGACTACTGAAACCTCAGAAGAAAACAGATCAGACACCAAAGAAGACAAGTAACCCAGATGATCCAACCTCACAGACTTCCTCAATAGCAAAATTCATTTGAATTTAATTGGATATATATTATGTTATTCAATCTTAATTTTCCCCTGGCTATTTAGCCAAATTTTACTTTTTTAATAGTCAATACATTATCTTGTTTTTACTTTACATTTTTTCCATTAACTTTAAAAAAAATATTTTCATGGAGCTGGAGAAATGAATCACAGGTGAACAGTAGGTACTACTCTTTCAAGAAACCTAAACTTGATTCCAACCATCTATATCCTGTAGCTTGCAACTATATAAAATTCCATTTGAAGGGTTCCAAGGCCCTTTTCTTACTCCAGAAACACCCACACCCATGATATATATTCATCAGACACGTAAACATACACATTAATTAAAATAGCAAAATTGCTTCTTTTCAAAGTTCATCATGTTTATTTTCTGAATATCTAAAACAGATGGATTGGCATGCAAGGATACTGAGATTGGACAACTGATATGTTTACCATCTGTTTAGGAGCTTCCTGTGAACATCTAACTGATAGACCACCCTTGACAGGAGTGATTCCATTTTGTAAACAGGCCCTGCACCTGAGTTCTTGGAAAACCCAGTGACCTCTATCTATGCACCCATCCCCTAGGAACAGCCAAAAAAAAAAAAAAAATTCAAGAAACTACTGGCCTACTTCTCTGTATCAGAACTTCCCTAACTGTTCCAGATGTCCTGCAGATATGCTTGTTCAGCCTTTTGTAGTTTAACAGCTGCATTCACAACCATCAGGTTTTGATCTCTTGGCATTCCTCTATGTTCCTCCAATTATGATGTTACACAGCATAACTTGTTTGTTTCATTGTATAAGAAACCCTTGATTCTGCTGTTTGAGGCTCTCTTCATCCTCTACTGTGTTGGAATGATGGGGGAGACTGAAAGTGAGCTCACAATAAAGTCCTCTTGTGCTTGTATTGGAATTGGCTTCTGGGGTCTTCTTGAGAGTCTTGACATTCGGGCATAACATATCCATTAAACTATAATAGTGACATTCTTGCTAACAATCTAATTCAGGTATTCAGAAATACATATAACTAGGTCAAAATGATTTGTAATATTCTGAACACAATCTATTATAACAGCCTGAAATATATTTATTGAATTTTTCTAGACATTGAAATTTCTATCTATGAAATTTTATGATGTGGCTATAATTCCATTGTCATATTTTAACTTTAATGTTCAGGAAGCATGACTAATAAACAATGCATTTCATATTTACAATGTTTATCAATGTATACCAAAACTATGTAAATATATTTCAAAACAATTTAACATTAAAATTTTTATCTTCAGAGGCAGCACCTCATTTGTTTGAGTACACAGATTATTTAGGCCAATGCAATGACTACAGTTAAATTCAGTATTCAAAACATTTTACTAGAAAATTAATCTGGGAGTTTAGGTAAAATTGACATTGTTCCATTCTTATCTGAACCATATGTGAAAATAACTGACTATATCAAGAATGTAGAGATAATTCTTTTAATGTTCTACTCCAGAACTTTAATTTATGCTACTAACAGGAAGAGATAAGAGTGAACAATATTCTCATCTCTTATGTCTTATGTCATGTGTAGTCAGTCAGATGATATCTGGATGAAAAGCATGTATACCTTAGTACTTTATTATCAATATATATCTTGATACTACTATTAAATCTGTACTTTTTTGTGGCTAGAGATGAAAAAAGTGAGGCATTAGAATAGGGAAGGATAAAAATCTATTTCTGAAAGGACATTCATTCATCTTGAAAATAAACATCTTCGGGAAGACATGCTCCATTATGTTTTAAATACACTCTATGATATATCTAATTGATAATTGCATTTATTGGTAATACACAGTCTCTAAATGTATAGACAATGTCCAAATAACTATTTACATGTGTCAGCATAAATACACCACAAAGAATGATAAATAGCAGCAATTAGGGGTCAAGACTCATCTAAATAAAGGCTAGAGGTATGGCTCAGTAGTTAAGCACACATGGTGATCTCAGAAAAGCATTAGGTTTCAGGTACAAGCAACACCTGATGGCTTACAACCATTTTAACTTTAGATCCGTTAGTTCCTACACCCATTTCTGGCCTCCAAAGATGCTAGGCATGGACATTGTAACCATATGTACTTGCAGACAAGAAATCGTAATACACAAAATGTAAAACTGATGAATTTTGAATCTTCATACTAAAGAAATAGCCCTTTACTGTGTTTATATTAAAGGTTTTATACTATTTTTGACTCATTTATGTATTTTATATAATATACATATACATTTTTAATATGGGGGTTTCTTTTCTAGTATTTGTCTTAGTATCATATTTCACTGAAGAGACAGTGTGACCACAGGGACTCTTGGAAATGACAGTACTTAATTGGGGCTTAATTTCATTTTCCAGAGGTTTATTCCATTGTCACCTTTGCAGGAAGCATGGTGGTAGGCAGGTGGACATGGTGCTGGAAAAGTTGAAGGTTTTACATCTGGATCCAAAGGCAGAAGAAAGAGAAATCACTGTGCCTAGCATGCACCCCCCTTCAAACATGAAAGCCAAACCCACTGATATACTTCCTCCAACAAGACTACCCCTGCTCCAACAAGGCCACACCTCCTAATCCTCCCCAAGCAGGGCTACTCTATAATGACCAAGAATTTAAATATATGAGCTTATGGGGCCTATTCTTTTTTTTTTTTGAAATTTTTAAAAAATTATTTATTTATTGCTTCAGGTTACATCTCCATCATAGTGTCCTCTTTCCACCCCTCTTAGTCCCGCCCTCCCACCCTTTACCCCCTAATTCTTCCATCCCACTCCTCTGAAGTGGAATGTCCCTACATAACAGTCCCTCGTCCCAGTTCAGCAGTCATATGAGGGTCAAGAGCCTCCTCATACACTGGGGGACTACAAGGCAGTACCACCAGGGAAAAGTGTCTCATTGACAGGGAGAAAAAGAAAAAGTCTATGTTCATGTTCCCTTTGGTGCGTTGGTTGTAGTATAGTTATCCTGTACTATATAGCTAAAATCCGACTATAAGTGAATAGATGCCATGTACATCCTTCTGGGTCTGGGTTAGCTCACTCAGGATGAGCTTCTCTAGTTCCATCCATTTGGCTGAAAATTGCATAATTTCATTGATTCTGATAGCTGAGTAGTATTCCCTTGTGTTTTTATTCAACATACATTCTACTCCCTGGCACCTATAGGTTTATACTCATATTATAATGCAAAAATTCAATGAATCCAATTACAAAACTCCACATAGTCTATCACAGTCTCAACATTTTAAAAACATAAACTTAAAAGTCTCTTCTGAGACTGGTGCCAATCTCTTAACTGTAACCCCTTGTAAAGTGATCCAGAAGTGTCAGGGATTCCACAGTGAGCTGCAGAGGAAACTAACCTAGGCCCATGTGGGGCTCACAGAGACTGAGCCACCAAACAAGGAGCACTCATGGACTAACTTAGGTCCCCTACACATATGTAGCAGATGTGCAGCCTGTAATTCGTGTGGGTTTCCTAACAATTGGAGCAGGGTCTGTCTCTGCCTGCATTTGGATCCCTTTCACCTAGCTGGGATGCATTGTCAGGACTCACTGGAAGAGGAAGTGCTTAGTTCTTCTGGGACTTGGTGTGCCAGGGTGTGTTGGCACCCAAGGAGGCCAAGTGTAATGCTTAAAGTTACATTGTATAGCCCCATAATCAAAGAAAATTTTGGCATTTTCTCTATAATTTTATAATATTCTGCTTTGTCTTTTATCACTTTATTGATTTGAGTGTAATTTAGAAGCCATCTACTAATAGTAAAAATCCATTGTACATAGTACTGGATTTCATTAAATAGAGAATTGAAAGTTCATTAACATCCCTTTCCTCTTCTACTCCTCCATTAGTTCTTATATATACCCCGTATTCTTAGCACCACTTATTATGTATATACTTATTCTTTCAGGAACTTTTTTTTTTTCTTCATGTTTCTGAAAAATTGAGTGACTATAAAAATTCATTTCACCGTTCTTTCATTGGAATTTTATTTTTATTTTCTCACTTCTGAGATGATTTTTTTAATTTACATTTTCTCTTAAAATACATTTTGATCATGTCTTCTCCCCTCCCCCAACTGCTTCTGGCTACTTCCCACCACTCTAGTCACCTAACTTAAAGTTCTTTTATATTACTCCTCTAAACAAAACGAAATGAAAATTGAAATAAAAAGACAAAGAAAGGAAAAAATGATACAAAAAGTTTCCTCAAAAGGAAATAAAAAATATGGCTTCATTTTGGCTGTTGGCAGTTATGCACAGGAGACATGCCCTGGAGTGTTGCTGATAAAAATCAGGGACAGGAGAGAAAACTAACTTTTCCTTTGTTATCTGATATGAATTGCAAAATGTCCTTCAGTTAGGAGTGGAACTTTGTATTTTCCTTTTTAGTCCTGGGATTTTGTCTTGTTATAATATATTCAAAACTTGTGCATGCTGTCAAAGTCACTGTGAGTTCACATATGTATTAATTCTGTTGTGTCTTGAAGACAGCTTTTCCATATGGTTATCTACCAACTCTAGCTTTTACAATTTTTATCCCCCTTTTCATGCATGGATCCAAGATCTTTGTGTGGAGGGGCTGGATGAAGATGTCCCAGTTGGAACTGAGTGCTCAAAAACCTCTTACTCTCTACATTGTCCATTTGTGGATCTCTGAGTTAATTTCCATATACTGTCTGTCAATTAATTGCCAAGGCTATTGATTATTTCCAAAACCAGGTGGCAAAATCCAATTGTTAAAAACACCACTTGTGTCATTGGAAATGAAGATATTAATGTAGGGCACAACTGGAAATGACACCTCTACTGGCTAGTGTTAATGGTTCTGCAAGATACTCTGCACACTAGCTCAGGAGAAGACTGATCACCAGTATAGCACAGGTATATGTAACAGAGAACATGCATTACCTTATTTCTTTGTCTGAATATTTTAACGTAATGATCTCTAGGTCCATCCATACTGTCTATATCTACAGAGCAGAGATTTACAGTATTTTAGGAGATAATAACTGGCATGCTAATTTTCTTAAGGACTGTTCCTTTGTCAAATATAGAACTTACAATATACCCTTTACAACATCCATCCAAAAGCATACTATAATAAGTGATTCCAAATGGAAGAATGTACATACAGATATTTATTAATGTGAATCATTTTAATTATTTCTCATATTCTGATAGTATGGAAGTCTAAACTTATTTTCTTTGAATCTTAAAATATTTTGCCATTGTCTATAATCTCATCAACCTGTTGTAGAAGCCATTATATGACATTTCTTTTTTTTAATGTTATATAGTGAGCCAAACCCTATTCTAGAAACTAAATTAATAATTATATAATTTTATAATATAATATGCAATTTTACAATATAAAACTATAAAAATTTTTATGTTAATAATAGTTATTGTTATTTGAAAACTTCATATATGTCACATATGTGTGGGTCCTATCAGAGGCCCAAAGTGTACGATGGATCTTCTGGAACTGCATTTAGGAATTTATGTGTTATGAGTATCCTGAAATGGATGCTGAGAATGAAACCCTGGTCCTTTTTGAAGAGCAATAAATGCTAGTAATCATTCAACCATCTTTCCAATCCCCAAATCAGGATTCTTCATTTTTACCCCAGAAATTGACTTCAACATGAACCAGGACAAATTATATTTTAATATATTTAAACAGAGGGATTAATAGAAAAAGTGATGCACAGGGACAGGGTGAGACACACCTAAGTGTCAGTGTAGTATGCTCAATGGAAAGCTGTACTAGTGTGAACTTACCTGGCAGCAGAGACACCATGATCACTAGTGTGTTAGAACAGTGCTCATATATATGACATTTTTGTGGCTCTCAGAATATCAAGAAACTAGTAAGAAAAATTTTCCCTTTCCTTATCTTTTCAGTAAGCGAGATTTTTAGTATATCATTGGAGTTATTTTGAATTAGATCAAAATATGGTAAGATAAAACCATAGGTAAAAAGAATTGGACAAGATTTGGTAGTTAAGCATGGCTTGTGACAATTTCTTCCTTGCAGAGATGGAATCAACTTAAACTTCCTCCTTATGAACTCCATCTTTTAGATCCCATAAAGTGATGCAACTTAAACTTCCTCCTTATGAACTCCATCTTTTAGATCCCATAAAGTGATGAACAACTGACATGGAGATGGCATTAATCCAAATAATAATATTATCTAAACTTGGTGCCTGGATCAAAGATAGACAAGCAGAGAATTTCCCTATTGACCCTGGAGCTTCAACTCTGCTGAGTCCCCCACACTTGGTATGGTCCAATCTAATTGCTCCATCTACCCATGTATACATGGAGCTGAACTTGTTGTATCTTGATCTGAGATTCTGATGCAATATTTAATCTTTCAGCTATACTCTGACATTTTGTTCTTAAACCCTGACTCCCATATCCAGAGCAGTAGATCCTTCATGACAGTGATTTTGTTTACAATCTTATGGATATAGATTATCAGTCTACAACTGAAAACTCTTGAATAATGCCATAGCCTCTTTAACATATCCAGTCCATAAAGTGTGTGTGTGTGTGTGTGTGTGTGTAATTGATTGTATACTACGTGTTACGTTATGCAAAAGTTAAAATATTAGTCATTCAGATTAGAATAGAAGCCCTGCATTCATCTTGGCTAGGTTACCAAGATAGGTGATATTATCTGAAAAATTGCTGTATTGAAAGCCATACCTTGTGAACTAATTGCTTTTCAAAATTTTTAACATTATAAAAAGACATAAACACTCTCATTCCTCTTTCTGACATAGAATACTCATGACACTCCCCAGAGACTACCAGCATGTGCAGTTAGTGCAGAATTGGGTACAAATGGCTGGGAGGATTATTGGGAATAAAGGTGAGGATCAATGAGTCTCCCTGCTTCCCTCTATATTTGAGGAAATGTCAAAGTTCACAAGATGCTTCTGATGTTCACTTACAAGCAGAAACATATGATTTCGTGAAATTAAAGGGGCTTTTTTCATACCATACCACAGGGAGTCTAGGAAAAAGAAAGAGAAGGTAATAGACTGCTTGTAAAATAAAAGAATTGCTTGTGCTATTGACTGAGAGTAATAGACCAGTATATGGGGGCAGAAAACAGGATGGGGCAATATAGGGAGGAGATGAATGAGAACAATGTATTTATGCATTGTATCTATGTGATATACGATGTATTTAACATAAAAAACCACTAATCTTACCACACTCCCTAAGGCAAGTTTACAAACAAAGACAAAAGACTTATTATTATTTTACCATTACTAGTCATCATATTTTATTAGTATTTATAAGAATAAAGTGTCTTATTAAAGGATTGAATTGTGAAATTATGCTACTTGCATGTCATTGTTGAATTACTATAATCACATTAAAAATAACACAGATGCATGGTACATAGCATAGTTAACCTAAGAAAATTACTATTTTATCCATTATTATACAAGCATAAATATAATTTCTCAAATATATTGAAATAATTGCTGATTTTGTATGTTTGACTTGTTTACAACAAATCTTTGTAGTAAATTAATAAAGGCTATTTTATCATTTTATTAAGTTACATTCTGCCATATTAAAGTGAAAATTTATTAGAAGATGGTGCAAAACTTAATAACATTTTTCCGAAGTTAAACTAAGAAAATGTGGAATGCCCTCTGTCTGAGTTCAAACATTCTCCTTTTCCTCTTCAGACACTGCAGAACTATACTATATAGAGTTCTTTCTCAGACTGCATTTCAATATTTAAATATTTACAAGGAAAATTGAATTACTATTTTTGAGGTTCTTAATCTCATTAATAAAATAAGACAAAAAGGAACTCACACGAAATTTGGGAATATCTTAGAAATATCTTAGCATTTCAGAGAAAAACAACACAGCAATCAAACTATACCATAGCAGCTGCCTTGAAATGAACATGAATAAGAGAAAGAAAATGCAAAATTTGTTGTGAGGATACACAATCAGCTCCATGGTAAGAGAAGAGAGGCTGGCTTCCAAGTCTCTGTGAAAACTGAGACTACCAAGGAAGCCATGGTTATTCTTTGGCCATTGTCTAAAAAAATAGATTCAGAAAAGAAAGCAAAAAAGGTCCTAGTTCTATCTTAGAAAAGTTGTCAGGCTTCATATTGGAGCATCCACAGTGATGTGAGCAGAAGTTGCAGCATGATTCTCTACTGAGGGGATTCTGGTGAGGAAAATCGCATTACTTCATTAAGAGATCAATCATCTTTCCCATCCCCTTTAAGGATACAATACAAATTCTCCACCAAGGGCTAGAATTAAATGTAGGAAAAAAAAAAGACAAAAAACAGATACCTTAATTATTTCATATGGCAATTCTCCAAAAAAGTAGAGAAGCTGATATTTACATTTCAAGTATTTGCAGTGAATGAAAATGATCCAACACACACACACACACACACACACACACACACACTCCTGTATGTGTGTGTATATGTATATATATATGTGTGTGTGTGTGTGTGTGTGTGTGTGTGTGTGTATAATATATATGCATGCACACAAATATCTTCAGAAGAATTAAAATAGTTGGCTTATTTTGCTTAAGAAAATTATTTGTGTGTGTGTGTGTCTATTTTTTTCTGCAGAGATTATAATTTCACTTTTTTTGGTGACTGTATAATATTCCATTACATGTGTATTAGAAATATTTTTCAGGCAGCAAAGAGAGCCCTCACTGCAATTAAAGTTTCTTGACATGGAAGAGCTTTACTTCTGATCAGAGAGTTGTATTGCTGACGAAAGTCATACAGCAAGTCCCTGTGACCATGGCTCCCTTGGTTCTCACCTGAAGAGTGTAGGTGGTGAATTTATCTTTTCCCCTTTGGCTGGGAATTGACCGCACAAACTTTTGCAATTGACCAATTTCAAAAATCAGCACAAAGAAAGTGAAGGGAATCAGGTATGCGTCACCATGGAGCCACTCACTAGTTAATTACATTCTGAGAATGTAGCAGGGCCTTTATGTAACCAAGTATTTGTGCATGGAGGAGATTAAAACATATGCATAAACCTTGATGTTAGCCATATTAAGTTGAAAAGATGAACTACTAAATTACTTTTAGTTTACATTTCTCTGACAGATAATGATGTCATCTCATTGTTAACATCCAGGGGGATATGTGTGCTTCTTTTTGTGAGAATAGTATCTGCAATGCATTAGCCTTTGTAATGATTCAGTGTTTTGTTGTTTAAGTTTTATAGTTCTTTATATAATATGAGTAAATATGAGATATTGTCTAGTACAGAATTGGAAGAAAGGTAGTCTCATTCTGTGGCATTCTCCTCACTGGTATTGCTTTGGTTTGAAGAAAGGTTTTTAACTTCATGTAGTTTCATTTGTGTGTTCTTTTTGGGTGAAAGTGTTTGCCTGTGCCTACACCTGCTTTTTCTCCCCAGCAGTTAAAATACTGGAACTCAGAGTATGATATATGTCAAATATGTATGGACTGCGCATTGGAAATGATACCTTATAATTTTCATAATTGTGGCCTAATTATTCAAAAAAGTCTTCTTTGTAAAATTTGGATATTAGTCTTCTGTCAGATGTGGGGTTGGTGAAGATTTTTTCCCAATCTCTAGGCTGCCGTTTTGTATGAATGACTGTGTCTTTGAATTACAGAAGCTTTTCAGTTTCATGAGGTCCCATTTACTGATTGTTGGTCTTAAGTCCTGAGCTGTTGGTGTTCTGTTCAGGAAGTTGTCACCTGTGCCAATGAGTTCAAGGGTTTTTCCCACTTTTTCGTCTAGTAGATTTAGTGTGTCGGGCCTTATGTTAAGGTCTTTGATCCACTTGGACTTAAGGTTTTTTTTTTTTTTTGGTTGTTTGTTTTGTTTTGTTTTGAGACAGGGTCTCTCTGTGTAACAGTCCTGGCTCTCCTGGACTTGACTTGTAGAGCAGGGTGGCCTCGAATTCATAGAGATCTGCCTACTTCTGCCTCTCGAGAGCTGGGATTAAAGGTGTGCAACACCACACCCAGCTGGACTTAAGTTTTGTACAAGGTGATAAGTATGGGTCTAATTTCATTCTTTTACAAATGGACATCCAGTTGGACCAGCACCATTTGTTGAAGATGCTGTCCTTTTTCCACTGTGCGGTTTTGGCTTCTTTATCAAAGATTAGGTGACCACAGGTGTTGGGGTAGTGTTAAGCATTCTAAATGTTAATTGGTCCTCTTTGTTGTCTGTTACTTCTGTTGACTCTGATTGGTTAAATAAAATGCTGAGGCCTGAGATTGGGCAAAGACAAAGAAAGGTGGGACTTCCTGAGATTAGAGCAGGAAGCCTGCACTTTAGACAGAGGACTAAAGCAATCCAGCCAGCAGCAGGAAGAAGAAGGAATTCCAGCCAGTGGCAGGAAGAGGGAGGCATACAGCATGGGTTAGAGAAAAGAACCTCATTCCACATGGCCAAGAATATTGGCATATCGTGAAGAATGGCAGTCCAAGGGGATGTATGTATATATGGGATTATAATTGGGTAATAGAATTATGAGCTAGCTTAGACGGGCTAGGATTGCACAACTCAGGCCAAGGCTTGTTAAAATCCATGCAGTCTCTGTGTGTTCATTTATAATGGTGGGTTAAGGATTGGCTGCTGAACTAATTAAATATAATCTAAATACTGGTTAAATAACTTATTAGCCATATATTTTTTCTACACATAGGTGTGTGGGTTCATTTCTTCAATTCGATTCCATTGATCCACTGGTCTGTTTCTATACTAGTACCATGGTGTTTTTAATTACTATTGCTCTGTAGTACAGCTTGAAATCTGGGATGGTGATACCTCCAGATGTTTTTTTATTGTACAGGATTGATTTAGCTATTCTAGGTTTTTTGTTGTTCCATATGAAATTGAGAATAGATTTCTCCAGGTCTATAAAGAATTGTGTT
Organism: Lophiomys imhausi; assembly: GCA_907164525.1. NCBI lineage: Eukaryota > Metazoa > Chordata > Mammalia > Rodentia > Muridae > Lophiomys > Lophiomys imhausi. Next base: position 10,051,399 of record CAJQZJ010031536.1, read on the forward strand.
GGTACTTTGATAGGAATTGCATTGAGTCTGTATATTGCTTTTGGAAGGATGGCCATTTTTATTATGTTGATCCTACCTATCCATGAGCATGGAAGATCTTTCCATTTTCTGATGGCCTCTTCAATTTCGTTCTTCAAGGGCTTGAAGTTCTTGTTGTACAGGTCCTTTACTTGCTTGGTTAAAGTTACTCCCAGGTGTTATATGTTGTTTGTAGTTATTGTGAAAGGAGTTGTTTCCCTAATTTCTTTCTCAGCCCATTTATTTGTGGTATAAAGGAGGGCTTCTGATTTTTTTTAATTAATTTTGCATCTAGCCACTTTGCTGAAGGTGTTTATCAGCTGTAAGAGTTCTCTGGTGGAATTTTTGGGGTTACATATGTATACTATCATATCGTCTGCAAATAGGGATAATTTGACTTCTTCATTTCCAATGTTTATCCCCTTGATGTCCTTTAGTTGTCTTAATGCTCTAGCAAGAACTTCAAGTACTATATTGAAGAGATATGGTGAAAGTGGTCATCCTTGTCGTGTCCCTGAGTTTAGAGGAAATGCTTCAAGTTTCTCTACGTTAACTTTGATGTTTGCTAATGGCTTGCTGTATATTGCCTTTATTATTTCCAGATATGGTCCTTTTATGCCCATTTTCTCCAGAACTTTTAGCATGAAGGGGTGTTGGATTTTGTCAAATGCTTTCTCTGCATCTAGCAAGATAATCATGTTGTTTTTTTTTTCTTTCATCTTGTTTATGTGGTGAATTACGTTGATGGATTTTTGTATGTTGAACCATCCCTGCATTCCTGAGACGAAGCCTACTTGATCATGGTGTATGTTACTTTTCATGTGTTCTTGGATTCGGTTTGCTTGAATTTTATTAAGTATATTTGCATCTATGTTCATGAGGGAGATTGGTCTGAAGTTCTCTTTCTTTGTTGGGTCTTTGTGTGGTTTAGGAATTAGGGTAACTCTGGCCTCATAGAATGAGTTTGGCAGTGTTCTTTCTGATTCTATTTTGTGAAAGAGTTTGAAGACTATTGGTATTAGCTCTTCTTTGAAGATCTGATAGAATTCTGTGCTGAAACTATCTGGCCCTGGGCTTTTTTGGTTGGGAGATTTTTAATGACTATTTATATTTCCCTAGGGGTTATAGTGCTGTTTAATCTGTTAACCTGATCTTGATTTAGCTTCAGTAGGTGGAATATATCAAGAAAATTGTCCATTTCACTTAAGTTTTTATATTTGGTGGAGTATAGATGTTGTGGGAGACATCAACAACCAACTCACAACAATGGACAGATGATCAAGACAGAAGCCAAAAAGAGAAATAATGAGCCTAAGAGAGCTCTTGAACAAATAGGACTTAACAGATATCTACAGAACATTTCACCCAAACACAAAAGAATACACCTTCTTCTCAGCACCACACGGAACCTTCTCAAAAATCAGCTATATAGTTGGACACAAAGATAGCCTCAACAGATACAAGAAAATGGTAATAACCCCTTGTATCTTATCAGTCCACCATGGAATAAAGCTGGACTTCAAAGGCAACAGAATCAACAGAAAGCCTACACACTCATGGAAATCGAACAACTCTTTACTAGATGACTACTAGGTCAGGGAAGAAATAGAGAAAGAAGTCAAAGACTTCTTAAAAACCAAGGAAAATGAAGGCACAACGTACCCAAACCTATGGGACACAATGAAAGCTGTGCTACGAAGAAAGTTCATAGCACTAAGTGCCTTCAAAAACAAAATTGTGTTCTACCAGACATTCAAAGAAGAGCTAACACTAATATTCTTCAAACTCTTCCACAACTTAGAAACAGAAGGAATACTGCCAAACACATTCTATGAAGCCACAGTCACCCTGATACATAAACCTCACAAAGACCCAACGGAGAAAGAAAACTTCAGACCCATTTCCCTTATGAACATGGTTGCAAAGATACATAATAAAATAGTTGCAAACCGGATCCAAGATCACATCAAAAGTATCATACACCATGATCAAGTAGGCTTAATCCCAGGGATGCAGGGATGGTTCAACATTAGAAAATCCATCAATGTAATCCACCACATAAACAAGCTGAAAAAAAAAGAACCACATGATCATCTCATTGGACGCTGAAAAAGCTTTTAACAAAATACAGCACCCCTTCATGTTAAAAGTCGTAGAGAGATCAGGCATACAAGGACCATATTTAAACATCATAAAGGCAATTTACAGCAAGCCAATAGCCAACATCAAACTAAATGGAGATAAACTTAAAGCATTTCCTCTAAAATAAGGGACAAGGCAAGGCTGCCCACTCTCTCCATATCTCTTCAAAATAGTGTTTCAAGTTTTAGCTAGAGCAATAAGACAACTAAAAGAGATCAAAATAATACTTGAAGTTTTAGCTAGAGCAATAAGACAACTAAAAGAAAGGAATAAGTCAAAGTATCTCTATTTGCAGATGATATGACAGTATATATAAGTGACTGTAAAAATTCCACCAGAGAACTTCTATAGCTGATAAACTCCTTCAGCAAGGTGGCTGGATACAAAATCAATTCAAAAAAATCAGTAGTCCTTCTTTACGCAAAGATAAATGGGCTGAGAAATAAATAAGGGAATCAACACCCTTCACAATAGCCACAAATAATATAAAATACCTGGGGGTAACTGTAACCAAGCAAATGAAAGACCTGTATGATTATAACTTTAAGTCCCTGAAGAAAGAAATTGAAGAAGATATCAGAAGATGGAAAGATCTCCCTTGATCATAGATAGGTAGGATCAACATAATAAAAATGGCAATCTTACCAAAAGCAATGTACAGATTCAATGTGATTCCTATCCAAATACCAACTAAATTTTTTACAGATCTGGAAAAAAACAATTCTCAACTTCATATGGCATAACAAAAGACCGAGAATAATAAATCAATCATGTACAATAACAGAACATCTGGAGGAATCACCATCCCAGATTTCAAGCTGTACTACAGGGCAATAGTAATAAAAACAGCATGGTACTGGTATAGAAACAGACCAGTTGACCAACGGAATCAAATCAAAGACCCAGAAATAAACCCACACACCTATGGTCATTTAATTTTTGATAAAGAAGCCAAAAACATACAATGGAAAAAGGAAAGAATCTTCAATAAATGGTGCTGGTCTAACTGTATGTCAACATGTAGAAGAATGCAAATAGATCCATACTTATCATCTTGTCTAAAACTTAAGTCTAAGTGGATCAAGGACCTGAACATAAATCCAGACACACTAACATTAATAGAAGAGAAAGTGGGAAAAAGCCTTGAACTCATTGGCACTGGTACCAACTTTCTGAATAGAATACCAGTAGCTCAGGCACTAAAACAAACAATCAATAAATGGGACCTTATAAAATTGAAAAGCTTCTGTAAAGCAAAGGACACTGTCCTTAGAACAAAATGGCAGCCTCCAGACTGGGAAAGGATCTTCACCAACCCAACATCTAACAGACGGCTAATATCCAAAATATATAAAGAACTGAAGAAATTAAACACCAAAAAATCAAATAACCCCATCAATAAATGGGGTACAGAGCTAAACAGAGAATTCACAGAAGAGGAATCTCTAAAGGCTCAGAGACATTTGAGGAAATGTTCAACATCTTTGGTCATCAGGGAAATGCAACTTAGAACAACTCTGAGGTTCCATCTCACACCTTTCAGAATGGCTAAGATCAGAAACTCAAATGATAGCACATGCTGGTGAGGATGTGGAGAAAGAGGAACACTCCCCCATTGCTGGTGGGACTGCAAACTTGTGCTACCACTTTGGAAATCAATCTGGAGATATCTTAGAAAATTGGGAATAAATCTACCTCAAGACCCAGCCATACCCCTCTTGGGCATATATCCAAAAGATTCAAAACAAAACCACAAGGACATTGCCTCAACAATGTTCATAGCAGCTTTATTTGTAATAGCCAGAAACTGGAAACAACGCAGATGTCCTTTAACTGAAGAATGGATAAAAAAAAAAAAAAAAAAAAAAAAACTGTGGTACATTTACACAATGGAATACTACACAGCTATAAGAAATGAGGATATCTACTTGGAGTAGAATAGGGGGTGCTGTCAGGAGCTGATATGTCACGATATCAAAAAAAAATCTTAATTTAAGACCCCATCTTTGAAGGCCATATTCTGCAGATCTCTTGGGGTTTTTGAAGATGCCCTATCTATCTCTTGTATTTTGATAAGCAAATGTTGCTTGTCTCTTAACAACTTGATTACTGAGTAGCTTAGAGAATAACTGTGATAGTCTGTCTTAGTAGCTAACAAGGTGACATGCATGCATGACTAGGAGTTTTATCCTAAACAGTTTAAGACAGTTGGTATCAAGAGGCCAGAGCTTCACATTTCATTTTTAAGTATCTCTAGGTACGATAACATTAGGAAGCGTTACCTTTAATTTTGTATCAATATACAAGGATCTATTCAAATGTGGCTAAATATACTCTTTTTTTTTAAATACTTTATTTTTTTTCTTCAAGTCACATCTCAGTAACAAACCCCTCACTATTCCCCCTTCCTATCCCTCCCTTCCACCCTCTTCCCCCCAGAAGTTTCCCCTTTCAGTCCAACAGATGGTTCCTTCTCTTATAACAGTAAGTATTATACAAAACAATAGATATAAATATGCCACATTTATGAGAGTAAATTGGCCCAGTATACCTTCCCAATGTCCAGTTTATACATATTTGGCCCCTGACTTTAACATTCTACTATCTAACCAACTCCATGAGTTTAAAGGTCTATATGTGACTCAACATTCATACTATTTTGCAACACACTTTTAAGAGTATCTTCTTAGATCTATAACACCCTCTTGATTCCTAAACAGTTCAAAATTTAACTATGAGACTCTAGCTGTCTATTCTTCAACCACCTCAGAGACCTGAGAGGGATAAATATATTTGCTTATATAGGAAGTGCAGAGCCTGCAGCTTCCAAAACTAAGAAAGAACATACCAATGACTGCCTGGACAGTTCCCATTTTCTCTCCATACATTCCAGCATCAATCTTCAGCCTTTGGGTCCTGTTTCTCTGACAGACATTTGTTGTAGAGCAGGGATTATGAAGGACTTACCTACCCTGTCTTGGCAGAGTTAGGCTGTCGACTTCCCTGCTACCAAGTTTTGTCCTTTTTGGACAGCAGTCTGTCTGCAGTTGGTGCAAGGGGTTTTTTCATGCCAAGAGAAAGGCTTGCCATTAATTCAACCATCTTACAGTGGAGGTTCTTCGATGCTTATCTTCTACTTGGAGTAGAATAGGGGGTGCTGTCAGGCGCTGATATGTCTCGATATCAAAAAAAATCTTGATTTAATATACTCTTAATTTTGTATCAATATACAAAGATCAATGCCTATGCGGCCCAATACAATCTTAATATTGCATCCATATACAAGGGTCATTACCATTGTGGCCAACTATAATCTAAGTTTTGTATCAATATACAAATATCAATACTGACGTAGACAAATACAATCTTATTTTTGCACAATAAACAATGGTCAATACCACTTTAGCCAAATATACTATTAATTTTGTATCAATATACAAGGGTATAAGGGCATATACAATAATGTGACCTTTCTTCTTGATCCTTCCTGTGCTGTGTCTCATCAAAGAATCTCCAGTGTGAGATGGTTGAATTAGTGGCAAGCCTGTCTCTTGGCATGTAAAAACTCCTTGCTTCAACTGCAGGCAGACTGCTGTCCAAAAAGGACAAAACTTGGTAGCAGGGAAGTCGACAACCTAGCTCTGCCAAGACAGGGTAGGTTAGTCCTTCACAATCCCTGCTCTACAATAAATGTCTGTCAGAGAAACAGGACCAAAAGGCTGAAGACTGATGCTGGAATGTATGGAGAGAAAATGGGAACTGTCCAGGTAGTCACTGGTTTGTCATTTCTTAGTATTGGAAGCTGCAGGCCCTGCACTTCCTATATAATCAGATATATTTATCCTTCTTAGCTCTCTGAGGTGGTTGAAGAATAGACAGCTTGAGTCTCATAGCTAAATTTTGAGTTGTTTAGGAATCAAGAGGGCGTTCTAGATCTAAGAAGATGGTTATAATAGTGATGCAAGTTAGTATGAAAACTAAGTCAGTTATAGAACTTTAAACTCATGGAGATGGTTAGAAGGTAGAAGGTTAAAGTCAGGGGTATGTATGAACTGGACATTGGGAAGGTATACTGGGCCATTTAACTCTCATAAATGTGGCATATTTAATTCTGCTGTTTTGTACAGAATTTACTGTTATAAGAGAAAGAACCATTTGTTGGAATGAAAAGAGAAGCTGTTGGGGGGGGGAAGAGGGTGGAAGGGTGGGACAAGAAGGGGGAATAGGGAAGGGTTTGCGACTGAGATGTAACTTGAAAAAAAATAAAGTACTTATAAAAAAAAAAAGAAATGAGGAAATCATGTAATTCGAAACCAAATAGATGGAGATAGAAAAGCTCTTCCCAAGTGAGCTGTCGCAGTCCCAGAAAGATAAACATGGTATGTATTCACTTTTAAATGGATATTAACCATACATCACAGGATAACTATCCTACAACCCACACACCCAAATAGATAGGAACCTAGCATATCTATCCTAGGAAAAATTTTACCCACCAGTGAGTCATGGAATCTGCTGCAGGTTAGTGGAACACCACACCCTAGATGGTGTGCCTTATTAAGCTCCAGTACAAGTAGAAGTTCTTGGCCCTCACATGATGCAAGATATGAGGGAGTATAATATGTGAGGGCCCACCTCATCTGAGGAGAAGGAGAGTACAATGTAGAGGAATAAGGAGGGAGGGAGGGAGGGTGGGAGCGTGGGAGGGTGGGAGAAAAGGTTGGATAGAGGGAGGGAGGGAGAGAGGGAGGGAGGGAGAGAGGGAGGGAAGGAGAGAGGAAGGGAGGGTCCAGGAGGGGAGGAGGGAGGAAAATATGTTCTAGAAGTAAATAATACTTTTTAAGAAAAGAGTTAATAAGATTAAAAATATAATAAATATACAATATAAAAATTTCAAACTATAATTTACCAACGGTATACTTGCTTTACTGGTATGAAAGGAAATTGGCCTTGACAAACTTGATAGTAGCTTAAAAGTTTTTTTTTTTTTTTTAATGTATAGGATATTTCCATGGTTTGGCATTACAAAGCAGGTAACAGTTTTAAAACACTATCAATAAATTAACGGTTACCGCTGTTTAACCTGGTTTTATAAACCTCCAAGAGTTGGAAAAATTTAGAGCTAAGGTAAAATACATGAAATGTGTGGTGTTAGCCCATGCCTTTAACTCCAGCAGAGACAGGAGGATCACTATAGAGTTAGTTATCTTATAAATTCAAGAGTTACAAGGAACAGGGTGGTGATTGTGCAAACCCTTAATCCCATCATTCGATAAGAATACACCCTTAATCCCAACACACTAGAGACAGAAACAGGCATATCTCAGAGCTCAAGATCAGCCTGATACAAAACAAGCTCTAAATAGAGAAAAACTTCGATCCAGGGGTGGTGCAGCACATCTGTAATCCCATCAGTTGGGAACCACATGTCTTTGATCCCAATACTTAGAATGCAGGGACAGGAACATAGGATTTGGAAGGATTTAAGTTTAAAAGGTACTTACAAAAGGCATGCTGCAATTCAAATAAATTGCCCTTTGAGATCTCAAAATATGTACACTAAAGGTTTGTTTAGCTCCAAAATACCAAAATAATTTCTTCTTTAATCCGCATGAAAGATAATACTTTATATATTGTCAAAAAACCAAATTTGCTCTAGGAAAAATATTACCTGACCCCCCCCCCCCAAAAAAAAAGGTAATTGTCCCAGAGTTAGGATTAGGGCAGGGCTCTGTTCTTATCTTTCCAGGAGACTTAAAGCATCCATTCAAGGAATCCAGGGACAACTGGACAATGGAAACCTCAGCAGAAAACAGACCAGACACCAAAGAAGACTAGTGGCCTAGACAATCCAGCCTTGCAGACTTCCTCAATAGGTGTTTCCTCAAATGTCTACAAACACAACAACTCAAAATCGCTATGATTTTTCAGCTCCACAGACTGCTCCAGCCAGAACCTCAGTAAAGCCATGAAGATCAGCTTCTGTCTACAAACTTCTTAGGACATCTAAATAGCTGAGCACAAAAGGACTGAACATCAAATGAGTCTATTAACATTTTAACAATTTTTCCATTCTTATTTGGGCCCCAAACAGGTTTACTAAGTCCAAAATCAGCAGGAAGTCATTTTAAGAGAGCGATGTCCCATTCCCAGAAGGTGGGGAGGGTGTTTTCCCCACTTTGGTTATTTGATGGATAATAGAAAATTTTGTTATTTAGGGGAAGAGACTACAGCTGTTAAATGGTCTTGTTAAATGGGTTTTGGAGGTTAGACCCAGGGACTTCTCTCTTTTTCTTTTCTGTATCCTTCTTTCTCTCATATGTAGGAGTGAACAGACTTGAGAAAAAAATGGGACATAGACATAATATAGGAAAGATAAAGAAAAAAGGACAGATTATTTAATATGCCCTTATACCTTTGCATATTGATACAAAATTAATATTATATTTGTCTAAATTGGTATTGATCATTGTATATTAATGCAAAATTAAGATTGTATTGGACTACATGGGTATTGATCTTTGTATATTGATGCAAAATTAAGATTATATTTGGCCACAATGGTATTGACCCTTGTATTTTGATGCAAAATTAAGATTGTATTAGGTTACATAGGTATTGATCTTTGAATATTGATACAAAATTAATATTATATTTGGCCACATTGGTATTGATCTCTGTATATAGATACAAAATTAAGGGTAACGCTTCTTTTTTTTTTAATAATTTATTTTTTATTTCTTCAAGTTACATCTCAATCACAATCCCCTCCCTACTCTCCCCTCCAGTCCCACCCTTCCACCCTCCTCCCCCTCAACCCCCCCATCCTCTTCTCTTCTTTTTTTTTTTTAAATTAAGGTATTTCTTTTTTCCCCCCAACAGCTCCCCCTTTCAGTCCAACAAATGGCTCTTTCTCTTATAACTATAAATACAATACAAAACAACAGAGGTAATTAGGCCACAGTTATGAGGGTTATATGGCTTAGCATACATTCCCAATGTCCAATCCATATGTATTTGGCACCTGACTTTAACATTCTACTATCTAACCATCTCCATGAGTTTAAAGTTCTATATCTAACTCAGCTTTCATACTAACTTGCCTCATAATTTTAAAAATATCTTCTTAGATCCAGTATACCCTCTTGATTCCTAAACAACTCAAAATTTAACTATGAGACTCTAGCTATCTCTTCTTCAACACCTCAGAGACCTGAGAGGGATAAATTTATCGCTTCTTAAAGGTATTGTACCTAGTAATGCTTAAAAAAGAAATGTGAAGTTTTGGCCTTCTGCTACCAACCGTCATAAACTGTTTAGGATAATTAAGAAATGCAAACTAATAGTCATGCAAGTGTGTCATTTTGTTAGTTACTATGACAGTCTATCACAGTTATTTTCTAAGCTACTCAGAAATAAAGTTGCTAAGAGACAAACAACATTTGCTTATCTATATATAAGAGATAGATAGGGCATCTTCAAAAACCTCAAGAGATCTGCAGAATATGGCATTTAAAGACTTTTTTTTAAATTAAGATTTTTTGATATCGATACATGTCAGCTCCTGACAGCACCCCCTATTCTACTCCAAGTAGAAGATGAGCATCGAAGAATCTCCAGTGTGAGATGGTTGAATTAGTGGCAAGCCTATCCCTTGGCAAGAAAATCCCCTTGCTCCAACTGTAGACAGACTGCAGTCCAGAAAGGACAAAACTTGGAAGCAGTTAAATAGACAGCCTAGCTCTGCCAAGACAGGGTAGGCAAATCCATCATAATTCCTGCTCTACAATCAACGTCTGTCAGAGAAACGGGGCCAAATGGCTGAAGATTGATGCTGCAATGTATGGAGAGAAAATGGGAACTGTCCAGGCAGCCACTGGTATGTCATTTCTTAGTTTTGGAAGCTGCAGGCCCTGCACTTCCTATATAATCTTATATATTTATCCCTCTCAGGTCTCTGAGGTGGTTGAAGAATAGATAGCTAGAGTTTCATAGTTAAATTTTGAGTTGTTTAAGAATCAAGAGGGTTTTCTAGATCTAAGAAGATGTTTTTAAAATTGTGAGGCAAGTTAGTATGAAAGCTGAGTTAGATATAGAACTTTAAGCTCATGGAGATGGTTAGATAGTAGAAAGTTAAAGTCAGGTGCCAAATACATATGGATTGGACATTGGGAATGTATGCTAAGCCATATAACTCTCATAATTGTGGCCTATATATTTTTGTTGTTTTGTATTGTATTTATTTTTATAAGAGAAAGAACCATTTTTTGGACTGAAAGGGGGAGCTGTTTGGGGGGAAAGATATACCTTAAACTAAAAAAAAAAAAGGGTAGAGGATGGGGGCGTTGAGGGGTACAAGGTGGAAGGGTGGGACTGGAGGGTGGAGTAGGGAGGGCATTGTGATTGAGATGTAACTTGAAGAAATAAATATAAATTATAAAAAAAAGAAAATTGTGACAGCGCATATTAGCGAATTAACAGCCAAACTGGATGAATTGGAAAAACAAGAAGCAAACACTCCCAAGAGGAGAAGAAGGCAGGAAATCATCAAACTTAGGTCTGAAATCAACAACAAAGAAACAAAAAGAACGATACACAGAATCAATGAAACCAAGGGTTGGTTCTTCCAGAAAAATCATCAAAATAGACAAACCCTTAGCCAAATTAACTAAAAGACAGGGAAAAACCCAAATCAACAAAATCAGATATGCAAAGGGAGAAATAACAACAGACATCAAGAAAATACAGAGAATATTTAGGCAAGAAACATTTTTAAAGACTCTATTGATCAGTCACAGATACCCCATTTTCTAAGTCTCTGTTGATCAGACATAGCTTCCCCTTATTTTAAGTGTCTGCTGATCAGATACATCTCCCTCAAAACAAGTATTAAACAGAACACACTTCTCCCCACTAGTGCCACAGGCCTACTCAATGTGACTGCAGTTGTTTCTCTAGGGACATGATTGCATAGCTCAAAATACCCAGGATTAATGTTTCCATCTGGAGAATCAATAAAGACAGAGAGAGGAGAGGAGGGGTTTACTACTTGAAAAAATATTGAGATAAATATAGAAGTATCCCCAGGGCTTTCAGCCTGTGTGATCCTGGTCTTGTCCATGACTGACAAAGTAAAACTATTGTTACGAGTATAAACAGTACAGCAAAAGCAAGAAGAGCTTCTAGCACAACAAACCAGATTGTAAGCATACAGGCCACCAAATTCACCATAGGTCCTTGCCAAGTGGGAAGGAGTTTCCAAGGGCCTTGTCACAGAATAGTCCCAATCAGTAAAGTACTCATAAGCTGTTCCCTGCATATACTGTATGGCCACTGCCATCTTTCTTAATAATAGTACCAAGTTGTTCTACACATTTTATAGCTCTATAGTGTAATTATAATTTTAGTGTAATTATAATTGTGTTATCCCTGATAGTATTCTTTCTGCTTATATCTGAAAATGCACTCAACTTTAATCATTGTCTCTACTATCTCTAAAATTTACAAAGAATTTCATTTCCTCATCTATGTTCATAGCAGCTTTATTTGTAATAGCAAGGAACTGGAAACAACCCAGATGTCCCTCAACCGAGGAATGAATAAAAAAACTGTGGTACATCTACATGATAGAATACTATTCAGCCATCAGAAACAACAAAATCATGCAATTTTCATCCAAATGGATGGAATTAGAGAAGTTCATTCTGAGTGAGCTAACCCAGACTCAGAAGGATGCACATGGCATCTATTCACTTATAATCAGATTTTAGCCATATAGTACAAGATAACTATACTACAACCAATGCACCAAAGAGAACAGGAACATAGACTTTGTTATCTGTCAATGAGACACGTTGCCCTAGTGGTGCTGCCTTTTAGGTCCCCAGTGTATGAGGAGGCTCTTGGCCCTCATATGACAGCTGAACTGGGGCATGGGACTGAGAGGTAGTGACATTCCACTTCAGGGGAGTGGGATGGAAGGGATAGGGACTGGGAGGGGTGGAAAGAGGCCATTGTGATAGATATTCTTGGAAGTACATTCAGTAACTCACAGCCTTCAAAATTTAAAAAAAAATTAGCCAATGTATAGATGAAAGAGACAAACATCATTAATATTCTTGCAGTTTTTGAGTTGTGAGTCTGTTGTTCAAATAACTTTAAAACCTTATAGTTAGGGTGGCATGTATAGTCATAGCAATCAGGAATTAGAGAGAGAAAGAGAGAGAGATCTCTGAGTTCAAGGGCAGCATAGTTAACATACTGAGTTCTAGGACAGATAATTACAGAGTGAGACCCTATCTCAAAAACAAGCAAACAAATGAGCAAAAAATGAAAATACTATACAGTTTATACTTGCAAACCACTTTCACCATAAGAAATTAAGTTCATATAGTTTTATTAATTATTATAGTTTAACTTCGTAAACCAAATGATATGTTTCATATCAGTGCTTGATCAATCTTAGGAATTATTAGAGGAATTAGCTCTCCTGGAATGTATCACACTGGAATCTTTAAGTGGGGCACTCATTTCTTACATGATTTACACTCCACTCAAAGTTGTCAGACTTCTATTAATGTAAAACAATTTAAGAACACTGCTAACAACTCTTGTTTCATTTTAACTCATCAACTAGACATGAACTATTCTAAATAGTACCATCTATTCTCCCAGCCATCACATGATTTCACTCATCAGAATTAAATGACTCTAATGACGTGCCATGATTTATCATCCAGAGGATGAATAAATCTATACTTCTATTATTAATCTCATTACTTTTATGCATGACTTGACATTATAAATTACCTTGAAAAGAAAATTGTTTCGCTCATTTTTCTTTGCTGTAATGTATTAAGATGTAATTCCCATATTGAAAGAAACTATACACATGATTGACAAAAATATTTGCATCCAACTTTATCATTAAATGATTGTTCTTGAAATTAATTTCCTTTCACGTGCTAGCTTTAAATAAATCAACAGTACACATTTAGAATATAAGTGACACATGCTTCACATTTAACAGGACATTAATATATTAAAATTTTTAACACAAAATTAAAATTTTGAAAGAGATAAAAACCATTTGGAATAGAGAAAACTAAAAGTAATAGAATGAATATCATGAACTCATATAGATGTATAAAATGTCAAAACGCAATATATTAATTTCAGTAATCAATAAATTTCAAAATAGATTATTTTTTTCCTTTATTTTTTATTTCTTCAAGTTACATCTCAATCGCAGTCCCCTCCCTATTCCCCTCTCCAGTCCCACCTTCAACCCCCATCCTCTGCCCTTTTTTTTTTTTAAGTTTAAGGTATATCTTATAAAAAACAAACAAGTAAGCAAAAAAATAGATTAAAAAGACTAAAAAATAGAAAAAAAATATAAAAAATGAATAAAAAATAGAAATAAAAAATAAAAAGTCTATGTCCAACTTCCCTTTGGTGTGTTACTTGTAGTATCGATACCTTCTAATATAGCTAAAATCCTACTATAAGTGAATAGATGCCATATGCGTCCTTCTGTGTCTGGGTTAGCTCCCTCAGGATGAGCATTTCTAGTTCCATCCATTTGCCTACAAATTGCATAATTTCATTGTTTCTGATAGCTGAATAGTATTCCATTGTGTAGATGTACCACAGTTTTTTAACCCATTCTTCGGTTGAGGGACATCTGGGTTATTTCTAGTTTCTAGCTATTACAAATAAAGCTGCTATAAACATACATGAGGAAACTTCCTTAAGAGTCCGTGAAAAGGCACTTGGGTGTATACCCAGAAGTGGTAGGGCTGGGTCCTGAGGCAAAGCTATTCCAAATTTTCTAAGATATCACCCGACTGACCTCCATAGTGGTTGCACAAACCTGCACTCCCAACAGGAATGGAGTAGGGTACCCCTTTCTCCACACCCTAGCCAGCATGTGCTGTCATTTGAGGTATTGATCTTAGCCATTCTGACAGGTGTGAGATGGAATCTCAGATTTGTCTTGAGTTGCATTTCTCTGATGATTAAGGATGTTGAGCATTTCATCAAGTGTCTCTCAGCCATTAGGGATTCCTCCTTTGTGAATTCTCTATTTAGCTCTGTCCCCCATTTTTTGATTGGATTATTTTGTTTCTTGGCATTTAATTTCTTGAGTTCTTTGCAGATTTTGGATATTAGCCCTCTGTCAGATGTGGGGTTGGTGGAGATTTTCTCCCAGTCTGTAGGCTTCCGTTTTGTTCTAATGACAGTGTCTTTTGCCTTACAGAAGCTTTTCAGTTTCATGAGGTCCCATTTATTGATTGTTGATCTCAGGTCCTGAGCTGTTGGTGTTCTGTTCAGGAAGTAGTCACCTGTGCCAATGAGTTCGAGGGTTTCTCCCAGTTTTTCTTCTAGTAGATTTAGGGTGACCGGCCTTATGTTAAGGTCTTTGATCCACTTGGACTTAAGTTTTGTACAAGGTAATAAGAATGGGTCTAATTTCATTCTTTTACAAGTGGACATCCAGTTGGACCAGCACCATTTGTTGAAGATGCTGTCCTTCTCCCATTGTGCACTGTTGGCTTCTTTGTCAAAAATTAGGTGGCCATAAGTGTGTGGGTCTATTTCTGGATCTTCAACTTGATTCCACTGATCTACTGGTCTGTTTCAATACTAATACCATGCTGTTTTTACAACTATTGCTCCTTAGTACAGCTTGAAATCTGGGATGGTGATACATCCAGATTTTTTTTTTTTTTTACAAGATTGATTTAGCTATTCTGGGCTATTTGTTGTTCCAAAGGAAATTGAGAATAGCTCTTTCCAAGTCTACAAAAATTGTCTTGGTATTCTGATAGGAATTGCATTGAATCTATATATTGCTTTTGGTAGGATGGCCATTTTTATTATGTTTATCCTACCTATCCATGAGCATGGGAGATCTTTCCATCTTCTAAAGGCCTCTTCCATTTCTTTCTTCAAGGGCTTGAAGTTCTTGTTGTACAGGTCCTTTACTTGCTTTGTTAGAGTTACCCCCAGGTATTTTATGTTGTTTGTGGATATTGTGAAGGGGGTTGTTTCCCTTATTTCTTTCTCAGTCCTTTTGTTTTTTGTATAAAGAAGGGATTCTGATTTTTTAAAATTAATTTTGTATCCAGCCACTTTGCTGAAGTTGTTTATCAACTGTAAGAGTTCTCTGGTGGAATTTTTGGGGTTGCTTATGTATACTATCATATCATTTGCAAATAGGGATAATTTGACTTCTTAGTTTCCAATGTTTATCCCCTTGATCTCCTTTCTTTGTCTTATTGCTCTAGTAAGAACTTCAAGTACTATATTGAAGAGATATGGTGAAAGTGGACATCCTTGTCTTGTCCCTGAGTTTAGAGGAAATGCTTCAAGTTTCTCTCCATTTAATTTGATGTTGGCCACTGGCCTGCTATATATTGCCTTTATTATTTCTAGGTACAGTCCTTGTATGCCCGTTCTCTCCAGAACTTTTAGCCTGAAGGGGTGTTGGATTTTGTCAAATGCTTTTTCTGCATCTAGCGAGATTATCATGTGTTTTTTTTTTTTTTCATCTTGTTTATATGGTGAATTACGTTGATAGACTTTTGTATGTGGAACCATCCCTGCATTCCTGGGATGAAGCCTACTTGATCAGTGTGATACTTTTGATGTGTTCTTGCATTCGGTTTGCTAGTATTTTATTAAGTATTTTTGCATGTATGATCATGAGGGAGATTGGTCTGATGTTCTCTTTCTTTGTTGCGTCTTTGTGTGTTTTAGGAATCAGGGTGACTGTGGCCTCGTAGAATTAGTTTGGCAATGTTCTTTCAGATTCTATTTTGTGAAAGAGTTTGAAAAGTATTGCTGTTAGCTCCTCTTTGAAGTTCCGGTAGAGTTCCATGCTATAGCCATCTGACCCTGGGCTTTTTTTGGTTGGGAGATTTTTAATGACTGTTTCTGTTTCCTTAGGGGATATAGGGCTGTTTAATCTGTTTATCTGATCTTGACTTAGCTTCTGTAGGTGGAATCTATCAAGAAAATTGTCCATTGAAGTTTTCAAATTTGCTGGAGTATAGATTTTTAAAATAGGATCCAAGTATTCTCTGGATTTCCTCAATGTCTGTTGTTATTTCTCACTTTTCATGTCTGATTTTGTCGATTTGTGTTTTCTCCCTCTTTCTTGAAGTTAATTTGGCTAAGGGTCTGTCTATTTTGTTGATTTTCTCAAAGAACCAACTCTTGGTTTCATTGATTCTTTGTATAGTTCTTTTTGTTTCTAAGTTGTTGATTTCAGCCCTAAGTTTGATGATCTCCTGCCTTCTTGTCCTCTTGGGAGTGTTTACTTCTTTTTTTTCCAATTCACCCAGTTTAGCTGTTAATTCGCTAATATGAGCTGTCACAATTTTCTTTTTGAAGGCACTTAGTGCTATGAACTTTCCTTGTATCACTGCTTTCATTATCCCATAGGGTTGGATATGTTGTGTCTTCATTTTCGTTGGATTTTAAGAAGTCTTTGACTTCCTTGTTTATTTCTTCCCTGACCCTGTGGTCCTCTAGTAAAGAGTTGTTCAATTTATATGTGAGTGTAGACTTTCTGTTGATTCTTTTGCTATTGAAGTCCAGCTTTATTCCTTGGTGGTCTGATAAAATACAAGGGGTTTTTTCAATTTTCTTGTATCTGTTGAGGCTATCTTTGTGTCCAACTATATGGTTGATTTTGGAGAAGGTTCCATGAGGTGCTGAGAAGAAGGTGTATTCTTTTGTGTTTGGGTGAAACTTTCTGTAGGTATCTGTTAGGTCCATTTGGTTCATGATCTCTGTTAGACTCATTATTTCTCTGTTTGGCTTCTGTCTTGATGATCTGTCCATCGTGAGTGGGATGTTGACAGCTCCCACTATTAAAGTATTTGAATAGCTGTGCGATTTAAGTTTTAGAAGCGCTTCTTTATAAATGTAGGTGCCTTTGTATTTGGGGCATAGATGTTCAATATTGAGATGTCCTCTTGGTGGATATTTCCTTTAATGAGTATGTAATGCCCTTCTCTGTCTTTGTTTATTAACTTCACTTGGAAGTCTATTTTGTTTGATATTAGGGTGGCTACTCAAGCTAGTTTCCTGGGTGCATTTGCTTGGAAAACCTTTTCCTAGCCCTTTACTCTGAGATAGTGTGTATCTTCAATAGTGAGATGTGTTTCTTGTATGCAGCAAAAAGATGGGTCTTGTTTATGGATCCAGTCTGTAAATCTGTGTCTTTTTATTGGTGAGTTGAGTCCATTGATGTTGATGGATATTAGTGACCTGGGGTTGTTATTTCCCATTATTTTGGTATAGCTGGCTGTCTTGTGTTTCTCTTTTGTTTAGTTGCTGTGGAGGTTTCTATTTCCTCTGTTTTCTTGGGTGTAGTTATCTTCTCTGTGTTGGAATTTTCCTTCTAGGATCTTCTGTAAGGCTGGGTTTGTGGGTAGATATTGTTTAAATAAATATAGCTTATTTAAACTTTAAATAAAACTTTAAATAAAACTGCTAAGAGACAAGCAACATCTGCTTACCCTAATATAAGAGATAGATAGGGCCTCTTCAAAAACCTCAAGAGATCTGCATAATATGGCATTCAAAGATGTTTTCATAACTTTAGATTTTTTTATATCAATACATATCAACTCCTGACAGCACCCCCTATTCTACCCCAAGTAGAAGATGAGCATCGAAGAATCTCCAGTGGGAGATGATTGAATTAGTCGCAAGCCTATCCCTTGGTAGGAAAAGCCCCTTGCTCCAACTGTAGACAGAATTCTATCCAAAAAGGACAAAACCTGAAAGCAGGTAAGTCGACAGCCTAGCTCTGCCAAGACAGGGTAGGCAAGTCTTTCATAACCCCTGCTCTACAATCAATGTCTGTCAGAGAAATGGGACCAAATGTCTAAAGATCGATGCTGTAATGTATGGAGAGAAAATGGGAACTGTCCAGGAAGCAATTGGTATGTCATTTCTTAGTTTGGGAAGCTGCGGGCCCTGTACTTCCTATAAAATCAGATATATTTATCCCTCTCAGGTCTCTGAGGTGGTTGAAGAACAGATAGCTAGAGCCTCATAATTTAATTTTGATTGGTTTAGGAGTCAAGAGGCTGTTATAGATCTAAGAAGATGCTTTTAAAATTGTGTTGCAAGTTAGTATGAATGTTGAGTTAGATATAGAACTTTAAACTCATGGAGATGGTTAGATAGTAGAATGTTAAAGTCAGGTGCCAAATACATATGGACTGGACATTGGGAATGTACGCTAAGCCATATAACCCTCATAACTGTGGCCTACTTACCTCTCTTGTTTTGTATTGTATTTATTATTATAAGCAAAAGAGCCATTTGTTGGACTGAAAGGGGAAAATGTAGGGGGAAATAAGATATACCTTAAACTTAAAAAAAAAAAGGAAGAGGATGGGGGGTGAGGGTGGGATGCTTGGATTGGAAGGAGGAATAGGGAAGGGATTGCGATTGAGATGTAACTTGAAGAAATAAAAAATAAAGGAAGAAAAAGAAAAAAATGAATAAGTTAAAGTTATAAGTATTAGTTAGTAGATAAGTGTTTTATAGGTAGCCAATAAATATAAATATACATATAAATATAAGGTCTTATAAATAAAACTATTCTGGTTACAGCAATATTTGGATTGTTTTCTTATTAATTTTTATTAAATTTTCTTAGATTATAGTGAGAATTAGTCAACAGTTCCTTAGCTTAAATTTAGTGACAGAAGGTTATCATGGTTAATGACATTGAATAATCTAGATCCAGAATTCCTGTTTGGTCTCAGTTTTGCTATCCATTACTGTTGTGGAAATATAGCTTCTGTGGGAATGAAAGTCAATGTATTTAAGAGTATGTCTTTTGCTAGGTCAAACATGTTCCAGTCAATGGCCCTACATCTAGAATTATAGGAGAGGTACAAATTAGAGTTAATGAGTTACTAAGTACAAATTAATATGACATGAGTAATTTAATAAGTGATCCTCTGCAAATTAAAGATCAGGATCTTGAAAACTTTTCCTTTCTTTTCAAAATAATCTTGGCAAATACAAGAACATAATATATTGTATTTCAAACTGTATGATCAGATTTTTTTATAAGAAAAACTATGATTTTAAATTTCCAACTACATATGTTTTCTTAGACAAAATTTGTGCATTGCTTTCATTCTTCTCACAGATATTTCTTATTATACTACCATGGAAGTCAGTCCAAGGAAATAGAACATTTAAATTCAACTAAATACTCATAGTAATGAGTATGTTTACAGTTCCCATGGTATTTATAGGTTACCAATTTCTATTACTTCAACCAGCAATGGAGGAGTGTTCCCCTTTCTCCACAACCTCACCAGTATGTACTGTCATTTGAGTTTTTGATCTTAGCTAGTCTAACAGGTGTGAGATGGAATCTCAGAGTCATCTTGAATTCCATTTCTCTGATGCTTAAGGATGTTGAGCATTTCTTCAAGTGTTCTTGGCCATTAGAGATTCTTCTTTTGTGAATTCTCTGTTTAGTTCTGCTCCCTATTTTTGATTGGATTATTTGGTTTCTTGGTGTTTAATTTATTGAGTTCTTTATATATTTTGCTTATTAGCCCTCTGTTGGATGTGGGGTTGATGAAAATCTTTTCACAATCTGTAGGCTGTGTTTTGTTCTAATAACTGGGTTTTTTGTTTGTTTTTTGTTTGTTTTTTTTTGCCTTACTGAAGTTTTTCTGTTTCATAAGGTCCCATTTATTGATTGTTGTTTTTAATGCTTGAGCTATTGGTGTTCTGTTCAAGAACTTTTCACCTTCACCAATTAGTTTGAGGCTTTTCATCACTTTCTCTTCTATTAGATTTAGTGTGTCCAGTTTTATGTTATGGTCTTTCATCCACTTGGACTTAAGTTTTGTGCAAGGGGTTAAATATGGGTCTATTTGCATCCTTCTACATGTTGACATCCAGTTAGACCATTACCATTTTTTTAATATGCTTTCCTTTTCCGTTATATGATTTTGGCTTCTTTGCCAAAATTTAAGTGACCATAAGTGTGTGGGTTTATTTCTGGGTCTTTGATTTGATTCCATTGACCAACTTGTCTGTTTCTATGACAATACCGTACTGTTTTTATTACTGTTGCTCTGTAGTACAGCTTGAAGTTAGGAATGGTGGTACCTACAGATTTTTTTTTTTTTTTTTTTGGTACAGGATTGATTTAGCTATTCAGGGTTTTTTTTTTTTTTGTTGTTGTTGTTTGTTTGTTTGTTTTGATTTGTTTTCCTACAACCACTATTGAAATCAGTCTGGCGATATCGTAGAAAACAAGAAATAGTTCTGCCTCAAGACCAAGCCGTATCACTCCTGGGCATATATCCAAAGATTCCTCACGGAACCACAAGAATATTTCCTGACCTACGTTCATTACTGCTTTATTTGTTGTAGCTAGAAACTGGAAACAACCCAGATGTCCTTCAACTGAAGAATGGATTTTAAAAAAGTGGTACATTTACACAATGGAATACTATTCAGCCTTCAGAAACAAGGAAATCATGCAATTTGCAACCAAATGGATGGAACTAGAAAAGCTCATACTGAGTGATTTAACACAGACCCGGAACGATACACATGGTATCTATTCATTTATAACTGGATTTTAGCCTTTTAGTACAGGATAATTAACTTACAATCAACAGACCCAAAGGAACAGGAACATATACTTTGTCACCTCTTGGTAGGACACGTCATTCTAGTGAAACTACCATTTATGCCCCCAGTGCAAGAGGAAGATCTTAGCCCTCATATGACTGTTAAACTGACAGGGGCTGATATGTGGAGGCACCCTACACCAGAGGAGTAGGATTGGTGGGAGAAAGGGAGAGAGTGGGATTGTGAGAGGGTGGGACCAGGAGGGTTGGAGGAAGGGGGCTGTGAGGGAGATGTAACTTGAATTAATAAATAAATGTTAAAAAAAGAAATATCAAAAATATCCATTACACTTGCTACTTTAAACTGAAATTGTTCTTAAATCTGTTTAGGGAGGGATAAAAAGTAAAATTGTAGATGATAAGCAAATATAACATGCATCCTAATTAATACTATTGATCCTATGTTATATTAAATAATATCTGACCATGGAAAGGAATAATGGGGTACAAATGTGACAGAAAGGCAGATTCTGTCATAGATATTTTTATTAGTTACATTTCTGTTCCTGTGATAAACACCATGACCAATACAATCTATAGAAGTATGAGCTTATTTGTGTTTACAGTTTCTGGGGGTTAGAGTCCATTATGGAAGTGAGTCATGGTAGCAGGGAGGTATGGTGCCTAGATAAGGAAGCTGAGAGATGACATCTTTAATGGAAGCATAAAGCACTAAGAGAAAACTGGAAGTAGCCAAGACAATATACTCTGTTCACCCTCCTGCAGTGATGCTGTATTCCAGCAAGTTCACCCTCCTAAATCTCCCCAACAGGGCCATAAACTAGAGACCAAATATTTAAATGCCTTTGCTTATAGGAGACATTCTTCATTCAAAACACCACCAAACTCTAAAATAATGAGTCTATTTAATATTCAAACATAAAATTCACACTATTCAATTAATTTATTGTTTCCAATTACAATTTTAGCATGTTTTTTCACTACATATGAAAAAATATTTAGGAGTCAGGATATTATAGAAACAAAAGATGCTAAACAAGTGTGAACTATTATAAAGTCAATCTGCACAGGCATATTTAAGTATCATCTCAGTTCTGTATTGTCCAAATAGGTATTAAACAGATGTGTTTTATTCTAGAGAGGTTAAGTAATCTAACATTACATATCCTATTGGATATTCACATTTTAAATGAATCATATCAACTGCATATATTGCATGTATATTGTACATATACAATATATACCATAAGTAGAATATGTATTATGTTATATATATATATATATATATATATATATATATATATATATATATATGGTATATTAGAAGAATATAGAATGTGACCTGTCAAGGGTATCACAAGCATCACAAAAAAAACCCTGACATTATAAAATTTTTAAAATTGAAAATAAAATGAGTTCATCTATGGTTTAAATGGTAACGCTTTGAAATGAGTTCATCATACAAGGACTGAATAGCCTTTGATATCCTAGTGCCTGGAAAATGCTACAGACAAATAATTTGACTTTTTACAAACTTTTAAATATTTTGACTGTATTGTCTACTATGAAAGAACGAACAAAAGGAGAGATTTAATTCTTTTTTAACAAACTAAGTCATATTCATTCCGATCATGACAAAATATAAGGTCAGTGAATAAATGATTACAGAAAAGTGACCTCAATATTTTAAAATTAATTTGAAGAATGAAAACTAAAATGAACTCTTTTTCTCATATGACTAAAGAAGTTATATTTTCATGCAATATTTTGATCATGCTTTTCCTCTCAACCAACTTCTCCCAGATTATCACCCTCTGCCAACTTTGTTTTTTCACTCTGTCTTCTCTCTCTCTCTCTCTCTCTCTCTCTCTCTCTCTCACACACACACACACACACACACACACACACACACACACACACACATAACATAAAAATTCATGAATTTCTTTTGTATTGTCAATACTCCTGGGCATGTGTCCTGGCCTGGAGTCTTGTTGATATACCCAGTAAAAGTCTATTGGAGAGAATAAATTTTCAACAAATATCAATTGTAAATAGCTTCTTGGTTTCTGTTGGGATGTCTTTCAACATTCCATTCTGTTTCAGAATAGACAAAGCACTAAAAAACTAAAAGAGTAGTAACTATTACTTTGAAGACAATGAGCACTATTTGTTTTTACAAAAGTTCTACCCCCTCTTACACATAGATCCCTGAGCTTTGAGGAGAGACGAAGACATAACATTTAGAAATGAAATCCCAAAGTTTCTCTTTCTCTGCATATAGTCAAGTTATAGGTCTCTGTGTCAATTTCTATGTACTGCATATAAAATCTTCTCAGATGAGGATTTACTAAAGCAATCTATGGATAGGGCAATCTGTCATTAAGAGTCATTTTATTGCTATATTTCTTTTTTTACTATAAGTACTTTATTTTTTTTCTTCAAGTTACATCTCAGTCACAAACCCTTCCCTATTCCCCCTTCCTGTCCCACACTTCCACCCTCTTCCCCCCAACAGCTTCCCTTTTCAATCCAACAAATGGTTCTTTCTCTTATAACAGTAAATTCTATACAAAACAGCAGAATTAAATATGCCACATTTATGAGAGTTAGTGGATCACTGGCTACTCTGTGTTTGATGACATAAGTAAATGGAGCAGAAAGACCTTGCTATCAGGTTGTAAAGAGCAAGTAAGGGTATTAGAAGAAAGCCTGTGGGTTTGGGGTTACTCCTAGATCATTAACTACTTTTGGTCAAGGACTAAACAAAATGTACCTCATTTCTGACATTCGAAGTTTTACTTGGTGGCATAAGATGTCTATTTGGAGCGTTGTCCCTTACTCTATGGTACTCTGTTTAGATTCATTTCACATGTGCATATTAAGGAATCATCAACAGAAGTAGGTTTCCATTTGGTTTTATGAAATACCTTTAGTATATTTCGTTTCTCTTCATATTCCCTCTTTTACCATTATCTCCCATCTTCCTTCTCCCCTTATCCTCCTGTTCAAATTTTCTTCTTTTCTCTCCAAAACTCTACATTCTATCTTTCCTTCTTTGGAAACGTTTTAGTTATTCATGTTGTACCACACATGGAAAATTTAAAAACTATCATCCACATATAAAGTGAAACAATGTTTGTCCTTTTATTATGCAATGCCTCACTATGTAAGATTTTCTCCATTTTCATTTGTTTACATGGAAATTCATAATTACACTTTCTTATAATTCAGCCAAAAGACTCTTGACTTTTTCTGATGATGATAAGTAGAGTCACACTGAGCAGGGATGACCATGTATCTCTTTAGAAGGTCATAGAGTCTTGGTATAAGCTCAACTGGTATGTCTGAACCTTAAGGTGTATTGATTCTCAACTTCTGGAGCAAAATCCACACTGATTTTTGTAGTAGCTGTAAAAGTTTGCACTCTGACAGAAATGAATAATTGTTATCCCTTTTCCCATAATCATGCCAGCTTGTGTTTTCATTTGCTTTATTTATCTCGGCTATCCTGGTTGAGATAAAATGAAGTATTAAATTAGTTTCGCTAATGAATGCTGAAATTTTCTTTAATGTTTCTATGTCATTTGTGTTTCTTCTTTTGAGAAGTCTCTGTATATCACTGCACATAAATATTTCCTTGGGTTACTGCATTCTTGATGTCCAGGATTACATATTTTAGATACAAACACAGATGCATAATTAATAAAGGCATTTCCCAAACCTGTGGGATGTTGCCATGGTGGAATGATGGGGTTGTTTGCCATGTAGAATACATTCAGCTTTGTGAGGTCGTGTTTATTAATTGTTGGCCTTAATTCATGTGCTTTCGGTATCCTATTCAGAAAGGACTTTCTTATGCCAATGAAGTTAAGACAATTCCTCATTTTCTTTTCTACTAGATTTAGCATTTCTGATCTTTTAAAAATATTTATTTATTACTTCAGGTTACATCTCCATCACAGTGCTCTCTTTCCACCACTCCCAGTCCTGCCCTCCCACTCTCTACCCACTATCCTCTCTATCCCACTCCTCTGGAGTGGAGTGTCCCTACATAACAGTCTCCAGTGCAGCAGTCATATGAGGGACAAGGGCCTCCTCATACACTGGGGGCCTCCAAGGCAGCAACACTAGGGCAAAGTGTCTCATTGATAGGAAACAAAGTATATGTTCCTGCTCCCTTTGGTGCACTGGTTTTAGCATAATTATCCTGTATTATATAGCTAAAATCCAACGATAAGTGAATAGATGCCATGTGCATCCTTCTGAATCTGGGTTAGTTCACTCAGGATTAGCTTTTCTAGTTCCAACCATTTGGCTGCAAATTATATGGTTTCATTTTTCTGATATCTGAGTAATATTCCATTATGTAAATGTACCACAATTTGTTTTATTCATTCATTGGTTGAGGGACATATGAGTTGTTTCCAGTTTCTAGCTATGACAAATAAGGCTGCTATGATCATAGATGAGGAAACTACCTTGTGGCTTGGAGAGGAATCATTTAGATGTATACCCAGAAGTGGTATGGCTGGATCTTGAGGTAGGGCTATTCCAAGATTTCTAAGATATCGACAGACTAATTTCCATAATGGTGTACAAGGTTGCACTCCCACCAGCAATGGAGGAGGGTTCCCCTTTCTCCACAATCTTGCTAGCATGTGCTGTTATTTGAGCTTTTGATTTTAGCCATTCTAACAGGTGTGAGATGGAATCTCAGAGTCATCTTGAATTGAATTTCTCTGATGATTAAGGATGCTGAGCACTTTTTCAAGTGCCTCTCAGCCACTGGGGATTCTTCCGTTGTGAATTCTCTGTTTAGCTTTGTTCCCCATTTTAAAAATTAGATTATTTGGTTTCTTGGCATTTCATTTCTTAAGTTCTTTGTAAATTTTGGGTATTAGCCCTCTGTCAGATGTGGGGTTGGTGAAGACCTTTTCCCAATCTGTAGGCTACCGACTTGCTCCAATGACAGTGTCTTTTGGCATACAGAAGCTTTTCAGTTTCATGAGGTCCCTTTTGTTGATTGTTGGTTTTAGATCCTGAGCTGTTGGTGTTCTGTTCAGGAAGTTGTCACATTGCCGGTGAGTTTGAGGGTTGTCCCCACTTTTTCTTCTAGTAGATTTACTATGACTGGCCTTATGTTAAGGTCTTTGATCCACTTGGACTTAAGTTTTGTACAAGGTGATAAGTATGGGTCTAATTTCATTCTTTTACATGTGGACATCCAGTTGAACTAGCACCATTTGTTGAAGATGCTGTCCTTTTTCCATTGTATGGTTTTGGCTTCATTGTCAAAAATTAAGTCACCATAGGTGTGTGGGTTCATTTCTGGGTTTTAATTTGATTCCATTGATCCACTGGTCTGTTTCTATACCAGTACCATGCTGTTTTTGTTACTATTCCTCTATAGTACAGCTTGAAATCTGGAATGGTAATACCTCCTGATTTTTTTTTTTTTATTGTACAGGATTGATTTAGCTATTCTGGGTTTTTTGTTATTACATATGAAGAAGAGGTGTGCTTTTTCCAGGTCTATTAAGAATTGTGGTAGAATTTTTATAGGAACTGCATTGAATCTGTATATTTCTTTTAGCAGGATGGCCATTTTTATTATGTTGATCCTACCTATCCATGCATGGGAGATTGTTCCATCACCTTCAAAGAAGAGCTAATACCAACACTCTTCAAACTCTTCCACAAAATTGAATCTGAAGGAACACTGGCAAACTCATTCCATATGGTGACTGTCACCCTGATTCCTAATCCACACAAAGATCCAACAAAGAAAGAGAACTTCAGACCAATTTCTCTCATGAACATAGATGCAAAAATACTTAACAAAATACTGGCAAAATGAATCCAATAACACATCAAAAGTATCATACATCGTGATCAAGTAGGCTTCATCCTAGGAATGCAAGAATGGTTCAACATACAAAAAATCCATCTATGTAATTCACCATATAAACAAGCTAAAAGAAATAAAAAAAAACCACATGATTATCTTGCTAGATGCTGAAAAAGTATTTTACAAAATCCAAAACCCCTTCATGATAAAGTCCTGGAGAGAATAGAAATACAAGGACTATACCTAGAAATAATAAAGGTGATATACAGCAAGCCAGTAGTCAACATCAAATTAAATGCAGAGAAACATGAAGCATTTCCTCTAAACTCAGAGACAAGACAAAGATGTCCACTATCACCATATCTCTTCAACATAGTACTTGAAGTTCTTGCTAGAGCAATAAGACAAATAAAGGAGATCAAATGGATACAAATTGGAAAGGAAGAAGTCAAAGTATCTTTATTTGCAGACGATATGATAGTATAAAGAAGCAACCCCAAAAATTCTACCAGAGAACTCTTATAGCCAATAAAAACCTTCAGCAAGGTGGCTGGATAAAAAATTAATTCAAAAAATCAGAAGCCCTTCTTTATACAACAAATAAATGGGTTGAGAAAGAAATTAGGGAAATGACACCCTTCACAATAGCCATAAACAATATAAAATACCTGGGGTAACTCTATCCAAGCTAGTTAAAGACCTGTATGAAAAGAACTTCGAGTCCATGAAGAAATTGAAGAGGCCATCAGAAGGGTTTCTGATCTTGTTCTGAGTGCCTTGATTGATGTTTAAGTTTTGTAGGGTGATAGGTATAGGTGTTTTTTTTTCTTCTACTTGTAGCCATCCAGTTTGACCAGAACTATTGGTTGAATATGCTGTCTTTTCACAAGCATGCATTTTTTACTTGTTTGTGAACAATAAAGGTGTGTGGAGGTATGTCTGGATCCTCATTTAGATTCTATTGATCAAAATGTGAGTTTTTAACCCATTGCCATACTTTTTATTTACACCATTATAGGTCCATATTATAACTTGAAATCTGGGATCATGGTACATTCCGAAATTCTTTTATTATGAGTCTGCTTTAGCTTTTTAGGTAGAGCTTCTCTAGTTCCATCCATTTGGCTGCAAATTGCATGATTTTTTGTTTCTGATGGCTGAATAGTATTCCATTGTACAGATGTACCACAGTTTTCATATCCATTCCTCTGTTGAGGGACATCTGGGTTGTTTCCAGTTTCTAGCTATTACAAATAAGGCTGCTATGAATATAGATGAGGAAACTACCTTGTGGTTTTGTGAGGAATCATTTGGATGTATGCTCAGGAGTGGTATGGCTGGGTGTTGAGTAGAGCTATTCCAAGATTTCAAAGATATCGCCAGACTGATTTCCATAGTGGTTGTACAAATTTGCACTCCCACCAGCAATGAAGGAGTGTTCCCCTTTCTCCACAGCCTCGCCAGTGTTGAATATACATAAAAAAGAAATTATTTTATTATGTAAGATTGTTTTAGCTATTCTGTTTTGTGTGTGTGTATGTGTGTGTGTGTTTTAAGTGACACTGAAGATTTTTTTAATTGCTGTGTATAGTGATAGTTGGATTTTGCTACAGAGAATATGCAATCTCTAGAAGGCTTCTGGAAGGATGATCATCTTCATGATATCATGATACCTACTTATTCTTGTGCCTTAGAAATTATTAACTCCTATTAATAGAAGTGATATCAAAAACCTTCCAACCACAAACCTCCCAGTGCCAGATGATTTTACTAAAATTTTTTCTAGACTTTCAAATGAGACATAACACCAGTACTCTTCAAATTATTCTATCAAATATAATCTGAAAGAACATTTCCATATCCATTTCATTAGGTCACGATAATGCTAATAGTAGAACAACAAAGAGACCTAAAAACTCATATACAAATATTCCTTACTTATGTAAATACAAATTTTCTTAATAAATCACTTGCAGATTCAAGTACATATGAAAAATACAATTCACCATGATCAGTTGGCTTCACTGTAGTGCTGCAGGGATGGTTCAGTGAAATTGAATCAATAAATGTAATCCACCACATAAACATACTGAAAGGCAAAAAGGGGGGGGTGGATCATGATCATCCCTTCTCATTCAAAAAAGAAAAGAGCCCTTGTCTAAAAACAGTATCCAGCACATAATAAGGGAAAATATCTCAATATAATAAAGACAATATATAGATATAACACAGATAACCTCAAACTAAACAGATAGAAACTCAAAGCATATTTAAAAAATCATAAAAAAAGTCAATGATTTTCATAAATATAGTAAATGATGTCTTAGAGTGATAATAAAAGTGAAGAAGATCAAGGAATACCAAAAGGAGGGAGTCAAAGAAACTTAATTTTCAATGATAAAATTTTATACCTAAAAGACCATAAAGACTCCTCCCAAAAATGTCTATGGCTGATAAATACTTTGAACAAAGTAGCAAGATACAAATTCATCACACAAAAATATATAGCTTTACTATATATAAAAGACAAACATACTTGTATCATAAAAACTTTAAGAGATTGATGGGGAAAAAGTAAAGAAGATATCAGAAGGTGGAAAAACTCACTCTATTTTTTCGCATTATCACATGGACAATATTCAAATAATATATTTGAATTTTCAAATATTAGGTAAGCAAGGAGATGTAATAACTGTGGAGAACTTGAAATACTGTCCTATTCAAATTCCTTTGCATTTTTCTCTCTTTCCCAGCACTTTTCATACATAAGGCTCAACAGAAATTTATTTGTTGTTTCTTTACTAATTAACTTAATTTAATTGAGACAGGAGTGGCTTTGTGTCTCTCTGGATATCCAGGACTCACTCTATAGATCAGGCTAGACTTGAACACATACAGATCTCCCTTTTTCTACCTCCTAGTAATGGGATTAAAGGTGTACACGACCCTACCCAGCCAGAATTATATTTGTGTTTCACAGAAATGTGACACTTAATATGGTTTAAAGAATTTACCTGCACTCTGTTTCATCAATCTGGAGGAAAGACTTATAGAGAAGGTTGGTAGTCTAACCACTTTATCTGCGTAATAGACTTTGCTATGTACTGCTGATATTTATATATTTTCCCTAAATATATATCATTCACATTTGTGCATATATATGTGTGTATATATTTATATGTTTATATATTTGCATTATGTGGGCATTAAAATTATTTACTCTTATTTTGGTGCAGTAAGAGTTGGGATATATCCCTCCATTTAGTACAAAATTATATGTACCTAAAGGATGGATTATTAAACATGAATCACTACAATTCAAGCATGTAATATATTTAATAGGTTAAAACACCACCTACAATACCCAAAAAACAGAATAAATTCATGACATAAAGAAAAGGCAATAAAACAGACTGCATAGATTGTCTAATCATGTTTATCACACTTGAGAAATAAAGTACTATACTGGGAATATTTTCAACAGAATATATTTTCAGGCTAAACTATACTGCTATTTATGATTACTAATTTATAAGCTGTACAGTTCCTCTTTTACAGAGAAGGAAACCCATATAGTTGATCTATTTTAGCATTTAGATCTTTCCTCAAGGTTCTCTGAAAGGAAATGAATTACTTATAAGATATTCAAACCACTTCTACATCTTGTGCATTACCAAATCCCAGATAGCAGAAAGGGTTTGTGGAAAGAAAATGATTAGTGCTAATCCATTCATAAACTTCCTATTCAACAGCTACTAATCGCCAGCAATGTCCTTGAATTTATGAGAAGTTATCGTGCTTCTGAAGTTTTGGGTGGACTTTAGGACTACTTGGAATTATATTTAGTTTATGATTAAAGGCCAAGCTCTACAACAATCCAGAAATATATTGACAAAATTTGAATGGCTGGAAACCAAGATGTTTCAAGAATTCTGATTCAGAGTTCTGCTTGTGCTTGCTGGGCAAAGAGAATCCATTCAGGAATGAATGTTTTATTTATGACTCACCTTTTTGACTTATATCATAAAGCAGGGGACATATTTTTAGCTGATTATATTTTTAATAAGTAGTTTTTCTCTAAGTATTATTTTCATCATCTTTATCAGTCAAATAAAATAATATTTTACCTCATTTCACATAGCCTATTTTAATTATAAATCTAAAATGCAAAATTTGGTAATTTCTTCATGTTTAGTCAGTTTATTTCTGTGCCTGTTTAAATTATTCTTGATATGTTTTACCTTGTAATAGAAAATTTCACTCTCCATATGACTTGAATCAAACTGATAGTTGTTATAAATTTTAAATGGATTTACAGTAAAACAGGTTTTTTTGCATTTGCTTTGCTAAAAGTAGCATCTAAAATTTATTATTGCAAAAATAAATTAAGTATTTAATAAAAGTAACAATTCTGTCCAAAATTAATTATAAACCTTTACATGCATGCAGACATGTCCAATTTACATAAACAACCACAAAATATATAAATCCCAATACACAAAACAAACTTTTTTTATAATTCACATATATAATAGTCAATGAAGGTAATCTTGTAAAGAATTAGCTAAATATTGAATTTAAAATACTTCTAATATTTTTCATGAGCACAATCCATATAGGCTTTATTATCAAGATTATATATAAGAAGAACATTTCTTATTAAAATTTATATCAGTCATGCTATATTTTTCTATCATTAAATCTTTAATATAACTTATTTTAAATATGTATGTTTAGATACATACCTATACTTAAAGAAAAGATTAATTTATATTAGACTGCTTCTTCAGTTGTACTAAAACAGTGTCCCTTTTTCTAATTTATTGTGCATTGAATGTGATAACCATAAAACTAAATTATAAAATAAAAGATATACACTGTTTAAAATGCTGAGATCAGTAATTCATTAATTTCCTAAAGATATAGTAGAATATTATTAAAAGTAAAATAAACAAATATGAGCCTTTGCTTTGAATAAGAATACATAAAATTATTTTAGTAGATTAAGTAATAGTTCATTTATTCATGCAAACTAATCTCAGTAACAGGAAAAATGTCAATTTTTGTTAAAAATGTCAACACTCTTAAAATTGTAACTAAAATTATATTCATGTGTTTAAATATCATTTTAAAGAAAACTTTTATATTACTAGAGAAAATGACAAAATGTATATTTGTTCAGATTCCCTCCTTTCTCTTTTTGTAATCCATCATTTCTATTTTCCTCTTTAACAAATTTGTAAGCTGTCTTCCATATTTATTTTAATTTCACTATAATCCACAGAAAATAATCAAATCAATAGTAGCATGTCTGACTCCAGAAATTTAAAATTAAAATTAGATTTGATTTTGTATTTATGCTTATTGGAATAAAGCATTATTATATTTATTTAAGATACAAATCCAGCTGGCCATTGTTTGCATTTATTTGCTTATGGTTTATTTTTTAAATTTAGTTATTCATTTCATTAAATATTTCTTTAGTGTAAATTGAATCAGAAACTTGCCTGGGTATAAATGGGTAGATACTTGGACACATTTAAAAAAAGACAAGTGGAAAGATCTACCATTCAGATAACATTTTAATATCTCTCATTGTATAGTTTCATTATCGATATAAAATTGAAACTGCAGCCTTGTTAACAATGATATTTATTAACAGCTACAAATTGTTATACTAGGCCAGCAGAGAAGCTGGTTGCTAGGACTGGAGGGCCTTAATTCTAGCTAAATTCAAAATAATTTTGAAATCCTACAAATGTTTTCTATTATCCAATGGAATACAAATGATTCTAATCTCCCATCTCAAACACTTTTGCTTGTCTTTCTATTAGTACACAAAATAGGCATTTTGTACTCTATTTTTCACCATTTATTACAAAATTAGCCAAGCTATTTACCCTAACAGACATCATATTTCTTTCTTAAAATAATCTGAGAGAAAAAACAAACTTAATTTTAGTATGTAAATCTATTTAATGTTATCTGCTAATATCAAATGTAATATGAAATCTATGTGAAGAAAATATGAGAAATATGTATCTAGATATAAACTGAATAATAAAATGCTAATGCTCCTGAATGCTTTCATTTTAATCATTATCAGTGATGGTATAAAGTTACCTAGTAGATACCCTAGATTATCTTTCAGTGTTCAATTTCATTGGTTTTCTATCAAGACGTTGTCATGGCAACATCTCTGTGGATGTATCTACCCATTATTTCTAAAATGGTCCCCCAGAAAAGTTTTGAAATAGATTTACTCTTGACAGCTCATTAAATGGCAACTTTTAGGCGAAGAGTGTATTGGGATGTCTGAGGAAATATTACTCTCTACTAGTGCAAAATGCCTATAGCTTAGTTAAAGAAAAATAAAAGTCTTCCAAAATATTCATAATCCAGATGATAATGGTTACTCAGAGATTGCTATTAATCTATTATATAAATTTTCTATTTTCCTTATTTGTATTGCTGATTTAAAATAAATAAAAACTTACTGTTGAGGTTGATGATGACATCTATTTTATATTACTGGTGGTAACATTAAAATCATATTTTGATTCCATCTGAAAATCTATTTTAAAATGTTGAATACAGAGAACTAGATGGTCCTGTAGAAAGAATAAAAAGTTATTTAATATATTTAGGATTATATCTCATCATTGGCTGTTTGAATGTCCTTTCTGTTTGGATCTTAGACTACTCATTTAGTTCATAGCATTGATTATTCAAAGTCCAAATTAATCCTATCTCTGCTCTGCATAATTTCATAAACAACAGTCTGCCTCATCTGTGAGACATGCATTTCCAGAAGTTCGGTGGATGTTTAAGGTTACAGTAGTACTAAACAATATTTTGTTTTTCCTATCTAGGCATACCTTGTGTACATGCATGTACATTTTCTGGCTATGTATATAGAGTGTGTAGAAAACTGTGTCTCTGCATGTACCTCAAAGGAAAAATCTAAGAATCATTCTTTAGGTCATTTTAGTGTCATTTTTTTTTTACATAAGATTTTTACCTAGAAAGACAACCGACTGGTCAGCAAGAAATAGATATCTCTATGTCTTTGCTGCACTAATATTTGCTTCCCTGCACTACTATTACAAGTGTCTCAACTGGCTTCCTTCTCTTTTGCTTGCTAGGTATGGTATTTGAGTAGTAAACCCATTGCAAAGAAAATAAATTACCTACTTATCTATCTCCACTGCTTCTAAATATGTATATTTATTACACATTATAATTCATTCTTAATTAGAGATTATCAACAAGTAAGCATAAAACAGTTGTTATCAGGTCCTGTACTATAACTGCCAACATCACAATTTAAATGTAATGTAATTATAAAATGATGCAGTGTTTCTTGAAACAGTTGTTTTAAAGAGTGTTACTCATTGGCACATAAATTGGTATTGCATACAAGGTACTCATACTAGAGAAAGGATAATACATAATGAATAATAAACAATGAAATGGCATAAAATTGCATTATGCTAGTCAAAGTGATATAGAATTTAAATTTATACATTATACAACTCCAAAACTTTGCTTAAAGTTCTCAACCTACTTTTGACTTTGTTTATCTAAACTGAGGAATGTGAAGTCTTGGATATGGAGTAAATTAATTGAAGCTACAAAACTACCATTTTATGTCCCCAACTCTTAATAAATCCTTTAAAGTTTAGTTTGAATAATAATTTCTAAGTCTGTCATCACTAAAAATTTCAGTTTTCTAAGCAGCATACTAAAATACTGAAATTTTCAGAGTATTTTATAGTGTTAAAGGGAAGATAGAAAAGATATAATATTAACTGAATATATATATATATATATATATTAATTGACTAAAGTATCTATCTCACGTTTTACATATATATGTGTGTGTATAATGCAAGTGTAAAATGTGCATTTAGCTAAATACCATTAGCTAAAGTAAAAATTGTGTGGATATTAACCATGTCAGTGTAACCTTAGTATATAGAAACCATCATGGACTTCAGAAATTACTGTTACTATTCTTTCTTCTTTTAAAATAAAACAGAATCTTGACTTTTGCATTGCTGAGGTTCCTTAATCATTTGGAATCATACTAACTCCAGGCTTTGATCTGATTTGTTTTAGTTTTTATAAATTATAGATGACTGACAGGACTTTAAGACAAGTACCAATATAACATTTCAGTATTGCTCTAGTAGGATACTTACTGACAAGAGACATATAATTTCCATCACTTGATCTTTGTTGTTGTGACACTTGGCTTTGGTAGAGACAACAAAAATATCCATCATTAATTTGGGGCATATACCATATCAAAGATGGCATTTCCAAAGTCTAGTCAAGCACTTTCCTCATTCAAAAGCCAAAATTTATGTTCAAGACTATTCAGCATTTCTTCATGCCGCTCAGGTCATCTTGTTTTGAGACATAGCTAAATCATTCAAGTACCTCACTACAAACACAAAAACAACTTCCATGTAGTGTACTCTAAGTTCCTGGATCCAACACAATGCTGTGAGTCAAACGCATTAACAATGAAAGTGGCACATTCATTTCTTGGCAATGGATATATTTGATTTACTAAACAGTGCTGGTCTTTTCCTGATGAAAGTTTTCCAGTGTAATTGATATGCATTCATATGTGGCTGTTATCACTGGGAAGTCAGTCACATTTTGTGTTTCTTTTGTTTTGAATATGTTTATACTCAACAATAGGTTTAGCAGAACCCACCTTGGCTAGGTAAAAGTCATATTACTGAGTCTGGGGATAAACTCCATCTCAGTTAATAAACTTTATGCACATGGTTGACTCTGAAATGGGTGGATGATAAAAGTCCTTAGGAGTTTCTCTGTAGGTTGCTTTTAATTGAGATATTTTGTAAGTTATTTTTGCTTTCATCAGATTTTCCATAGTTGCTGCTGGTACACATAGCAAATTCTTTACTATAAATATTTTATTACACTGATTTATATTAATTATTTAATCAAATTTAAATGTAACAATTCTTTTATACAAGTATTACCTTTTGTTCTTATGTGTTTTACTTACTTTCCTCACATGTTGTGTCTCTATTTGGCTCTCTGGGTGTATTTTCTCCCTTAGAGTTGTTTTCTCTATTTCAGACATTGTATATTTATGCAGGAATAAAACATGATATTTGTTTCTGTGTCTGGAAATATTGGTTAACTCATTAATTTACAACTCTGTCCATTTTTTTCATAATTATTTTATTACATGATTAGGTATATACATATATATTTGTATAATCATAATTATATTATTTTATTCTCTATGGCTGAACAAAACTTCACCATGTACATACTTCATATGTACATAGAGGTGAAGGAACTTTGAATCATAGAAATAATAAAAATGTTTTCTATAATGGAAATCTGACATGAAACACATTCTGAAATGAGATTTTATAGGTTCCCTGAAAAAAGAATAACAATAGAGTGAATGACAACATTCCAGGGTGGTACCTATTGCATGAAACACACTTTGTGTTGCAATAGTGACCTTCTGGCCAGAAAACACACCTGGTTCTGCAGTCAACACTAAAAATATCAATACTGTACTCCTAGCACATGAATAATAATAGAAGCAAAGAATAATTAAAAACATTCAAAGCAAATGTACCTAGAAACCAAGCAGGTGCAGCTGTGGTAACCTGGCAGTCAAACTCAAAACAAAATTATTCAGAAGATATAAGCCACTTCATGCTGATTTTGAAACAATATACTGCAATCATATAAAATTCTAAAAATATCACAACAAGCATCAACATATGGTTTCATTTAACAACAAAAACAAAAAATGAAGAGTAAGGAAGTACAATATAATTGGACAACTCCAATAATTCACTCTCACTAATAGATTAGTCAAGCAGACCAAAAAAAAAAAAATTCAAGGCAGCATTTCAGGATATAAAATGAGTCTTCTCAAATAGAGGAAATTGAAATATTTTTTCTATTCTATGTGATCATAAAGGAATAAAAATAGGAATCAACACTGAGAAAAGCAGAAACCCTAAGTCCCCTAAGTCAGTAGATTGACAGAATAATAAAAATCAAGATAGAAATTAATGGAACAAATATGCGAGGACAAGTGAATTATTGATGAAAATATTTAGTCCTTTCGAAAGATGAAATTAACCAAAGGTTAAAAAAATGACTCAAGGTAATTAAACTAGAAAAATAAAAAAATGTTACAACAGATACAATAGAATTCAGAGGATTCCTAGGATTCACCTTTTAAATTTATAATAACTCTGAAAGCTAGAAGCAGTAGATAAATCTCCAGGTAGTCAGGTACTACAAAAATTATGCTGAAAGACAACAAAATTTCCCAAACATGTCTATAAGAAGTAATGACATTGAAGAAGTAATAATTCTTTCCTGGCTAAAAATTTAGGCTCAGAAAGATTCACTTGTAAATTTTAAGGAGTCAATATCAGTGTTCCTCAGTATGTTCCATGAAGTAACTCCTCAAAAAGTCACTATTTCTCTATTTTTGAAACCATATGAAACACACACACACACACACACAAACAGAAACAGATAGGAAAGGAAAGGAAGGAGAGAGAAAAGAGAGAGAGACATAACAAAGAGAAACCAAAAGAGAGAAAAGAGATAATTACTGCTCAATACCCTTGATAATAATAAAAATGAATGTAAAATTTTAAGAAAGTATCTGCAGTCAGTTTTGGTGGCATTATATCATTAAAAAATAGAAGAAATAGAAAGATCGTGCATTATTGTTAAGTTGTCTTTATTCCAGAATGAAAGAATGGTGATACATTCTCACATGCCTTAAGGGCACAAGTCCTGAATATCATAGGGGAGAAAGTTACATACTGCAGAATAAAAAAAATTACTTGTCCAGACGGGCGTGGTGGCGCATGCCTTTAATCCCAGCACTTGGGAGGCAGAGGCAGGTGGATCTCTGTGAGTTCAAGGCCAACCTGGTCTACAAAGTGAGTCTAGGATAGCCAAGGATACACAGAGAAACCGTGTCTTGAAAAACCAAAAAAAAAAAAAAATTTACTTGTCCAACAAATAAATAGGTAACATTATAGCAAATGTAAAAAGAAAAAAAAAAGGAAGAAAGCATTCATTACTGTTAGAAAAAAGAAGCTGTACAGTTACTTTATTTTTTTTTAATATTTATTTATTCTAGTTACATCTCCATTACCACCCGCTCCTTCTACCCCTTCCCAGTCCCACCCTGCCACCCTCTACCCGCTCACCCCCCCCACCCCCCCCTTCTATTGTGGGGTGCCTCCATGTATCAGCCCTCCTTAGTTCATTAGTCACATGAGGTCTAAGAGCTTCCTCTTGCACAGGGGGCATGCATGTCAGCTCCATTAGGGTGGAGTGTCCCACTAACGGGTAACCAAGTCCATGTTCCTGTTCTTTTGGGTCTATTGCTTGTTGTAAGTTATCCTGTATCATATGGCTAGTAATCCAGTTATAAGAGAATTTATGTCATGTGTATCTTTCAAAACAGGAAAGTAAACTACTAGAATCCTGGAGGAACAGAGAAGCACTCTGTCCCAGAAATTCAAGGAGGGGAATTGGACCACACTGAAGGCTGTGATAGAGACCTGATCAAAACAGGAATGCTGACACTGGGGCCACCATATTAGTTAGTATGTTAAACATTCCTTCAACATAGATTCCAAAGATATCTTACTCCAGGACACAATATGAATAGATGAGAAAGGACCACAGGATACTGTTTCTCTACTCAGGAGCTATAAATGGAACAAATTTGTGGATTATTTTTGTAGTTTCTTCAGCAGGAAGTCCATAATTTCATGTAACATAGTCAAATATCATAAGATTTCCAGAAAAAAGTGACATGTTAAGCTCCTCAAATATCATTTGAATCCTTCTTATCTCCAGGATTCACATACTCTGTTGTTTTCCATAATTCCCCAAAGTCCTTTTAGCTTCTCTCTTTTATTTTTTTTTGTTTTTTTTAAATAAATTTATTTACTTGTTGCTTCAGATTACATCTCCATCATATTGTCCTCTTTCCTCCCTTCCCAGCCCTGCCCTCCTACCCTCTACCACCTAACCTTTCCATTCCACTCCTCTGGAGTGGAGTGTCCATATATAACAGTCCCCCGCCCCAGTTCAGAAATTATATGAGGGCCAAGAGCCTCCTCATACACTGGTGGCCTACAGGGCAGTACCACCAGTGAAAAGTGTCTCATTTCCAGGGAGAGAGAACTAAAAAACAAACAAACAAATGAACATACAAACAGATAAAAAATAAAAAATAAATTAAAAAAATAAAAAAGTCTATGTCCATGTTCCCTTTGGTGTGTTGGTTGTAGTATCGATATCCTGTACTATATAGTTAAAATCCTACTATAAGTGAATAGATGCCATGTGCATCCTTCTGAGTCTGGGTTAGCTCACTCAGGATGAGCTTCTCTAGTTCCATTCATTTGGCTGCAAATTGCATAATTTCATTGTTCCTGATAGCTGAGTAATATTCCATTGTGTAGATGTACCACAGTTTTTTAATCCATTCTTCAGTCAAGGGACATCTGGGTTGTTTCCAGTTTCTAGCTATTACAAATAAGGCTGCTATGAACATAGATGAGGAAACTTCCCTATGATTCGGTGAGGTGTCATTTGGATGTATACCCAGAAGTGGTATGGCTGGGTCTATACCAAGGCAGAGCTATTCCAATTTTTCTAAGATATCACCAGACTGACTTGCATAGTGGTTGCACAAGCCTGCACTCCCACCAAAAGTGGAGGAGGATTCCCCTTTCTCCGCACCCTTGCCAGCATGTGCTGTCATTTGAGCTTTTGATATTAGCCATTCTGACAGGTGGGATGGAATCTCAGAGTTGTCTTCAGTTGCATTTCTCTGATGAATGAGGATGCTAAGCATTTCTTCAAGTGTCTCTCAGTCATTAGGGATTCATTCTTTGTGAATTCTATATTTAGCTCTGTTCCCCATTTTTTGATTGGATTATTTGGTTTCTTGAAATTTAATTTCTTGAGTTCTTTGTAAATTTTGGATATTAGCCCTCTGTCAGATGTGGGGTTGGTGAAGATTTTTTCCCAATCTGTAGGCTGCTGTTTTGTTGGAATGACAGTGTCTTTTGCCTTACAGAAGTTTTTCAGTTTCATGAGGTCCCATTTATTGATTTTTGGTCATAGGTTCTGAGCTGTTGGTGTTCTGTTCAGGAAGTTGTCACCTGTGCCAATGAGTTTGAGGGTTTTTCCCACTTTCTCTTCTAGTAGATTTAGTGTGACTGGCCTTATGTTAAGATCTTTGATCCACTTGGACTTAACTTTTGTGCAAGGTGATAAGTATGGATCTAATTTCATTCTTTTACAAGTGGACATCCAGTTGGACCAGCACCATTTGTTAAAGATGCTGTTCTTTTTCCATTGTATGGTTTTGTGCGGTTTGGCTTTGTCAAAAATTAGGTGGCCATAGGTGTGTGGGTCTATTTCTGGGTCTTCACTTCGATTCCATTCATTTATTGGTCTGTTTCTATACCAGTACCATGCTGTTTTTAGTACTATTGCTCTGTAGTACAGCTTGAAATCTGGGATGGTGATGCCTCCAGATTTTTTTTTTTTTTAACAAGATTGATTTAGCTATTCTGGGTTTTTTGTTGTTCCATATGAAATTGAGAATAGCTTTTTCTAGGTCTATACAGAATTGTGTTGGTATTTTGATAGTAATTGCATTGAATCTATATATTGCTTTTGGTAGGATGGCCATTTTTATTATCTTGATCCTACCTATGCATGAGCATGGGAGATCTTTACATTTTCTAAAGGCCTCTTCAATATCTTTCCTTAAGGGCTTGAAGTTCTTGTTGTACAGGTCCTTTACTTGCTTGGTTAGAGTTACCTCCAGGTATTTTATATTGTTTGTGGCTATTGTGAAGGGAGTTGTTTCCCTTATTTCTTTCTCAGCCCATTTGTATGTTGTATAAAGAAGGGCTTCTGATCCCTGGTCCAGGAAATATCTTAGCTTCTCTTTTTAAACCTTCACAGGAGGATGATAATCAATCCTACTAATTGCATTAGCAATTAACTGCCTCACTTAGTTATAAGAGATTGCATACAATGAATAGATTTCTTGTTGTAATTTTTTTTTCGTTAAAAAAAATTTGACTGCTGGGACATAAGCTTAAATTTCTTGTTCTGATTTAGTTTCTATGAACACATTTTATTGATTAATATAATTTTAAAGTTACATCTCAATTGAAGTTCCCTCCCTTCTCCCCTTCAGGTCCCACCTTCTCTCCATTTTATCCATCTCTGTCCTCTCCTTCTCCTTGGATAAGGGGAGCCCTGACATATCAACCCCATCAGTTCATCAGTCACATGAGGGCCAAGAGCTTTCTTTTGTCCTGGGGCCTGATATGGCAACCAAATTAGGGTAAGGTGTTTCATAAGGCAACAGGGCCCATGATCTGCTGGTGGTTGGAGTTTTTCATAGAATAGTTATGGTAGGTTCTTGTCTCTTATGCTCTGTGGGTTGTAGGATGGTTGTCCTGCGCTATATGGCTAATATTCACTTATAAGTGAGTATATACTATGTGTATCTTTCTGGGTCAGGCTTAGCTCACTCAGGCAACACATTCTGGAAAGGATGTGGCGAAAGGTAAACACTCCTTCACTGCTGGTTGGAGTGGAAACTTGTACAACCACTTTGCAAATCAATCTGGTGAAATCTCTGAAAATTGGGAATAGTGCTACCTCAAGATCAAGCCATACCACTCCTGGGCATTTATCCAAAAGATTCACCATTAAACCACAAGAATATCACCACAACAGTGTTCATAGAAGCTTTATTCATAATAGCCAGAAACTGAAAAAACAACCCAGATGTCTTTTAACTGAAGAATGGATTAAAAAAAAACAACAAAACAAACAAACAAACAAAAACTGTGGTACGTTTACACATATACTACTCAGCTATCAGAAGCAAGGAATTCATGCAATTTGCAAGAAAATTGATGGATCTATAAATAAAATGTAAGTAAAATTACACTTCAATATTTTCAGACAAGAATTACTTCTATATTCTTAGATTTACTTCATATATGTATTATTATATATAATAATATATTATTGAAATAACTCCATAATATATATTATTGAAATAGCCTATTTTAGTAAGTTTGCTCACAGTAGACTAACATTATAACACCTTGATATTTCCTTGTAATCTCTGAAAAGAAGTTTTTTTTTCCAGTTAGATATGGACATTTCCAGCCTCATATTTATAATGGCAGTAAAATGTTTCACATCATGAAAAAGTAATGATAAAATTATTTATTTAAAGCTACTCATTGAAAATATCAGTTTTCCACAAAGGCAAATTAAAGGAATAGTTATGTGTAAGTTTGTTTATAGAAAAAGTCACTTAGCACTAGCATGTCACAAACAAACTATCCATACTGCCATACTGTAAATCTTTAACTCCTGCCTACAAGAGGTCCGTTCATTCTTTGACATTTTCCACTGAATATATGTGGGAACTGTGGTTCTCACTCATTAACCGTGGATCCGCCCTTATGGCTGAAGCAATAAAAAAATATATATTTCTTCATCTTCACAGTGATTTTTAAGACTCCTCTTCCATAATAGAGTGATCATCTCATAGTATTATCAAAGATGGCAATTATTTCCTTTGAGCTCTTACAAACCAAGTTCTTAGGAGTTCTTTGTGGAATACTTCATCAGTTAATGTCTTCAAACTCATTAAAACTTTGATATATTACTGAAATTATCATTTACAAGGATTCTAATGAACTTGTTATCATGTTGCCCATCTCCCAAACATTATTTTATAACTGAACAAAGTTTCACTATTCTTCCTTTTTTTTCCATGCAATTGTAAAAATACTGTATTTCCTGTATGTGGACAAAGCTATTAAACTTTCCCAAGGTCACCAGTTTAAATAAAAAGCAGAGTACCTGATTACAGAACTTCAGCTTTAAGTAGCAGATTAAACAAATCATTCAAAGTGAGGATTTCAGCATTCTATGGATCAAATCCCTAATACAAGTGAAAATTGTTTACTATAGGTTTCTTTTTCTATAGATAAATATTAAAAATAGATGTAAGAAGAAGAGGCTAATAAAAAGTGAGTACCCACATAAAGAACAGAATAGCAATTGTTACAAACAATGTATGGTTCAAACTAATTAAAAAACAATCTCTTGCAAATAATTTTTGTGAGAAAAATAGTTATATATGTTATGCAACAAAAGAAGAAAAATACTGTAGCCTTTTACCTTAAAATCAAATTTTGTAATATTAGATTAAAGTAAGTTGAATACAAAGGTTAAATAAATTACAAAATGTACATTGTTGTGTTATTTCTGGATATTTCTTTATCTCTACTATATGTTAAGTGAAATTTGAATAAAACTAGCTAAAATTGAAAAAGTTTTGCTTTCAGAATATTTACATTTCAAAATTCGGTGTAAAATACTCTATAGGCTCATTGTTTCCAGTTTTACCTTCTAATACTAAAAATACATATATAAAGAAATAAATGAAAAATGACATTGTACTATGGCCAAATATCAACTTTTTGGTAAAGTGTAATTAAAAGCAATTTTATGAAAATTTCCTAATTCATATTTCTTTCATTTTATTATTGTGGCTGGAAATAAATATATTAATGGTTATATTGAATTGGAATACATTTCTGTGCAGGAATTTCTCTACTCAGGAAATGTCAAAGATATTGTAGGATCACCTTGACTGAGACAAGTCTCAGGGACATCCAGGTTAT
This sequence comes from Lophiomys imhausi, assembly GCA_907164525.1. Classification (NCBI taxonomy): domain Eukaryota; kingdom Metazoa; phylum Chordata; class Mammalia; order Rodentia; family Muridae; genus Lophiomys; species Lophiomys imhausi. The sequence goes on from CAJQZJ010031536.1 coordinate 10,094,859, forward strand.
GTGTCCAAATGGCCTGAGGTCATTCTCCTATTCTTTCATGAATAAAACCTACTCTGTAAAGTAACTACATTTATTAAAAAAAAAAAAAAACAAATGAATATAGGCAAGAAATACAGACATCTTATCCTTGGCTGTAAATTCAAGGACACATTAAAAAGTTGGGAATCAGGGGCCACAGCACTGCTTGGACACAGGCAGTGGGGCTCAGCGCACAGCATGTCGCAAACCCAGACAGAGAGGAGCAGGGTCTCAGGGACCCAAGGCAGTGGGGCACAGTGTGGCGTGGAACAGAACACAGGCAAAAGGAGCAAGCCCCAAAAGTGGGCAAGAGCCACTGAAAATCCCAGCCAGCTGACAGGCTCAGGCCCAAAGCAGAGGTCAGTGGCACACCCAAAGCAGAGGTCAATGGCTTGGGGTACAGTCTTGGGGCCCAAAGCAGAGGCTAGAGGAGAGGGACACAGACCTGGGGTCCAAAAGGCAGACCAGCAGTGTGGGGCAGAGGTCCGGAGTACAGAGTAGAGGCCAGCACAGACCCTGCTGCAGAAGTGGGCAAAAGCCACTCAAAGGCTAGCAGGGAGGCACAAGCATATCTGGGCTGACCCAGAAAGGTGTTAGACATAAAGGTCCTTCTACTGGATATACAATCCCTTGGAAGAACATTGTGCACAGACAGGGCAGAGGGCTGCTCTTCCTGCACCAGTACAATCTCCCTCAGGTCTGATTACTGCAGGGTCTTGGGAGGTAGCACCAACTGCCAGACAGAGGTCCTTCCCAGCTACCTGAGCACCCAATATTCACATGGTCACTGCAACACCCTAAAGATGACCAGTAGTGCCACTGAAACTTTCCAAAAGACATCAGGGAAAATCAGCTTAGGGCAACGAGATGGCTAAAGGTCAGCAAAAGAATAAAACTGACAAAAATCAGGGAAATATGACTCCAACGAAATTCAGTGAGGTCAACAGAGCAAGCCCTGAACATCCTACCAGAGCTGAAACACATGAAAATGAAGACAAATCTATACTTAGGAAAATGACGGAGTCCTTTCAAGAAGAAATGAAATCACTGAAAGAATACAATGAATCCTCAATTTTACAAGTAAAATCATTAGAGAATACCATTAGAGACCTCCAAGCCAACACAGCCCAACATGAACAGGAAAGAGGCAAGTCAATGAAAGATTCGAAAGATTTGAAAGATTTGCAGACAAAAATAATCAAATTGGAACAGGTAACATATAAAACGAATAAAATGGTTCAAGAATTGAAATTGGAAGTAAAAGCAATAAACAAAACACGATCAGAGTTAATCCTAAAGGTAAAGAATCAGGGGAAGAGAACAGGAACTAAAGAAATGCATATCAAAAATAGGATAAAAGAGATGGAAGACAGGATCTCACGCATGGAAGATTTGATGGAAGAAATCAGTACAACAACCAAAGAAAATGAGAAATCTAAAAAACTTCTCACCCATAACATTCAAGAAATCAAGGACTACATGAAAAGATGGAACCTAAGAATTATAGGCATAGATGAAAGAGAAGACTCCCGACTCCAAGGTCCAGGAAACATCTTGAACAAAATCATAGAAAAAAAACTTCCCAAAACTAAAGAAAGAGACACCAATAAAATTCCAAGAGGCATACAGAACACCACACAGATTAAATCAGAAGATAAACTCCTCTTGCCACATAACAATTGAAACTCCAAATGTACAGGACAAAGAAAGAACATTAAAAGCTGTAAGAGAAAAATGTCAAGTAACATATAATGGCAGACCCATTCGAATTAATCCTGATTCTCCTCATAAACTTTAAAAGCCAGAAGGGCCAGGAAAGATGTCCTACAAGACCTGAGAGAGCATAGTTGCCCAGCCAGACTACCATACCCAGCCAAACTTGCTATCAACATAGATGGAGAAAACAAGATACTCCATGATAAAATCAAATTTAAACAGTATCTACCCTCAAATTCAGACCTACAGAAGATCATAGTAGGAAAATTCCAACCCAGTGAAGATAACTACACCCAATTAAAGAGAGGAAACAAAAAACTCCACTGCAGCTAAACCAAAAGAAACACACAATCACTACCTACATCAAAATAATAGGAAATAACCACTTTTGGTGATTAAAATCTATCAACATCAATGGACTCAACTCCCCTGTAAAAAGACACAGGCTCACAGAATGTATCCATAAACAAGACCCAACATTTTGCTGCATACAAGAAATACATCTCACTAACAAAGATAGACACTACCTCAGAGTAAAGGGCTGGGAAAAGGTTTTCCAAGCAAATAGACCCAGGAAGCAAGCTGGAGTAGCCAACTTAATATCAAATAAAATAGACTTTCAACTGAAGTTAATCAAAAATATAGAGAAGAGCACTACATACTCCTTAAAGGAAATATTCATCAAGATGACATCTCAATATTGAGTGTATGTGTCCCAATTAAAATGGCACCTATATTTGTAAAAGAAACTCTTCTAAAGCTTAAACCACACATCGATCCCCACACATTAGTAGTGGGAGACTTCAACACCCAACTCACAACAATGGTCAGATGATCAAGACAGAAACCAAACAGAGAAAGAATGAGCCTAACAGAGCTCTTGAACCAAATGGACCTAACAGATATCTACAGAACGTTTCACCAAAAAACACAAAAGAATACACCTTCTTCTCAGGACCGCATGGAACCTTCTCAAAAAATGACCATATAGTTGGCCCAAAGATAGCCTCAACAGATACGAGAAAATTGAAATAACCCCTTGTATCTTATCAGACCACCATGGAATAAACCTGGACTTCAACAGCAAAAGAATCAACAGAAAGCCTACACACACATGGAAATTGAAATTACTAGATGACTACTGGGTCAGGCAAGAAATAAAGAAGGAAATCAAAGACTTCTTAAAAACCAACGAAAATGAAGGCACAATATACCCAAACCTATGGGACACAATGAAAGCAGTGGTATGAGGAAAGTTCATAGCACTGAGTGCCTTCAAAAGGAAAATTGTGGCAGCTCATTTTAGCAAATTAACAGTTGAACTGTAAGAACTGGTTAAAAAAAAAAAAATCGAACACTCCCAAGAGGAGCAGAGAGCAGGAAATCATCAAACTTAGGGCTGAAATCAACAAGGTAGAAACAAAAAGAACAATACAAAGAATCAAGGAAATCAAGAGTTGGTCCTTTGAGAAAATCAACAAAATAGACAAACCCTTAGCCAAATTAACTAAAAGGCTGAGGGAAAAAACCCAAATCAACAAAATCTGAAAGAAAAGGGAGAAATAACAACACATATTGAGGAAATCCAGAGAATCTTTAGGTTCTACTTTAAAAATCTATACTCCACCAAATTTGAAAATCTAAGCAAAATGGAAATTTTTCTTGATTGTTTCCATCTTCCAATGTTAAATCAAGATAAGGTTAACATATTAAACAGCCTAATAATCCCTAAGGAAATAAAAACAGTCATTAAATATCTCCCAACCAAAAAAAAAAAAAAAAAAAAAAAAACCCAGGGCCAGATGGTTTCAGCACAGAATTCTACCAGACCTTCAAAGAAGAGCTAATACCAATACTCTTCAAATTTTTTCACAAAACAGAATCAGAAGGAACATTGCCAAACTCATTCTATGAGGCCATAGTCACCTTGATTCCTAAACCACAAAAAGACTCAACAAAGAAAGAGAACTTCAGACTCATCTCCCTCATGAACATAGAGGCAAAACTACTTAATAAAATACTGGCAAACCAAATCCAAGAACACATGAAAAGTATCATACACCATGATCAAGTAGGCTTCATCCCAGAAATGCAGGTATGGTTCAACATATGAAAATCCATCAATGTAGTTCACCATATAAAAAAGTTGAAAGAAAAAAACCACATGATCATCTCACTAGATGTTGAAAAAGCATTTCACAAAATCCAACAGCCCTTCATACTAAAAATGCTGGAGAGAACGGGCATACAAGGACCATACCTAGAAATAATAAAGGCAATATACAACAAGCCAGTAGCCAACATCAAATTAAATGGAGAGAAATTTGAAACATTTCATCTAAACTCAGGGACAAGGCAAGGATGTCCATTTTCAACTTATCTCTTCAACATAGTACTTGAAGTTCTTGCTAGAGTAAGAAGACACCTATAGGAGATCAAGGGGATACAAATTGGAATTGAAGAAGTCAAATTATCCCTATTTTCATACAATATGATAATGCACATAAGCGACCCAAAAAATTTCACGAGAAGACACAGCTGATAAACACCTTCAACAAGGTGACTGGACACAAAATTAAATAAAAATAATCAGAAGCCTTTCTTTATACAAAAAATAAATGTGCTGAGAAAGAAATAAGGGAAACAACACCCTTCATAATAGCCACAAATAATATAAAATACCTGAGTGTAACTGTAACCAACAACTGAAAGACCTGTATGACAAGAACTTCAAGCCCTTGAAGAAAGAAATTGAAGAGGTCATCAGAAGATGGATAAATCTCCCATGCTCATGGATAGGTAGGATCAGCATAATAAAAATGGCCATCCTACCAAAAGCAATATACAAATTCAATGCAATAGAAAGTGGGTAAAACCTTTGATCTCATCAGCACAGGTGACAACTTCCTAAACAGAACACCAACAGTTCAGGATCTGAGACCAACAATCAATAAATGGGACCTCATGAAACTGAAAAGCTTCTGTAAGGCAAACGACACTGTCATTCAAACAAAACAACAGCCTACAGATGGGGAAAAAAACCTTAACCAACCCCACATCTGACAGAGGGATTATATCCATAATTTGCAAAGAACTCAAGAAATTGAATACCAAGAAACCAAATAATCTAATTAAAAAATGGGGAACAGAGCTAAACTGAGATTTCAAAAATGAGAAATCCCTAATTGCTGAGAGACACTTCAAGAAATGCTCAGCATCCTTAATCATCAGAGAAATGCAACTCAAGATGACTCTGAGATTCCATCTCACATCCTGTCAGAATAGCTAAGATCAAAAGCTCAAATGACAGCACATGCTGGCGAGGATGTGGAGAAAGGGAACCACTCCTCCATTGTTTGTGGGAGTGCAGGCTTGTACAACCATTATGGAAATCTGTCTGGTGATATCTTAGAAAACTTGGAATTGCTCTACATCAAGACCCAGACATATCATTTCTGGTCATACATCCAAATGTTTCTTCACCAAATCACAAGGAAGCTTCCTCACATATGTTCATAGCAGCCATATTTGTAATAGCTAGAAACTGGAAACAACACGGATGTCCCTCAACCAAGGAATGGATAAAAAAAAAAAAAAAAAAAAAAAAACTGGTACATCTACACAATGGAATACTACTCAGCCATCAGAAACAACAAAATCATGCAATTTGCAGCCAAATCGATGGATCTAAAGAAGCTCAACCTGAGTGAGGTAACCCATACCCAGAAGGATGCACATGCATCTATTCACTTATAATCGGATTTTAGCCATATAGTACAGGATAACTATACTACATCCAATGCACCAAAGGGAACATGAACATAGACTTTGTTTCCTGTCAATGAGACACTTTGACCTAGTGGTGCTGCCTTGTATGCCCCCAGTGTATGAGGAGGCTCTTGACCCTCATATGACTGCTGAACTGGGGTGGGGGACTGTTATGTAGGGAAACTCTCCTCCAGAGGAGTGGGATGGAAGGGATGGGGGTAGAGGGTGGGAGGGTGAGACTGGGAGGGTTGGAAAGAGGACACTGTGATGGAGATGTAACTGGAAGTAATAATAAAATTTTAAAAAGTTGGGAATCAGCAGCTATTGAGAAGAGAAAATCATCAGAATGATGAACAAGATCTATCAGAGTTGAAGATTCCTGAGTTATTCAAAGATCTTAGAACTTCTTTGAATAGTTTTTTTGTCTCATTGAGATGCTTATTAAAACAATATCCATCAGAATATTTTTTCAGTGTAATTCCCCTATCCCCAGAATTGCTTTTCTTCATTCCATTAGATGGAGTGCAGTACTGATCCTGTTGTATGAAAAATGGCATTAACTATGTCTCCAAGAAAATTCTAGGAAACACCCATTAAAATCCTATTAGGCTATGTGATCCAGCATTATCACTTCTGAGTGTGTATCCAAATAAATTAAAATCAATATAATATTGAAGAGAAAAACAAAGAAAAAAGAAAGAATTATATACAAATATTTGAAGCAAAAATATTAATAAACGCTCATCAATATACATGATGATATAATTATTCTTCCCTGCTTTCACCTTTTGAAGTAAATATAGAGAAAAAGATGTTAATTAAAACATATCCTGAAATTTACTGATATTTTTTTGAAAACACACACACACACACACATTACACACTCACACACTTGGATCCAAACCACATGCTCTCACAAATGTCTCATTGTAGAAAGCTACAGACAAACACATATGAAGTTCCATTGTCTCAGGTCACTAAACTGAATTTTCCATGCGTGTCATTTCAATACTACTCAGGAAATGTGCAAGGTATTGTATTAAAAATTAATGCCCTGAGGTTTACATAATTCAGCCTCTTTCAAATATCACACAAATATAGTCAGTATTCAAACTGAAGAGACATTTTCAGGAGACTTCAGACTACATGCAAATATTAGAAAATACAATTTCCTTTTATTTTCCCAGGATAGTTAATTCTCAACACAGTCTATTATTTGTCCATTTCCACTCAAACTGTAATAAGTGTAATATTTATTTGTGCACATTTACTTTAATACATGTTATTATTTTGAGAATCATATACATGCTTATATTGTAATATGATCTTATTAACACACTCTGGCTCCTTCCCTTAATACCATTCAGACCTATCCCACCCTGTAATGACTCCAAACTTAACATCCTCTATATTTTGTATAGTGCAAAGATTGTAATTTTGTCTGTCCATATATTCATTGACATGGCCATTCATTGAAATAGAGTCAACCTACCAAGTCCACACCTTGAAAGAAAACTAACACTACTGTCCCAAAAATCAATAAACTCTCAGTAGCTTCTAACTAAGGGTTGATGTTTATGATTATTTTATTTAATAACATATGCTATTAAATAAAATAATCATATGCATCTTCCCCTTTTAGTCAAATAAAAGGCTCTTTTTCTTATAACAATAAATACAATACAAGACAATAAAGACAATTAGGCAAAATATGAAAAATAAAAGGTGTAACACACATTCCTAATGTCCACTCCACATGTATTTTGGAACTAATAATAATATTCTACTATCTATCTATCTTGATGACTTTAATGTTCTATACCTAAGTCAGTTTCCATCCTAAATTGCATTATCAACTTAAAAAACATCTTCTTAGACCTAGAACATCCTTTAAATTCCTAAACAACTTAAAACTTAATGTTGATACTATACCTAATTTTCAACCACATCAGAGACCTGAGAAGGGTAAATATATCTGAAATAAAAATGAAAGGAAGGAAGGAAGGAAGGAAGAAAGGAAGGAAGAAAGACATGAACATCACTAACAAAGTGTCCTAACCTTTTTTGGATAAGGAAGTGAAAAGTTTGTAAAAAAAACTATATTGAATTATAAAGAAGCAATGCATGCATATGTAAATGATAAGAGGTTAATTTTTCCTGCAGTAACAGTAATATCTTACTGTACAGACACCTGGAGCCAAATCATTATTTTAACATTACTATATTGTCCAGTACATGACAACAAACAGAATAAGAAGTTGTTTTGTGCAGTTTTCTTTTCTGTGATGTAAGAATCCCCTGTGTCTTGTTCATGCTGGCAAATTTGCTTTGACGTGTATAGAATTGGAACCCTGAATGTTTGTTATTTTCCTATCCCCAGAGGCTTCTCCTTCGCCCCTGATTTTTCTTACACTTGTTTCACATGAATTATGTCTTAATAGTTTCTACTTCAATACAGTCTACTGCTTTTTCTTTTCTGACAGAGATCTAAAACGGCCTAAATACCCTGATGGCAACCTGCCCAGAATCAGCTGCAGGTAAAAAACAAAAGTAAAGGTAATCAAAAAGTAAACAAAGTTTGACCCACAGACAGAGGCTCTGTGTGAGATAATAGAGACAGCAGGTTTGTCTGCTGGTTTCTCTTCAGGGAAAGAATGTTGGACAGTTTCCTCTTGATTGATTCTCTAAATCTTTGCTTTTCATGTTCAATTGTTCCAGACCTTTCTGTTTTTCTAGTGTATTTTCAAGCAGGTTGTTTGATTCCCAGCAGTGTTAATATTAGTTTCTTCCCAGGCAAGATGTTATGAAAATCTTAAAATGAACGAAGTGGAGTTTTTATATCATCCATTCATATGACAAGTTTATTGCTATGTTTAGAAAAAAAATGTTTGCTGGGTTCCATTGTAGTCATCCTATAATATAGACAATGAAAATATTAGCTTAGAATTTCCATTTATTTTACAGTACAAGAGGCATATACAAAAATTTTATATGAGCTCTCCAATTTATACCACAGAAGGAACAAAAACAGTTTAAGGAATTCATGGATGTTTGGTTTTGCTTTTCTAATTCAGTCTGTTTCCGCCTTTTCTGGTTGCTTGAAAGATAAGAACTTGAAACTTGGAGTAGAAAGGGTGATTTGCCTGAGAGCTGGCTTCTGACACTTCAGGGTTTTCTCTTTTCATTGTGTTCTTTCCAGTTCCCTAGAGATCCACTTCGCCAGAGTTTTCTAACTTTTCTAGTAGTAAAAATGTGAATTACACTTGCTATTTTACAATGGAGCTAGTAGTCCCTTGAACCTGTATCACATTAAAAAAAAAAAAGAGAGAGACAGTAGTTGTCTTACCTCTCTATTAGCATATTCAATGTGGTTGTGTTACTCTGGAAGTGTTGGTTTTCCATGTCACTTCTCACGTAGTCACGGAAAGGTACTTGAACAGTTGTGCTTGTTTTTCTTATAGTCAATGGATGGACTCTCAAGTTAGCAAGCCAGGAAGCAATCCAGGCTTAATACTCGTCTTTCATTGCAACGTTTAGAGTTTGTGTCCTATGCTTATTATGCACTGAAAAAAATTGATATACAATAAGAGAATTAATTATATGAGTATATTATTGACAAAAATAGCTCTAGCATATTTTCATACATGATGTTACCATAAAGAATTGTAACATGGAAAGCACCATGTTATATCATGATTATTAGACAATGGACATTTTGGCTAAAGAAATGTATCTTAGAGCTCATAGTATAAACAGCCAACTTTAACCAATGAGTGTTAAATTCCTGCAGCAAATGTCCTCTGACCATGAAGAATGGCACAGAATTTTCAAGAATGAGATCAAGGACTTTGACAGTGTAGTATCATGAACTATTTTTGTTTTTCTCAAGTTCACTCTGTACCTTGCTGCCAATATGATTCAGCTCCACCCACGTGAAAAAGCATCACCAAATCATCGTGGTAATGTCAGCCCCCATGCCTACAGATGAATGATTTTGCAGAGAGATAATAGTTTTAGAATAATTTGAAAGAAAGCGTTCAACCAGTGTAAAGGACTGAGCCCATCTAGTTTACTGTTTGAGAATACTTTCTATCTGGTATGAAGAGAAATATGTCAGGGAATTCTGAAATGTAAAGGGAAGTTGAGGATTTTGTAAGTACTCAAATGTATCACATGATAATTTATACTTAAATATATATTGAGAGAGATTTCTGTATATGCATTTATATATATACATATCACATGTATGCAAAATCTGAAAGTATATGTAACCAATGTGTATAAATATATATTGAAGTTGTGTAAACATGTACACTTTCTATGTACATTCTTATCTTGGAAATGAATTTGTGAATTTTCTAACACAGATATACATAATTAGTAATGAATTTGTGTTGTTCAGAAATCTATATGCATCTCATTTGGAAAAAAAAACAATGTTTTGGTCAGATTACTTTCTTTCTGGAGACACTAGGGAAAAATCAATCCATCTTCTTGATAATTTGTCAGTTGGAAATATTTGTGTTTATTTAGTGGTGCTACACAGATTTCTGTTGTCTTAAAAGTAATCAATGGAGGAAACATTTGTACCCTTGCCTTTTTACATCCTCCCTTCACCTGAGAACCTGAAGAAGGACTTAAAATTCTTCTTTTTCCCCCTCTCAACCTCTGTTCATGACATCTCTCTTTGTTCATGGAGTAAAGTTTTCATGTAATTTGAATGTGCATGCTTCGGAACTATAGGGTGATATCCTCATCTGGAAGGAGATATCCTCAACCAGTTCACAAGTTCCATCTTGCTAAGTAAGCTCATTGTTACATGTTCTGAGGATTTGGACATAGACATATAAGCAACAAATTATTTTGTCTACAACACCCATTATTTTGTGCTTCTCTTTCATTCATCTCAGAAATAGATGGAGAAACACAGTATGTATTATCTACAAATACTCAGGCTCAACAATCTCAAGATTCTCAGTGTACTAAATTAGAAAGTGAGAGTACTTTGTTAGTTGTAGATGGGAAGCTAAAATTTATTTCCCAATTTAATGTTTTCTGCTATCTACAATTGACAAGAAAACTAGGAAATATGTCCCAAATAATGTCAAGGTATATAAAAAGTCTATTTGTGCTATACAACTTTGGAAATGTAATGCTAAGGGGGAATAATTATTACTTTGTATTTACAAAAAAGTTGTAGATATTCACACTCATTTGAATACTGTAGTGTTTTCATGCTGTATTAACAGTATTATAATTAATTGGACTTTGAGGGAACTGCATACTGACTTGTAGCAGTTTTTTTTTTCTCATCTGCTGGGCTTACAATGACAGAAAACAAATCTATGATTTTGTTTCCACTGAGGCTCTATATAATGACATAATTTATTAAAATACTTAAAAATAATTTCATAAGGCAGAAGTAATGACTGCTTCAAAAATGTATGTGCTGCTGCTTAAAGTGGAAGTCTCAATTTTTATTCTATTTTCCCCCTATATTCTCCTTTTCCATAGTTCACAATGACATGAATAGTAAAGTTTAAAAGAAATGCACACTTTCAGTCCTAAAAATGGTTCTTTTTTTTGGACTGAAAGGGAGAGCTGTTGGGGGGAAAAAAGAAATACCTTAAACTAAAAAAAAAAAAAAAGAAGGGAAGAGGATGGGGGGTTGAGGGGGAGGAGGGTGGAAGGGTGGGACTGGAAGGGGGAGTAGGGAGGGGATTGTGATTGAGATAGAACTTGAAGAAATAAAAAATAAATTATCAAAAAAAGAAATGCACTCTAACTATTAAACTACATACCCTTAGAATAGAATGATGAGTTATCATGCTGACCCTCTTATTCTCTATTCAGAATAGAAACTGTTCACTCCTGGCTATTTCAAATGCCTTAAATAGTGAGTAGTCATCAGTTTTTCTATCGGACGTATTTATATGTTTTTCTATCGGACGTATTTATATCAAAACGTATGTGTGAGTGTTTTACTTGCTAGTAAGCTCAATATGCCAGTATATTGATTCTTACCATTTATACATGCTAAAAATAAAGTGGAAGTTACTTTTGTTTGTTTTGCTTTGATTTTTTTATGAAGTTGAGAAACCTTTTAACTACATTGTCAGCATGTATGTATCAGAATATTATGATATATACAGTACATTATATTGTATTTAAAATTGTGCAATATTTATGTTTTCAAGCTCCACTCCTAATATTAGAATGTATCTCTCGCAGGTAATTGAATATTGTACATTATTCTGCATTTACATGTAATATTTGTGTTTATTTAGTGATGCTACACAGATTTCTGTTGTCTTACAGTAATTAATGGAGGAAACATTTGTATCCTTACAGGCTGTGCTTGCCTTTTTACATCCTCCCTTCACCTGAGAACCTGAAGACGGCCTTGAAATTCTTCTTTTGCCCACTTTCAACCTCTGTTCATAACATCTCTCTTTGTTCATGGAGCACAAGTTCCAAGATCTTCCGAAAGTTATATGGAGGTGCATTCTGAAGGGTGATCTCATACTTTAGAAAAGAATGAATAGACTGAAATATAGGAAAGGAGGCTACAACAGTTTGTTATCATGAAATGATCACACAACATTTTCAGACAAATTGAATTTATGAATTTATCGTAACAGAAATGATGTAGTGAGGAAAGGTTTTTGAATTATTTTATAAGCCTAGTAGTGAAGATATAGCCCATTCTGTGGAAGGTTTCTGGAGTAGGCTTAAAAAGAATGCCATCTATATATAAGTGGAGGAAGATATAAAGAGTCTTTCACACAAGAGAGCAGTGTTTATTCCTCACCTCATTTAAATTACCACTAATTATATAAAAGAGTTGTAAAAATGTTATGTTTCCAAATGGTTTTCCTACTTCAAAGTGAGGACAGAGAAATTTCAGCTTTGTAGATGTACACAGCAATAAATTAAAGCACATCCCGATGTCAACTTCAAACTGGAAAATAAAATTGGTTTCTGAGCAGATGGGCCAGGGTAAACACTATACCTAGCCTCTACTTTAGAGGAGCAGTTTATTGCAGCTAATGTCTTAAAATGAATTATAAAATTGTTAGTGATATATTAGCCAAAGAAAACAACACTAGCTAGTATAATAAAGGATTTTGAAATATCACTAACTTGGCTGTACTGCAAAAATTATCATCACACAATTCATTTTTCTTTTTTATATATATTTTCAGTACAATATATTTGATCTTTTTATTCCTCTTCCAACTCCTCCTTATCCACCCAAGTTCACATTCTTTCTCTCTTTCACCAAAAAAATACAAATAAAAAATACCCTCAAAAATTAAAAATAGAAAAGATCAAACAAACTAATACAACTAAAAATAAAAAAGTTAAAACAAATCAAAATAAAAATATGCCACCCCAAAAAAGAAAAACTGTAGATGTTTTTCTTGTTGTTGAGTGGGGTGATGTACATGTGTCTGTGTGTGTGTTTCTGTGTGTGTGTGTGTGTGTGTGTGTGTGTGTGTGTGTGTGTGTGTGTTAGTCAAGTATTCCTGAGCATAAGGCCTGCCCTGAAGTGTGGTTCACGCATGCATGACATTCACTGGGGAACTCTGACTGCTTCCTTTCCCAGCAGTAATCCAATGCTGTACCTGATCTGTTGACTTTCTCAGAGGGTTGACTTAGAGCAGCTTTTTCCTTTGCTTACAGCAACACAGTAGTGCCCTCTGCTGGATGTTTTCCAGAAAAGAAGGGGATGAAAGAATGCTGCTGGAAAGAATAAAGGTTTCAGATACCGACTTTGAGAATTTTCTCCTATATTTCATAACATAGAGCGTGCCACATGATGCAATATCAACAAATCAGTGAATTCACTGCTCAAGTGTGCAGGTGGGAAAATCAAAATGATTTCAAGGTAAAAGAAACTTTAAGTCATGAATATTGAGTGCTTTACATTTTCTTTTCTCTTTTTTTGGTGTTTATTTATTACTTCAGGTTACATCTCCATTATAGTAGCCTCTTTCCACCCCTCCGAGTCTTGCTCTCCCACCCTCTACCCCCTAACCTGTCCATCCAACTCTTCCTGAGTGGAGTGTCCCTACATATAAGACCCCCATCACAGTTCAGCAGCCATATGAGGGTCAAGAGCCTCCTCATATACTGGAGGCCTACAAGGCAGCATCACTAGGGCAAAGTGCCTCATTGAAAGGTAACAAAGTCTATGTTCCTGTTCCCTTTGGTCCATTGACTGTAGTATATTTATCCGTACTATATGTCTAAAATCCGATTATAAGTGAATAGATGCTATGTGCATCCTTTTGAGTCTGAGTTAGCTCAAGCAGGATGAGCTTCTCTAGTTCCATCCATTTGACAGCAAATTGCATGATTTCATTGTTTCTGATGGCTGAGTAGTATTCCATTGTGTAGATGTACCATAGTTGTTTTTATCCATTCCTAGGTTGAGGGACATCTGGGTCGTTTCCAGGTTCTAGCTATTTTAAATAAGGCTGCTATGAACATAGATGAGGGAGGAAACGTCCTTGTGGTTTGGTGAGGAATCATTTGGATGCATACCCAGAAGTGGTATGGCTGGGTCTTGAGGTAGAACTATTCGAAGATTTCTAAGATATCGACAGACTGATTTCCATAATGGTTGTACAAGCTTACACTCCCACCAGCAATGGAGGAATGTTCCCCTTTCTCCACAACCTCGCCAGCATGTGCTGTCATTTGAGATTTTTATCTTAGCCATTCTGACTGGTGAGAAGGAATCTCAGAATCATGTTGCGTTACATTTCTCTCTGTAAATTTTCAGTAAGATGTGGGGCTGATGAAGATCTATTCCCAATCTGTAGGCTGCCCAGAATAGCTAAATCAATCCTGTACAATAAGAGAAAAACATCTGGAGGCACCACCATCCCAGATTTCAAGCTGTACTTCAGAGCAATAGTAATAAAAAGATCATTGTACTGTTATAGAAACAGACCAGTGGATCAATGGAATCGAATTGAAGACCCAGAAATGAACCCACACACCAATGGTCACTTAATTTTTGGCCAAGAAGCCAAAACTGTACAATGGAAAAAGGACAGCATCTTCAACAAATGGTGCTGGTCTGACTGGATGTGGATATGTAAAATAATGAAATTAGACCCATACTTATCAGTTTGCACAAAATTTAAGTCCATGTGGATCAAAGACCTTAACATAAGGCTGGACACACTAAATCTATTAGAAGAGAAAGTGGGTAAAACACTCAAAATCATTGGCACAGGTGACAACTTCCTAAACAGAACACCAACAGCTCCGGATCTAAGATCAACAATCAATAAATGGGATGTAACGAAACTGAAAAGCTTCTGTAAGGCAAAAGACACTGTCATTGGAACAAAACGGCAGTCTTTTTTTTTTTTTTAACTGTTTATTTATTACTTCAAATTACATCTCCATCACAGTCTCCTCCTTCCTCCCCTCCTTGGCCCATCCTCTTACCCTCCTATCCTCTCCTGCTTCTGGAACCTATTCTACTCCTCAGGTGTGAGGTGCCCTACATATCAGCCCCCTTCAGTTCAGCAGTCATATGAAGGCTAAGGGCTTCCTCTTTCACTGGGGATCTACATGGCAGTTCCACTAAGGTAAAGTGTCCCACTAATAGGTAACAAGCCTATGGTCCCATTCTTTTCAGTCTGTTGGTTGTAGGATAGTTATCCTGTACTACATGACTAAAATCCTGTTGTAAGTGATAGATGCCATGTGCATCTTTCTGGGTCTAGCTCATTCAGGATGAACTTTTCTAGTTTCAACCTTTTGGCAGCAAATTGCATGATTTCCTTGTTTCTGATGGCTGAGTAGTATTTCATTGTGCAAATGTATCACAGCTTTTTTATCCAGTTTTGGTTGAGAGACATCTGGGCTGTTTCCAGGTTTTAATGGCTAATATCCGAAATTTATAAAGAAATCAAGAAATTAAACACCAACAAACAAAATAACCCAATCAAAAAATGGTGTACAGGGTTAAACCAAGAGTTCACAATGGAGGAATCTGTAATGGCTGAGGGACACTTGAAGAAATGCTCAACATCCTTAATCATTAGAGAAATGCAACTGAAGATGACTCTGAGATTCCATCTCACACCTGTCAGAATGTCTAAGATCAACAACTCAAAGAACAGCACATTCTGAGGAGGCTGTGGAGAAAGGGGAACACTCCTCCATTGCTGGTGGGAGTGCAAACTTGTACAACCACTATGGAAATAAGAATGGCAATATCCTAGAAAACTGAGAATAGCTCTGCCTCAAGACGAGGTCATATCACCTTTGGATATACATGCAAATGATTCCTCATAAATCTATTAGGACATATCCTCATCTATGTTTATAGCAGCCTTATCTGTAATAGCTAGAAACTGGAAACAACCCAGAGGTCTCTCAACCGAGTTATTTGCACTTTCAAACACAATTGATGATATGTCATATTTTTATTTCCTGATTGATTCTCAAGTGCAGCAATAATCTAAGTGAATGTAAAGAAAAATTCCCAGATGGTGTTGATATACCACATGCCTCTCTGTCAGAGTTTCAGTGACAAAGCAATGCCGTTTTTCACACAGGGAGTTGGTCTTTGCCTATGTTACTCTCATAAATGTGCAGAGAAGTTTTCCAAAGCCTTAGAACATGCTTTTTTTTTTAAGTAAAAAATTGATGCAAGCAAAAAATATTTTGGTGTCATCAAACATTTTTTAAGTTGTTAAAGAATCCAAAATAATTTTGTTATGATGTGGTGTGATAACTTGTAACAAAGGATTAAAGAAAACATGGTAAACCAGGCACGATTGCAAATTCCTTTAATCTTAACACTTGGGGATTTAGGAGCAAAGGCATGTACATTATGATTTCAAGTTTAGACTAGACCAAATAGAAAGGTTGTATCTCAAACTAACAAAAACAAAAGGTAAAGACAACAAAAAAATATGATGTCCATGAGGAAAAAATGAAGAATTTATAAATTGTATCTAAAAGAAAAAACAACAGAAAATACATACATGATAATATATATTAGGAAAAACATAGTAGCTTAAAAACAAACACATGAGAAGTGTATAATGGTCAGCTTGAATCCATAAAATAAAAGGTGAGTTAAAAATATCTGGGTCTTTGAAATGTTAATAATATTTAAATGCATACAGAGAGGCTGAAAAATATTCATAAGACTATGAGCAATGTGTCAAATTATTGATAATACTCCTATATAGATTTAAGAAATAATTAAAAGAAAAAACACAATAGTTAAAAATCTACAGAAATTCAGAGCTGTTTAAATCTTTCTTTAGAATGACAATATGATAAACATTTTTATAAAATAACATACAGTTGTTCATACAGAACCTCATTATTGATTTTATTACTAATTTAAGGAAAAAGTGTCATGATTGTGGACATTCTTTAAAGGAGAAAAAAAATATTCCCTAAACCATCTTATGAAAGAAGATCCAGGAATATTTTTACTTTATTTTTATTTTATTTTTTATTTCTTCAAGTTACATCTCAATGGCAATCCCCTCCCTACTCCCCCCTCCCATCTCACACTCCCACCCTCAATCCCACATCCTCTTCCCTTTTTTTTAAGTTTAAGGTATATCTTATTTCCCCCAACAGCTCCCCCTTTCAGTCCAACAAATGGCTCTTTCTCTTATAATAATAAATACAATAAAAAACAACAGAGGTAATTAGGTCACAGTTATGAGGGTTATATGGCTTAGCGTACATTCCCAATGTCCAGTTCATATGTATTTGGCACCTGACTTTAACTTTCTACTATCTAACCATCTCCATGAGTTTAAAGTTCTATATCTAACTCAACATTCATACTAACTTGCAACACAATTTTAAAAGCATCTTTCTAGATCTATAACACACTTTTGACTCCTAAACAACTCAAAATTTAATTATGAGACTCTAGCTATCTATTCTTCAACCACCTCAGAGACCTGAGAGGGATAAATATATCTGGTTTTATAGGAAGTACAGGGCCTGCAGCTTCCAAAACTAAGAAATGACATACCAGTGTCTGCCTGGACAGTTCCCATTTTCTCTCCATACATTACAGCATCCATCTTCAGTCATTTGGCCCCATTTCTGACAAACATTGATTGTAGAGCAGGGGTTATGAAAGACTTTCCTACCCTGTCTTGGCAGAGCTAGGCTGTCGACTTACCTGCTTCCAGGTTTTGTCCTTTTTGGACAGCATTCTGTCTACAGTTGGAGCAAGGGGCTTTTCCTGCCTTGAGATAGGCTTGCGACTAATTCAATCATCTCCCACTGGAGATTCTTCGATGCTCATCTTCTACTTGGAGGAGAATAGGGGGTGCTGTCAGGAGTTGATATGTCTTGATAAAAAAAATCTAAAGTTAAGAAAACATCTTTGAATGCCATACTCTGCATATCTCTTGTGGTTTTTGAAGAGGCCCTATCTATCTCTTATATTAGGATAAGCAGATGTTGCTTGTCTCTTAGCAGCTTTATTTCTGATTAGCTTAGGAAATAACTATAATAGACTGTCATAGTACCTAACACAATGGCCGGCTTGCATGACTATTAGTTTGCATTTCTTAATTATCCTAAACAGTTTATGACAATTAGTAGAAAAAGGCCGAAACATCACATTTCATTTGTTTTTCTTTACCCCCTAACCCTTCCATCCCATTTCTCTGGGGTGGGGTGTCCTATATAACAGCCCCTCATCTCAGTTCAGAGGGCCTATGAGGGCCAAGAGCCTCCTCATTCATTGGGGGTCTACGAGGCAGTACCACCAGTGAAAAGTGTCTCATTGCCCGGGAGAGAGAAGTAAAAAACAAACAAACAAACAAAAAATAAGCAGACAAACAGATAAAAAAGAATAAGAAATATAAAAAAATAAAAATAAAAACATATAAAAAGTCTATGTCCATGTTTCCTTTGGTGTGTTAGTTGTAGTATTGGTATCCTCTACTATATAGCTAAAATCCTACTAAAGGTGAATCGATGCCATATGCATCCTTCTGAGTCTGGGTTAGCTAACTCAGGATGAGCTTTTCTAGTTCCATCCATTTGGCTGAAAATTGCATAATTTCATTGTTCCTGATAGCTGAATAATATTCCATTGTGTAGATGTACCACAGTTTTTTAACCCATTCTTCGGTTGAGGGACCTCTGGGTTGTTTCCAGTTTCTAGCTATTATAAATAAGGCTGCTATGAACATAAATGAGGAAACCTCCATTATAATTCCGTGAGGAGACATTTGGGTGTATACCCAGAAGTGGTATGGCTGGGTCCTGAGGCAAACTATTCAATGTTTTCTAAGAAATCGCCAGACTGACCTCCATAGTGGTTGCACAAGCCTACACTCCCACCAGCAATCTTAACTCAGGGACAAGACAAGGATGTCCACTTTCACCATATCTAATCAATGTAGTACTTGAAGTTCTTGCTAGAGCAATAAGACAACTAAAGGAGATTAAGGAGATAAATATTGGAAACTAAGAAGTCAAATTATCCCTATTTGCAGATGATATAATAGTATACATAAGCGGCCCCAAAAATTCCACCAGAGAACTCTTACAGCTGATAAACACCTTCAGCAAAGTGGCTGGATACAAAATTAATTCAAAAAAATCAGAAGCCCTTCTTTATACAACAAACAAATGGGCTGAGAAAGAAATAAGGGAAACAACCTTCTTCACAATGGCCACAAACAACATAAAATAACTGGGGGTAACTCTAACCAAGAAAGTAAAGATGTGTACAACAAGAACTTCAAGCCCTTGAAGAAAGAAATGGAAGAGACTTTTAGTAGATGGAAAGATCTCCCATGCTTACGGATAGGTAGGATCAATATTTTTATTTTATATCCTAGATTAATTGTAATGATGATTTGCAAAAAATGTAAAGAAAATTAAAGTAAGTAGAAATTTATAAGAGAGATAATGCAGCATTCAAAGAAAATAAAAGTCATTGTCATAGTTAGGGTTTTATTGCTGTTAGGAAACACCATGACCATTATAACTCTTATAAAGAAAAACATTTAATTGAGACTGGCTTACAGTTTCAGAGGTTTAGAACATCATCATCATGGCAAGAAATATGGTAGCATCCAGGCAGACATGGTACTAGGTAAGATGCTGAGAGTTCTACATTTTGATCCACAAACAGAAAGACTGCCACACCTAGCCTGTCTTGAACATATGAACCCTCAAAGTCCACCTCCACAGTGATACACTTCCTCCAACAAGGCCACACCTACTCTAACAAGACTATGTATCCTAATGGTGCCACTCCGTATGGTTGAGGCATTCAAACACAGGAATCTATGGAGGTTATTCCTATTTTAGCCATTACAGTCATTATTACTTGAAATTAAATCAATTAAATCATCCATATGTACTACATAAAGAGGAATATCACATAATGACCTCAATATATGTAAATAATTTATGAAAATTTGATTCTATGAGGAAGAAAAGTGTAACTAACATACTTATGAATAGGAAAAATGGCTTCTTTTTTTAGCTGGCATTTTCTAAATATTTATAATTAACAAGTAAGTCAGTGAGACTGTAGATACTGTATTAAAACAGACACAAGTGAACAATCAGCCATTTCCTAATGACTTAAATATTAATGTCAATCATCTCCTCTAACAGAGAAGCAGAAAATTGGGAAAGTTTCAGCACATGTTTTAAAATGTATTAGAGACAATCATTAAAACTTAAACATTTTAGTATTAATAAAATAAGGTGAAATCCTCACAAGTTTTAGATTGAGAATGCTTCTTTAAAACTGACTAGAAAAGAATAAACTTGGTTGGTGTCAGAACACAACGTTTGTGTGTGTGTGTGTGTGTGTGTGTGTGTGTGTTACCGAACTTTTAAATTATTATTTAACACTTATTTATTACTAAATTCACTTATAACAAACATCAACAATTTCTTAACTATTAATCCTATAAATTCCTACAACCCCTTTAACCTATCCACTAAACCTATTGATAATCATAACAACCACTTTTATAACCTTTTAGAATGATACAGTCTCTGGGGCAGGTCCTCAGTCGTCAGGAACACAGTCTTTGTTGTAGATTCTTTAACACACTTAGCAGTCCTTTTTCTGGATCTCTCAGATGCAGGTTCGTCAGGGTAAGTTGGTTATTGCAGTCTCACCTTAAATAAGGCTTCATGCTTTCTTTTCTGTGGGAGACCGCAGCCGTCTGCAGGCCAACTTAATTCTTTTGAATCAGGAACTCAGCTGCTCTGCCTCAGTCCTTAAAGCCAGGCACAGTTTCCCCTAGGCCACTGATCGGACAGATCAAACCCCTCCAGGCAAAAGCTGAGCCACAGGGTCCACAGGGTCCAGTCCTTGGCCTTTTGGTGTCTTGCTCAGGCTTTCTTTGCTCACCGGCTTCTTTCTGCTTCAGGGAGAGAGCTGGCCATCAATGGCCAGCCCTTTATTCAGCAGGACTCTTGGAGCTCTCTAGCATCAGGGGCCTCTTCTCTTCTGGGCTCCACGCACTGTCCTCAAATAGGAGGAATTCTGTTTCAGCTTAATTTGGGCTCCGCCCACTTAGCAGCTGAAAACAATGTCAGGCCAGATACTTTGTTTCTTCAAGTCTATTGAGTCTTTCCTGTTTTTCCTGACTTCAACCTTGTTTTTCAGTCTATTAAGTCTTTCCTGTTTTTGCTGCCTTCATGCTGATAATGCTCTTCAGGCCCCGAATTAAGAGACAGTATCAGAAACTCCTATATATTTTCTAAATCTAATTTATCTAACCCCTACATGTGTGTGCGTGTGTGTGTGTGATTTTAGGGAAAATATAATATTTTCTAACACAATAGATCCTAATTATAGTTCCCCTCCCTCTACTCCTCCCAGTTCCTCCTTGCCGCCCCTCTCCTCTGGATCCACTCACTTTCTTTCTCTAGAAAGGGTGTGGATCAGGCTTCTAATATATAAGAGCCAACCATGAGAAAATAAAATATAGCAAGATAAAACAAAACCAATCACACTCAAATTGGACAGAGCAACCCTGCAGAAGGGAAAGTGTCCCAGTAACAGTTACAAGTTTCACACAATTGTTCTCATACTGAGGAATCTAATAAAAAAATAGTAAGCTAAATGTTAAAATATACACAGAGAGGACCTGGATTAGATCTGCATGGACAATGTGCTTACTGCTTCAGCCTCTGTGAGTTCATATGCACCTTGAGTAGTTGATTCAGTGGGCTTTGGTCTCCTGGAATCCTCTATGAATTCTGACACTTATACTTTTTCTGCCTCTTTTTCCACAGGGGCTCCCTGAGCTCTGAGAGTAGGCATCTGATGGAGACATCCAATTTAGACACTCTCTTCTCATGTCTGACTGTGGGTCTCTGCATCTGTTCACATATGCTGCTGAAGTAAGTTTCTCTGATGGTGACTGAAAAAGGCAATCATCGATGAATATAGAAGAATATGATTAGGAGTCATTTTATTGATACATTTTAGTACTGTTTTATTGTATTCTAGGTCCCTGGGCTATCTAGTCTTGGTTTCTTGGTCACCCAAGCAGTATCAGGTATGTGTTCCAACACATGGAATGGGGTTTAAGTCAAATCAGACATTGGCTGGCTACTCTCACAAGTTCTGTGCCACCTTTGCCCTAGAACATTTTGTTGGCAGGACAGGTTGTAGGTCAAAAGTTTTGAGGCCTGCATTTATGTTCAAATTTCACTTTTCGTTGCCTTCAGAATACCTTCCAGCATCAAAGACACTAGAATATAAGGGTGAGAGCTCCAGCTAGTCACCAGCTCAACATCTCTATGTTCGAAGAGTTATATGAGTATTGTCCTCAGCAGTGGGATCACACTGTTAGTTTGTGGACAGCAATCATGGGTTGTTTGGAGATTTACATGTGGCCCTGTTAGACAAAATTCAATTGAATGCAACCCAGTCCTGCTCTTTGTTTTGTGACAAGAGAAGGTCATTTAAGACTCCATAACCCCATAGCATTAGATTTCTATATCATCCTTCAAATGACCCAAATGTCTCTCCCTGCATTCCCTCACTCTACCCTATCTCTCATCCAACTCCACACTTGATCCTCCAGTTCCCCTCCTCACCTGACCCTAATTCACCTATAAAATCTATTTTATTTCCCCCTCTGACTGAGATTTATGTGTTCCCTAAAATACTTCTGTACATAACTTCTCTATGTCTACAGATTGTAGCTTCATTATCATTTACTTATTAAGTAATATATGTGCATGTGTGTGTGTGTGTGTGTGTGTGTGTGTGTGTATATATATATATATAAAGAAAATACACACCATATTTATCCTTCTAAGTCTGTCTGTGTTAACTAACTCAGGATGATTTTTTTTCTAGTTCCAAACACTTGTCACATATTTCATGGTATCATTTTTTTTAAACAGTTGAGTAATATTCCATTGTGTAAAGGTAGCACTTTAAAAAAAGTCCTTATTCTGTTGAGAGATATCTAGGTTGTTTCCAATTTCTGGATATAATGAATAAATCAGCAATGAATATGGTTAAGGGAATGTCCTTATGATAAGTTAAAATGTCCTTTGGGGTTCTTGTTGTACAGATCCTTTACTTGCTTGGGAATAGTTACCCCCAGGTATGTTATGTTGTTTGTGGCTATTGTGAAGGGGGTTGTTTCCCTTATTTCTTTCTCAGCCCATTTGTTTGTTGTATGAAGAAGGGCTTCTGATTTTTTTGAATTAATTTTGTATTGCATCACTTTACTGAAGGTGTTTATCAGCTGTAAGAGTTCTCTGGTGGAATTTTTGGGGTCGCTTATGTATACTATTATATTATCTGCAAATAGGGATAATTTGACTTCTTCGTTTCCAATATTTATCCCCTTGATCTCCTTTAGTTGTCTTATTGCTCTAGCAAGAACTTCAAGTACTATAATGAAGAGATATGGTGAAAATGGACATCCTTGTCTTGTCCCAGAGTTTAGAGGAAATGCTTCAAGTTTCTCTCCATTTAATTTGATGTTGGCCCCTGGCCTGCTGTATATTGCCTTTATTATTTCTAGGTATGGTCCTTGTATGCCCGTTCTCTCCAGAACTTTTAGCATGAAGGGGTGTTGGATTTTGTCAAATGCTTTTTCTGCATCTAGCGAGATTATCATGTGTTTTTTTTCTTTCATCTTGTTTATATGGTGAATGACATTGACAGACTTTCGTATGTTGAACCATCCCTGCATTCCTGGGATGAAGCCTACTTGATCATGGTGTATGACACTTTTGATGTGTTCTTGAATTCGGTTTGCTAGTATTTTATTAAGTATTTTTTCATCTATGTTCATGAGGGAGATTGGTCTGAAGTTCACTTTCTTTGTTGGGTCTTTGTGTGGTTATAGGAAAAAGGGTGACTGTGGCCTCATAAAATGAGATTGGCAATGTTCATTCAGATTCTATTTTGTGAAAGAGTTTGAAAAGTATTGGTGTTAGCTCATCTTTGAAGGTCCGGTAGAATTTCGTGCTAAAGCCATCTGGCCCTGGTGGAGAAAGGGGTACCCTACTCCATTGCTGGTGGGAGTGCAGGCTTGTGCAACCACTATGGAGGTCAGTCTGGCAATATCTTAGAAAACTTGGAATAGCTTTGCCTCAGGACCCAGCCGTACCACTTCTGGGTATACACCCAAATGCCTCTTCACAGAATCATAAGGAAGTTTCCTCACCTATGTTCATAGCAGCCTTATTTGTAATAGCTAGAAACTGGAAACAACCCAGATGTCCCTCAACCGAAGAATGGGTTTAAACACTGTGGTACATCTACACAATGGAATATTATTCAGCTATCAGGAACAATGAAATTATGCAATTTTCAGCCAAATGGATGGAACTAGAAAAGCTCATCCTGAGTGAGCTAACCCAGACTCAGAAGTATGCCTATGGCATCTATTCACTTATAGAAGGATTTTAGCTATATAGTAGAAGGTATCGGTACTACAACTAACACACCAAAGGGAACTTGGACATAGACTTTTTATTTTTTATTTATTATATATGTATTTTTTTCTATTTTTTTAGTCTTTTTTTATCTATCTGTCTGCTTATTTGTTTTTTTGTTTTTTACTTCTCTCTCCGGGGCAATGAGACACTTTTCACTGGTGGTACTGCCTTGTAGACCCCCAATGAATGAGGAGGCTCTTGGCCCTCATACGACCTCTGAACTGAGATGAAGGACTGTTATATAAGGACACCCCACCCCAGAGAAATGGGATGGAAGGGTCATGAGGTAAAGAAAAAAAATGAAATGTGATGTTTTGGCCTTTTACTACTAATTGTCATAAACTATTTAGGATAATTAACAAATACAAACTTATAGTTATGCAAGCCAGCCATTTTGTTAGGTACTAAGTCAGTCTATTATAGTTATTTTCTAGGCTAATCAGAAATAAAGCTGCTAAGAGACAAGCAACATCTGCTCACCCTAATATAAGAGATAGATAGGGCCTCTTCAAAAACCTCAAGAGATCTGCAGAATATGGCATTCAATGATTTTTTCATAAATTTAGATTTTTTTATATTGAGACATATCAACTCCTGACAGCACCCCCTATTCTACCCCAAGTAGAAGATGAGCATCGAAGAATCTCCAGTGGGAGATGATTGAATTAGTCACAAGCCTATCTCTTGGTAGGAAAAGCCCCTTGCTCCAACTGTAGACAAAATTCTGTCCAAAAAGGACAAAACCTGGAAGCAGGTAAGTCGACAGCCTAGCTCTGCCAAGACAGGGTAGGAAAGTACTTCATAACCCCTGCTCTACAACCAATGTCTGTCAGAGAAACGGGGCCAAATGACTGAAGATGGATGCTGTAATGTATGGAGAGAAAATGGGAACTGTCCAGGCAGCCACTGGTATGTCATTTCTTAGTTTTGGAAGCTGCAGGCCCTGTACTTCCTATAAAATCAGATATATTTATCCCTCCAGGCAGTCACTGGTATGTAATTTCTTAGTTTTGGAAGCTTAAGGCCCTGTATTTCCTATAAAATCAGATATATTTATCCCTCTCAGGTCTCTGAGGTGGTTGAAGAAAAGATAGCTAGAGTCTCAATTAAATTTTGAGTTGTTTAGGAGTCAAGAAAGTGTTATATATCTAAGAAGATACTTTTAAAATTGTGTTGCAAGTTAGTATGAATGTTGAGTTAGATATAGACCTTTAAACTCATGGAGATGGTTAGATAGTAGAATGTTAAAGTCAGGTGCCAAATACATATGGACTGGACATTGGGAATGTACGCTAAGCCATAAAACCCTCATAACTGTGGCCTACTTACCTCTGTTGTTTTGTATTATATTTATTATCATAAGATAAAGAGCCATTTGTTGGACTGAAAGGGGAAACTGTAGGGGGAAATAAGATATACCTTAAACTTAAAAAAAAGGGAAGAAAGTGAGGGGTTTAGGGTGGGAGGGTGCGACTGGAGGGGAGAATAGGGAGGGGACTGCGATTGAGATGTAACTTGAAGAAATAAAAAATAAAGGAAAAAAATCCTTTGGGTATATGCCCAAGAATGACTAAAAGGATATTGAGGTTGATTGATTCCAAACTTTCTAAGAAACTGGCATGTTGTTTCCACAGTGCCTTACCAGTTTGCACTTTCATCAACTCTTAGGAGTGTTTACTGCTCTTCTAGACAACCTAGATTTAGGATTTAGTTCCAGTTACCCAAAAAGGATCAGTTCCAAAATCCTGTAGCTCTTACCCCAGAGGAATCAATGAAACAGAAAGTTGTGGGGGAGGTCTCTGACTCTTTTGCCGCCCCTCAGGATACTTTTCTTCTTACTGGATCCTTATCCAGTTTTTATATGCAGGTTTGTACGTAGTCTTATTGAATCTTCTTCTGCTATGTTCTGTTGCTTTTGCCAAAAAGTCTTCCACTTTCTCAGTGGAAAATGAACAGAAGTGGATCTGTGCAGAACAGAAGTTATGGTGGGTAGGGTTGGATGAGACCAGGTAAAACAGGCTAAGGTCTGATTGTATTGCATGAGAGAATAATAAATTTGAAAAATTTTTTCAAAAGGTATAATTGACCAAACCAAGAGTACTAGAAGGAGGTAGGGTTCTGAACATAAGTTGGTACATAACACTCAGTCTATCACATGTAAAGCCAGGAAGAGGGAAGAGATGTATATGAACACCTTATTTGTGGACATACGTGATTAATATTGTGGGTATAATTTGAACAAATGTTCGGTTGTAACTGGATGAAGTTCAAATCTTACGATATACTGAATCTCAAAGTGCTTAATGATAAAGGTAACTTCTTACGAAGCTAAAATGCATTTCCACAGTAAGTTTCTGTTTAATCATGTTAGAGAACAAATTATCTACTAAATAACTTCAAGTATTGAGATAGATACAGAGCAAATTTAGTCTAACACATAACATGTGCTGGGATGACACAATGTAATTATTTTGATTGAATTGAGAGAAAGAGTTGATGGTGTGTCTTAACTGTCAACTTTTCTGGATGAGGACCAACTAAAGACTTGTAAAATTCACTATTGATTGTTTCTGTTGTAGTGTTTTAGAGAGGGTTGAAATATGAGCCAGTATCTGGGGTAGGAGACTTGTCTTAATACTGATAGCACTATCCAAAGATCTAGTGGTCTGGGTAGAAAAATCTTAAAGAAAAAGGAAATTATCTCACAAATGCTTGTTCCTTTATTTATGAATAAATTATCTATCACTGTTGCCATTGTTTGAGAAAACAAAAATACATCTTTCCTTGGTCACTTAATAATACCTTGATATCAATATCTCCATAGACTTTCTACATTATAAGGGTTAAACTGAGACAACAGAGAACTTGAATTTTTTGGATTCAGCATGGAACCATCCATTGTTGAATACATAAACTCTATATATAGGTCAATACAACCATACAAATATGTGTATTTTTACAGTATGCATATTTGTATTGCAGAACATGGAGATAGTGGTGAAGACGGAAGTGGAAATTCTAAATAGGTTATTGAAATAATTAACAATAAGATTGATTAGTTGGAACTGCCATGTGATGGTTAACCTTTGTTTTTAATTATGGCTGTGAGTGTGTTGCCAGAAAACTTTAACTACTAGGGGAAACACAATCTGAATCCTCTACAGAGCAGGACACCACAGAGTGCAGATAGAACACTGATGGAACAACTATCCTGATAGAACAAAACAGGATAAAGTAGAAGACCTAATAGTGCATGCATTCTTTCTCTTTGCTTTTTGGCCACCATTATATTTGCTGATTTCCTACGTGATTATATCTCCACACTAGACTAAATATTTTGAAAATATCAGCCAAAATGTTTTTCTCTTCTTCTTTTGTATGACTGAGGCATTAGTTACAGTGAGAGAAAGCCTGAATAATATATAGTGATATCCCTATGCAATACCTGAATATATGGATATTCAAGATAACACATTTTAAGTTAAGGATTATTGACAAGACTGGGAGTAAGGGAAGGATTAAGAAATGGTCCCATGGAATGTTATACTAAAGAACTCTTGGTGACAATGACATTTATAATAATTACGAATTAGAAGGAAAAAACTAACTTTGCTGTCTTTTGATGAATTGTACTGAATCTCTGTGGACTACAGCAGACTTTGTCACTGTCTATGTTGCATATGTAAGCCTTTTCATCTGTGGCAGGAATGTCCATTCATTTAAACTGTGTCTGTTAAACTAAAAACATTTTCAGGCTCTTTTTACTTCATCTTACTTCACTTCCTATTCATACACTAACTCCTATCCATCCACTCCCCCAAAATTCTATACAAAGTTCAACCATACACATGATGGGTAACTTTTAGATGCACTTAGCCTAAGGATTATCCAACCAGTGGTTTAAATTGGATGTGTTCCTGTGAACCTAAAAATGAAGAATTGTTGACTTCAAGCTGTTCTAGCTGAGAAACTGCTGTGCTACTGATTGAGACAAAACTGAAGATGGAAAATGGTTTATAGGATTTATCTCATGGATCTCTCAAAATTGAAACTCAAGGGAGTCTATAAGGCAATATTCAATGTGTAGCTACAAATAGATCGAATAAATAGAGGACCTCAAAAATATAGTTGGAAAAATGTGGTATTACATATTCAGGAAATAATGCCAACTATCAGTGTTAACCATTTAAACCCACATCAATAGGTAAGGTCTTGATTGCAATATCAAAGATGTCAGGCAAAGAAAGACCTCTATTTTGAAAGAAATAAGATTCTTATCAGGAAATTCTAGAGATATAATTTTAAAGCTCAAATTTTTAAAAAGTTAATAGGAAGCTGAGAGATAAAGAATAGTGTTCTGATAAACAAAACCTGGGTTCAGGTAACTTAGTATATTATTAAATATGCGTTTCTGTGCATCTGTGAGTGCATGAGTGTTTGTGTGGGTGTGTATGCATCTACTTTCTGAAAATAACAGTGTTTTAAGCTAGATGCCATGAGAAACATCAAAATACTAAATTCAAACAATAAATTATGATTGTAGATATAATCACATTGCTGATGATACAGTTTGATTAACAACAATATAGTTTTTGAAAATAGGACACCATAATAAACATAATAATCTACTTCTTTTATGGACACAGCATATAACAGGCACAATAGTACATTTCACTGTGTTTTATCTGAATAGATCCCTGCAATAAACCTGAATGATAGGTACCATTATTCAATTTTCAAAGACAGGAAACAGAGTTTAAAAGGGGTTAAGTAATTTGTCTGAGGTCACAGAGTCAGTGATTGGTTTAAGACCAAAGACAGTTCTGTATCCACTAAAACTCTCCCTGCTTCTTAAAGAGACTGCAATGCAAATATCTTTCTTATGTGTGTTATATTCATCTCAAAAAATAATTTGCTAAAGAATATTTATACAATAGAACATATAGGAGTCAAATGGAGAAGTTTCCGAAGAAGGAAAAAAATGGTATTGTTTTTAATCTAAGAAAATGATATTAAAAAATTGGAAGGATGATGTAACTGTCAAACATTTAGGGAAGTTCCAAAATTATAACCTGTTTGCTAATGTAACCATGAAATTCCATTTGAGGTTCTCAACAGTAATTCACTTGCCTTGTTCCATGACAATTTAGGCAGTTAATGCCCAAGCAGGATGTCTGCTTCTTTATAACCCTCATCAACGATTCCTGGGCTCAGCTTTTAAGGCTTTTACAGATATAGCCAGAAATCAGTACTGTGGAATTTACCATGAGCTCCTTCCCTCACAAAACTGAATTCCTCATCTAAAGCTGTTGAAGAATTTCTGAAAGTTTTGTATGTAACAGTGCCTCAGGTGGAATTTCACTTCTCATTTATCAGAATAATTAAAACAATTTCAGCTGCTACGGTAGTTGCTAGTATGCTAGGACTGGTATAGTGCTGTGTGAGTTGTACACCCCACACTAACATGTTCATAACAGTAAGTCAATGGCAGGTGTTGCCTAAAGAAATGAGTGCTACATCAGACCAGCTGCAGCAACTAGCTGAGATAGAAAAGCCCTTGGTCCTTGGATTTGAAATTGCAAGGCGCTGAGCTTTCAGCCAGGCTAGGGTGACTACATTTTCTCTGAGCTGAGCTGAGCTGACCCCGCCCTCATATTAGTGTTCATAGTGTGAGAGAAAAGAAACTTCTAGAACAAAGTCAGAAATTATATTTTTGGAAATTGCCAAATTATCAAAAAAAAACTTGCTCATAAGAATCTTCCAGTAGAACCATATTTATTTACTGAAATATATATATATATATATAGAGAGAGAGATTCCAATAATTTAAAATAAGAGTAACCATATAAGTAATTCTGAGGGTTGATAGTAGAGTGAACTTTACAAAAGATTCTAAGGTTTCTGAAGTTCAAGTGTTCTTGATCATATGTTGTCTTTGCTATCAAAAATATACCTAAGTTTTTTAAATTGACATTTGCTAATATCTATTTTTAAAATACTACTTAATCTGTTATACAAACATTATTTCTTCTCTGAAAAATTTATATTGATCCAATATTATTTTATGGCTTCCTTAATTTGGAAGGAAACTTTTGGAAACATTTTTCCTGGTTTAATCTACATTATCAAATATTATTAAAATAAAATATGAAGTTTTATTTCTCCATAATTTGCCATAGAGAATCATGTTAAAACTTTCATCTTTCTTAAAGAGAATGTAGCATTATCTTTAATTTTCCATCTAGAAGGATATTTTACATACTTTTTGATTCAGTATGTTCTTGTACATATGCCTGAGCATCTTGACCAGAAAAATCTTCCTGGTGGCATACTGGTTGTGTTTCTGCCTTCCTCCACTCCTCCACTCCGTCTGCAAAAGGCCCCAGGGGCGGTTTTCTTCCTCTAAGCACATGAAATGTGTGATCTTTGTGGAGATTGATTTCAGTGCCATTTCATCCCTTTGTGAGAACGAGATTAGAATTTTAAATATTCAAAATCCAACAGGCTTTAATGAGAAATGATAGGAATTATCACATACCTGGAGTTTAGAAAGAATGAAATTGTATTTGCACATTATTTAAGACTTGAATAATTTAGGTTATTTTTAGATAAAAATTGCTTAGAGGATTTTCAACATGAGTCCAATTTAAGCAGCTCAAGAAAAGCATTTCCTCATCATGACTTCTGCAAACACATATCACTTAATTATTTCCATTTCGGTTGTTGTAATAAGCATACATCCTGGTTCTTAGAACAATGGAAGGGGAAATACTGAGTGTTAAGAGTCTCAGTCTCTACCTACTGAGCTAGCCAGGCTCTAATACTGAGTTTTAAATAAGATTCATGTAAACTTTATTTCATAGTTATAGTTTGTTTAAAACTTAATTTTCTTGATGACTAGACTGTTTCCTTTATGTTCCTTTTACAACTTTTTCTGAATTATATTTTCTTAGTTATAAAATATAAATGTAATATGGATGATTGCATATATACAGTTACATATAATATTTACAAATCACTGAACATTAGTGAAATATCACTATAGTCAAACTATTATATTTTTACAGTCTACTATTAGTTCAAGTATTTGTTTAAATTATCAAACCAATGTGAAAATAAAATTATATATTGCCATATCCCTTTAATCCCTGTACTATGAAGGCAAAATGGGGATATCTCTGTGGATTTGAGGCTTGTGTAGTCAACATAGTTTGTTTCAGGATAGCTATGTCTACATAGTGAGACACTGCCACAAAAATTTTAAAATGTGAAAATAAAATACTCCTTGTACTACATTAAAGAAAATGTATTGTGTTGTGTGAAATATTAATATTTAGAATTGATACATGTGATTACTAAGGCCGCAGAGTTATTCCTTAGTCCACACACAGAGACATGTTAGAATTTAATAACCCTTAAGCACTGGGGCTAGAAAGATCTTAATCCTCACTTAATCCTCAAAGCTAGCTTTTACATCCTAGCATATATATATATACGTATATATATATATATGTATATATATATATATATATATATTTGTACATACTCCAATTGATTCATTCCCCTGAGGAAGCTGCTCCTGGCCATGTGCACTTCTCTTAAATTTCACCATTGAAGTCTCCTCTACTTCTTCTTCTTCTTCCTCCTCCTCCTCCTCCTCCCCCTCCCCCCTCCTCCTCCTTCTTCTTTCCCCTCTCTCTGTCCTGGTGCTTGTCTCAACCACAAATTCATGTACCTTTTCCCCACTTGCCTCTCTTCTCCCAGCCCAGGCTGTAGGCCATTTTATTCAACCAATCAAGGATAGATTAGCAGGCAAGGTTACAAATGTCATTTTGTGATCATGAGGGTCTGTGTGAAAAAGCCAACAAGCAGAACTTAGAGAACAAATTAATTAACACTATAATGCATAGCATCAGACCAACCCCCAACAGAACTACAAAAATTTAATGTTGATATATAAAACATAGACTTGGTACAGAAAATCATATGGAGTTATATTAATGGCTTAAAGCATGAAATAATGGGAATAATTATTTTAAAAAAATAGGAAACAAAGAAAAATGCATATGGTGAAGGAAAGCAAATCACATGTTTTTCTTTTTCTGTTGTTGTTCTTTAAAAATATTTATTTATTATTACTTCAGGTTACATCTCCATCTTAGTGTCCTCTTTCCACCACTCCCAGTCCTGCCTTCCCACTGTCTACCCTGTATCCCATCCATCCCACTCCTCTGGAGTGGAGTGTCCCTACATAACAATCCCCCACCCGATTTCAGTAGTCATATGTGGGCCAAGAGCCTCCTCATACACTGGGGCCCTATGAGGCACTAGGCACCACTAGGCACTAGGAACCACTAGGACAAAGGGTCTCATTGATAGGAAACTAAGTCTATGTTCCTGTTCCCCTTAGGGGTTAGTATAGTGTTGTTTCCAGTTTCTAGCTATTACAAATAAGGATGCTATGGACATAGATGAGGAAACGTCCTTGTGGTTTGGTGAGAAATCATTTGGATGCATACCCAGAAGTGGTTAAGCTGGGTCTTGAGGTAAAGCTATTCCAAATTTTCTAAGATATTGGTACTGACATGTTTTTCAAATACTCAGAAAAGTAGAAAACATTTTAAAGAAGTAATTTTCCATATAAAAATTAGAAAAAAGGAATGAGCTTGGAAAAACAAAATATAAGAAAAATGATCATTGCTATGTTTTGTAGCAGTTTTGCTAAACAGCAAAGAATCTACAAGTGAAATTATTGCAGTTTTTACTGTATTGAAAAGTAATATTCTCAGAATAGGGAATGGAAGCATTAACTTTCTTTAATGTAATTGAAGACCTCTCTGATGATCCATGGTTTCACTTCTTTTGTTCAGTTTTAAATCTCTTAATCTCATATGAATAGGAGGGCCAGAAGATTACTAAATCTGTTGCTGATGTCACACAAAGTTGATTGGAAGCTAACTTTAATTAAAGATGTCATCAGAGATGCCTTTGAATCATGCAGGAAAATAACTATATCATCTATCCAGAAAATAACATTTACAAAATGATTGAAATTACTTGATCCAAAGCAATAGACTTACTATCATTTATTTTTTGTTTTAAATTATGATCTAAACACATTTCATTCTATAATTTTTAACTGCTATTTATTATTACTAAATATATGTATGGGTGGTATGCTTTTGAATGCAGGCAGGTATATGCCATCAAATGCATGTGGAAAGCAAATGCACTTTTGGTAGTCAATTTGCATCTCCCAATTTATTGAAACATATCTGTTGCTCCTCGTGTGGTGCTATATGCTACAGGCCTGAGGGCCAAAGTCGATACCATTTTATAACTATGATAAAATACCATGACCAAAATAACTTATGGATGAAGTTTAACTTTGATTTATATTTCAACAGGAATAAGAGTCCATCATGGTTGGAAGGCAAGCTCCAGGCATCACAGGAAGGACCAGTTTCTCAGAGATCACATTATTTATTTACTATTAGATTTGTTTACTTAATGTTATGAGTATGGATTTTTTCTGCATGTATATTTGTGCAGCATATTCATTCAGTCCCTCATTGGTAAGAAGAGGGCATCAGATCAACTGGAACTGTAGTTACAGATAGTTGTGAGCCACCAAGTTGGCACTAGGAATATAGATACGTTGTAGGATGTTGATTGAGTACTGTCAATCACGGAGGCATCTCTTCAGTCCTGAGGTCACATCTTTATCCATATTTGGTTACTAATTATTAGTAGTTTATTAGACTTTTAGTAGTTTATGTGTATTCGTGTGTACCTTAATTTATCACATGTATGATGGTGAGTGTACAGACCAGAAAAAGGTGTCTGATTCCTGGTAACTAGAGTTATAAGAATTGTGTACATCCTGCTGCAGGGCAGTGTTTGAAATCTCAAGGACTCTGTAAGAGTTACAAGTACTATTATCCACTAAGACATTTCTCCAACATTTTCAACCTCAAAGCCACCGTACTGGACCCATTTTATTAATTTTATCATGTATATATTTTCATGTAATCACCATAATCATATTTCAGAACACAACACTACAAAAGAAATAGCATTTACAGTCCTTATTCAGTTACCCTTTGCTCTACATATAAACTGTGATAAATTATTCCCAAATTTCATTTTCTATTTTACTTCATTAATATAATAAAAGTTGGATTATAAAGTATACAGCTATTTGAAATCAGATTTGTTCACTATGAATAATGTATTAGAGTTTCATTAAATTACTGCACTTATCAAAATTGTGTGTACTTTTGTTATTGACCATGACTTTAGTCTACTTTCCATATAACTATATTTATGAATTGCTCCCTTGGAAGATATTAGGATGTTGGTCATTTGGGCAATATCATTAAGCTACAAGTTGTCATACAAAGTCATTCCTGTTGACCTAATCTACATTTACAGAACAGTCTTATAAAAAACTGTGACAACACTTTTCAGTGTATTTATGAAATTTTATAGCTTTGTCATTGATGCTCAAGAGACTGAATGGTTCTATACACCTTCCAGCACTCAGTAGTGTCACAATTATTGTTACTTTCTACCAACAACTTAAAACTCATTGACAAATAACATATCATAACTTTTAATGATTTTCATATGATGTTGCTATATGTTGTTGGATTTTTTCTATGTTAAGCTATAAGCCATTTATCTTCCTTGTTGAAATGTTTGTTAAAGAGTTAGCTCATGGTTGATCAAGCAGCTGATATTCTTGCTAGTTAGCTTCTGTGATGTTATATATTTTCTTGAAAAACGACTGTGGTCAGATTTGTTATTTGAAATTATTCTTCTCTTTTTATGACTCTCCTTTTCTTCAGACACAAGTGTTATATCCACAGTAAATACTTTTAATTTTGATTAAGGAAGAGTTATATTCCAAATTATTGCATTTTGCTTTTGTTGACATATTTAGAACACGGTTGTGAAAATCAGATCAGAGAAGGAAAGTGTAGTGTAAAAGTATTTCTGGGCAAGTATTCAAGAGCTAAGTCTAAGTTGAGGCATAAAGTTTGAGTTATTATTTAGAATACATGGAGTCATTTATAACTGTAGCTACCTGAAGGAGGTATGGTATAAAGGAAAGTATCACAGGTATCCTGTCACTCTTTTTCAACACAGAGACAGGTCACAGGACCTAACACTAATGTCTATATCAGGAGATAGGGATACTGTTCAATGATATGAAGGTTTTATAATGTGTGCAAAACTTTGAGGTCCAGTTATAGATGTGCAGAAACAAAAACTAAATAAACAACCAAAAGATTATAGTAAAGTATTTCTCTTCGAAAAGTGTTTCCTACATTCCATTTCCTATCTAATTCCAAAATCCAAACTAAATTAGAATTGTGATCTGTGTTAGAGTCAAAGGCCTCAAATGGCCCAGTAACCTTAAATAGAGACAGAATTTCATTTGTGTGGGCTTTCCCTTTTAGTGACAGGTTATCCTTGTGTACCTCATCTTAGCCCCAAAGCAAAGCATCTCAGGCTATAAAATGCTGGTGTTCCATGTATATAGCAGTATGTCTTCCTTGCTTGTCCATTTAACATAATTTTCACAAAGCCAGGCTTGGTGATGGACGCCTTTAATCCCAAAACTCAGAAGGCAGGCAGATCTCTGTGAGTTCAAGGCCAGCCTGGTCTACAAAGGGAGTCCAGGACAGTCAAGGAAACACAGAGAAACCCTGTCTCGA
The DNA here is from genome assembly GCA_907164525.1 of Lophiomys imhausi. Classification (NCBI taxonomy): domain Eukaryota; kingdom Metazoa; phylum Chordata; class Mammalia; order Rodentia; family Muridae; genus Lophiomys; species Lophiomys imhausi. The sequence continues at coordinate 10,131,056 of CAJQZJ010031536.1, forward strand.
AAAACCTAAAAAAAAAGAAACCAAAAACATAAATTGTTCTTCTTTCTCCTCTATTTTAAAGATGTTTTCATTAAAAATACATTAGTTTTTCAAAGACATAAATATGTTTTCCAAAACATCTTTGTCTAAGTATATAATTTGGTTAGTCACATGCATATAAATTCTGATTTATTTCTCTTTTTCTGTCTCTATTTAAACTTCTGCCTCATGCTCATTGCCTAGTTCTCTCTCTGACTTCATTACACTGTAGCATTTTTAGTTTCCCTAAATTTATTTTGAGTCAAGAATTCTCTATTTTGTTCATAATGGACTATAGAGCTAATGAACTCTCTACTTGTTGTGGTAGCTCAGAAGCAGTTGTGCCTGGTTTATACACTGCACTAACATTCAATAACATGCTTACATTACATGATTGCAATATTATCTAGCTACCACAGACGTAATTCCATATTTATCAGTTTAATACCTAACAGTTCCTCTACACATTTTATTTATAAGCTATACACATGTTGGTATTGATGAGTTAATAACCACTCTGAAAATTTTAAATTTGAAAACGTTCACCTATATAGCTGTATTATGTTTTAGGAAAAGATGTATCTCTGACTCTTTCACCATCCCTTGGGACCCTATTTGTCTCACTGGATTGCCTAGCCAAACATTGATACGATATTCTTGCCTACTCTTATGCTTTCTTATGCCATTATTGGTTGATATCACTGGGAGGCCTGGTTTCTGAACAGAAACAGAAGAGCAATGAGTCTGGGTGAGGAATAGGAACTGGAAAGAAGGACGGGAGAGGAGGCTGTGCTAGGATGTACTATGTGAAATAAGAATAAAGAAAAATAAGAAAACCTTTCAAAAGTAACACAATTATAGGTTTGATTACATTAATAAATGAAAAATTAATGAGTGAAAATGTTTTGCTTTATAATTGAAGATGTTATACATACATTTATCATCTAAGTAGGGGTCCTTTAGTTCCCCACATGACATGACAGCTTTCTCAACATCTCAGTATTGTAGGTTGGTTATATGATATTGTTTTCTTTTCTACATTTTTATTGAAAATATATTTTTCATACATTATTTTCATATTATGAGCTCCCCTCCCCATACTTCTATAAGTTTAAATCTATCATATATTGGGGCATTGAATATGAATGAAATGTTTTATAATTATAATAAAATGAATAAACTAAACATATAAATAACTAGATTATTTACTAATTTAGAATTTTTTTGATTAATTTTTCATAAATAATATATAATCTTAAGCTATAAAATTAAACTCTACAGAAATGTAATCTACTATGTGCACACATTTGAAGAGTATTCCTTCAATGACATATTCAGAAATTGAATACTTATTTTAGATTTTACTATATTAAAAAATTAAGAGATAATAATTCCCATACTAACAGGAATCAATTAAGTTATAACTTTCTGTAAAATAGTGTTGTTTTTCAAGATAAACCTAAAATACTTTTAAAGAATTAATTAGAAAGATAAGAATAAATATTCAAGGAATTTGTATTTAAAATCAGAATTCCACATTTACTTATGAGATTATGACTTCATGTTAGATAGTAGAGCTAGGAAAACTGCCATGCCTGTGATCTGTTAGATATCAAGTAATTGATATTTTTTGTTTTAATCCTTGTTTGGTATGTAATTAATAAAAAAAAACATATGGTGCAATCTATCAAGAAAATTGTCCATTTCACTTAAGTTTTCAAATTTGGTGTAGTATAGATTTTTAAAGCAGGATCCAAATATTCTCTGGATTTCCTCAATGTCTGTTGTTATTTCTCCCTTTTCATTTCTGATTTTGTTGATTTGTGTTTTCTCCCTCTGTCTTTTAGTTAATTTAGCTAAGGGTCTGTCTATTTTGTTGATTTTCTCGAAGAACCAACTCTTGGTTTCATTGATTCTTTGTATAGTTCTTTTTTGTTTCTAAGTTGTTGATTTCAGCCCTCAGTTTGATGATCTCCTACAATCTGCTCCTCTTGGGAGTGTTTGCTTCTTTTTTTTTTTTTTCCAATTCACCCAGTTTAGCTTTTAATTCGCTAATATGAGCTGTCACAATTTTCTTTTTGAAGGCACTTAGTGCTATGAACTTTCCGTGTAGCACAGCTTTCATTGTGTCCCATAGGTTTGGGTATGTTGTGTCTTCATTTTTGTTGGATTTTAAGAAGTCTTTGATTTCCTTCTTTATTTCTTCCCTGACCAAGTGGTCCTCTAGTAAAGAGTTGATAGACGAAAGTCTATCAACATCATTCACCATATAAACAAGATGAAAGAAAAAAAAACACACGATAATCTCGCTAGATGCAGAAAAAGCATTTGACAAAATCCAACACCCCTTCATGCTAAAAGTTCTGGAGAGAACGGGCATAAAAGGACCATACCTAGAAATAATAAAGGCAATATACAGCATGCCAGTGGCCAACATCAAAATAAATGGAGAGGAATTTAAAGCATTTCCTCTAAATTCAGGGACAAGATAAGGATGTCCATTTTCACCATATCTTTTCAATATAGTACTTGAAGTTCTTGCTAGAGCAATAAGACAACTAAAGGAGATCAAGGGGATAAACATCGGAAAAAAAGAAGTCAAATTATCCCTATTTGCAGATGATATGATAGTATACATAAGCGACCCCAAAAATTCCACCAGAGAACTCTTACAGCTAATAAACACCTTCCGCAACGTGGCTGGATACAAAATTAACTCAAAAAAAAAAAATCAGAAGCCCTTCTTTATACAACAAACCTATGGGCTGAGAAAGAAATAAGGGAAACAATCCCCTTCACAATAGCCACAAACAACATAAAATACCTGGGGGGAACTCTAACCAAGCAAGTAAAGGACCTGTACAACAAGAATTTCAAGCACTTGAAGAAAGAAATGGAAGAGGCCTTTAGAAGATGGAAAGATCTCCCATGCTCATGGATAGGTAGGATCAACATAATAAAAATGGCCATCCTACCAAAAGCAATATATAGATTCAATGCAATTCCTATCAAAATTCCAACACAATTTTTTATAGACTTGGAAAGAGCTATTCTCAATTTCATATGGAACAACAAAAAGCCCAGAGTAGATAAATCAATCCTGTACAATAAAAAAAAAAACATCTGGAGGTATTACCATCCCAGATTTCAAGCTGTACTAAGGAGCAATAGTTGTAAAAACAGCATGGTATTGTTATAGAAACAGACCAGTAGATCAATGGAATATAATTGAAGATCCAGAAATAGACTCACACACTTATGGCCACCTAATTTTTGACAAAGAAGCCAAAACGGCACAATGGAAGAAGGACAGCATTTTCAACAAATGGTGCTGGTCCAACTGGATGTCCACTTGCAAAAGAATGAAATTAGACCCATACTTATCACCTTGTACAAAACTTAAGTCCAAGTGGATCAAAGACCTTAACATAAGGCCGGTCACACTAAATCTACTAGAAGAAAAAGTGGGAGAAACTCTCGAACTAATTGGCACAGGCGACAACTTCCTGAACAGAACACCAACAGCTCAGGACTTGAGATCAACAATCAATAAATGGGACCTCATAAAACTGAAAAGCTTCTGTAAGGCAAAAGACACTGTCATTCAAACAAAATGGCAGCCTACAGACTGGGAGAAAATCTTCACCAACCCCACATCTGACAGAGGGCTAATATACAAAATCTACAAAGAACACAAGAAATTAAATGCCAAGAAACCAAATAATCCAATCAAAAAATGGGGGACAGAGCTAAATAGAGAATTCACAAAGGAGGAATCCCTAGTGGCTGAGAGACACTTGAAGAAATGCTCAACATCCTTAATCATCAGAGAAATGCAACTCAAGACTACCTTGAGATTCCATCTCACACCTGTCAGAATGGCTAAGATCAAAAGCTCAAATGACAGCACATGCTGGTGAGGGTGTGGAGAAAGGGGTACCCTATTCCATTGCTGGTGGGAATGCAGGCTTGTGCAACCACTATGGAGGTCAGTCTGGCGATATCTTAGAAAACTTGGAATAGCTCTGCCTAGGACCCAGCCATACCACTTCTGGGAATACACTCAAATGCCTTTTCACGGAATCATAGGAAAGTTTCCTCATCTATGTTTATAGCAGCCTTATTTGTAATAGCTAGAAACTGGAAACAACCCAGATGTTCCTCAACTGAAGAATGGGTTAGAAACTGTGGTACATCAACACAATGGAATATTATTCAGCTATCAGGAACAATGAAATTATGCAATTTTCAGCCAAATGGATGGAATTAGAAAAATCTCATCCTGAGTGAACTATCCCAGACTCAGAAGGACACATATGGCATCTATTCACTTATAGTAGGATTGTAGCTATATAGTAAAAAGTATCGATACTACAACCAACACACCAAAGGGAACTTGGACATAGACTTCTTATTTTTAATTTTTATTTTTTATATAGTAGTTATATTTTTTTTCTATTTTTTGGTCTTTTTTATCTATTGTCTGCTTATTGGCTTGTTTTTTTAGTAGTTCTCTCACCGGCAACGAGACACTTTTCACTGATGGTACTGCTTCGTAGATCCCCCATGAATGAAGAGGCTCTTGGCCCTCATACGACCTCTCAACTGAGATGAGGGACTGTTATATAAGGACACACCACCCCAGAGAAATGGTATGGAATGGTTAGGAGGTAAAGAGAAAAAAATGAAATGTGATGTTTCTGCCTTTTACTGCTAATTGTCATAAATTATTTAGGATAATTAAGAAATGCAAACTAATAGTTATGCAAGCCGGTCATTCTGTTAGGTTCTATGACAGGCTATTATAGTTACTTTCTAAGCTAATCAGAAATAAACCTGCTACAAGACAAGCAACATCTGCTTACCCTAATATAAGAGATAGATAGGGCCTCTTCAAAAACCTCAAGAGATCTGCAGAATATAGCATTCAAAGATGTTTTCGTAACTTTAGATTTTTTTTATATCAAGACATATCAACTTCTGACAGCACCCCCTATTCTCAAATTAGAAGATGAGCATCGAAGAATCTCCAGTAGGAGATGATTGAATTAGTCGCAAGCCTATCTCTTGGTAGGAAAAGCCCCTTGCTCCAACTGTAGAGAGAATGCTGTCCAAAAAGGACAAAACCTGGAAGCAGGTAAGTCGACAGCCTAGCTCTGCCAAGATAGGGTAGGTAAGTCCTGCATAACCCATGCTCTACAATCAATGTCTGTCAGAGAAACGGGAACAAATGACTGAAGATCGATGCTGTAATGTATGGAGAGAAAATGGGAACTTTCCAGGCAGCCACTGGTATGTCATTTCTTAGTTTTGGAAGCTGCAGGCCCTGTACTTCCTATAAAATCAGATATATTTATCCATCTCAGGTCTCTGAGGTGGTTGAAGAACAGATAGCTAGAGTCTCATAATTAAATTTTGAGTTGCTTAGGAGTCAAGAGAGTGTTATAGATCTAAGAAGATACTTTTAAAATTGTGTTGCAAGTTAGTATGAATGTTGAGTCAGATATAGAACTTTAAACTCATGGAGATGGTTAGACAGTGGAACGTTAAAGTCAGGTACCAAATACATATGGACTGGATATTGGGAATGTACGCTAAGCCATATAACCCTCATAAGTGTGGCCTAATTACCTCTGTTGTTTTGTATTGTATTTATTATTATAAGAGAAAGAGCCATTTGTTGTACTGAACGGGGAAACTGTAGGGGGAGATAAAATATACCTTAAATTTAAAAGAAAAAAAAAGGGAAGAGGATGGGGGGTTGAGGGTGGGAGGGTGGGAGGGTGGGACTGGAGGGGGAATAGGGAGGGGACTGCGATTGAGATGTAACTTGAAGAAATAAAAAATAAAAGGGAAAAATATATGGTGCTATAAATTCATATGTAATTCATAAAATCATATAGTGATAGGATGTCAGGCAGCTATGTTCATTCCTGACCTATAAAATACTTTTCAAAAAATATTGTCCAATTTGTATTTTAATTCTTTTCCATTATTTCCAGAAACTCACGAATATGTTTAAAATTATGAGTAATTTTTAGAATTCACATTATTAAGACAATAGTTCTCTTTCTTCTCTATGTTGTCATATTTGACCTATAAAGCAAAACTTGAAAAGAGGAAGTAATGTTTTTCACAGATTTTCTGAGTTCAAAGAATGTAACTTCCTGGGACTCTGCAAATATAGTGGAACTTCAAGCAAATCTGTATCTTTCTTCAAATATGATTCAGCCTTTAAAATACTACCTAATAATTACTTATAATTCCTCCTTATTTTCTATTTTGATTTTCTGTAAATATTACAAATGATAAGTAAATCAGTTTCTCAAAGCTGTTTAGTTCCTTTCCCATATAAGCATATATTGCTTATGAGTATGCTTACACATATAAACATAACTAGTGTAGAAAGTTATGTTGAAAGCCCTTACTCGTCCATTGTTGTATTCATATTATTAATATAAATTTAATTTGTTTAAAATTTGCATCTCTAGAAGTGGAAAGCAAAGTATGTAATACGCTACTAAGAGTCTATTTTATATATTCTAAAGAGCGTTTTCCTTTTAAAGATTTATAATTTTCCTAGGATTCAGTTTAATGCATACTACCTTTGGTGACATTTATATTAAACACACACACACACACACACACACACAAACACACAGAGAGAGAGAGAGAGAGAGAGAGAGAGAGAGAGACTTAAGTTCAGAAATGCCAATTCGTATAATTAGCAGAAAAAGTAATTCTGTGAGGAGATCAATTTTAATACACTGTTTTACATCTTTACCCACAAAGAAAATGTCAACTTGAAAATTGAAAAACTTTATGGCATTTTAATATCTAGATGCAATAAAGACAGTCTAATTTTTGTAACTGGGATACAACTAAGTCATGTCCCTTTATAACTCACTTGATAGGTATTTCATCAGACAGGTAATTCAATAGGAAATGTTGTAAAGTTTTAAAACCATTGCATTACAATAAAATGTCCATTGCAAGAAAGAGGTATTTAAAGCAGGTGGAATCTAAAGAAATCAAATGCATCCTTTATTTACATTTACTGTATAAGGCTTAAAGTAAAAAACAGCTGACTGATTTAGGGAAATACATAGTTAAAATGTTATGGTTTTATAATTTTCTCATCATGACCTCTGCAAACACATATCATTCAATTATTTCAATCAAATTGTTTAGCTGTTGCAACAGGCATACACCCTGGACCTCAGGACAATGTAGGAGAAATTCAGGGTATTAAATAATATTCCTATAAACTTTATTTCAAAGGTACAGTTTGTTTAAAAACTTATTTTTATGACTAAACTATGTTTCCTTTATTTTCCTTGCTTTTACTTCCTTACATTGTGATGATAGGAATATGAACTATATAATTTTAAATAAACATACATAGTAAATACTGTGAAACCAATGTATAACAATAACCAAACTTTTCAGGAGAGACAACTTTTAATACTTTCCATTGTCCCACATGTTTTACACTCAGAGGAATACTCTTGGATTTACTATTTATGTTTTATGGTATGTTATACTCACTTTATAATACAAACATAAAGATTAATAAATGACTGACAGGAAGCAATGGACAATGGCATGGTCACTTCGGAGCATCTCACAAAAAACAACACATAAAGAGATTCAGTATCCAAGCCATAACTGCTGAAGTGAGCCTGCTATTCAGTGGAGAAATTCAGAGAGTGCTGTGAGGTCTATTATTGACAGAAACACAGCCTTGATATTCATGGTAACTGTGGGTCATATCAGAACAGAGTTATCAATAACATTTATTGGGAGACTATTTGCCAGGATGACTATTGGAAGAAAAACCTCTCAGAAAGGACTTTTAGAATCAATGTTGACACTAAACACCATGTATTCTAAAATGACACAAGAGATATCACTGTACAGAACCTCTGCCAGATTCACCATTTCTAGGCAGGAATATACAGACAGCATAGAAATGTACATATAACTTTTATTCACCAGACGTAATTGTTGTCTCAGAGACTTACTGATTAATAAGTTACTCCTTCCTAGTACTTTTGAATTCTTTTTTTTTTACTTTATTTTTTATTTCTTCAAGTTACATCTCAATCACAGTCCCCTCCCTACTCCCTTCTCCTGTCCCATCCTCCCACCCCCTTCCACCTCAACCCACCCATCCCCTTCCTTTTTTTTTAAGTTTAAGGTATATCTTCCCCCCCAACATCTCCCCCTTTCAGTCCAAGACATGGCCCTTTCTCTTATAATAATAAACACAATACAAAACAACAGAGGTAATTAGGCCACAATTATGAGAGTTATATGGCTTAGCATACATTCCCAATGTCCAGTCCATATGTATTTGGCACCTGACTTTAACATTCTACTATCTAACCATCTCCATGAGTTTAAAGTTCTATATCTAACTCAGCTTTCATACTAACTTGCATCACAATTTTAAAAATATCTTCTTAGATCCAGAACACTCTCTTGATTCCTAAACAACTCAAAATTTAACTATGAGACTCTAGCTATCTATTCTTCAACCACCTCAGAGACCTGAGAGGGATAAGTATATCTGATTATTTAGGAAGTGAAGGGCCTGCAGCTTCCAAAACTAAGAAATGACATACCAGTGGCTGCCTGGACAATTCCCATTTTCTCTCCATACATTACAGCATCAATCTTCAGCCATTTGACCCCATTTCTCTGACAGACATTGACTGTACAGCAGGAATTATGAAGGACTTGCCTACCCTGTTTTGGAAGAGCTAGGCTGTCGACTTACCTGCTTCCAAGTTTTGTCCTTTTTGGACAGCATTTTGTCTACAGTTGAAGCAAGGGGTTTTTCCTGCCAAGAGATAGGCTTGCCACTAATTCAATCATCTCCCACTGGAGATTCTTCGATGCTCATCTTCTACTTGGAGTAGAATAGGGGGTGCTGTCGGGAGTTGACATGTCTCGATATCAAAAGATCTAAAGTTAAGAAAACATCTTTGAATGCCATATTCTGCAGATCTCTTGAAGTTTTTGAAGAGGCCCTATCTATGTCTTATATTAGGATAAGCAAATGTTGCTTGTCTCTTAGCAACTTGATTTCTGATTAGCTTAGAAATTAATTATAATAGACTGTCATAGTACCTAACAAAATGACAGGCTTGCTTGACTATTAGTTTGCATTATTTAATTATCCTAAACAGTTTATGACAATTAGTAGCAAAAGGCCGAAAATTCACATTTCATTTTTTTTCTTTACCCCCTAACCCTTCCATCTCACTTCTCTGGAGTGGAGTGTCCCTATATAACAGTCCCTCACCCCAGTTCAGAGGTTGAATTCTTACTGGCAGAATCAAAGCAGTTATTTTGGTTCAACATCCTCTCCCAGCTGAATGATTTGTCTGGCTTCTCACAGCTTCTGACTGAATCACTCTGCTTGGCCTTAAACTAACTTTGGTAATATGTTATTACCCTCTGGTGCCCTCTCATTTTCTGGGGCATTCTGTCTTCACCTGTGACTAGCTTGTTCTCTCTGCTATCTCACTCTGCACAACTTTTCCAGTAAGACTGCTCTCTCTCTCTCTCTCTCTCTCTCTCTCTCTCTCTCTCTCCTGTTTGATCTTCTGAGAATTGAGTTGAGTGTACCCTATCTCTGACTCATTCTGTCAATTTTTTCTCTGATTTGTCACTTTATCTGTACTCCAATCATATCAAACTGTAATCCAGGGTTTGTGTGCCTTCCAGCTGGATCATATAGTCCTAGAAGGTTTTTGGATGAGATCCCTTGCCAGAGTAGCTATGTTTCTGGATTAAAATTCCTCTATGTAGAACCATGTGTATCAGAGCACTAACTGGTAGGTGGGAAAGATACTGTTGAATGTGCAGTTTGATCATATGGCTGTGATAGCTACATGTTCTTTTGGGGCTTATGGAGTCTCCATGTCAAACAGATAATAAGGGTCTCTTTACTACAAAATTGTCTAAAGATATAGATTCATGTCTTTCGGATTCATGAATCAAAACCTACCATGCATACCACAGTAAAATAATGAAGGTTTGGAGCCATGAGAGGATCTAGTTGAACTTTTTGTCTCTCCAGAAGTGGAATGAATAGCATGATATCAAGATCCTCAGACATCATATCAGCAGGTATCTAGGCCTTAAATATTCTGTCTTGGTCAATATAAACAATGGGTTTATGTAGGGTTTAAATTTCCTATACAAGTTATTTGTTCTAAGGAAAATAAATCTAGAATATAGAAGAGGTTAATCAAATAATATAAGATAAATTGAATATCAATTCATAAAAAACAAAATTTTGATTTACTATGAAAATATTTTAATTAAAATTTCTACTTTGTCATTATCCATTTTCATGCTAAAGTAGATGCACATGAACAGACAGAGGCACACACAAATTAATTAATCAATTAATTGATTGATTAATTAATTAACAAAATTCATGGCTTCTCTGGGAGTTACTCTCAAGGAGGGGTTATATATGAGTCAAATGCTGCTTAGTTAACACTCCTGGCAACTGACCTTCCATCCTACCTTGTGAGGGAATGAGTCTTGTATCTTAATTTCAGAGAAGTATTCCATAAGTGTGAAGGTAGAAGTAATGAATCCCAGAACTCCACAAAAACACAAATCTGCATCATTTTTTAAAAACACAGCAAGCCAAAAACTAGCTCATATACATAGTTATAAAAGAAGTTCAATCTGTCATGGACTATGGTGACTCTTAATGGAATACCTTCCTGTAGCACCAGTGCAAAAGGAAGCTCTTAGACCTCATGTGATTGATGGACTGAGGGGAAGCACCTTACCTGAGGAGAAGGAGAGGAGGGAGAGGGGGAAGAGGGTGGGAGGATGGGACCGGGAGGGGTAGAGGGAGGGGGCTGTCATCAAGATGTAACTTGAATAAATAAATAAATGTTTTAAAAAAAAGAAGTTCCAGCTTCATGATAGGAATTCTGAATTTTTATTACAAAGAAATGGAGAAATCATTGTCTTTTTTGCAATGATGTACACCAAAAATGTTGCTGTTTAAAATGTTTATTAATTATTGAGTAATATCTCTATGCATTGTTTGTATATCATGAATATTTTAAATTAACTGGTTTAATAATAATTTATTTTATTTTAGTAAAGTTAATACTAATGAACATCATTTAACATGACATTTGTGTGGGAGTTTCTATAATGCAAATTATAATTGGGCATAACACATTAATTATTAATATGCATCATTTAAAATTATGTGAGCAAATTAAATTCTTTCCCAGAACTCTATATTTATGCTTCTCAATTACAGTACTGACTTAATATATCACTTTGAATGTTACACTGAGCAGTGTATAAATCTTGCATTATTTAATTGCAGTGGTGTTGCTAATGTTCTTGAAACTATTCAATTATTCATTGAATGTGATCTTAATATGACCAAGGTAAAAGCTTGCTTCTTTCTTTCTCGTTAAAATTGATAACAAACTTAAGGAAAGCAAGAATAATAAAAGAGAAATGTCCACTATAGAAAGAAGCAACTATAAAACATTCATTAAAGCTAATGTTCACTGAAGGTAAGTTAATGGAGGTTCAGAGAACTGACTTACGTCCTCAGTCTCTACAGTGTGGGAAATCTGTGATGGCTGCATTCTACCTCTAGCTATAATGATGAACCTGAAATTATGCAAACAATATCTGTGTTTCAGTACTGTGCCTATAGTTTTTCACACTTAAACCTTTTTCACCTGTGTCTAGCTGATGTTTAATTCTTATCAAAATTTTACTTGATTACTTTTCCTTTTATTTCTTTTATTGAAAATACATTCTTTTCTCTTACAATACATCTTGATTACAGTTTCTCTTCACTCCACTCATTCCAGTTCCTCTCCATTTCCCCTTCAGTCTGCATGCTAAAGAGAGACTCCATTTCTGTCTCTCATTAGAAAAGAGCAGGCTTCTAAGTGATAATAACCAAACATGACAAAATAAAATATAATAAGATGGAGCAAAAAAAATTAACACATCAAAGTTGGACAAGTCAACTCAGCAGGGAAAAATGAATCCTAACAGTAGGCACCAAAATCAGAGACCACTCCTCCTTTCTTTCAGGGGTCCCATAAAAATACTAAGCTAAAAGCTATAATATATAGGCAGAGGACCTGGTGAAGACCCATTTTGCCTGTTCTTCCTGGTTCAGTCTCTGTGAGCTCAAATGAACCTTGATTACTGGTTCAGAGGGCTTTACTCTCATGATGTACTCCATCACCTCTGATTTTTACACTCTTTCTGCCTCGTCTTCATGGGATTCTTGAGCTCTGAGAGGAGGGATTTTATAGAGAATTTCCATTTAGACTCTCTTCTAATATTGCCTGTCTGTAAAAAATGTATGGCTAATTAAAGTATTTACCCAGTATTTATGTTATTTTAATTGGTTCGGTGGCTGTTAATCTTTAAGCAGACATTATAAATGAGCACACAGGACACCACGTGGATTTTAACAAGCCTTGGCCTGAACTGTGCAATCCTAGCCCATCTAAGATAGCTCTTAATTCTATTACCCAAATATGACCCCATATATACATACGTCCCCTTGGACTGCCATTCTCCACGGTATGCCGATGTTCCTGGCCATGTGGAATGAGGTTCCTTTTTCTAACCCATGGTGTGTGCCTCCTTCCTGCTGCTCTGGCTGGAATCAATTAATCCTCTGTCTAAAGCGCAGGCTTCCTGCTCTAATCCCAGGAAGCCCCACCTTTCTCTGTCTTTGCCCAATCTCAGGCCTTGGCATTTTATTTAACCAATCAGATTCAATGTAAGTAACAGACGGCAAGCAGGACCAATTAATTAACATTTAGAATGCTTAACACTATCCCAACACCTGTCTTTCTGTCTGTCTCTGCATCTATTCCAATCTTATGCTGAAGGATGCTTCTCTGATGATGACTGAATAAGGCTTTGATTAATCTATAGCAGAATATCATTTAGAGTCACATTACTGATACTGAATTTTTTTTTTTTTTTTAGAACTACAGTGTTTGGTTTATCCTAGATCTCTGGGATATCTCGTCTCTAATATCCCACACATTTCTACAAGGCAGAAAGTCCGTGAATAATTTTGTCAAGTACATTTAAGACTCTTAGCTTTAAATATGAGAGAAAAACTCTGAGAAGATATTAAAATATGGAATGTTTGCCCTTAATTTGGATGTTTTGATTTCTTCAAAACAGCAAACACCCAATATATTTTAAGTAATACTCTTTAAGAACAACTAACTTGATTGATTACCACTTAAAAATTACAACATTGTCATAGTATCCATATTGTATGTTGATTTCCTATCATTCTCCAACTCATATCTTTGAGATCAAAAGTTCTGCAATGAATTATTAAATAAACAAGAAAACACTGAAAAATGATGAAGATTTATCTACCATTTAATTCTTTGGACAAAAGACAGATCAGCGAGACAAGAACATCAGGAACATAATCCTACCCTGACTCCACCCTTGTATATGTCATTTCATCTCCTTTCCACTTTTCTTACATAAGTCACTTTCTTTCTTTTTCCTATTTCTTCTTTGTATAATGATATAAAATGCATTTATATACTTTAATATTTATTGAATTGTATTTTTCTAAGATATTGCCAGACCGACCTCCATAGTGGTTGCACAAGCCTGCACTCCAACCAGCAATGGAGGAGTGTTTCCCTTTCTCTGCACCCTCGCTAGCATGTGCTGTCATATGAGCTTTTGATCTTAGCCATTCTGACAGGTGTGAGATGAAATCTCAGAGTCCTCTTGAGTTGCATTTCTCTGCTGATTAAGGATGTTGAGCATTTCTTCAAGTGTCTCTAAGCCATTAGGAATTCCTCCTTTGTGAATTGTCTGTTTAGCTCTGTTCCCCATTTTTTGATTGGATTATTTGGTTTCTTACCATTTAATTTATTGGGTTCTTTGTAAATTTTGGATATTAGGCCTCTGTCAGATGTGGGGTTGGTGAAGATATTTTCCCAATCTGTAGGCTGATGTTTTGTTTCAATAACAGTGTTGTTTACCTTATAGAATCTTTTCAGTTTCATGAGGTCCCTTTTATTGATTGTTGGTCTTAGGGCCTGAGCTGTTGGTGTTCTGTTCAGGAAGTTGTCACTGTGCCCATGAGTTTGAGGGTTTTTCCCACTTTCTCTTCTAGTAGATTTAGTATGTCTGGCCTTATGTTAAGGTCTTTGACCCACTTGGACTTAAGTTTTGTATAAGGTGATAAGTATGGGTCTAATTTCATTCTTTTACATGTGGACATCCAGTTGGACCAGCAGCATTTGTTGAAGATGCTGTTCTTTTTCCATTGTATGGTTTTGGCTTCTTTGTCAAAAATTAAGTGACCATAGGTGTGTGGGTTCATTTCTGGGTCTTCAATTTGATTCCATTGATCCACTGGTGTGTTTCTATTCCAGTACCATGCTGTTTTTTATTACTAGTGCTCTGTAGTACAGCTTTGAAATCTGGGATGGTAATACCTCCAGATTTTTTTTTTTTAATTGTACAAGATTGATTTAGCTGTTCTGGGTTTTTCATTGTTCCATAAGAAATTGAGGATTGTTTTTTCCAGGTCTATAAATAATTGTGTTGGTATTTTGATAGAAATTGCATTGAATCTGCATATTGCTCTTGGTAGGATGGCCATTTTTATTATGTTGATTCTACCTATCCATGAGCATGGGAGATCTTTCCATCTTCTGATGGCCTCTTCAATTTCTTCCTTCGAGGACTTGAAGTTCCTCTTGACAGGTCTTTCACTTGCTTGGTTGGAGTTACCCCAGATATTTTATACTGTTTGTGGCTATTGTGCAGGGAAACAACATCCTTCACTATTTTTTATATGGGGTTGAAATGAATCCTTTGGTAATCACATTCTTCGTTGATATTTTTATGGTATATTGTAGTACAATAACAATTATACTCAAACTACATTGTTTAATTGATGTCCACTTAGTTCTAGATAAGCATTTGTTTTTTATTTCCATTACATGTACACAAAAGATTGCAATTTTAAAATATTAGGCAATATTTTGTGGTTAAGATTTTATGGTTGACCTGGAAGTTGGTCAACATTATCTGCCTTTTTGTTTCAAGAAATTCAATTATAGTTTTCTGAAATTATGCATAATTTATACTTGGTTAAATGTTTATTTGTATACTAATTGAAATTATTTATTTTAATATAAGTTTATTTATTCACTTTATATCCCAGTTGTAGCCCTCTCTCTACCCCCCCTCCAGGTTATATCTCCCACCTTCTTCTCCCTATACCACACTCCTCATAAAAGGGAATCCCCATCCCATACCATCCCACCCCAGCACATCCAGGGGCATCAGGACTGAACTCATCCTCTCACTGAGACCCGCCATGGACACCCTGTTAGGGGGAAGTGATCTAAAAGCAGACATCAGAGTTCATGTTAGAGACAGTCCTGGTTCTATTTGCTAGGGGACCCACATGATGACCAAGTTGTTCATTGGTTACACATGTGTAAGAGTCCTAGGTCCATTTCATGTATGCTCTTTGGTTTGTGCTTCAGTCTCTGTGACCCACTATGGGTCTAGGTTAGTTGACTCTGTTGGTCTTCTTGTGGAGTTCTTATCCCATCTGGGTCCCTCTAACCTCCCCCTCAACATTTTCACAAGACCCCTCATCCTCTACCTAATGTTTGAGAGTATATCTTATATCTGTTTCAAATAGCTTCAGTTGGAGCCTCTCAGAAGACAGTTATGTTATGCTTCTGTTTGCAAGCATAGTAGATTATCATTAATACTAACAGGGGTTGTCTCTCTTCCATGAGGTAGGTGTCAGGTTGGACCAGGTGTTGGTTACACATTCCCTCAAAATCTGCTATATTTTTATCCTTGCACATCTTGTATTTAAGGTAAATTTTGAGTTGAAGGTTTTGTGGATGAATTGGTGATCTCCTCCTTCCACTAGAAGTCCTACCTGGCTAGAAAGTGGCATCTTAAATCCACCTCCCCCGATGCTAGGAGTCTCAGATAGTGTCACCCCCATATTCTCCCAGGGACCTATCCTGTAGTAGATCTCCAGCTTGTCACAAGGATGCCCTCCCCCAACTCTCAAAGTTTCCTATCCCTCTCACAGCCCTTTTAACTTCTGTTCCACTCTCCCCATATCTGATCCCCACCCTCCTTTCTCTTCTCTTTACTCTCCTAACCAGCACCTTTTTTTTCATGCACTTCAACTGTGTATTCTATTTCCCTTTGTGAGTTAGACTCAAGTATCTTCCCTTGGGCCCTCCTAGTTACTTAGCTTCTTTCAGTCTGTGGATTGTTGAGGACATCCTATACTATATGGCTAATAGCCTCTTATAAGTGAGTACATACCATGTATGTCATTCTGTGTCTCAGTTACCTCACTAAGGATGATATTTTCTAGTTCCACTCATTTGCATGTGAAATTCATGATTTCCTTATTTTTTTAATAGCTTCATAGTATTTCATTGCCTAAATGTACAATAATTTTTTATATCAATTCTTTGGTTAAGGGGTATCTACATTGATTCCAGTTTTGGCTATTATAGAAAAAGTTACTATGAACACAGTTGAGCAAATGTCTTTGAGGTAATAGTAGGGCATTTTTTTTTTTTTTTGTATATGCTCCTCATTGGTATAACTGGATCTTGAGGAAGAACTATTCCCAATTTTCTGAGAAAATGCCAGATTCATTTCCAGAGTGGTTGTATAAATTTGCATTCCCATCAGCATTGTAGGAGTGTTTGCTTTTTTCACATCCTAACAGGCATGTGCTTACACTTGAGTTTTTTATCTTAGACATTCTGGCAGGTATGAGATGGAATCTCTCAGATTAGCATTTCCCTGAGGACTAAGGATATTAAACATTTCTTTAATTGCTTCTTGGCCATTAAAGAGTCTTCTGTTGAGTATTCTTGCTTTAACTTTGTATCTTATTTTTTATTGGATTATTTTGTGTTTACTTCCTTGAGTTCTTTACATATGTTGGATATTAACCCTCCAATGTGGAGTTGGTGAAGATCTTTTTCCAATCTGTACGGTGCCATTTTGTCCTATTGATGGTATCCTTTGCCTTACAGAAGCTTTTCAGTTTCATGATATCCCATTCATTAATTGTTGATCATAGAACTTGAGCTATTGGTGTTCTATTCAGGAGGTTGTCTCATGTGCCAATGAGTTCAAGGTTGTTCCCCAATTTCTCTTCTAACAGATTTGGTGTATCTGGTCTTATCTTGAGGTCTTTGCTGCAATTGGACTTGAGTTTTGTGTAGGGTGAAAAAAAATGGATCTACTTGCATTTTTCTACATGTTGACATCCAGTTAGACCAGCACCATTTGTTGAAGATGCTTTCCTTTTCCATTGTATGGTTTTGGCTTTTTTGTCAAAAGTCAAGTGTCCATAGGCATGTGGGTTTATTTCTGACTCTTTGATCCAATTCCATTGATCAATCAGTCTGTTTCTATACCAGCACCATGTACCTTTTATTACTATTGCTCTGTAGTGCAACTTGAAGTTAGGGATGGTGATGCTTCTAGAAGTTCTTTTATTTTATAGGATAGTTTTAGCTATTATGGGTTTTTTGTTTTTCCATATGAACTCTGAGAGTTGTTCTTTCAAGGTCTGTAAAGAATTGTGAACATTGACAAACTCATTTTATAAGGCCACAGTCACCCTGATACCTAAACCACACAAAGGCCCAACAAAGAAGGAGAACTTCAGATAAATGTCCCTTATGAACATTGATACAAAAAGTACTCAATAAAATACTTCTAAATTGAATCCATGAACATATGAAAAATATTATCCACCATGGTATATTAGACTTCATACCAGGGATGCAGGATTGGTTCAATATACAAAAATCAATCATGTAATCCACCATATAAACATACTGAAAGAAAAAAACACACATACAAGATCATCTCATTAAATGCTGAAAAAGATTTTGACAAAATCTAACACCCCTTCATCTTAAAAGTCTTGGAGAAATCATGGATACAAGGTGTTTACATAAACACAATAAAAGCATTATACAACAAGCCAATAACCAACATCAAATTTAATAGAGATAAACTTAAACTTGTCCCACTGAAATCCGGGACAAGACCCGCGATTCTTACTCTCTCCATATCCAGTCAATATAGTACTTGAAGTCCTACCAAAAGCAATAAGAAAACTAAAGGAGATCAAGGGAATACAAATTGGAACAGAAGAAATCAAAGTATCACTATTTACAAATGATGATAGTATATATAAGTGACCCCAAAAATTCTACCAGAGAACTCTTATAGCTGATAAATATCTTCAACAATGTGACTGGACATAAAAAACTCAAAAAAATCAGTAACCCTGTACTATACAAATGACAAATGGGCTGAGAAAGAAATCAGGGAAACCACCCCAATCACAATAACCACAAATAATATAAAATATCTTGTGCAATTTCAACCAAGCAAGCATAAGGCTGATATGACAAGAACTTCAAGTCTCTCAAAAAAAAAAAAAAGAAAGAAAGAAAGAAATTGAGGAAAATATCAGAATATGGAAAGATCTCCCATGCTCCTGGATTGGCAGGATTAGCATAGTAAAAATGACCATTTTACCAAATGCAATCTGTAGTGTAGGAGGAACAAGGCCTGCTGTTGAGCAGTAACAAGACATGCTGATATACAGTGTGTATGTGTGGCTGGTTTTCTGCTTGGAGGCAGCTTGAGAACTTTCCAGACATGCCCAGAAAGACACCCCACCTGGTAATGAGACACAAGCCAATGAGGAATTGCCACAGCAGCAGCTTGCAGTTCAGGAGACAATGGGATGTTGGGCAGAGGATATAAAGGGGGTATCCCCTTCCTGGAATAAATGAGTCTGCTTCCACCACATACTGGACTCTTGGAGTAGAGTCTGTGTCTATTACTCTGTGATAAATCACCCCGACCCCCGAGGGTCCTGGGTCTTGGTCTCAGCAACATCTGTCATCCAACAGGGTCTCTTTATAATGAGGGCATGGGCATTGAGTATGCTTGAGTCAGGGTCTGTTTTTCCTCGCAACCATTGCTTTTTGGCCCTCATTTTGTCTTTTGCTGTTGGTGCTGCATCAAATGGGGATCTTCTCTTGTCCAAAGCTCATCCATCTCCCTGACTCTTCCTCATCTGCTGCACAGGGATGTGCCCTCTTCAGTGTTCCTTAGGTGAGCCCCTTAATTTTCTGTTCTTTTCTCCCATGAGTAGTAAGCGTGAGGATCCTCTCCTTTTCACTTTGTTGGTATGTTGGTTTGTCTTGCCAGGGAGGCACACTCACTTCTACTTTCCATTTGCCCAGCATCTCCATGTAGGGCTTACTACCCATATGACAGAACCACTAACTGACCCCCACCACTGTATGGCCTTTTGTACTCCAGAGATGCTGTGTGGGCGTATGGTCATGACCTCAAAAAACATGGAAGTCCCCCACTAAGAACACTGTCAATGATGTAATATGTAAATCTGCTGAGGTGCTCCAAGCACAGGAAGTCCTAAATCAACACCTTTATCAGGTCATCCATACCTTAGAACAACAAATTGATCTTTTGGTCAAAGAATTGGCATTGGTAAGAGACATGCCCCTGCTGGCTTCTGACCTCCAATGCCATGCTATATGTCTCACTCCTAACAAGTGAGAAATTTCACTAAGGCGTGCCAAGAATTGTCTCATTGCATACAGGGGACTTGGTCAAATAAGTTCCTCAATTCCTATGATTTTCCAAAAAGTCTGAAGAGTTGTGGCACGACTCTGTTCTAGTCAGGGAAAGCATTTTTAAACTCAATGAGGCCATGGACCCAGTGGTTTCCCTTGATATGGGGTTCATAGAACAGGTATGGAATGGCATCAAACAATTCTTTGACTCCTCCTGGATAGTCGCCTATGCTATTATGAAAGGGATTATGGTCATAGTAATCATTCTTCTTAAGTGCCTTATACAGCACATGGCCCAGTAAAGTTCCATTAACAAAACTAACTACCCTGCAGGTGCTCATGGCTCTGGAAGGCCCAGAGCAGAGTACACCCAAATAGGTGATATGGGCCAAGCTCATGGAGATCCGTGAAGCTTCTGTTTAAAACCCTACAAACCCTATGTATTCTTCAGGGATGTAATCCTTGATAGGTAAGAACCTGTCCAGCAGCTCAACCTAAGACAGACAAAATCTGTTACACTGCACTTGGTCAGAGACTGATGACACCACACCAGGTAATGAGACTTGAGCCAAGGAGGAAGAGCCACAGCAGCAGCTTGCAGTTTGGGAGCCAATGGAATTCCGGGCAGAGAATACAAGAGGGGCATCCCTTTCCTGGAATAAATGAGTCTGCTTCATCCATTTACCAGATTTCCAGAGTCTGTGTCTTTGACTCTGAGCCAGATCAGAGTCCTGTCTCCAAAGGTCTTGGGCCTGGGTCTCAGCAACACTACAGAGTTAATATAATTCTCATCAAAGTTTCAACAAAATTCTTTACAGACTTTGGTTAAATATTTAAATATAACTTAAATAGAAATATATAAGGGCTGATGAAGTTCAATCTTATTTATGTTAACTATTTATGAAAAATATATTTTGTTCATATATAAATACAATTAAAGATAAAACAGTAAAACATTAGGATGTAGTCTTTAGAGTTTACTTAGCAGTAATTAACATTTTATAAGATCTAGATTTTCTTCTGTTTTCGTATAACCATAAATTCCTCAATATCCTCTCTATATCTATATGTTTGATATAGTGTTTAAGTAGAAAATATCATTTGAAAATAAAACAATCATTGTTCTGTATTAAAGCTGAAAACAAAATTCTTTTATAAATAAATGTATATAAAATGAAATATGAGAAAGGAATCATTTTATTCCTATTTAAATATAGTACTATAATTTCTAAGATAGTGAATAATATTTAAATATTTCACTAAAGTAATGTTTTAATAAAATATCCCAAATGCATTTATCTTTTATGTTTTTGGTATTTACCTTAATGGGATATTGAAATTTCAAATAAATTGTGATATTAATGTAAAGTGATTTTCTAACATAATCCAAGACTCCAAGATGATTTCCCTAGAACCAAAAGATTATTATCATCATCAACTTAGTAGCAATAATAGAATAAAAATAAATTCTGATACTATTTAGTTAGTGTGATTTGACTTCACATATTTTACTTGCCAGTGTTAATCTAGTCTAAAATGATATCCTGAAAACAAAAGATAATAAAATTATACTTTCCATGATCTATTTAATATCAAAGGATAATTTAACTTTCTTCAAATTAAGAGAATCATCATAATGGCTGAAAATAGGCAGTTAAAATGTGATTGCTTTTCATAACAGAACTAATAGTGTAAAAGTTTTCCTTACAGGTCACTCAAATAAACAATATAAAATAAATTACTTATAATGATGATAATTAATTCAGTGGACTCCATACTTATTTTATGTTATTTTATATACCTATGACCATGGGCTTAGATTCTAATTTATTTTGCTCTGAATTGTCTGAAAACACTATTGATTTTTGATTCACATGTGATTTTACTAGATACACTTACCTCCAAATTTTAAGGATTTTATTTCTGACCAAAGCAAAAACAACAAAGAAATTGAGCAAAGGTTTTTCTACCTAGCTCATGAGCATAAAGTGATTTCCATCTGGCAAGAAACTACAAAACATAT
>CAJQZJ010031536.1:10159738-10173803 GCA_907164525.1 Lophiomys imhausi
CACACACACACACACACACACACACACACACACACACACACACACACCCTCCAACAACAGAATAAAAGAAATCACGAAACTCTCTTCATTGATATCCTTTTCAATTTACCAACAAGGAGACAAAGACTAAGAATGAAAAAGAAAACACGATTCATTCTTGTGTTGTGTACAATAAATATAGCTAAGAATTGAGAATAAACATCATCTCAATGGAAAAATGGAAAAAAATGTTTTCCAAGCAAATGGACTTAAGAAACAAGTTAGTGTAGCCATTTTACTATCTAACAAAAGAGACTTCATATAAAAACTAGTCAGAAGTGATAGGAAAGGACATTACATACTCATGATAGGAAAAAAAACCTCCAAAATACAATGCAATTCTTAAAGTCTATGCACCAAATATAATGACACCTAAGTTCATAAAACAAATAGCACTACAGCTTAAATTACATATTGAATATCATACTTTGATACTGAGAGATGTCAAAACTATACTCTCACTAACAGACAGGTAATCCAGACACAAACTAAACAAAAATAAATGCTAGAGTAAACTGATACTACAAGCCAAATAGACCTAACAGATATAGACATTTCACACAACACAAAACAATGTATATTCTTCTTAAAACCTTCTGGAACTTTTTACAAAATGAATACATTGTCAGACACATGCTAGTCTCAACTAATAAAAGAAAGTTGAAATAATACCCTACACCCTATCTGACTACCACAGATTAAAGTTGTATACTAACAACAGAAAACATACAAACTTATAGAAACTAAATAGAACACTAATGAATGGAGAATGGGACAAAAAAGAAATGAAAGACTTTCTAGACTTGAATGAAAATTAATGTAAGATTAATATACTGAAATTGCCCATCCAAATGAAAGAAATCTACAGATTTAATGCAATTCCCATCAAAATTCCAACATGACTTCACATACCTTGAAAGAATAATTCTGAACTTAATGTAAAAACGTAAAAGACCCAGGATAACTAAAACAGTGCTGAACAATAAAAATACTTCTGGAGGTCTGACCATTCCCATTTAAGTTGAACTACAGTGCTATAGTTATAAAAACCTTGTGTTATTGATATAAGAACAGACATTTTGATCAGTGGAATTGAATTGAAGACACAGATATAAATCCACACACCAATGAACACTTTTTTTTTTTTTTTGTAAAGAATCCAGGAATACACACTGAACAAAAGAAGGCATCTTCAACAAATGGTGCTTATCAAATTAGATACCTCCATGCAGAAGAATGCAAATAGATCCTTACTTGTCACCCTGAGCTCAATTCCAAGTGGATCAAAAACCTTGACATAAAATCAGATACAATGCACATGACAGAGGAGAAAATGGGGACTAGCCTTGAATGTAATGGCACAGAGAAGACTTTCTGAAGAGAATGCCAAATAGCACAAACACTGGGATCAACAAGTAACAAATAGGGCCTCATGAAACTGGAAAAAAAAAAAACTTCTGTAAGGCAAAGAACACAGTCAATCAGACAAGATTGCAACCTACAGAAAGGGAAAGATTTTTACCAACTCTAGATCTATTAGAGGTCTATACATACAAAATACATAAAGAACACAGGAAACTAGATATCAAAAACCCCATATAATTCAATTAAATAATGGGGTGTGGATCCCTAAACTGAATTCTCAATAGTGGAAACAGAGATGGCTGAGAAACACTAAAAAAATAAAATTAAATTAAAAAATTAACATCTTTAGCCATTAAGGAAATGAGGGAAATAAAACCGACTTTTAGATTCCATATTACACATGTCAAAATGGCTAAGATCAATAACAGAGCTGACAGCTTCTTATGAAGAAGATATAGGACACGGGGTCCCTTATCCTTTGCTGGTGTACATGAAAAATTGTATGGCTGTAGAGGAGTTTTAATCCAGCAACATGGCTTCTCTGGAAATACTAGAAATTCCCTAAGGGTTCACTCATATCTCAGTAACTAACAACATGAGCCGAATATTTTCTGTCATTTATCAAAAGAGCAGCTAGAGAAAACTTAACTAGGTTTTAGAGATCTATTACCTAGTTATAGTTAATAGATATAAGGAAAAAGAATTCATGCTACAGAAGGAAACATTACCCTAGAATTATCCATAACTAAAACACTCACACTAGCTTCAAACATTCCATGCTATAAAATACCCACCAGAATTCATGGACCACTACCCCCAAAGACAGTAGGAATTGTCTTAGGAAGTGGTATCCTTAAATCTGAAGGATTCATTGTGCATTCAGGAATTATGGATGAAGACTTCAAGGAAGAGAATGAGATTATGGTTTATGTAAACAAATTATACAGTTTAAAGCAGGAGAGAGGATTGCTCAGCTTTTACTGTTTCCATAGGTCGAAGACAAGGCTACTATGATTGAAGGACTAAGATGGTTTGGAAATACTAGAAGATAATTTTATTGGCAAATTGTTATTAATGGCCAGACACCAAAATGAAAATTAAATGGCAAAGAGATTGAAGGCTTTGGTGGACAGAGGAACTGATGTAACTTTAATCTCATTACACAGTTTATTGGGTTTGGAACTTTATCCCAAGTAAAACAAAGTATAAGCCATAACAACAATGAGAAACTCAGATTAATATTCCTTCAATCTCAGACAACAGGACCTACGTTAATTGATACTGTGTATTGACATCTTATGTAATGTGACTTAATTGTTTCTGTGTTTAAATGTGAGTGTGTAAACATTTAGTTTAAAAGATAAAAAGCATCTAGATTAAAATATAAAATATACTACCTGTTGATATGTATGAATTCATAAAGATCTAATTGTACCATGATAAACAGAAAGGGGGAATATGATTAGCTGAAAGACAATGGATTTTAGAAAAAAAAAGTATTGAATTAGAATAATATCTACACTAAAAATGACTTAACATCAGAATGGAAGTCAGGACATGTATATTGGGGAAGAGGTTTTATCTTTATTTCTACAGGTGATGAAAAACAATGGGTTCCATCAAAATTAATAAAGATCCGATCTGAGCAAGACAAGCTTTTACATGCAAAGGAGAACTAAAGGAAGGAAGAGATGCAAAAATATATCAATACAGAAGACAAAGAAAGATGATCACCCTGCATGGGGACAGCTCAACAAACTAACTGAAGAAGGACAGATCATTCACCAGGGTGGCAAACTGGAAAACCTTGATAATGATATGAAGATTTGCTGAAGGACAGATGATCACGACTGTAATTATGAAGGATCATCACATCAATGGACTTTCATAAGGACATTCAACTGTTACATTTATGGGATTGATAATAGTTTCTGTTGTAACAGTTAAACTAAGTATGATTTTTAGCTTAATCAGAAAGGGTGGACAAGTAGAAAATTTTAATATAGCCACATTGCTGCTTTGGCAAAGGATCACATCAAAGACATTTTAGGTCTGTGTGATCCAAATGGAAGGCAGACATTCCACATACCATTGATTCCTTTGACTGAAATACACACATGTCTTTAGTGCAAACCTTTAATCCCAAACAATGATGTCAATTGAGAAGCAAACAAAGTAATGAATCAGAGAAATATCTGACAGCATGAGTATGATCCAGGATAGACCCAACTCTCATGATAGCAGGCAGAAAAGAGAGGCTACTTAAGAGCAGT
The DNA here is from genome assembly GCA_907164525.1 of Lophiomys imhausi. Lineage (NCBI taxonomy): Eukaryota > Metazoa > Chordata > Mammalia > Rodentia > Muridae > Lophiomys > Lophiomys imhausi. The sequence goes on from CAJQZJ010031536.1 coordinate 10,163,416, forward strand.
GCAGGGACAGAGAGTACAATTGAGTCTGTTTCAGTTCAGTTGGATGCAGTTGAGTTCAGTTGAGTTTGTGTAGTACCCTTCAGTTCATACAGACAGTGAAGTTCAGTTTGTGGAGTTCAGCAAGAGCTAAAAAGGATGAGCTTATTCAGCAGTAAGTCTCTGAGGCTAAGAAAAAAAGTAAGTTCCTAGGCTTAATTTAGCTGATTGAGACTGGAAGCTGAATCCTGCAAGATCTGGGCTTACAGAACATTAGATTGTATGGAAGCAAGAAGCTTCGTGGCCTACACCTAGAGATAGGTAGAACATAAACAGAAACATTCTGGGCTCACCACATGCTGTATACTTATATAGCTTGGGTAGGTCTCTCATCTCATTCCATCATATGAAGGAAACAAAAACAACATTTACATTTGACCAATATGGAAATCAGTGCAGCATTTTCTCAGAACGTTGAGAACTGCTCTACCTCAAGATCCAACTATACCACTTTATGCATATATGCAAAGAATACTTCATTCTACCACAAGAACACTTTCTAACCATGTTTATTGCTGCTGCATTCAAAATAACCAGAAATGGAAACAACTTAGAGGAAATAACTTTTATTTTTGTTTCTGAACATATGAATGAATTTTAAAAGTGTGGTACATTTACATAGCAGAGTATTATTCTGCTGTTAAAAATAAATGATAGCCTGAAATGTACAGGCAAATGAATGGAATTAGAAAAACTTATTCTAAGTCAAGTAAACCAAACCCAGAAAGATAAGTATCATATGTATTGATTTATGACAGGAGATTATAATTATAATTTATAATTAAGCTATACTCCATATAGCCAGAGAGTTTAGATGAAGAGGGGATATCTAGGAAGGACACAGAGAATTCCTTAGGAGGGAAAAATAGATTATATTTCAGAGGAGGACTAGAGTCAGGAAGGGATGAAAGCATAGCAATCAGTAAAAGGAGATGGAAGGGAGGGAGAAATTACAGGAAGAGATGACTGGAATTAAAGACACATTTTATGGGTAGTGTGGAAAACTAGGATAATGAAAACTTCCAGGAATCTATGAAGGTGCCTTAATGAGAACTCCCAGTAATGGGGGATATAGAGTATCCTGGCCATCTCAGTAGCCAGATAAGATTTCCACTGGATGTAGCATGTAGGAGAAAGGTCTTATGCATTCCCTGATTGGAAAATAAATGTTGCTGATGGACAGTTAGCTGAATAGTAAGAATATAGGAAGTCTGGACTTCCTGGAAGGAAGATGTGACTTCCTGGGAGGAAGAAAGGAATCCTGGGAACAGACAGAGGAAGCTCTCTTTTCTCCAGGAGACACAGAAGAAGACTACATCTCTGTGGGCTCAGAAGGTACAGAGAGCCACGTGGCTCATAGGGAATAGTTGGCCGGGTTAACTTAGATGAGATAGTTGAGAGTCTACCCAGCTAAGGTCTTAGCATTGAAATATTAGAAGGTCTTCATATATTTATTTTATAGGCACAGAAGTAACACTCTAGGTCTGAGCTATTTGGAAACAACACCCTTCACAATAGCCACAAACAATATAAAATACCTGGGGGTAACTCTAACCTAGCAAGTGAAAGACCTTTATGAAGAGGTCCTCAGAAGATGGAAAGATTTCCCATGCTCATGGATAGGTAGACCTTCTATTGGGTTGTCTTCCCCAGCCTCAATATAATGGTTTTGCTTCATCTTATTATATTTTAGTTTTCATCTTTGGTTGTTATCTCTCAGAAGCCTGTTGTTTTCTTATAAGAGACATAGATGGAACAGGAGTAATACAGGGACGGGAAACTATAATCAGGATGTAGAAGAGAAGAATCTAATTCAATAAAAGGAGAAAACATAAAAAAAATACTTTTTCAAAATATGTTTATTAATTCAAGTTGCATCTCAATCAGAGCCCCCTTTCTCCTCCCCTACTGTTCCCTCCATCCCACCTGCTACCCCTTCTCCCACCTATCCTAGTGGGAGGCCCCCACACATCAGATCCCCTCAGTTCATCAGTCACATGAGTAATAGGAGCTTCCTCTCTCTCTGGGCATGAATATTCTTGGGGAATAAGTAATATGCTCCTCTGGTAAACATTAAAATATAATAAACAAAATACTCAAACTTTTGCAACACATTGAGGGTAGTTCTGAAAGGCAAGTTCATAGCACTAAGTTTCTACTTAAACAAATAAGAGATTTCTTATTAATAATTTAACAGCACATTAAAAGTGCTAGAACAAAAGGAAGAAATCATACAAAAAGAGTAGAAGGGAGCACAATCATACTCATGTGTGAAATTAACAAAATAGAAGCAAGCAAACAAAAAACTACAAAGAATCAATGAATCAATGAGTTAGTTCTTTGAGAAAAATTAATGACCGAAAACACATAATCCAAGTTAATTCAAAGGAGAAGAATGAATGTTCAAATTAACAAAATTAGAAATGAAAAGGTAGATAAAACAAGAACCATACAGGAAATCCAGAGAATTATAAGGCCATAATTTATAAACCAGAACTCAAGTAATTTAAAAAATCTAAAACACAGAGGTAATTGTCTTCATTGGCACCACTTAGTAAACACAATTAACATCAGATAAGCAATATGAACAGACCTACAATACCTAGTGAAATATAAGCATTCATTAAAAGTCTCCCAACCAAAAAATGCCCCAGGCCAGATGGTTTTAGCACAGAATTCCATCAAATTTCCAAAGAGTTAAGGGCAGTACTCCTCAGACTATTTCACAAAATAGAAACAGAAAGGTCTTTGCCAAACTGATTTAATGAATCTATAGTAAGCCTGATGCCCAAACCACATACAGGCTCAACAAAAAAGAGAATTACAGACCAATATACCTTATGAGCATGTTTGCAAAAAATATTCAATAAACTACTTACAACCAAATCTAAAAACACATTTAAAAGATCCTAGACCATGATCAAATAGATTTCATCTCAAAAAGACAGAGATGGTCTCATATATATATATATATATATATATATATATATATATATATACACACACACACATATATATATATATCAGTAAATGTAATCTATTGTATAAACAAACTGAAAGACAAGCACCATATCATCATTTCATTAGACATAGAAAAGAACTTTGTTAAATCCAACACTCCCCTTCATGATAAAACTTCTGAGAGATTAGGGATTTAAGAGACATACCTTGATATACTAAAGGCATTTAACAATAAGCTTGTAAAGAACTTAATTAAATTATTTACCAGTATTTATATTATACTTAATGGGTCAATACTGTTAATCCTAACCCATCATTATAAATAATCACACAGACACCTGATGAATTTTAACAAGCCTTAGCCTGGATTGTGCAATACACAATATAATTCTATATATAATTCTATTCCCCAAATAAAACTCCATATATATCTACGTCCTCTTGGGTTGTTCTTTATGCTATCCCAATGCTCCAGGCCATGAGGCATGATGTTCTTTCATCTCATCCCTCTTTCTTCCTTCGATCCTCTCTGTCTGGCCCCCAAGCCTGTGAACCTTTTCCCTGCCTACCACTCTCTCTCTCTCTCTCTCTGCCCAATCACCAGCCTTAGCATTTTATTAAAGCCAATCTGAGACAATGGTCAGAAAGCAAGTTAATAGTATCACTTGGTGTTCAACACGAAGGACTCTGGGAGCAGGTTAATTAACATTTAGAATACATAGCATCACCTCATCATAAGCCCATAACAACAGCAATTTAAATAGAGAGAAACTCAAAGAAATTCCACTAAAATTAGGAACAAGACCCAAAAGCCTTTGTAGGTGAATAAAGTAACTGAAGGATATCAAGGGATTAAACTTTGAAAAGGGAAGTCATGGTGTAGGGGTACATTGTGTGAAGACGTGTCTCTGTATATCTGATTGTTGACAGCTAAACCACAGAGAGATAAGTGCTAGCCTACATGTTGGATCTTGGTATTGTTATTTCTATGGTTCATCATCACCAGTCTCATATTTGTAAACATTCATCCTTCCTCACTTGCCAATTGGATATAATAAAGATCTGACAGCCAATAGCTGAGCAGAAAGTAGAGGGAAGAACTTCGGAAAGAGAGAGGGTGTCTGGGAGAAGAAAGCAAAAGTGGGATATTTGCCCACAGAACACAAAGATGAATGGACCAATGTTCGGGCCATCATTTTGTGTACTGTGTAAAGATTGTCTTTGTATTATTAAAATGCTGATCCCTGTACCAGCGGAGGACTAAATTCAGGCTGGATTTTGTATTGCTATTTTTTGCCTGTACCATATTTTGTAAAACCTCTTTCCAACATCTTTTGATTGGTTTAATAAAGATCTGAATGGCCTATAGCAAAGGCTGGAAAGGAAGTCAGGAGTTCTGGGCAGAAATAGAAACTCTGGTAAGAAATCTGAAGTGGGAGAGTCGCCAAACAGACAATGAAGAAGAAACAATTACCATGACTGAGGAAAGGTAACAAGCCATGTGGATTATTAGAAAGTAGATTACTATAAATGTAGATTACTGTAAATGGGACGATTTAAGTTAAGAGATAGTTAGGAATAAGCCTGAACTAAGACCAAGTTTTAATAATTAATAAAAAATCTCCATAGCATTATCTGGGATCTGGCAGTGTGAAGACAGTCTAGTTATAATTGACACAGAAACAGATGTGAACAGAGGCAGAGAGGTGCAGATGGTCACCTGGTGGGACATAGTACCAGTTTTAGCGAGGTTAAGCTAAAATGCTGTCTGGGAATCTTCCCAGCTAAAATGCCTAAGCTTTAAAATATTAAAATATCTCTTTGTCTTTCCTACCACTGGCGGGTCCAAAAGTCCTGTTATAGCATGATACCCTCATTTGTACATAATAACATAAGGGATATAAGTGACCCTAAAACTTCCATCATGAAATTCCCTAGCTGATTAAACACAAAGTAGCTAGATACAAAATTAACTAACAAAAATTGAGCAGCTTTCCTACATACAACAAACAAATGGACTTAGAAGAAAGCATGGAAACATAACCTTCACATTATTCTCTAATAATATAAAATTTGGGTAACTATCCAAGCAAATGAAAGATGGCCATTCTGACAAAAGCAACTTATTGAATCAATGTTTTAATCATCAAAATTTCAAGACAACTCTTCATAGACCTTTGAAGGACTACTTCATCATCATATGGAAACACACACCCACACCAAAACACAAAACAAAGTAAAAAAAAAAAAAGCAGTGTAACAAATATAATCCTGGTTAATAAAAAGAACAGGTTCAGAAATTACCATCCCATATTTCAAGTTTTATTATATAGCTATAGTAATAAAATATAGTAATAAAAATAACATTGTATTGGCACAAAAAAAGACACAATGATCAATGGAATCTAACTGAAAACCAATACGTGAGCCCAGCTATGAGCACTTCATTTGATTAAGAAAGTAGAAATGCAAGCTGAAAGATAACAGCATTTTCAAAAATGGTGCTGGTCAAACTGGATGGATGCATATAAAATCTCCAAATAGATCTGCAATCTTTACACTGTGCAAAACACAACCACAAATGGATAAAAGACCTCAAAATAAAACCAGATGCAATGAACGTGACAGAAGAGAAACTGGGAAGTATTCTGGAACTCACTGGCATACAAAAAGACTTTCTGTAAAGAAGGCTGTTAGTGCAGCTACTAAGGAAAACAGTTAGTATGTGGAACTTCATGAAACTAGGACATTTGTCCATGAAAAAGAACAATTCCATGTAGATAAAGTATCAGGCTCCAGAATATAAAAAAGATTTTCCCCAGATACGGATCTGAGAGATAAAATCCAAAACATATTAGCCATAAAGTAAAGGATATCATGCTACAATCCACAGACCCAAAGAAGCTACATAACAAGAAAACCTCAAAGGAGGAATACATGAATCTCACTGAGAAGGGGTTTTGAGGGAAGGACTAACATTGTTGCTTCTGATAGATTGATTTCAGTGCTGAGATCTGGATACCACCCCTTCTGATGCACTCTCTGGATTGGTTAATAAAAGTAGCTTATGGCCAATTACCTGGGCAGAAAGAGTATAGGAAGGGACTTCCTGAGATTAGAACAGGAACCCTGAGCACACACAGGATCCCTGTCTTTCTGCCAGGAGACAGCCATCTTTGAGAAGGCTGGAAGGTAATCACAGGCACATGGCAGTTTGGGATTAGGTGATCTGGGTTAATTTAGAGTAGCTAATTGAGAGGCTGCCCACTCCTCTGCCAAGCTGCTGGCTGTTCCAATTTTTACAGTGACTATGGAAAATATTATTGCGGTTCCTCAGAAAGATGGAAATTGATCTATTTCAAGATCCAACTATACCACTTTTGGGCATATAACAAAAGGATTCATTTTCCTAACAAAAAGATACTTGCTCTACAAGTTCATTGTTGCTCTATTCATAATACCCAGAAATTTAAAACAACCTAGATATCCATTAACAGAAGAGTGGATAAAGAAAAACTACAATTTGTAAATTTTGGATATTGGCCCTCTGTCAGAGGTAGGGTTGTTGAAGATCTTTTCCCAATCTGTAGGTTCCCATTTTGTTCCTATGAGTGTCTTTTGCCTTACAGAAGCTTTTCAGTTTCATGAGGTCCAATTTATTGATTGTTGGTCTTAGATCCTGAGCTTTTAGTATTCTGTTCAGAAAGTTGTCACCTCTGCCGATGATTTTGAGAGTTTTCCCCACTTTCTCTTCTAATAGATTTGATGTGTCAGGGCTTATGTTAAGGTCTTTGATCCAGTTGGACTTAAGTTTTGTGCAAGTTGATAAGTATGGGTTTAATTTTATTCTTTTACATGTCGTCATCCAGTTAGACCAGCACCATTTGTTGTACGGTTTTGGCTTCTTTGTCAAAAATTAAGTTACCATAGGTGTTTGGGTTCACTTCTGGGTCTTCAGTTCGATTCCTTTGATCCACTAGTCTGTTTCTATTCCAATACCATGCTGTTTTTATTACTATTGCTCTGTATTACTGTTTGAAATCAGGGATAGCGATATCTCCAGATTTTTTTTTTTTATTATACAGGATTGATTTAGCTACTCTGGATTTTTTGTTATTCTATATGAAGTTGAGAATTGATTTTTCCAGGTCTATAAAGACTTTTGAGGGTAGTTTGATAGGAATTGCATTGAATCTGTATATTGCTTTTGGTATGATGGCCAATTTTATTATGATGATCCTACATATCCATGAGCATGGGAGATCTTTCCAACTTCTGATGGGCTCTTCAATTTTTTTCTTCAAGGACTTGAAGTTCTTGTCAAACAGGTCTTTCACTTGCTTGCTTAGGTGTACCTTAGGTATTTTATATTGTTTGTGGCTATTGTGAAGGATGTTGTTTCCCTAATTTCTTTCACAGCCCATTTATTTGTTGTATAAAGAAGGGCTTCTGATTTTATTGAATTAATTTTGTATTCAGCCACCTTGCTGAAGGTGTTTATCAGATGTAAGAGTTCTCTGGTGGAATTTTGGGGGTTCCTATGTATACTATCATATCATCTGCAAATAGGGATATTTTCAATTCTTCTTTCCCAATTTGTATCCCCTTGATCTCCTTTAGCTGTCTTATTGCTCTAGCAAGAACTTCAAGTACTACGTTGAAGAGATATGGTGAAAGTGGGCATCCTTGTCTTGTCACTGAGTGTAGAGGAAATGCTTCAAGTTTCTCTCAATTTATTTTGATGTTGACTACTGGCTTGCTGTATCACCTTTATTATTTCTAGGTATGCTTCTTCTATGCCCGTTCTGTCTAAGACATTTAGCATGAAGTGGTGTTGGATTTTGTCAATTGCTTTTTCTGTATCTAGCAAGATGATCGCGTGTGTGTGTGTGTGTGTGTGTGTGTGTATCTTTCAACTTGTTTATATGGTGAATTACGTTGATGGATTTTCATATGTTGAACCATCCCTGCATTCCTGGGATGAAGCCTACTTGATCATGGTGTATAATACTTTTGGTGTGTTCTTGTATTCAGTTTGCAAGTAATTTATTAAGTATTTTTGATTCTATGTTCAGGAGGGAAATAGGTCTGAAGTTCTCTTTCTTTTTTGGGTCTTTGTGGGGTTTAGGTTGACTGTGATCTCATAGAATGAACTTGGCAGTGTTCCTTCTGTTTCTATTTTGTGGAAGAGTTTGAAGAGTATTGATATTAGCTCTTCTTTGAAGGTCTGGTAAATTATGTGCTGAAACCATCTGGCCCTGGGCTTTTTTTTGGTTGGGAGATTTTTTTTTTTAAGATTTATTTATTATGTATACAGTGTTGTGTCTGCAGGTATATCTGCAGGCCAGAAGAGGGCACCAGATTTCATTATGGATGGTTGTGAGCCACCATGTGGTTGCTGGGAATTGAACTCATGACCTCTGGAAGAGCAGCCAGTGCTCTTAACCGCTGAGCCATCTCTCCAGCCCGGTTGGGAGATTTTTAATGACTGTTTCTATTCCCTTAGGGGTTATATGGCTATTTAATCTGTTAATCTGATCTTGATTTAATTTCAGAAGGTGGAATCTATCAAGAAAATTGTCCATTTCGCTTAGGTTTTCAAATTTGGTGGAGTATAGATATTTAAATAAGAACTAAAGATTCTCTGGATTTCCTCAATGTCTGTTGTTATTTCTCCCTTTGCATTTCTGCTTTTGTTGATTTGGGTTTTTTTCCTCTGCCTTTTAGTTAATTTGGCTAAGCATTTGTCTATTTTTTTGATTTCTCTGAAAGAACCAACTCTTGATTTCATTGATTCTTTGTATTGTTCTTTTTGTTTCTAAGTTGTTGATTTCCGCCCAATGTTTGATGTTTTCCTGCCTTCTGCTCCTCCTGGGAGTGTTTGCTTCTTTTTTTCCAGTTCTTCCAGTTCAGTTGTTAACTCACTAATATGAACTGTCACAATTTTCTTTTTGAATGCACTTAGTGCTATGAACTTTCCTTGTAGCACAGCTTTCATTGTGTCCCATAGGTTTGGGTATGTTGTGCCTTCATTTTCGTTAGATTTTAAGAAGTCTTTGATTTTCTTCTTTATTTGTTCTCTGACCCAGTGGTCATTCAGTAGAGAGTTGTTCAGTTTCCATGAATGTGTAGGCTTTCTATTATTTCTGTTGTTGTTGAAGTCGAGCTTTATTTCCATGGTAGTCTGATAAAATGCTAGAGATTATTTCAATTTTCTTTTATGTGTTGAGGCTTACTTTGTGTCCAACTCTATGGTCAATTTTGGAGGAGGTTCCATCTGTTGCTGAAAAGAAGGTGTATCCTTTTTGTTTGAGTGAAACGTTCTGTACATATCGGTTAGGTCCATTTGGTTCATGACCTCTTTTTGGCTCATTATTTCTCTGTTTGATTTCTGTCTGAATGACCTGTCCATTGTTGTAAGTGGGGTGTTGAAATCTCCCACTACTAATGGGTGGGGATCAATGTGTGATTTAAGCTTTAGAAGAGTTTCTTTTACAAATGTAGGTGCTCTTGTAATGTGGGCATAGATATTCAATATTGAGATGTCCTCTTGGTGAATATTTTCTTTAACGAGTATGTGATGCCCTTCTGTGTCTTTTTTTTTTTTTTTTTCATTTTTAAGGTGTACCTTCTTTTTGATTTTTTTGCAATGGTAGTGGTAGTAGAGGTTTTTGGAGGTTTTTTTGTTTGTTTGTTTGTTTGTTTTTTGTTCTGTTTTTGTTTTTGAGTTAGAATCTTACCATGGATCCCAGGCTATCCTTAAGTTCACAAGGATTCCCCTTCTCTATGTCCTGATTTTGGGTTGATGAAAAACCTTGAATTCCAAGTAATATTTTCTGAAAGTATGTCAGAAATCTCTTACGTGTACAATGGAAGTGACATAGATAAAATCCATGAAGTGGTAAGTACTGGTAGCAATGGCTAAGTTGGAAGAAAAAGAGATAGATCATTATTAATTCTATAGGTAGAGGATGGCTCTGCAAGCAACTTCTTTTGCGTTCAGCTTCAAAGATGGCATTAAAAAGAATGTCTTTCACTCTACAACAACATATTTTGCTATAGCATTCTCATAAAACAAGTGTAGGAATAAAATACAAACATATTCATAGATTACTGCACATATTTGAGATTCTTTGAATGTATACTCTGTCATTGTTCATGCTTCAATATTTCATACAAATTAAATTGCATTACTTTGGTACAATTAAAATGGTAGAGTCAAATAATTCTTATTAATTGAATTATCTTATTAATGCATTCTAATATATATTCCTCTAAATATTATTTTCATCTTAGCCATGAAAGTCTTCTGATTTTACAAACACATAGCTACATAAGATACAGTATATATATATATATATATATATATATATATATATATATATATATAT
>CAJQZJ010031536.1:10174203-10251560 GCA_907164525.1 Lophiomys imhausi
TATATATATATATATATATATATATATATATATATATATATATATATGTGTGTGTGTGTGTGTGTGTATCACTCTAGTTGTTAAAGGCTATCCAGTATGTCAACAATTTATAGCTTCAACAGAAATGCCTTAAGATAGTTTCCATATATATACATGCAGAAGGATAAGTAGGCTGCAATTTTTCAAATTTATATGGCATGTAATTTAAGTGTTGGATATATAGAATTCAGATTGTTCCAATTTTTTTGGAAAACTTGCATAAACACAGTAGGTGATTTGAGAGAAGGACCACCCATTAAAAAAAGAGACCTTCACTCATGTTTCACACATACACTATACATGAAGTTTGAATGTCTTCTACAACAATTTTCACATTAAATCTCACTGATTTAATATTTTTACTTCAAGACTTGTGTGTCCAACTCAATGGATTCATATCACAAATGTTTAGGACTTTTAATACTCAGATTGACTTCCTAATTTTTAACCCAATCAGGAGTTCCTAACGAAGACACATTGTTCTCTACTATTGCCAAATAGATGTGACCACCAGTCTTCTGTTGTTTTAGGGGGAGCTTGGGTTATTATTTAAGTTTCTGCATTGTGTTTGGAATAATATTCGCTCTTTATTTTTTTTCAGAGTTCTTATTAGTAGTGAAAGCCCTATGTGTTCATATCTAGTAGGATACATACCTACTTTCCTAAGCATTGTCCCATTATATCCTGTTTTTGTAACTCCTTTATGTGTACTCAAGTTTCTTCCTTTTGTGATTTGTGGAAGGTATTCTAAATTTCAGAATCAGAATAATTTATATTTCACAGAATAAATATGTATTGAAGAACTACCTATATACGCTGGAAACAATAATAGTTGCAACAAGCAAAAGTGTTCTTTCTCTGTTCTGTTACAAACACATAAATGGTTCATTGTTTTTGCAAAATATGAATATATATTTTAAGAATATAAACAAATATTTATTACTAACATACATGCTATATTCATATATTATCATAATATTGATTGTGCTATTATTTTTCTATTTTTCTTTGATGAGTATATATTGTATCTATCTAATTAAAAGCCATAAGCTTATGTAGGATTGTGAGTAGAAGTTGTCATGAAAATATATAAAATAACCAAGAAGGTTAAATTAACTATTTCAGTCTCAATGAATAAGTGAAAATAAAAAATCTGTTTTGTATTTATCCTGGCACATTCTAGATTGTCTGTTTCCATTAAAGTCATTGTATATATAATTACCCTAGTCATTCTTAATTAGCCTCTTCATGTTTTCTAATGAGTGACATATGCATCAATAAAGGTGTCCGACTTTTGCCTTACACTTGATCTCAACATTTTGAAATCCAATAATGGTTCCTGTCACTCAAATTATGTATGTGTGATTTCTTTGGAAATATGATGACAACATGTTATTAAACTGAGAATGCAAAATTAATTCATTTGAGAATGATGATTCAGGTGGGTCCATTCTCTGTAACAAAATGAAAAATTTTGATTTACCTTTAGAATGTCTTTATGATAGAATCATTATCATGAAGGACATTTATAATATGAAATTAAAATAATGTATTTGAGTACATATTTAAATGAAATATAATTAATATTTTGATAGGTAATTCAATTAAAATGTTTTTAACATGACAGAACATACATGAGCTACATTAATCAGTACCATTTTATTGAGAAAGATTATTTCTTTATTGCTGTATTAATAGGGTAATGCATTTTCAATTGCTTACTTTAAATATTATCTTATTGTAGATTATATTACCATTCTGGACTCAGTCAGGCCATGTTTTATTTATATATATATGCCCTCGTCTTTAAAGAATGTTGTGAATATAATTTTATTATCTTCTTATAACACATTTACCAATATTTATTTTTATTACATTTATCGCTTTTGTAGGGGTATGCGTATGGATATATGCATGCCATCGTGTGTGTGTGTGTGTGTAGGTCAGAGACCAACCTGTTTGACACAGCTATTTCCTTGTACCATGTGAGCCCCAGAATAAAATTTATGACTTCAGGCTTGATAGCAAGTACCAACTTGCTTGACTTAGAAGAACAGTGGCCAACCTTCAGAATTATCTTCTAACAGGTCACAAATAACATTCACGAGTGTTTCATCCTCCAAAAGGCCACACTTCTGAATGTTTCATCTGTATGTGAAGTTCCTAACACATGATTGTGGGGGACACAAACATTCAGCCTTTATGATGTTGTTCTAAAAATAACTTCAGAGAACTAGAAATGAAAGTGAATATATTTATATTGATGGAGGAAAAACTAATGTAGTTTGAACTTATCTGGAATCATTGAATATTTATATTGAAGAGATACTTCTGAGAAATCTATAGAAATAAATTGCATAAGAACAGTAAAATGTCCTATTCAGAAATATAATTATTGAAACTTAACAATAATATCTAATATATGACTTTGATGCATGTACCTGGCATATATAATGTTTATAGTTTCTCTTGCATATTATTTTTGCTTATGATTTATAGTTATTTGTAATACAATGGATGTATTTCCAAGAGAGTACAAGGCATACCCATTTAACCATTATCTTCCTCATGTATTGGCATCATTACAAACAACTCATTTCACACAAAAAAATTTAGATAATAAATTATGAAGGTCAATTATGAACCAAAGATATAATTGCCTTTTCCTGGCCAGAATCACTGTGCTCCAGTCCAGCCTGTAGGATCAACATAATAAAAATGGCCATCCAACCAAAAGCAATACACAGATTAAATGCAAAGCCTGTCAAAGTAGCAACAGAATTTTTTACAGACTTTGAAAAAAAATTCTCAACTTTATATGGAATAAAAAAAAAAAAAGAATAGCTAAATCAATCCTGTACAATAAAGAAACATCTGGAAGTATTACCACCCCAGACTTCAACTATACTTCAGAGCAATAGTAATAAATACAGCATGTTACTGGAATAGAAATAGACCAGTTGATCAATGGAATTGTACTGAAGGGGCAGAAATGAACCTAGCCACACCTATGGTCATTTAATTTTTAACAAAGAAGCCAAAACAAACTGGATGTCCATTTGTAAAAGAATGAAATTAGACCCATACTTATCACCTTGTACAAAACTTAAGTCCAAGTGGATCAAAGACCTTAACATAAGCCTGGACACACTAAATCTAATAGAAGAGAAAGTGGGAAAAACCCTCGAAATCATTGGCACATGTGACAACTTCCTGATCAGAACACCAACAGCTCAGGACCTAAGACAAACAATCAATAAATTGGACCTCATGAAACTGTAAAGCTTGTGTAAGGCAAAAGACATTGTCATTGGAACAAAATGGCAGCCTACAGATTGGGAAAAAAATCTTCACAAACCCCACATCTAACAAAGGGCTAATATCCAAAATTTACAAAGAACTCAAAAAAATTAAATGCCAAGAAATCAAATAATCCAATTAAAAAATGGAGGAAAGAGCTAAACAGAGAATTCACAAAGGAGGGATTCCTAAAGGCTGAGAGACACATGAAGAATTGCTCAGCATCCTTAATCATCAGAGAAATGCAACTCAAGACCACTCTGAGATTCAATCTCACACCTGTCAAAATGGCTAAGATAAAAACTCAAATGACAGCACATGCTGGCAAGGGTGTGGAGAAAGGGAAACCTTCCTCCATTGCTGGTGGGAGTGCAGGCTTGTGCAACCACTATGGAGGTCAGTCTGGTGATATCTTAAAAAACTTGGAATAGCTCTGCCTCAGGACCCAGCCATACCTTTTCTGGGTATACACCCAAATGACTCCTCACCGAATCACAAGGAAGTTGCCTCATTTATGTTCATAGCAGCCTTATTTGTAATAGCTAGAAACTGGAAACAATCCATATGTCCCTCAACTGAAGAATGGATTAAAAACTATGGAACATCTACACAATGGAATACTACTCAGCTATCAGAAACAAGGAAATTATGTAATTTGCAGCCAAATGGATGGAACTAGAAAAGCTCATTCTGAGTGAGCTAAACCCAGACTTAGAAGGATGCAAATGGCATCCAATCACTTATAGTCGGATTTTAGCCATATAGTACAAGATATCTATACTACAACCAATGCACCATACTGTTCAATATATATATTTAAACTATTTCACTTTTAATCCCTTTGATAAAAATCAAAAGGACATGTTCTGTGTTCAGTACTGTTAAAGTTAATATATTTATTATGCAATTTCACAGACTAAAATACAATTTATTTAAAATAATGCTGTATGTATGAAAATGTTCTAAGATATCACAATACTGCGCTTATTTAATGTCTCATGAGCAAATTCAAAAGTTATTGTGTTAGGCAGTTTTAACCTCAACTTGATAAAACTTACAATCACCTTGACATCACAATAGACTGTAATCTTTTGTGTTTGAAGGATATTTTCTTTTTTGTTTATTGAATTTTGAGTAATTGTTTCCCAGTTCATTTTACTTTTCTTTTTTTTAAAATACTTTATTTTTTTTTCAAGTTATATCTCAGTCGCAAACTCTTCCCTATTCCCCCTTCCTGTCCCACCCTTCCACCCTCTTCCCCCCCCCAACAGCTTCTCTTTTCATTCCAACAAATGGTTCTTTTTCTTATAACAGTAAATTCTATACAAAACAGCAGAATTAAATATGCCACATTTATGAGAGTTAAATGGCCCAGAATACCTTCCCAATGTCCAGTTCATACATATTTGGCCCCTGACTTTAACCTTCTACCTTCTAACCATCTCCATGAGTTTAAAGTTCTATAACTGACTTAGTTTTCATACTAACTTGCATCATTATTATAATCATCTTCTTAGATCTAGAATGCCCTCTTGATTCCTAAACAACTCAAAATTTAGCTATGAGACTCTAGCTGTCTATTCTTCAACCACCTCAGAGAGCTGAGAAGGATAAATATATCTGATTATATAGGAAGTGCAGGGACTGCAGCTTCCAATACTAAGAAATGACAAACCAATGACTACCTGGACAGTTCCCATTTTCTCTCCATACATTCCAGCATCAGTCTTCAGCCTTTTGGTCCTGTTTCTCTGACAGACATTTATTGTAGAGCAGGGATTGTGAAGGACTAACTTACCCTGTCTTGGCAGAGCTAGGCTGTTGACTTCCCAGCTACCAAGTTTTGTCCTTTTTGGACAGCAGTCTGTCTGCAGTTGAAGCAAGGAGTTTTTACATGCCAAGAGATAGGCTTGCCACTAATTCAACCATCTCACACTGGAGATTCTTCGATGCTTTTCTTCTACTTGGAGTAGAATAGGGGGTGCTTTCAGGAGCTGATATGTCACGATATCAAAAAAAAAATCTTAATTTAAGACCACATCTTTGAATGCCATATTCTGCAGATCTCTTGGGGTTTTTGAAGATGCCCTATCTATCTCTTGTATTTAGATAAGCAAATGTTGCTTGTCTCTTAACAACTTGATTACTGAGTAGCTTAGAGAATATCTGTGATAGACTGTCTTAGTAGCTAACAAGGTGACATGCATACATGACTAGGAGTTTGTTTTTCTTAACTATCCTAAACAGTTTAAGACGGTTGGTGTCAAGAGGCCAGAGCTTCACATTTCATTTTTAAGTATCTCTAGGTATGATACCATTAGGAAGCGTTACCTTAAATTTTGTATCAATATACAAAGATCTATTCAAATGTGGCTAAATATACTCTTAATTTTGTATCAATGTACAAAGATCAATGCCTATGCGGCCCAATACAATCTTAATATTGCGTCCATATACAAGGGTCAATACCATTGTGGCCAACTATAATCTTAATTTTGTATCAATATACAAATATCAATACCGACGTAGACCAATGCAATCTTATTTTTGCACAATAAACAATGGTCAATACCACTTTAGCCAAATATACTATTAATTTTGTATCAATATACAAGGGTATAAGGGCATATTAAATAATGTGACCTTTCTTCTTGATCCTTCCTGTTCTGTCTATGTCTCAATTTTTCTCAAGTCCATGCATTCCTACATAGGAGATAAAGAAGGATACAGAAAAGGGAAAGAAGGAATACCCTGCGTCTAACCTCCAAAACCCAATAAACAGGACCATTTAACAACTTGTAATCTCTTCCCCTAAATAACAGAGTTTTCAGTTGTCCTTCAAATAACCGAAAAAGGGGGGGGGGCGGAGAAACCCCCTCCCCACCCTCTGGGTATGGGATGTCGCTCTCTTAAAATGACTTCCTGCTGATTTGGGTCGTAGTAAACCTCTTTGGGGCCCAAACCAAAATGGAAAAATGGTTAAAAATGTTAATACAATCCTTTTATGTTCAGTCGTTCTGTTCTCAGCTGTTTAGATGTCCTAAGGAGTTTGTAGGCAGAAGCTGAACTTCCAGGCTTTACTGAGGTTCTGGCTGGGGCATTGTGTAGAGCTGAACAGTCTTAGCGATATTGAGTTGTTGTGGTTGTAGGCTTTTGATGGAGACATCTATTGAGGGAGTCTGTCAGACTGAATCATCTGGGTCACTCGTCTTCTTTTGCTGTCTGATTCTGATTTCTGCTGAGGTTTCCGTTGTCCAGTTGTCCCTGGGTTCCTTGAATGGATGCTTTGATTCTCCTGGAAAGATAAGAACAGAGCCCTGCCCTAATCCTCACTCAGGGACAATCGCCCTCTTTTTTTTGGGGGGGGGTAGGTAATATTTCTCCTGAAGCAAATTTGGTTTTTGACAATATATAAAGTGTTATCTTTCAATCTGGTTTAAAGAAGAAATTATGTTGTTATTTTGGAGCTAAACCAGCTTTAGTGTATATATTTTGAGGTCTCGAAGGACAATTTGTTTGTGTTGTGTGGGCCTTTTGTAAGTAGCTTTTAAACTTAGGTCCTTCCAAATCCTATGTGTGTGTCTCTGCATTCTAATTATTGGTATCCAAGACCTGTGGTTCCCATCTGAGGGGATTAAAGATGTGTTCCACCACTCCTGGATCAAAGTTTTTCTTTATTTAGAGTTTGTTTTGTATCAGGCTGACCTTGAGCTCTGAGATCTGCCTGTTTCTGTCTCTAGTGTGTTGGGGTTAAGGGTGTACTCTTCTTGAATGATGGGATTAAGGGTGTGTACCCTCACCACCCTTTTCGGTGTAACTGTGGAATTTATAAGTCCACTAACTCTATGGTTCTCCTCCCATCTCTGCTGAAGTTAAAGGCATGGGTTAACACCACATTTCTCCTGTATTTTACCTTAGCTCTACATTTTTTTGACACTTGGAGGTTCATAAAACCAGGTTGAACGGCTGTGTCCTTTATTTTATTTACAGTGTTTTAACGTTGTTACCTGCTTTTTTTTTAATTAGTAAATTTATTTGTTTGTTGCTACAGGTTACATCCTTGACATATTGTCCTCTTTTCCAGCTTCCCAGACCCACACTCCCAAGCTCTACTCCCTGACCCTTCCATCTTGATCTTCTGGGGTGGAGTGTCCCTGCATACCAGTCTCTCACCACAGATCAGGAGTCATATGAGGGCTGAGGGCCTCTTCATACACTGGGGGCCTACGAGGCAGTACTGCCAGTGAAAGGTGTCTCCTTGCTATGGGGGGGGAAACTAAAAAAAAAACAACAGACACAGAAACCCACAAAAACAAAGAACAACAACAAAAAAAGAGAGGAAAAAGAAAGAGAAAAAAGAGGGAAAGGAAAAAGAAAAAGAAATGAAAGGAAAAAAGAAATTTATGTCCATGTTCCTTTTGGTGTGTTGGTTGTAGTACAGATATCCTGTACGATATAGCTAAAATCCTACTATAAGTGAATAGATGCCATGTGCCTCCTTCTGAGTCTGGGTTAGCTCACTCAGGATGAGCTTCTCTAGATCCATCCATTTGGTTGCAAATTGCATGATTTCATTGTTTCTTATAGCTGAGTAATATTCCATTGTATAGATGTACCACAATTTTTTAATCCATTCTTCAGTTGAGGGATATCTGGGTTGTTTCCAGTTTCTAGCTATTACAAATAAGGCTGCTATGAACATAGATGTGGAGACTACCCTATGTCTCTGTGAGGTGTCCTTTGGGGGTATACCCAGAAGTGGTATGGCTGGGTCCTGAGGCAAAGTTATTCCAAGGTTTCTAAGATATCTCCAGACAGACCTCCATAGTGGTTGCACAAGTCTGCACTCCCACCAGCAATGGAAGAGGGTTCCCCTTTCTCCACACCCTCGCCAGCATGTGCTGTCATTTGAGCTCTTTATCTTAGCCATTCTGACAGGTGTGAGATGGAATCTCAGGGTCATCTTGAGTTTCATTTCTCTGATGATTAAGGATGTTGAGCATTTCTTCAGGTGACTCTCGGCCATTAGGGTTTCCTCCTTTGTGAATTCTCTATTTAGCTCCGTCTCCCATTTTTTGATTGGATTATTTGGTTTCTTGGCATTTAGTTTCTTTAGTTCTTTGTAGATTTTAGATAATAGCCCTCTATCAGATGTGGGGTTGGTGAAGATTTTCTCCCAGTCTGTAGGCTGCCGTTTTGTTCGAATGACAGTGTCTTTTGCCTTACAGAAGCTTTTCAGTTTCATGAGGTCCCATTTATTGATTGTTGATCTCAGGTCCTGAGCTGTTTGTGTTCTGTTCAGGAAGTTGTCACCTGTGCCTATGAGTTCGAGGGTTTCTCCTACTTTTTCTTCTATTATCTTTAGTGTGGCCGGCCTTATGTTAAGGTCTTTGATCCACTTGGAATTAAATTTTGTACAAGGTGATAGGTATGGGTCTAATTTCATTCTTTTACAAGTGGACATCCAGTTGGACCAGCACCATTTGTTGAAGACGCTGTCCTTCTTCCATTGTGCGTTTTTGGCTTCTTTGTAAAAGATTAGTTTGCCATAGGTGTGTGGGTCCATGTTTGGGTCTTCAATTCTATTCCATTGATCCACTGGTCTGTTTCTATACCAGTACCATGCTGTTTTTATTACTGTTTCTCTGTAGTACAGCTTGAAATCTGGGATGGTGATACCTCCAGATGCTTTTTTATTGTACAGGATTGATTTAGCTATTCTGGGCTTTTTGTTGTTCCATATGAAGTTGAGTATAGCTTTTTCCAAGTCTATAAAGAATTGTGTTCGTATTTTGATTGAAATTGCATTGAATCTATATATTGCTTTTGGTAGAATAGCCATTTTTATTATGTTGATCCTACCTATCCATGAGCATAGTAGATCTTTCCATCTTCTAAACGCCTCTTCCATTTCTTTCTTCAGGGGCTTGAAGTTCTTGTTGTATAGGTCCTTTACTTGCTTGGTTAGAGTTACCCTCAGGTATTTTATATTGTTTGTGGCTATTGTGAAGGGGGTTGTTTCCCTTATTTCTTTTTCGGTATGCTTGCTTGTTGTATAAAGAAGGGCTTCTGATTTTTTTGAGTTAATTTTGTATCCAGCCACCTTGCGGAAGTTGTTTATCAGCTGTAAGAGTTCTTTGGTGGAGTTTTTGGGGTCGCTTATGTATACTAACATATCATCTGCAAATAGGGATAATTTGACTTCTTCATTTCCAATGTTTATCCCTTTAATTTCCTTTAGTTGTCTTATTGCTCTAGCAAGAACTTCAAGTACTATATTGAAGAGATATGGTGAAAGTGGACATCCTTGTCTTGTCCCTGAGTTTAGAGGAAATGCTTCAAGTTTCTCTCCATTTAATTTGATGTTGGCCACTGGCTTGCTGTGTATTGCCTTTATTATTTCTAAGTATGGTCCTTGTATGCCCATTCTCTCCAGGACTTTTAGCATGAAGGGGTGTTGGATTTTGTCAAATGCTTTTTCTGCATCTAGTGAGATTATCATGTGGTTTTTTCTTTCATCTTGTTTATATGGTGAATTACATTGATAGACTTTCGTATATTGAACCATCCCTGCGTTCCAGGGATGAAGCCTACTTGATCATGATGTATGATATTTTTTATGTGTTCTTGAATTCGGTTTGCTAGTATTTTATTAAGTATCTTTGCATCTGTGTTCATGAGGGAGATCGGTCTGAAGTTCTCTTTCTTTGTTGGGTCTTTGTGTGGTTTAGGAATCAGAATGAGAGTCGCCTCATAAAATGAGTTTGGTAGTGTTCTTTCTGTTTCTATGTGGTGGAAGAGTTTGAAGAGTAATGGTGTTAGCTACTCTTTGAAAGTCCAGTAGAATTCTGTGCTAAAGCAATCTGGCTCTGGGCTTTTTTTGGTTGGGAGATTATTAATGACTGTTTCTATTTCCTTAGGGGTTATTGGGGTGTTTAAGCTGTTAATCTGATTTTGATTTAGTTTTGGTAGGTGGAATTTATCGAGAAAATTGTCCATTTCGCTTAGGTTTTCAAATTTGGTGGAGTATAGATTTTTAAAGTAGGACCCGAATATTTTCTGGATCTCCTCGATGTCTGTTGTTATTTCTCCCTTTTCATTTCTGATTTTGTTGATTTGGATTCTTTCTCTTTGCCTTTTAGTTAATTTGGCTAGGAGTCTGTCTATTTTGTTGATTTTCTCGAAGAACCAACTCTTGGTTTCATTGATTCTTTGTATAGTTCTTTTTGATTCTAAGTTGTTGATTTCAGCCTTACGTTTGATGATTTCCTGCCTTCTGCTCCTCTTGGGCGTGTTTGTTCTTTTTTTTTCCAATTCACCCAGCTTAGCTGTTAATTCACTAATATGAGCTGTCACAGTTTTCTTTTTGAAGGCACTTAGTGCTATGAACTTTCCTCGTAGCACAGCTTTTATTGTATCCCATAGGTTTGGGTATGTTTTGTCTTCATTGTCGTTGGATTTTAAGAAGTCTTTGATTTCCTTCTTTATTTCTTCCCTGACCCAGTGGTCATCCAGTAAGGAGCTGTTCAATTTCCATGTGTGTGTAGGCTTTCTGTTGATTCTTTTGCTGTTGAAGACCAGCTTTATTCCGTGGTGGTCTGATAAGATACAAGGTGTTATTTCAATTTTCTTGTATCTGTTGAGGCTGTCTTTGTGTACAACTATATGGTCGATTTTGGAGAAGGTTCCGTGGGGTGCTGAGAAAAAGGTGTATTCCTTTGTGTTTGGGTGAAACGTTCTGTAGATATCTGTTAGGTCCATTTGTTTCATGATCTCTGTTAGACTCAATATTTCTCTGTTTGGCCTCAGTCTTGATGATCTGTCCATTGTTGTGAGTGGGGTGTTGAAGTCTCCCACTACTAATGTGTTATGATCGATGTGCGATTTAAGTTTTAGAAGTGTTTCTTTTACAAAAATAGGTGCCTTTGTATTAGGGGCATAGATGTTCAGTATTGAGATTTCCTCTTGATGAATATTCCCTTTAATGAGTATATAATGCCCTTCTTTGTCTTTTTTCATTAACTTCAGTTGGAAGTCTGTTTTGTTTGATATTAGGATGGCTACTCCAGCTTGCTTTCTGCATCCATTTGCTTGGAAAACCTTTTCCCAGCCCTTTACTCTGAGGTAGTTACTATCTCTGGTAGTGAGATGTGTTTCTTGTATGCAGCAAAGGGACGGGTCTTGTTTGCGGATCCACTCTGTAAATCTGTGTCTTTTTATTGGGGAGTTGAGACCATTGATGTTGATGGATATTAGTGACCTGGGGTTGTTGTTTCCCATTAGTTTGGTATAGGTGATGGTTCTGTGCCTCTTTTGGTTTAGTTGCTGAGGGGTTTTCTATTCCCTTTGTTTTCTTGGGTGAAGTTTTCTTCTCTGGGAAGGAATTTTCCTTCTAGGATTTTCTGTAGGGCTGGGTTTGTGGGGAGATATTGTTTAAATTTGATTTTGTCATGGAATATCTTGTTTTCTCCATCTATGTTGATAGAGAGTTTTGCTGGGTATAGTAGTCTGGCTGGGCACCTATGATCTCTCAGGACTTGTAGGATATCTGTCCAGGCCCTTCTAGCTTTTAAAGTTTCTGAGGAGAAGTCAGGTGTAATTCTGATGGGTCTGCCATTGTATGTGACTTGCCCTTTTCTCTTACAGCTTTTAATATCCTTTCTTTGTTCTGTACATTTGGTGTTTCAATTATTATGTGGCGAGAGGAGTTTCTTTTCTGATCTAATTTGTTCGGTGTTCTGTAAGCCTCTAGGATTTTTATTGGCATCTCTTTTTTCAGGTTTGGGAAGTTTTCTTCTATGACTTTGTTGAAGATATTTCCTGGACCTTGGAGTCGGGAGTCTTCTCTTTCCTCTATGCCTATGATTCTTAGGTTCCATCTTTTCATTGAGTCCTTGATTTCTTGGATGTTGTGGGTGAGAGATTTTTTTAGCCTTCTCATTTTCTTTGGATGTTGTACTGATTTCTTCCATCGAATCTTCCATGCCTGAGATCCAGTCTTCCATCTCTTGCATCCTATTGTTGATACTCGCATCCGTAGTTCCTGTTCTCTTCCCTTGGTTCTCCACTTCCTCTTTTAACTCTGACTGTGTTTTCTTTATTGTTTCTATTTCTATTTTCATGTCTTGTATGGTATTGTTCGTTTTGTACATTTCCTTCTCCAGCTTACTTGTTTTTGTCTGAAAATCTTTCATTGCTTTGTCTTTTTCCTGTTCAAGCTCTGTCACCTTGTCTTGGAGTTCTTTAATGGTATTGTTCATTGTTTTGGCTTGTAAAATTGTGGCTTCTTTGAATACCTTCATAGATTTAAGTTGTTTTTGAAGGGACTCTATCACTTTCCATAATGCAGAATTGTCATCGTTTTCATGTGTTACTGTTGGTGTGAGGTCATCCGAATTGGATGAGCTAGGATAATTCTGCTTTGTTGGAGTCATATTTCCTTGATTTCTATTTTTTCTTGGACCTTTGGCCATGTGTGTGTGTTTAGCTGTCTGTTCTTGTCGTTTTCTGTGTTTGGAACCACAGGGGATGCTTTGGTGAGGGAGTCGAATTGCTTGGCTATCTGTCCTTGCTTACAGGGTGATCTCAGGGTCACTGTGGTTTTAATAGCCTGAATTGCTTTGAGCTGGTGCAGCCTATTCCCAGGTAGTGAGTAATGATCTGGGATTGTTACACTTCTCCCAGTTCAGACTTCTCTATTTTGCACACTGAGTGATCAGCCTTCAATGGTTCTAATGGTATGGACCTGTTTGCCCAGGCACAGATTTTGTGGGCTTTGTTTGTTGTCACGGAGGCTGACAGGGCCTGGATCCACACCTAATGTGTCTGGGTTTACCCGAATACAGCTATGGTCCCCTGGCTTCTGGTTACCCACTAGGCTTCTCCGCCACAGGCCTGGCCGCTTCCCTCCCTATCTGGTCCCCCTTGGGTGGGCGGAGTTCATCCCCCCCCCCGCCTTCTGTACTGGCCTCCTGCCCTAGCTGCTTTGCTGTGGTTGGGCAGAGCTTCAGCCCCTCCCTCCATCAGAGCCGGCCTCCTTCCCTAGCTGCTTTGCCGTGGGTGGGCGGAGCTTCGGCCCCTCCCGCCAGCGTCTGCCTCCCTCCCCAACTGCTCTGCCTGCCCACCTTCTGGTCTGGCTCAAGCGGCTGCGGATCACCCGCTGAGCGCCCTTTTTCTTCGTCTGGAAAAAAACAAAAACAAAAAAAAAAAAACACAAGACTTCAACTGTTCTGCAAAATTTCATAGCTATAAGGTCTTCCTGAGGTGTGGGAAGTCCAGTAGGCTAGTGGGCGATTGCCATGTGGCCTTTGATTCTGCCTGCTGTGTGTTGGGATCAATCTTACCAGGTGCCTCTCCAAATGGGAGTTCCCGAATCCTGGATATAGTGGCTTCCATGTCTGCGAGAGATGGGGGAGAGCCTTGCCCTGGGACTTTTAACAGTCCCTTGGGAGCTGTGCGTGTTCCCGGAAGGGCCAGACCCTCCGGTTTTTGCACAGTGTCCCACAACTCTGTGTTTTCTATGGCTCTTCTCTCCCACATTCAAAATGCGTCCGTGCAGTTCGCCGCCATCTTGACCCCTCATTTTACTTTTCATATAGGATTAGGAGATGTTGTTTTGCTGAAGGCCAAATAACTAAAGAAGGGTGTTGAAGTTTCAGAGCTTCATGCTGTTCCTAGGTCACACTCTGTTTCCTACTTGTTCAAAAGTGTCGTCTCAAATGCTTCTGCCACTTGCTGCCTTAATTTCCTGGCATGATGGACTCTTAGGCCTTCATAACTGTAAGTCAAAATAAATTTTGTATTCTTTAAATTACCTCAGTCATAGTGTTTTACCACAGCAATATAAAAGTAACCAGTACATGGTCTTAATAAGGAATTATTTGGATCAAATCAACATGTGTTCATTAGTGTGAGTGTCCCAGTTTGGTTTCTATTGCTGAGATAAACAGTATGACTACAATTATCTTAAGTTTTTTTTTTTTTTTTTTTTTTTTTTTTTTTTTTTTTTTTTTTTTTTTAGTTTTTCGAGACAGAGTTTCTCTGTGTATCCTTGGCTGTCCTGGACTCACTTTGTAAACCAGGCTGGCCTCGAACTCACAAAGATCCACCTGCCTCTGCCTTCCAAGTGCTGGGATTAAAGGCGTGTGCCACCACCGCCCGTACAATTATCTTAAGAAGGAGAAAAATTGTTTTGCTTAAATGCTGTAGTTCACCATCATGGGATACCAAAGGAAGAACTCAAGGCTCGGACCTGAGGCAGAAACTGAAGCAGAGACTATAGTGCAATGCTTCTTACTCGTTCACTTGCCCTGACTTGTTAATTTGCCTTTCTAATATAACCAAGGCCCACCTGTCTGTCCAGAGATGGCACCATGTACAGTGGGCTCTGATTTCCTATATCAATTAGCAAGAAAATGACCCACAGACATGCCTACATGTCAACTTCATGGAGGCAATTTCTCATTGGAGGTTCCTTCTTCTGTCAATGAGACACTTTTCACTGGTGGTACTGCCTTGTAGGCCCCCAGTGTATGAGGAGGCCCTTAGCCCTCATATCACTTCTGAACTGGGGTGAGGGACTGTTATGTAGGGACACTCCACTCCAGAGGAGTGAGATGGAAGGGTTAGGGGGTAGAGGGTGGGAGAGTGGGGCTGGAAGGGAGGAAGGAGGACAATATGATGGAGATGTAACGTGAATCAACAAATAAATAAATTTATGTTTTAAAACAGGTAATATATGGTTTCATCAAGTTGAGAAATGATAATTATATCACTGTACAGTATCTTGATAGTTTATTAATGTAAGAATACTCAGTACATTGTGGACAAAGGCATTCCCAAGGTAAGGAACCCTGAATAGAATAACAGAGAAGAAAACTAGCCAGAAGC
The DNA here is from genome assembly GCA_907164525.1 of Lophiomys imhausi. Lineage (NCBI taxonomy): Eukaryota > Metazoa > Chordata > Mammalia > Rodentia > Muridae > Lophiomys > Lophiomys imhausi. The sequence continues at coordinate 10,189,432 of CAJQZJ010031536.1, forward strand.
AAGCAAACAAAAATACATTAGTTTCTCACTGTTCTTGACTGTGGGTTTGATTCAACTAGCTCTCTTAAGATTATAAAGCTGAGACTTCTTTGAAGTAATGGACTATAACCTTGAATTCTAAGATGAGTGAACTATAACCTGGAACTGCAATCAGAATTAATCTCAATTCTTCCCTAAGTAGCTTGTCACAGAATTAAAACGATATTCTAATGATTACATAGAAATTATTTAAGAAATTATTTAATGTTTTCATCTTCTTCCATGTTATATTAAGAATAACAATGTTGAAAAGGTTACAGAAATAGTATGTTAGAAACAAATCTGTGAATTGACCTCAAATGCCATCAGTTGTTCAACTTTACTAGAGTTATGGCTAGACATAAAGCACCTTGACCTGGTTGTCTTACCTTAATTGAAGAACAGGTCTTTTTTTCATTAATGAATAATTGACCAGGAATACATAGTCCACAGTAGGGCTCTAAGGGCATGAGGAAATGTGTTTCGCACAACTAAACTTAAATACTAGCTAAATAAAAATGATTCACGACTTAAGCTTTTCTATTTTTTGCAACACAGTATAGCCCACTTCTGAAATGGACTGTACATTAAGCTTTCATTACCCACTTAAACTATAATTATTTCATTTGTTTGGTAACCATATAATTTTGGTATGTGCTTTATTTTACTCTCAATCTGCTTCTTTTCTAATCATTTTTGAAATGCTGAATTGAGATTAATTTCAGTGGTGCTAATGTATATAATTGAAATGAAAACTCAAAATCAAATTACCAAAGATTAAGCAATATTTAGGGAAAAGAGCTTAATTTGGAGGAGACTAGGACTAAGAATTGAAGAATACTGAAATATATGTTAATTCATTACTGCTGTGTTAAGTAAAGGGGTTGGGATAGGATGTTTAGCTTTGAATTAATGTATTTGAGGTTTACATGGAGATGCATATGTGAGTCACAAAGTATTATCAAAGGAATAAAACAGTCACTGCTCCTTAGGGAACTTAAAAAAAAATAGAATTAGCAAGCATTCAAAAATGGTTCTTATTCCTTTGCAGTGCTATCCTTTAGTGTTTGTTACATTTGTAGTAATTGTACTTGCCTTGTACTTTTCTTGATTAGAAAAACAGAATAATGCTCTTTTATGTATAGAACTGTAGAATGTAAAAATCATATTAATTTACTTTTGTGCAAATTTTAATTAGTTTCTGTTGAAATTACTTTTTAACAATTACTTGCTCTAAGAAAATAAGGATTAATAATAATAACAAAATAATTTACATAAAATGTCCACAATAAGCCAATCCATAGAGTAGGAAAAGTTGGTAGCTACTAGAGGCAGAATAGATAATCTGAGAGTGACAACTATGGCACAGATGTTCTTTTATGTATAGAACTGTAGAATGTACAAATCATATTACTTTACTTGTGTGCAAATTTTAATTAGTTTCTGTTGAAATTACTTTTAAACAATTACTTGCTCTAAGAAATAAAGAATTAGGGTAACACAACTCCATTGCTGGTGGGAGTGCAGGCTTATACAACCACTATGGAAATCAGTCTGGTGATATCTTAGAAACCTTGCAATAGCTCTACCTCAAGACCCAGCCATACCACTTCTGGGTATGCATGCAAATAATCCCTCACCAAACCACAAGGACGTTTTGTTCATAGCAGCCTTATTTGTAATAGGTAGAAACTGGAAACAACCCAGATGTCCCTCAACTGAGGAATGGATGAAAAAAAAAAAAAAAAACCTGGTACATCTACACAATGGAATACTACTCCGCTATTAAAAACAAGGAAATAATGCAATTTGCAGGCAAATGGATGGAACTGGAGAAGCTCATCCTGAGTGAGCTAACCCAAACTCAGAAGGATGCACAAGATATGTATTCACTTATAGTCGGATTTTAGCCTTATAGTACAGGATAACTATACTACAGCCAATGTACCAAAGGGAACAGGAACATAGACTTTGTTACCTGTCAATGAGACACTTTGCACTAGTGGGGCTGTCTTATAGGCCCCCAGTATATGAGGAGGCTCTTGGCCCTCATATGACTGCTGAACTGGGGTGAGGGACTGATATGTAGGGATACTCCACTCCAGAGGAGTGGGATGGAAGCATAGGGGGTAGCGGGTGGGAGGGCAAGACTTGGAGGGTTTGAAAGAAGGCATTGTGATGGAGATGTAACCTCAGGTAATACATAAACATAAAAAAGAAACAAAACAAAACAAAAAGAAAGAAGAATTAACAATAATAACAAAATCATTTACATAAAATGTCCAGAATAAGCCAATCCATAGAGTGAGAAAAGTTAGTAGCTACTGAGAGTGACAACTATGACTCAGATGGTCTCTGTTGGTAATGCAAATATCCTATAACCAGATTATCGTAATATGTTCCAATAATATCAAATAAAATATTTAAAAGACAGATATTACAATGTGTTTTATTTGTGAAAAACATCAAAGTTTGTTAAACCTGTCCCTTTTTAAAATTCTCTCTCTCTCTCTCTCTCTCTCTCTCTCTCTCTGTGTGTGTGTGTGTGTGTGTGTGTGTGTGTGTGTGTGTGTGTATGTTGTAAGTTTTGTAAGTAGGCATGTGTGTAGGCCAGATAATAACTTCAAAGGGTCATTTTCCTCTGTCCATCATGTGATTTCTGGGGATCAAACTCAGGCTGTAGTTTGGCAGCAAACACCTTTACCTTCTGAGGCTTCTCATCAGGTCAGCCTGTATTTTAATTCCCTTCTTATAATGTTGCCAAAAATAAATAGCAATTCTACAATGTGTTATGATGACTTTAATGTCAATGCTACATGAGTATATCCACTAAGTGTTGATATTTATGTATAACAATACAAACCATAGATTGATATTACAGTCACCGAATTATAGCTGAGCTTTCATAAACATGGTAAAGTTTTATAAATTATTTTTATTTTACTTTTATGAATATATATATGGATATATATGGGCAAATTTGGTTTATGTACACAAGTGTATGTAGATATACACACCTGTGCATGTACAGAAGCCAGAGGAGGATACTAAGTATTCTGCTCTATCATACTCAGACTTATTCCCTAGAAAGACATTCTCTTTCACTTACCCTGAGCTCTGCTGCTGCCAAGGATACATTCTTGATCCTCTTATATCTACCTCTGACAGTGATAGGCTTATAGGTATATATGTGTTCGCATGTGGTATTCATATATGAGTACTGTACTTCCAAACTCAGATTATCATACTCCTGTCATATGCACTCTTACTTGCTAATCAGGTAAGAACCCTCCAGACCTGAATATGATAAGTTGAAACACAAGCCTTAGGTATAAATTTTGCACATACTTTTCACTTTATTCATATATAGTTACTAATTATATAAAGACTTATAATTTGATAATCAATTCCATAGTTAAGTATTAGATAAATCCCTAGTACATGGAAAGCATAATATACCTACTTCTATATAATTCTATCAAAGATGTGAGCTAATAAATTGAACTTGATAAACGGTGAATCTTTATATCTAAACTTCTATGTCATTATCATTTAATGTTAATAGTGATATTCAGATTTCAATACATATTATTTTACCCATTAAGTCTCTTTGCAAATCTCCTATCTGTTTTCTTTGGACAAGCTATTTGGTTTTATTTTTGTTTGTTTGTTTTGTTAGAGACAGTGTTTCTGTGGGTAGCCCTTGTTTTCCTAGAACTCACTTCGTAAAACAAACTGGCCTTAAACACAGACATCCACCTATCTCTGGCTCTCAAATACTGGGATTAAGCTAATCCCAGTATTAATTAAGGATGGGCCACCATGCCTGGATAGGATATATTGTTTAGAAACTACCTAGGATTTGGCCTTCTATATAACTGATCTTCATAGACAGAGAAATGATACAACACACTTAGCTGATAAAGTCCATTAGGAATTTGAAGTTACAAACATGAAACTCTCTAAGAATAAATCAAAATAAAGAAGTAAAAGTACAGTCTGCTGAAACATCTATATATAAGAGCACTATGTTATTGTCTTCGTTCAATTCTACTCAGGCAGTATACTGTTTTATGGAATTTTTCTGTAGTACAAGTAGTGAGTTGCACAAGATTCTCCACAGTCAAAACGATGTAGCCTAGTATGAACTCAGTGCTAGTGGGCATTCAATATATTATCCATTTCTATATTATCAATAATTTACTGTACACAAGACTTAAGTAAGCAATGGTATATCTTTGATAAGGAACCAGCACTCATTTAAAGGTATGTAAAACTCTTCATTCTGTGTACCTCAATGATTCTGATATGAGATCTTTATTTTTACAAATCCAAGGGACAATCTGAATTGGGTAGAGGTTAGTAGGTTCCTTTGACTTTCATTTTGGCTTTCTGTGAAAATGAAGTCAGGAGAGTTCAAAACCTATTAATTTCTTCAGTGCTAACTCAACAGCAAGGAGTAAGGCTAAGCCTTGCACAATATTACCTTTCACCTATTTTAGCACCTAATTTTACTGCATCAAAAGCTTGTGTATTTACACTTATATATACTTACTGTTCAGGCTGATGAAACCTACAGTTCACTGAAAGTTTATAATAATGAATTTTTAAAGTCAATTTTAGGAAATACAGGATAGAAAGATTTTTTACAAGAGGAAGCATGGGGAGAATAGTATTATTAAGATTTTGTAGATTTCCAAGATTCATTTTAGTTGCAACTAAAGAATTCTAAAATTGTTACTAGGATAGAATTACTTGTGTGTTTAAAAAAATCATCTAGCATTTCAACAACTTCAAAGTAGACTTTTATTTTCAGTGCTCCAACTTAACATAGTTTTTATTTTTTTATTTTATCTATTTTTAATATTTATTTATTTCTTCAAGGTACATCACAATCAAATTCTCCTCCCCCCCCCCCCCTACCCTCCTATCCTCTTCCCTCCCACCCTCCTGTCTGCTTTGTTTTTTTTTAATTTAAGGTTTATCTTCCCTCCCGCAGTAGCTCCTCCTTTTAGTCCAATAAGAGGCTCTTTTCCTTATAACAATAAATGCAATAAAAAACAATAATAACAATAAGTTCACAGTTATGAAAATTATAAGGTATATCATACATTCCCAATATCCAGTCCATATGTTTGGCACCTGATATTAATATTCTATTGCCTATCTATCTTGATAAGTCTAAAGTTCTATATCTAACTCAGTTTCCATCCTAACTTGCATTACCAACCTAAAGTCATCTTCTTAGACCTAGAACATTCTCTTAATTCCTAAACAACTTAAAATTTAACTGTGAGACTATAACCATCTAGTCTTCAACCACATCATAGACCTGAGAAGGATAAATATATCTGAATAAATAGGAAATGTGGAGTCAGTAGGTTCCAAAACTGAGAAACGCCAGACAACTTGCTGCCTGGACAGTCCCCATTTTCTCTCAATACATTGGAACATCCATCTTCAGGCTTTGGGCCCAGTATCTATGACAGACATTAATTGTGAAACAGGAATTATGAAGGACTTGCCTACCCTGTCTTGGCAGAGCTAGACTGTCGACTTACCTGCTTCCAAGTTTGTCCTTTTTGGACAGCATTCTGTCTACAGTTGAAGCAAGGGATTTCTCTTGCCCAGTGAAAAGCTTGCCACTAATGCAGCTATCTCCAAATGGAGATTCTTTGATGCTCATTATCTACTTGGAATAGAAAAGGGGTGCTTTCAGGAACTGACATGTCTCCATATCAAAACATCTTAAGTTAAGAAAACATCTTTGAATGCCATATTCTACAAATTATGTATGTCAATAAAATCTTTATAGCAGTATAATAATTACAATCTGGCTGCATTCTATTTTTCTTTAACTGAATGACTAAATGAATATATGTAGAAAAGCATACATTCTGATATCCTCACATTATCAAAATTTTACATATTACAGGTGAAGAAATAAATTTCTCCCATGAACTGTTATATATTTGTAACTAAGAAACTAATTATAGATTAACAAATATAAGCAAGTAAGGTGATTTTTTTTCAGCCAGTTTCTCTTTACTGGCAGGAAGGCTGTAATTTATGGTTACAAAGAAAAGATCCAATATTTTATAATTTATCTTAAAAAGCAATCTTATAAAAATATTAAAAGAATCACAAACCTAAACTTTTATATATGAAAAAAATCAGTCATTTTTACTTTAAATCCTCAAGGTACACATCCATTCATTAACAATTATTATTAAATCATATCAGGAAGCTGAGAGCAAAAAAGGTGCTAGAAATCAATCATCACCCTGACCATCGGCCCCGATTTAGAAAGAGAGACCCACATCACATCACGTAGTACCATTCAGGCTGTTATTTTTTTTTTATGAACAAAAAAAAAAAAAAAAAAAAAAAAAAACTCTAGTTCAACTATTGAGTTCCTTTTAAATTAAATTAACTAATACATTGTTCTTTAAGATATTCTCTCTCAGAGCCATAAGCAATAACATCTTAACCCAACTTCACTAACAATCTATTTTTCCAAATTCTTTCTAAGGGAGATAGTCAATGCTAACAATCTACTTCTCTAAGTTTTCTCCAAGGGTCATAACTGAATCATTAATCTGCTTCAGCACCAATGGCTAAAAGAGATCAAGCATTATTATAGTGAGTGCCAGTGATACTGCTCATTGAGAGGCTGAAAGTCCCCTTGGAGTCTTCATACAATACATATATTAGGAAGAATATAAAGGTCACAAGTACAACAAACAGAGCAAAACTCTACAATAGCATAAAATCTGCAGGACACGTAGTCGTCGGGTTTCTATCTTCTCCAAGGCATGTCTATTGTGGTTGCGCTAACCAGTGGGTCATATTCCATGATTTCTAAAGATGTTTTATTGTCTGTCCTGCATGGCCCCTAATAATTCTCCTCTACTTTAAATTTGTAAAAATGATTATGCTACCATTACAAAATTGCATCATTTTTTTTTAATATTAAAAGGTAGCTTTTTAAATAGTCATACTTTGCATTTTATTTAAGTACCTTGATTTTTATTTCAACCATACACAAAGCCTTCTTCTATATTTTGTATGCATATTTAGATACATATTTTCAAGTAAAAATGTGTTATGTAGTTATTTTTCATAGATTAAATAGTTATAATTATATGTTATATTATAGATATTGCCTATATTATAATTATATTTATAATTTACATGCATTTATCAAAACTTATTTTCTTCCCAAAGGCTTTACTGCACTTGCACAGACTTGAGGTAGTGTTTACTTTATTAGTGGCTTATGTTTGAAAACAATACTACAATATAAGTTTACATCTTTTTAAAAACAATCACAAAGGTAAATGTTATTGAATTGGAACTTTAAAGGTATACCAATATTATGAGATATGTACATAGTACTTTTAAATATATTTTCCATATGACTATCCCTTTAATTGATGGTTGTGACATTTTTGTGTAGTGAAAAACATACGTTATTACGAATTAAGTTACGTTTGTGTTAGTTGTATTACCTTTTCTGCTACCAAATATATGACAAGAAGCAGCTGAAGGAAAGAAGGGCTTATATTGGTTCATGGTCTGAAGGTACAATCCATTATGCTATGAAGGACAGTCAGGGTAAGCTATCAGCTGAGACACTGGAATCTCAGGTCCATCAAGAAACAGGTAAGCAGGGCTACACTATAACAAGCCCTGATCCTCACTTACCTGTGACTTTGGTGATCTCTATATTTTAAAAGTTCCTTTCAAAATGTTGTACAAGCTAGGGGAGAAGTATGTAAACACATAAGACCTACCATATGACACAAGCTTTACTAATGAAAAGAATAGGGATCTGAAAGGGGAACTTGGAAATGGAACTGCAGGTGTAAAGTAAGCCACATGATGAAAGGGACAGAGACACAAGTATTTAAAAATGTTTTACTATATATTTCTTTAATTTTGTATAAATTTCAGAAGAAAAATTCTGTGATTTCAAGTCAACTATGTCAAAAGATGAAGGTATTGTGTATTATTAGGGGATTTTCCTAAATTGGATTGTGTTGTTCACCCAAAATTTTGGACAATAAGTGAGCAACAGATGAGAACTTGGAAACAGAAATGTGAACTGTTAATTATTTAAAAGCCTGAATAAGGGCAGTAATAACATGACTGCATTTCCCACCCAATTCTGGTATTACACTGTCATTCATTAAAAGCAAGTCCCTCACAAGGCACTTGTTTCTGTAGTTGTGTCTGCACTAAGAAGTAAGCAGATCCTCTGCAGGCTTTCTCAACCATTGGGAATGAATTCTAAGCATTTTGGGGGGCATATGGAAAATGCAAACAAAGACATATCAGAACCATTATTTTAGTCATTGCAATTATGTTACTGTAACAATTCATTATGTTTAAAATTAAAGAAAAAACTATTCTATAATTATATGCTATAAGTAGTTATACTGCACCTTAACTTAATATGATAGAGTATTTAGCTTTAATAGAACCATTAGAATTGATTTGGATCGTGTTTATTTTATGTTTCCAGGTTTCTGGATTGCATAATTGATTAGAGAGCTTAGAAGGGTGTTGTATGCATTTTAAAAGGAACAAGTGAATGAAACTCAAATCATAAAGGTTGGATATGCTTTGAATTATGTGTACATGGCCATTAACTTTTTAATGCCTTACAGAATAATAATATAAATGAAATAAGAATGCTGGTATTTAAAACCAAACTTTTTATTCATAAAAGCATTATTCATGGGCACTGTTATCTACCAAAAAGTTTCACTTTATTATTTATATGGCTCACTCATTTTAAAAAGAGGTTTGTGATAGTCTGTTCCAGTATGGTAATGTAGGACAAAAATAACTCCTTTAACCTCAATTTACCTCATGGTACGAATCCAAATATATAATAATACTAAAAAGACTATTCATCTTCTATCTTGAAACTTAGTTATCTCAAGGAGAGTGTATTCTGTGAACAACCAATTTCGTATTTGGCCACAATATACATACACACACACACACACACACACACACACACACACACGTATGTATGTATAAATATCACAATTTTCTCACCAAAAATCTTTCAATACTTTTGAAAGTCTAATAGATGTTGATTATGTTATAAATGAAAATTTCTGTAATACACAAAGAAAAATTTTTGCTTAACATAATTTATTTTAATTTTAAGAAAGAATATTAGTTTCCTTTATGACAAAACATTACTCACTAACCAAAATACAAATATGAATGTTAAACTCATTTTGTCCAATGTGAGTAATACTAGTAACTTTGCTTCACTGGATAATCATACAAATGTTATGATTAATATATAGTCTCAATAGAAATAAGGCAAGTAATAAGGCACATTTGAGATTAAAAATTGTCTAAATACTTAATTCTTAAATTATAACACAATGAAAAGTTGCATGAATAGGATCTCTCCCAGATGTAGTATTCTTTAATTCCAACAATATGACCAAGTTCATAGAGTAAGTTGCACAATAAGAAATTTGAGTTCCATACACCATCTCCATCTCTATCATACTGTTTCTCAATTCCTGCTGTTTTTAATTCTACCTCTATTTTATTCTTAGAGAGCCTCTTCTGACAAAGAAATACTATGAATCTAATATATGTAAAGAAGAGGAGGAACATCATGGGAGAGTATGCCAGAAAAGCTTAGATATGTGTAGGAAAACTGAAAACTGCAAATTAATTGTGCCACCTGAAAACTGCAAATTAATTATTTAATGTAGTTATTAGTAAGTATAAACTGCAAGATTAGGCTGGTGGAGTAGCTGGTGGCTTGGCAGAGAAGCAGGCGGCCTGGCCCGAGTGCCTTAACCGGTTGCCTAACTTATCCTGGAGAAAGAGCCCTGGGACCAAGGGCTCTGTAACCTAAACTCTGTTAATTAATATAAGTTGTTATATTAGGCCAGTAGAATTACCGGTAGCTTGGCGGGAGATTCGCCTGGGCTCAAGGGGAGTCTGGGAGTCCAACAGCCCGGGACTGCTTAGACTGAGGGCGTATAAGCCACCACAGTATTTTTCCCCAATAATTAAACACACCAAGACCTTTAAAGTTGCAACACTTACTCCTTAGCTGGGCAGACTCTCAATTAGCTACTCTAAGTTAACCCGGATCGGATCACCTAATTCCAAACCACCATGGCATGTAGTATCTTTCCTAGGGCAAATTGTCTTTTGGACAATAGAAGAAAAACAATTTTTTATTTTTCAAAAGAAATCTTGAAAATTTGCAACTAAAATTTATCTTTAAGTGTATATAAAACATAATAATTGTAACTTTCTATCAATATCTATTATAACAAAACAATCTTAAATTTCTATCAATTTCTATTAATATAACAAAATAATCTTAAGTTTTTAATAATAAAAGAGACAAAAAATAGAGTGAGGGAAAGAAGAAAATCCCTGAATTCAATTCACAACACATAACATATATCCATTCATCCTAGACAACAACAAACAATCACAACACATAACATAACACACACACAAAAAAAAACTTCCATCCCATCTTTTGGGAACGGAGTGTAAATATTTTCAGGTACCCTTCAAAATATGAGATATTGGCCAATTCCCGGGAAAGTTACCTATAACTTTTGTTGTCCATTCTCTGTAGTATTGATCACTTTTTGGACTAGCGCTTTTAAAAATGATTTGCATGCAAAGTTTTTAAGAAAACCGTGATTGAAGCAGTATGTTAGGTTGAATCTTCTGGCCCATTTGTCTTGTTATTGTCATTCAATCCTTGGCTATGAAAATAAATTTTTACTCTAAATTTGAGCAAGTGGAAGGCATAGAACAACTTTGTAAGTCCACTTTAAGGCATAAACTCTATCCATCCTGGATAAAAGATTGGAATATTATGAACACCATAAACTCTGTCCATCCTGGATAAAAGATTGGAATATCATGAACACCATAAACTCTGTCCATCTTGGATAAAAGATTGGAATATCATGAAAGCCATACAGTTAATAAAATGCTCTTACCATGTGAAAACATTCATACTTCAGCTAATGGGAGGTTCTCCCTGGTCAGATCTAATCTTTATAAGTTTTGTTGGTAACCACATTTTTTCATTCCCTTTAGACACATAGGCATAACCACGTCCCCATCTTAAAACCATTGCAGGTTTCCACTCTAAAGTTAACATATCCTTATAATATATTGGTTGATTTAATTCCTCAGGTTTTTTTTATAACCCAATGTCTCTCAGCTGCAGTGGTACCCTTTTCACCAACATTTAGGAAGTTCAAAGATAGCAATGCATTGTGTAATCTATCCCTGGGATTCTTTAATTCCCCCCTTTGTTTAAAAAGCATCTCTTTTAAGGTATGATTAGCTCTTTCTACAATTGCTTGTCCTGTAGGATTTTGTGGTATACCAGTAACATGCTTTATATTATAATATGCAAAGAATTGCTTCATTTTATTAGATACATATGCAGGAGCATTAACAGTCTTAATTTGTGCAGGTACACCCATAAATGCCATTATTTCTAATGAATATGCAATAACACAATCAGCTTTTTCAGAACTTAAAGCAGTTGCCCATTGAAACCCTGAGTATGTATCAATGGTATGATGTACGTACCTTTGTTTTCCAAATTCTGCAAAGTGAAAAACATCCATTTGCATTCCATAAAAGAGACAATAGACTCTTTAAATCTTTTTAAATCCAAAATGTCTATTGGACGCCATGTTAATTCCTGATGGAGTTGACTGTTATTATTATCAGGCCTAATTTGAAACATAACTGGAAAAACTGATGGTGATTGTGCAGTAAAACGCAGCTCCTCTGGGGGCACACTTGGTTCCACATTAGCACTATTACCTACCTGGTGGCGGGTTTTCTACTGGTACACGCGGTGACTGTGGAGACCTAGCTAGAAAAGAACTTGCCATTCTCTCAGTTCCAGTCACATGCCCTGCCAGAGTTTTCTTAAGCTCCTCAATCTGCATTTCCATAATTTTTAATTGTGTAACAGACGTCTTCCTTATGACAACCCAATAAAATAAAAAAAAGTAAACAGCATAAAACATTCGGTCTGATTGAAAAACAGTGTAGAGGTCAGATGTAAACATTGCCATATTGTCATCAACCAGCATCATAGTTTCAAATCTGCAGTTTTCTCTATCGTTTTGAAAATAAAATTACTCATAATGCCCCACATTGTGCACCACCTGAAAACTGCAAATTAATTGCGCCACTTGAAAACTGTAAATTAATTATTTAATGTAGTTATTAGTAAGTATAAACTGTAAGATTAGGCCGGTGGAGTAGCTGGTGGCTTGGCAGAGAAGCAGGTGGCCTGGCCCGAGTGCCTTAACCAGTTGCCTAACTTATCCTGGAGAAAGAGCCCTGGGACCAAGGGCTCTGTAACCCAAACTCTTAATTAATATAAGTTGTTATATTAGGCTGATAGAATTACCTGCGGCAGGAGATTCACCTGGGCTCAAGGGGAGTCTGGGAGTCCAACAGCCCGGGACTGCTTGGACTGAGGGTGTATAAGCCACCACAGTATTTTCCCTAATAATTAAACACACCAAGACCTTTAATGTTTTAAAGCTTAGCCCTTAGCTGGGCAGACTCTCAATTAGCTACTCTAAGTTAACCCCAAACCACCATGTGCCTGCAAGTATCTTCCAGCAATTAATTCTCCAGTCGTCTGTCTCCTTCTGTGTCTCCTGGCGGAAAGAGCAAGAGTCTGTGTGTGTGCTGAGTTCCTGTGCTGATCTGAGGAAGTCCCGCCTTCCTATACTCTTTCTGCCCAGCTAATTGGCCATAAGCGACTTTTATTAACCTATCAAGAGAATGCCTCAGAAGGGGCGGTAACCAGATCTCAGCATTGAGAATGTATCAGAAACAATATTATACCTTCCCTCAACAGAAAACACTCATGAAAGAATGTGTTTGCTCCATTGTAGGAGAAGAAGAAAACTAGGAGTGTCTGGTCACTGGGCTTAGTAAGAGACATTTACAGTAAGACCTGAGCCTTGGCACAGGAAAATGGAAGGATTGAGGAGAGTTAATTTTATAACATTAAAATAACCACATTATTGTGACTCAAACTATAATATCAGAGTAGTTAAACTGATGTTGATAAATAGATTTATTTTAAGAATTTTACCAGAAATATGTCTAGTTATATGCCAAATTGGGCCTTACTCACAGTGATTACAACTCTAATTCACCATACATACTTCATCTGTTACCCCCACTTCTATCTATTATTTAGCTTATAATACTTGAGTATATAAATGAATAAAAATATAAGAATACTCATTTTAATAATATTATTAATGATGACTTGATCCAATCTAATTACCTATATTCCTAATTTATATTTTAAATAATTTTCTAATCAAAATCACATATTTTACTACTTACCATGATTCCAAATCTGTATAAGTTGAAAATTCTCAATCTCTATCTCAGTTTTTTCAATTATTTCCTTATACAATGACATATTACTAGGGTCCTAGTGCTCACTGAACAGTAGAAAATCACATTTTGTCAACAAATTGAGTTCAGAAAACCTTAAAGAGAAAAAAAAAAGGAAGAATACATTGACAGGTGTCAATGCAAACATTTCCAACTCAAGCCATGTAACAACCCTCAAAGATCAGGAAGGAAAAGATCAGAACTTAAATGTCATTACAAGGCTCACCCTGTTAGACTAGCAAGCAGGAAGTGGTGGTTGATCCCAGAACCCTTGCCAGCACCAAGATATCACAGTCAGCTGTCATTTCACATACCAAGAGACTGAGACACATGGATATAGGACTAAATCAAGATTTTCATAGGGTATTAAATATACACCAAGGCAACAATTAATTTGAATACAAAGTAAAAAATGTCATCAACAAATTCTACTATCCAGGGCTGATATAGGATATAAACTTAAAGGTTCATTGCAGTTCCAAGAGGCTAGCATGAGATGTGTAAATTTCCCAGGGTAACTGATACTTCAGAATCAGCTCATGCAGCAGATGCCTGGTGTTCAGTCCATCTAAAATATTTGTGGTGGATGATGAAGAGTCTCCATAGTCATACTGCTGCATTCTGATCAACACCTACTGGAAGGTAGGCACTGAGGCCAAGATGGAAGCACGAATCCAGATTGAGTACTTGGGCTCAGGAGAGGCAATAATCTTAATCTTCATTAAACTGGGGAGTAGGGCTGTGATCTTCTTCTGCATCCTGCCTGCAATGCTTGGATACATGGTGGTACCACCGGACAGCAATGTATTGGTATATAGGCCCTTCCAAAATGTTCATATTATACTTAATGATGGATTTGAAGGTGGTCTCATAGATCCCACAGGACTCCATGCCTGTGAAGGGCTGGAAGGAAAGAGGGCTGGAAGAGCACCTCTAGACTCCAAATCTCACTGCTGATGGTGATCACTTGGATGTCAGGCATCTTGCAAGTGTTGTCCAAGAAGGAGGATGCAGTAGTAGCCCTTTATTGTTTGGAGTCCAGGGCAACAAAGCACAGCTTCTCCCTCACACACATGATCCTGCTCAGCCATGATAGTTAAGCTGTATCCTGATCAATCAAGATGTTCTTAGAGTTATCTGTCGGGTCCTGTCCAGCCAGGTCCAGACAAAAAATAACTTGGGGATGGACATAGCCTTCATAGTTGGACACTGCATGTGTGACCCCTTGGCTAAGTGTCCATGAAATTGCCAGTGGTATCCCCAGATAAATACAAGGACAGCACTGTCAGAATGGCCATATACATTGCTGGGTTTTAAAGTTTCAAATGTTATTTGAGACTCCTTTCTCTGCTAGTCTTGTGTTTATGGGGATCTTAGAAACTCTTGAGTGTTCCACAGGGGCAACAAGCAGTCCATTTTACAAGGTATGGTGCCAGATTTTCCCATGTTATCCAAGTTGGTGATAATACCATGCTCAATAAGGTACTTCATGGTCAGGATACAACTCTTGCCCTGGGCATCATGATCTAGGGAGAAACTGTTCTGGTCAATGCCCAACATGATGCCCTGGAGTTGGTGGTGGGGTGCAACTATGGAAGGGGACATGGCCTTCAGAGCATCTTTGTACAAGCTAGCTTCCACACTCCTGAAACATTGCCAATAAAAGTCATGCAGTTCCTAGTTCCATTGTGACCCACAGAAGACAAGGTGATTAAACAGATAAAAGATATGTAGGATAAACAGGTGATGGAGAGTCAGTGAGAATTTTCCAGCTTTTATTAAAACACATCTTTGTATCATCATTGTATCATTGTTGGAGGAAGGTCTTATACATTCTTCCTCAGAGGATGGTTTCAGTGCTCAGAGATCTGGTTACTGTCCTTCCTGAGGCATCTCTGATTGGTTAGTAAATGTCGCTGATGACCAATTAGCTGGGCAGAAAGAGTATAGAAAGGCAGGGCTTCCTGGGATGAAGAAAGGGACCCTGGGTTTTACACAGAGGAAACTCTCTCTTCCTTCCACGACTCAGAAACAGCAGGGCATCTGGGTATGATCTCTGAGTGCCCGGAAAGTACAACAAGCCACATGGCAGAATGAGAATAGTTGATCAGGTTAATTTAGATGAGCTAATCGAGAGTCACTAAAATTTAAGCATTGAAACATTAAAAGGTCTTCCTGTATTTAATATTTGGGAAAAGCGCTGCCCTGGGTTTCAGGCTTCCATTGAAGGCAAGCCAGACCTGCCAGCCTCCCATCAAGCACTGGTGGCTGCTGTGCCAGGCCTGAAGACCTCCAGCTAAAGTGAGTCAGGCCTGCTGGCCTCCCTCCAAGCCCCTGTGACTGCCCGTCCAGGCCGACACACCTCTCACCACAAGACTTCAGTTAAGGCTAGCTTATCGGCCTTCCAGAAGACTTCCATGGGCTGTTCTCCTGGCTTAAAATAACAGTTTATAGTTATTGATATGTATATTAGTTAACTAAGTTTCAGTTTCAGTGTCTGTTACAAATTTTAATTCAGTATTACCAACAAATCCACTATCAAGTTGCAGATTTTATGATGTGAAGAACAATAATGTACTAAGAAAGGAAAAAGAGGAATTAAAATTTATATTATTGTGAGAAATTTTCATATATTAAAATTATTTGTTGTTTTGTGATTGCAATGAATTTATTTGTTGTAGGGTATTTATGGGACAAAACAAACGAACACATACAAATAAAAAAAACAAGCAAGGGATAATTAGTTTCTGAACAAAAAGAGTGATGATGGTGGCATCATAAGAGGTAGGAAGAGTATATATATGAACACATTTGGGTAGAATGTCAGAAATGTCATTTTTCATTTTTCTTGAAGACAAGTCATACTTTGCAACCCTGTCTGGCTTCAGACTTTCTATATAAAACAGGCTAGCCATGAACTCAGAGATATTGACCTACCTCTAACTTTGGAGTGTTGTGATTAAAGATTATATAACACCATAATTGGAAGTAATAATATTTTAATGGGTTGCATCTGAGATGTGATATAAAGGGTATTGTGAACCCAACTGAAAGAAAGAAAAAATAAGAAAACCATGATGAGAGTGGATGAAAGAAAATAAAATCACGAAATATACTACATAAGAAAGTTGCTATTGATATTGATAACGAAAAACTTTCAACAAGGTGAGAATCACAGGAGAGTAACTGTTTTCAAGAAAGTATACAAGGATGACTTAAATATTGAAAGCCCAGGGAGAAGAACTCAGAACATTAGACAGAAAAAAAAAAACAGAAAAATGCAAGCAATATAGTGGTTCAGTTTCCATGTGAAGGGAGTTTTCAAGGACAGGGAGAAATTCAGCTTTACCATTCATTTTTTTAGTAAAAGCAAGCCAAAGACAGAATTAGCCTCTAGGCTTGGTATGTGGAGTATGCTGAATGGAAGTGCACTTTATTGAGGATGCTAATGACAATGAAGCACTCTTAAGGGGCATTAGAAGGAAAAATGTCAAGTGTAGAATATATTTTCAGGAAGCATGTTTTCTATTCTAGGAAAATGATGAACGATGAGAAGATGGAAGGCCCTCATACAACTTGCCAGTGTTTGGGTTTGCTCTTGGCTCAGGTCTGTATGGTCTGTATGCATGATCTTTGATTGTCTTTCTTTCTTTCTTTCTTTCTTTCTTTCTTTCTTTCTTTCTTTCTTTCTTCCTTTCTCTCTCTCTTTCTTTCTCTCTTCCTCTTTTTTATTATAATGTTTATTTATTACATCAAGTTACATCTTCATAATAGTACCCTCTTTCCACCCCTCCTGGTTCCACCCTCCACCCTGTCCTCCCTCTTCCATCCATACCACTCCTCCAATGTGCAGTGTCCCTACAAATTAGCCCCTCTCAGTTCAGCAGTCATATGAGGGCTAAGAGCTTCCTCTTGAACTGGGGGCCTACATGGTAGCACCCCTAGGGAAAATTGTCCCATTGATAGGTAACAATCAATGGTGTGTTGGTTGTAGGATAGTTATCCTGTATTATATGGCTAAAATCCAATTATATGTGAGTAGATACCATGTGCATCTTTCTGAGTCTGGGTTAGCTCACTCAAGATGAGTTTTTCTAGTTCCATCCATTTGGCAGCAAATTGCATGATTTCCTTCTTTGTGATAGCTGAGTAGTATTCCGTTGTGTAAATGCACCACTTTTTTTTTTTTTTTAATCAATTCGTCAGTTAAGGGACATCTGGGTTGTTTCCAGATTCTGGCTATTACAAATAAGCCTGCTATGAACATAGATGAGGCTATATTGTTTTTCTTATTCTTCTGCTTGACTTTTTTCCCTATGGCCACGGGCTCTTTGCATTCAGTCATTGCAAAAATGAACACAGAATATTGCACAGGTATGGAACAAATTTCAAAGAAGCACAGACACCTCATGTCACTTGCAATCGGCCCATTTGAGTTTAATAATGAGGATGCCAGTCTAAGAAAAATCAAATATTACATTATAAAATTTTTTTAAAATGAAGATATTTTTAAAATTATGAGGCAAGTTAGTATGAAAGCTGAGTTAGATATAGAACTTTAAACACATGGAAATGGTTAGATAGTAGAATGTTAAAGTCAGGTGTCAAATACATATGGACTGGACATTGGGAATGTATGCTAAGCCATATAACTCTTATAATTGTGGCCTATTTATTTCTGTTGTTTTGTATTGTATTTATAGTTATAAGAAAAAGAACCATTTTTTGGACTGAAAGGGAGAGCTGTTGGGGGGAAAAAGAAATACCTTAAACTAAAAAAAAAAAAAAAAAGAAGGGAAGAGGATGGGGGGGTTGAGGGGGAGGAGGGTGGAAGGGTGGGACTGGAGGGGGGAGTAGGGAGGGGATTGTGATTGAGATGGAACTTGAAGAAATAAAAAATAAATTATTAAAAAAATATGAAATTCAATAAAATACTGAACCACTAAAGACACCTACTAAGGAATAGGTTTGGAAGAATGTAGTGGTTATGAAGGGATTTTGAAGCCAACCCCCCGCCCCCCGATTTTGATCATCTTACACTGAACTATGCCCAGCCAAGATAGTTACTGTACATTTGTTGACATTAGTGCTTACCCATGCAGTCCCTATGCAAATTACCTCTTTCTCATTCATGTAAGCTTTGTACAAGTTGATTAGAGGGCATTGTTTTCTTGGTGTTTTTTATTCCCTCTTCCTCATATTCTTTCTTCCTCTTCTTCAGCAAGGTATGCTGAAATATGATGGTTAGGATTTATTATAGACACTGTTTAGGGCCAAGCATCCTGATGTTCTAAAGTCTCTCATTCTCTACATGTTTGGCTCTGGGTTTCTGTATTTGTTATGATATGTTGCAGGAGGAAGTTTCTCTGAAGATGGCTAAGCAAGACACTGATTTATGAGTATGGCAGAATGTCATTAGATATCATTTTATTGCTATCATCCAATAGATCCAAATGTTTAAGACTGATTTGGTGTTTATATTTTAAATTCAGTAACATGTAGAATAACTTCCTCTACCAAAGACACTAGAAGATAAGAGTAAAGTCTCTATGTAGGTTATAGTTTGACAATTCAATGTTTAATGAGTTGTGTATTTGTTGTCATCAGCAATGATGCCTTGCTGTATGATTTTGGGAAACAATATAAAGCCTTGGCAATAGCCTGGGTGATTGGGGATTCCCTTGGGATCTCTTTGGTCAAAATTGAATTAGATGTGCCCCCAAGCTCCAGCTCTAGAAATGGAATCTTCATCTTCAGACAAAAATGACCATTTGTGCCTCAGTCTACCAATTATTTAAATGGTGATTGCAGTTATATAACGTTCATGGATGTATATGTTTTAGAAAACTTCTACATTATTAGGTTTAAGAATCATTCCTCAAATGGTCCTTAATTTTAGTTGTCTCTCTTCGCATTCCCATCCTCATCACCCTCTTCCCTCTTACTCACCTCTTGATTATCCCATCCCAGTCCCTCATCCATCCAAAAGTATTCTATATACCTCCCAAATGAGACCTATTGTCATACCTAATCTTTGCTTGATACCTAACCTCTTTGGTTCTATGGATTGTACTCTGATGAAAGTGGCATAAGAGAATATCCAAATATGATAATATATACCATAATTTTCCTTCTGGGTATGTGATACCACACTCAGGATAATGTTTTCTAATCCCAGCATTTTTCCTGACAGGTAAATAATTTAACTTTTTTTAACAGCTGAGAAATATTCCCTTGTGTAGTTTTTCTTTTTTTCTTCTTAATGTAATTAAAATATTGTGTGTGTGTGTGTGTGTGTGTGTGTGTGTGTGTGTGTGTGTGTGTTTTGGCAAGAACATTGAAATCAGTTTCATATGAATCGCCACTACTTTTAAAAAATGTTTATTGATTACTTCAGGTTACATTTCCAACACAGTGCCCTCTTCCAACCCCTTCCATTCCCGCCCTCCCACCCTCTACCCCCTATCCCTTCCATGCCACTCCTCAGGAGTGGAGTGTTCCTAACTTTTAGTCCCCCACCACAGTTTAGCAGTCATATGAGGGCCAAGAGCCTCCTCATACAGTGGGAGCCTACAAGGCAGCACCACTAGAGCAAAGTGTCTCATTGACAGGTAACAAAATCTATGCTCCTGTTCCCTTTGGTGCATTGATTGTAGTATAGTTATCCTGTACAATATGGCTAAAATCCGATTATAAGTGAATAGATGCCATGTGCATCCTTCTGAGTCTGGGTTAGCTAACTCAGGATGAGCTTCTCTAGTTCCATCCATTTGGCTGCAAATTGCATGATTTTGTTGTTTCTGACAGCTGAGTAGTAATTATTCCATTGTGTAGATTTACCACAGTTTTTTTGTTCATTTATTTGTTTGTTTTTTACTCATTCCTAGGTTGAGGGACATCTGGGTTGTTTACAGTGTCTAACTATTACAAATTAAGCTGCTATGAACATAGATGAGGAAAATCCTTGTGGTTTGGTTAGGAATCATTTGGACGTATACCCAGAAGTGGTATGTCTGGGTCTTGAGGTAGAGCTATTCCAAGTTTTTTGATTTCCACAGAAGGTGTACCAGCTTGCACTCCCACCAGCAATGGAAGAGTGTTCCCCCTTCTCCACAACCTTGCTAGTATGTGCTGTCGTTTGAGTTTTTGGTCTTAGCCATTCTGACAGGTGTGAGATGGAATCTCAGAGTTGTCTTGAATTGCAATTCTCTGATGATTAAGGAGGCTGAGCATTTCTTCAAGTATCTCTCAGCCATTAGGGATTCCTCCTTTGTTAACTCTCTGTTTAGCTCTGTTCCCCATTTTTTAATTAGATTATTTTGTTTCGTGGTATTTATAGAAACAAAACAGTCAATCAATAGAATCGAATTGAAGTCTCAGAAATTAACCCACACACCTATGGTCACTTAATTTTTCACAAAGAAGTCAAAACCATACAATGGAAAAAGAAGAGCATGTTCAAAAAATGTTGCTGGTCCAACTGGAAGTCGACATGTAAAAGAATGAAATTAGACCCGCACTTATCACCTTGTACAAAACTTAAGTGCAAATGGATCAAAGACCTTAACATAAGGCCTGACACACTAAATGTATTAGAGGAGAAAGTGCGGTAAACCCTCGAACTCAATGGCACAGGTGACAACTTCCTGAACAGAGCACCAACACCACAGAATCTAAGACCAACAATCAATAAATGGGACCTTATAAAACTGAAAACCTTCTGGAAGGCAAAAGACACTGTCATTCGAGCAAAATGGCAGCCTATAGACTGGGAAAAAAATCTTCACCAACCCCACATCTGACAGAGGGCTAATATTCAAAATTTACAAAGAACACAAGAAATTAAATGCCAAGAAAACAAATAATCCAATCAAAAAAATGGGGAACAGAGCTAAATAGAGAATTCACAAAGGAGGAATCCCTAATGGCTGAGAGACACTTGAAGAAATGCTCAGCATCCTTAATCATCATATAAATACAACTCAAGATGACTCTGAGGTTCCATTGCACACCTGTCAGAATGGCTAAGATCAATAGCTCAAATGGCAGCACATACTGGCAAGGTTGTGGAGAAAAGGGAACTCTCCTCCATTGCTTGTGGGAGTGCAGGCTTGTGAAACCACTATGGAGGTCATCCTGGAGATATCTTAGAGAATTTGGAATAGCTCTGCCTCAGGACCCAGCCATACCAATTCTGGGTATACACCCAAATGCCTCTTCAAGGAATCATAAGGAAGTTTCTTCATCTATGTTCATAACAGCCTTATTTGTAATAGCTAGAAATTGGAAACAACCCAGATGTACCTCAACTGAAGGATGGATTAAAAAACTGTGATACATCTACACAATGGAACACTACTCAGCTATCAGAAACAACAAAATAATGCAATTTGCAGCCAAATGGATAGAACTAGAGGAGCTCATCCTCAGTGAGCTATCCCAGACTCAGAAGGATGCACATGGCATCTATTCACTTATAGTGGAATTTTAGCCATATAGTACAGGATAACTATACTACAGCCACTTCACTAAAGAGAACATGAACATAGACTTTGTTACCTGTCAATGAGACATTTTACCCTAGTGGTGCTGCCTTGTAGGCCCCCAGTGTATGAGGAGGCTCTTGGCCCTCATATGAATGCTGAACTGGGTCCGGGGACTGTTATGTAGGGACACTCCACTCCAGAGGAATGGTATGGAAGGGATAGGGGGTAGAGGGTGGAAGGATGGGACTGGGAGGGTGGAAAGAGGACACTGTGATGGAGATGTAACCTGAAGTAATAAATAAATATTTTTTAAAAATGAAAAAAATTGCTCTCCAAATGTAGTGAAATGAGATGCAATGAGTAAATATTCCAAAAATACACATTTAAACTTTTACTGTTCAGGTAACCCAAGATGCAGGGATATATGATTTCCTATTCAAGGGAAAATAGAAAGATAATTATATTATAAATTATTTCTAGCAATGATTCAGGATTATTTTAAAATATAATATAATGTACCACAAGTATCTATTAGCATATAAGTATCTGTAATAATTGACTGTCAACTCTCAAACTTGTTTCTGAAATATAATGATTTCATTTCAGCCTAATTTATTTACAAAAGTGCTCAATGATCTGCCTCTGAGTTTTTACTTTTACTTCAAAAACGTATATTGTAGTTTACCTTCAAAATTAGCCTTACTTCAAGAACAAAGTGACCATAGAAACTGAAAGCAAATGTTTGGGTAATAATAGATCAAAGTAGTGCCTATTTTCTTGAGCTCCCTAAAGACATTTTGCTGTGGCATCATACCATCTGTCCAGTATTGTAATTGTGCTTAGGATGTTCAATTCCACACAAATTCACAAGCTTATTAATTGAGATAAAAATTATTCCCCCTTCTATTCTAAATAGAACCAATGAAATAATTTACATGAAACAGGACATCATTAAATAATTTTTAAAAAGCTACAGTTGAGTGGACAATCATAAAATACTCTGGGCAACACAAATGTGGAAGTCCATCCTTCATTTTATTCTGCATTTTAAATATAATGTTTTCATTTTTGCAACAAAAATAAGATATTGTGTAGTAAGTTTAAGTCAATGACATACATTTTCCAAAAATTATTTTGTAGAGAGACATTTACTACACTATTATTATAATTATTAATGTTTCCTCAAACAATAATATTTCTTATATGATATAAATTTTAGTTAAATATAATCTGAAATTGTTCTCAGAATTCTCTAATGACTGTAGTACATGTATTATAAATTCGAGTTATACCTTCATAGATACCTTTTTTAAAAAAAAATTATTACTTCAGGTTACATCTCCATCGTAGTGTCCTCTTTCCACCTATCCCAATCCTACCCTCTACCTCCTAGCCCTTCTATCCCTCTCCTCTGGAGTGGAGTGTCTCTACATAACAGTCCCCTGCCTCGGATCAGCAGTCATATGAGGGCCCAGAGCTCGTCGTACACTGGGAGCCTACAAGGCCCCACCACTAGGGCAAATTGTCTTACTGACAGGAAAATAAGTATGCTCACGTTCCCTTTGGTGCTTTCATTGTAGTATAGTTAACCATTTTATGGCTAAAATCCGACTATAAGTGAATAGATGACATGTGCATCCTTCTGAGTCTGGGTTAGCTCACTCAGGATGAGCTTCCCTAGTTCCATTCATTTGGCTGCAAATTGCATGATTTCCTTGTTTCTGATAGCTGAGTAGTATTCCATTGTGTAGATGTACCACAGTTTTTTAATCCATTCTTTAGCTGAGGGACACCCTGGTTGTTTCCAGCTTCTAGCTGTTACAAATAAGTCTTCTGTGAACATAGATGAGGAAACTTCCTTGTGATTTGGTGAGGAGTCATCTGGATGTATACCCAGAAGTGGTGTGGATGGGTCTTGAGGCAGAGCTTTTCCAGGTTTTCTACAATATCTCCAGACTGACTTCCATGTTGTTTTCAAAAGCCTGCACTCCCACCAGCAATGGAGGAGTGTTCTCCTTTCTCCACAGCCTGGCCAGCGTGTAGTGTCATATGAGCTTTTGATATTAACCATTCTGACAGGTGTGAGATGGAATCTCAGAGTTGTCTTGAGTTGCATTTCTCTGATGATTAAGGATGCTGAGCAATTCTTCAAGTGTCTCTCAGCCTTTAGGAATTCCTCCTTTGTGAATTCTCTGTTTAGCTCTGTTCCCCAATTTTTGGTTGGATTATTTGTTTTCTTGGCATTTAATTTCTTGACTTCTTTGTAGATTTTAGATAATAGCCCTCTATCAGATGTGGGGTTGGTGAAGATTTTCTCCCAGTCTGTTGGTTGCCGTTTTGTTCGAATGACAGTGTCTTTTGCCTTCCAGAAGCTTTTCAGTTTCATGAGGTCCCATTTATTGATCATTGGTCTCATAGATACCTTATTAAAAGTATAATTTTATGCTTTGTATCATAAACATCAACTGTATTTTTCCTCATGTTTGTAATTTATCCTCATCTCCTCTCCCATCCCGTGTGTATGTTTTTGTTTGTTTCTCTGTACTTGCTGTGTCTGCCTATGAGCAATTACACTGGCCAAAGAAGTATTCTTCTTTTCTATTTTCTGACTGTTCCATTGAGGCAGGATTTCTCTGGAAACCTGGAATTTTATTTTCTCACCAAGGATGAGATTGCAAATCCTAAGCATTTTTCCTGTCACCATTCCTCTGTTGTGTGGTTACAGTTGCACACAAGGCATCCAGTTTGTTATGTAGGTTCTGAGATCTGAATTCATGAGTTCTTAAACTCTTAGGCATCCCTTCACCCCTTTCCATCATTTGCTGTAATTTTGAACTCAGAAACATTCTTCAAAACCAATGTTTTTCTGGAAAAAGCAGAGCATTGCCATAGGCACACATGGACCATAGAAAACTATGAAAATATTCAAGAGGGCAAGACACAGGTTTATTTTTTTGTTTGTTTTAATTTTGTGGTTATAATGCAATAAGTTTTCTACCTTCCCATTCCTCCTTGAAAATTATCCCACATAATGTAATTTCTAGGTTCTTTCAAATCCATGACCTTTTTTCATTCAGTGTTATTACATGTGTACATGTATGTGTTTTACCATACATATTTCAAAGTATTATCTGCTCATTCTCTGTAATTTTACAAATATGAACATTTCCTGGATAACCATTTCATATTATATAACAAATTGTTGTGGTCTTTCCTGGGGAAGTCTATTTCTCCCATCCTCAAAATTCCTTAGTTGCCTGTAGTTCTTTGTGTAAGCTTGATGACTAATGGGTCTTCCCTACACACTTTGGCATGTCTACTGGAGCCATCATTCTACACTTCATGTTTGGGTTATCATGTTGGTGTCATTTCTGAGTGTATCCACTGATATTACAAAAGGATACATCTGACAGCAAACCCTAGATCCTCTGTTTCTTACTATTTTTTCTGTGCAATAAACAAATCAATATATTAATAAAAAAATTTCTGTGCTCTCTTCCACAATTTTCCCTGAGCCTTAGGTGTGAGAATCTTTTTTAGATTTATTCATAGGTACTAGGCTCCACAACCTGATTTTTGATTGGTTGTAGTTACTTATAGTGGCCTGATGCAAAGAAGAAATTCATTGATGGGAGTGAAGACCACACTTATCTATTAGTATAAGAGCAAATACTTAGATTGCTATTAGAAATTATGTTGGAAAATAACTTTTTATCACCAAACGTGATAAATGAAGATGAAGGGCTTAGATGTAACCGTCTTAGACATTTGGGCCAATAGACAAATGTCAGTGCCTTGGTGGAGATGCAAATTTTAATGAGTTATTCCACTGAGACTTTCTTACCTGAATTCCCTTAGAAAAAAAAATAATGCTATTCAGAATTTGTTAACACAGTATGCTCACAGTTCAGATGTGTAAAGCATGGGGAGCATGTCAAATGGAAATGAATTCCTTATGGTTTTTATTGAGTCTTTTTATTTCCTTAAAATAGTATTTATCTCTGGTAGACATGAGCTCTCTTTCTCTGTCATTACCATGCTGTTTTCATATAGGTCTGAAAGCAATTGGCTTTCAAGGAGGCAGGAAAGATAGTTCTAGTTTTTTCCAGTTAACTAGCTGTGGAGATTTTATTATTGCTGGAAGATACTAAGTAATTCTAGAGAGAAATACCATTTTTAGAGAAGAGAACAATTCCCCCCATGCACATATGTTTGTATGTATATCTGTGTACTAAAATGATAAAATGATGTGAATTATGAAGGCAAATATAATATTAAATTACAAAAAATGATTATAAGAACATAAATTCTGGGGAAAGGCAATCATTAAGCCAGCATGTTCATGTTCATGTGTTTGCTACAGGAGATATAGGGGCAAGATACTCTTTATTATCACTCAAGGGTATAGCTGGAAAATATATATATATATGAAAAATGACTACATTTAGGCAAGTAACAGAATTATTGAAGTTGGCAGATGGTAAACATATTTTTCACACATGATCTGATGGCATATTGAAAACCCTTTCTTATCTATATAAAATCCATGGGGTAATTTACACTAGTCTATCTGATATTGGAGAAGTGTTTTCTGAATGGTGATTTTTATCTGAAGACGTGATTTGCCTAGAGTAGATTAAGTGTTATAGCTATGGATTTATTACACCCATTTACCCTCAAGCATATGCCTGGACCCCCTTTTTCATTGACGATGCAGTTTTATGACTATTATTTTCCAATAGGCACATATAGTATATATAAATTATTTCCTTTTCTTCTGCCCTGCTTATGACTGACTGCTCATTAGGAATTGTGCTTTATGCATTCACACTTGCAACTCCTTGGAGATATCACAGTTGTTTTCAATTGAAAGCCATTACTTAGATTTTGTTTGGTTTTGCTAAGAGCATTTTACTACTAAACCTTTTTCTATATTTGGAACTTTGAAAGGTAGTCACCCTAATCTTCCAAGGAGTACTACTTCTATGTCTAATTGAGCAGTAAAGTTAGAGGCGCATTACACTAATTATGTTGACAAGTGCACTTGAAATCAATAGATTAATTCAGTTCCCAGCCACTGGCATAATAAGTACCCCTTACACAAACCAAAAATACAAAGGAAAATATTAAATGTACCAGGAATAGGTAATTGATTATTACCAATTTTACTTCATTTTCAATTGTCATTTTTATTGTCCTAGAATATTCATTGGTACTGTGTCAATTACATTATTTTTTAAAGTATATTTATTTATATTTTGATATTTATGTATATGTGTGTATCTTCATGAATATATTGGATTATATTAGTATCCAATACTAGACAGTATTGGAGCCCCTTACTGGACTTACCTCTGATTGTGATATTCCATGTAATTATGGGAACAAAAAGTCATCAAAACAGTAAGAGTGCTCTTAATACCTGAGCAATCTCTATAGTTCCAAGTCATGCTAATTTTGTACATAATGGCTTCAAATTATTTGAAAATAATAAATTCCAGGTATTGATCCCTGAAATTTAAAATGACGTATAAAATTCCCTTGTGTGCAAACAACCATTTTAAGGTACTTAAATTATGTGAACCAGATCAAATTATATACATCTATGAGTAAGACATTTTAAGTAACATAGAAAAGCCACTGTGCTGCATGAAAATAGGCTTTTGAGTATAATATTATTTACAAATTATCCCAAAAAGAGCCATGTGTATTTTCTAAGCAGAACTGTTTTCTCAATAATTTATAATGGCTGAAGTTTGTCTCTACCTCTTTCCAACTGAAGATACCTTAATGATGGATAAACTTGAAAATATAGTTTCATGTTGGTCATCTGCACCAGAAATTATCATGAACGAGATAAAAAGGGAAAGCAAATTTTTTAAAAGAAAAAAATAACTAAAAAATTCTCCTTTCTATTTTAATGAGTAAGTGATGATATTGAGGAACAGGGGACAAGAAATGAGAGTGACCTCAAGGACTAGGCATTCTCTAGAAACTGAAGATGGTTTCAGACTGAAGTCTACAAATGCTTAACTTTGTTGTTTAATAACAGGTAGTGAATGGTACTGAAACCGAGTCAATGTGAAACAAATTATTTTCTAGAAAATCATTAACTCCTTTGATGTAGCACCAAAACACCCTTGCAGAAAGCCTAAGAAATCCTTGGACCTCCAACCTACAGGAAGATAATATTATGTTATGTTAAGGAGCTGTGTTTTAGTTACCAGAAAGTTCATGCAGCTATAAAATACCAGCAGATATAAAGTATATAAAATTATAATATACACTTATGATATAAAAGGCCTTTTGTGTGTGGTCAAATTCATGTACTGTAACCTTCTACCAAACATTTTATTGTAGTTCACTGATGCTACATACACAGAATAGCATAAGCTGGGTAGTTTATAACACAAGTTAATTTTTCACACTGTTTTGAAACATTCAAGAACATGCGGTATATTCATTGATGTCTGGTGCAGAATTATTTCCTGTCCTGTACAATAATGCCGTTTTATAGTGCGCAGGTATAAACATGAGATGGAACTCTGGAAGGCGAATGCAAGAGAGGGAGGAGGAACAGAGAAATCCGAAGGGGACAAGAACATCACATGAATATCAAAAGAACCAACCAATATAGACTCCTAGAGTCTTACAGAGAGTGAAATACCACCACCACCACCATCAGCAACAACAACAACAAAGGCCCCATACACATGTATAGATGATAGGCAACTTGGTATACAGATCCCTTAGCAAATGGAAATAGGTAGCCTGTCTCTGTCATGGACTTAGTTGCCTGTTATTGGAACTCCTTATCCTAGCTGGGTTGCCATGTCAACCCTCAGTGGAAGAGGAAACTCATAACACTTATGTGACTGTCACACACTGAGGGGGTTGATATGTGAGGTACTCCCTTCATCTGAAGAGAAGGGGAGGGGAGAGGGAGCTGTGATCGAGATGTAACTTAAATAAATTTAAATAAACTCTAGGATTTCTGTTGTAAGGTTACTAATCTTTTTTTTTTGTGAGAAATCAATCTGTAATGTCTAATCATTTTTCCAAAGACCAAACTTTGTTAACATCATATATGGGATTAAACTATTACAATGAATTTTGACAGTGATACACAGTACTTACTTGTCATGAAAGTAGAGTCCATTTGAAGAAGATTCATACTTTTATCAAGATTTATTAGGGGTTTGTCTTCAGTGTCCCCCCTTTGAGGACGTAGAAAGCTTTATCTATGAAACACAAAGTGTGTTTAAACTGCCAATTAAATATTCAAGTGCTTTAATCTTGAATTTCCTACCATGCAGCATGCTCCTAGATTATCAGCGTTTAAACACACAGAGTTTTGGTATTTGTTATAGCAGTGTGAATATGAGAATAATACATTCAAAATTTATTGTTTCTAATTTGATTAGAATATATAGAATACATATGAATATGTCAAAATGTCATACCAAAATCAATATAGCCTTACACTATATTAAAAATCCAAATTTTTTTTTCATTGTAAGTTCAAAATTTATGTATAGAAATAAATTGAAATGAAATGCGCTGAACATATCAGATAAATCTATTTATATGTCTGTAATAGTTTTCTTATTGGAAAAAAGTGTCAAAAATAAATTTGATAAGATGTTGATTTCTTTTAGCTATAATACATATTGATCTGAAAATGTCACAAAAATTTATGTCTGAATTTGTCTGTATATAAGGTCCTCCATCTAATGGGATTAAAAAAATCTTTACTATGAAAATCAACTAGTGGAACAAGTGAAGTAGTTACAGGTGAAAAGTAAATATAGGAATAATATTTATGAATGCATTAGGTGATTGATTCAGTCTCTACCTTCATTTGTAATCCCATTCCAACAGGTCTCAAAGTTCTTATATATACCATGAGTTTAACTGAAAAGGTCTCAGAAATTTTGTAATAAAGTTTGATGTTGTACCTTGATGCAACAAAGTCAAACTTCAAACTATAACTAGGTTCAGGTGAGTAAGAATAAACCTATATTTCATAACTTAAATAGAAAAACAATTGTTAGGTTCTTAAAGTGAAAACAAAACGACATAAAAAAGATGTACATTTTCTAAAACAGAAAAACAAATTGATTTGGGTCTGATATATTGAAATGTTTAGGTACATTTTATAGATTCTAGTGTAGTGAAGATCAATAAATTTTGAATGTATTCATCTCAGAAACAGATTGTGAAATAAACATGGATTGCCTATCAAAAGAATATATGTTTTATGTCAAAATAGGTTTCTCTATAAAAGGGTATCTAGTAAATTTATTGGCTTCTACTCATGCCACAGATATATTAGACTGCAATGTACAATTTCAGATAGCAAATATCTGACATGTGAGAAAACACTTAAAGGTTTTTAATATATTTGGAGCAGTTAATTACCTAAATAATGTAGTTATGCATATTGCTTTTGAATGATATTATTTTTGATGAGGTCAAAACAAATAAAAACCATGAAACTTATCTTAGGTGATTTTTGGTCAAGAATATCTTCTCTATTTTCTGTATGTACTAAGTAATATACAACAGTCTCCAGTACTTCTGTACTGAGTGAGCTTATTGGGCATTATGGTCACAAACCTATGTAATTGGAGAGTATTTTAGACTTCTTATTTCAATATACTGATCAAATGTTTTTGATAATACTTAAGTATTTGACTAATCCATATACAATATTCTCTTTTATAGTTTTTTCTCAGTAAATTATTAAATTTGTAGATAAATTTAAATTTAGTTTAACTGAAAATGTTATAACATACCCTAGATTTCTCTAAATTCAAAAATAGTCCCATGTATTCAGTGACTAAATCAATATTCATTCAAATAAAATATATTAACATCTACTGCTTAAATCTAATGTAAAAGAAATAAAATAAGAAGGTTGCAACTGAAACCAGATATTGCAATTTATTAGCAGTGTATTTATTGTGGTTTACTATTACAAAACAAATCAATGGTTGACTCCTTCACTCTTGATTAAGAATGGATATGGCCATCAGTAGGTAGCAGAGAGATAAGGCTATATCTATATTCAGTGTTTTGACCTATGAACATCTGAATGAATAGTAGCCTAACACTCCTAGAAAAAAAACAAAAAGCAAGCTGGATACCAATACCACTTTGGTGCTATGGGGCAGCCTGAGATGACTACAAGACCAGAACCAGGGAAGCACTAGATGAGATTCCAGGACAGGAAACAATATAGAAACTAGAAGAACTCTGCCTGGCCCTGCATGTGTGTGTTGTGGGTGAGCCATCCCTGAGGGAGTGAGTATGGGAGAGCCAGTCCTGCCTTTTGTCTGCTATGTGGTAGTGTTGGTTAGGGAGATCTGCCCTCCCCTCCCTTTTGCCCTCACCATCATTGGCCAACAGGGGTACTGGCCCAGATGGGCTTACAAGAGCAGGAGAGCTGTCCCTTCCCTCATATGCTGCAGCACTCAGGAGAGCTGGCCCTGCACCTTTCCATAGTAGAACTGGCCATGCAACTGGGAATTGCAGGTCCAGAACCAGAACATTGAATTGTACCACCCCAACATCTACCCCATGGATGAACTTCTAGAGTGCAAGAAGAGGTCAGTTCCACAACTCAGGACTGCAGGATCTCCATGACACAGGACAGTTATGGCATATATGAGAGGAGTTCCAGTGAGGTTCCTGTACTGATGGAGTAGCAGCAACCAGGGGTCCCATACTAGACCAAGGAGTCATAATGAAAAATTGCAAGCAAAAGGTGTGGACAAAAGGGAATATTGTGGGATACTTAGATATACTGCAGCTTCCTCAATGAGCTGTTTTTTTTTTTTTTTTCTGGGACAGATTGCAATGGTGGAGGGTGGGTCTGGGGAAGGTGGGAGAAGGGAGGGAACAGAGTACATGATGTAAAATTCACAAAATATTTTTTTTTTAGTTAACAAAAAAGAATAGATATGGCTTTACTATCTCCATTTGAAATTCGAGTAGTTAAAGTTAAGATGTAAGAGAATATTATGGGTTGAGTTCTTTAAGAGGTGATTTAAGTCAGGAGGACTCCTCTGGCTAGAACAGGAGTCCTCCTGACTTAAATCACCCCTACTAAATCCTTCCAAAAATGCTTTCATGCAGCATACTCTTGCATCAGTTTCCATATGAAACTACAGTACCTAGCTGAGAAGATCCAGAAACATTGGATTGATGTTGGAGACAGAAGTAGTCCTCACTAGAGAGCTAAACGGGAGAAGGGCTTGATCTTAGACTTCCCTGTCTCTGAAACAGAAATAGTGGGAATATTTTTTATTAATAAAAAGTCCAACCTGTAGCAATTTATTTAAGTAGCTCAAGCTAAGAAAATAGGGCCTCATGCTGTTTTTTTTTAAGCAAAATAAAATAAAACCCACAAGTTTTCAAATTGTAAGACAGAGTCAAAATAAAAAGTGTGTGTATATGAGAGCTCTCAAATGATCATATTAATCTTTATTATACATATATAATATTCATATTATATATGTAATGTACAATATAATTAATATGATAGATTATATGATTATTCTTATGGGTATATTCAGAAAAACACAAGATGAAGAAATAAAGTAATTTTGTTGTCCATAGTAAACCTGTCATGAAGATTCATAAGGCAATAGCTTCCACTCAGAGTTCCTAGAAGTATGTTTTAAATAGTTTCATTTATTGATCTTGAGGTCTCATGAAATCTCTCTAAGACATTAAAACTGGATCCAATTCACTCTGCCATACTGGGGTTCATATACTGTACTAGAAAACTCATAAGGCTACAGAAAATATAATCATTTGTACCACCCAGAGGAATTTCAACAACTCCTGAGACACCTGGATGTTATCCAGATATGTATTTACTATTGAGAAGTAATAAAACAATTTAAAGAATTATTTCACCTATTTGAATTATTCTCTGTATATTTATCAAAAAAGTTAAGATATTAAAGACTGCCTTTTAGTTTCAGTTTTACAACATTTATGTTACTTTTCAAAACCATAAAATGAATTCCACAAATTTTTTTTAATAATTTATTTTTTATTTCTTCAAGTTACATCTCAATCACAATCCCCTCCCTACTCCCCCCTCCAGTCCCACCCTTCCACCCTTCTCCCCCTCAGCCCCACCATCCTCTTCCCTTCTTTTTTTTTTATTTTTCCCCCCAACAGCTCTCCCTTTCAGTCCAAATAATGGTTCTTTTTCTTATAACTATAAATACAATACAAAACAACAGAAATAAATAGGCCATGATTATAAGAGTTATATGGCTTAGCATACATTCCCAATGTCCAGTCCATATGTATTTGGCACCTGACTTTAACATTCTACTATCTAACCATCTCCATGAGTTTAAAGTTCTATATCTAACTCAGCTTTCATACTAACTTGCCTCATAATTTTAAAAATATCTTCTTAGATCCAGAATTCCACAAAATTTATGCAATATAAAACTCTTTGGTCATTCATCTCATCACTGTGAGAGCAGTC
This sequence comes from Lophiomys imhausi, assembly GCA_907164525.1. NCBI lineage: Eukaryota > Metazoa > Chordata > Mammalia > Rodentia > Muridae > Lophiomys > Lophiomys imhausi. The sequence goes on from CAJQZJ010031536.1 coordinate 10,222,921, forward strand.
AAAAACAAAATGAATAAAGGGTAGACAGTTTTAGAAATATCTGTCCATAATGACAAGAAGAGTTAAGTGGAAAAAGAAAGCTCAAGTCATTATGGGCCAAGAGACAGAATGATGAAGAGGATAGAGACCAAAGCAAGACATACTCCCACAGACACACCTTTCCATGAAAATATCCTCCACCTAAATTTGTGGTACCTTTATGAATGATGCTGTTATGCAGTGAACATGCCAAGTGATAAATTAATACATTGGTTAAGCCAGAAAACTCATGAAGGTGAAAAGAAAGAATCAATCCCAGGGTTGTTCTGTGGCCCACACACACACATGCATACATCCACACACAGTCATGCACTGCCATGGCACACAACCCACTAATGCCATACAAATGAACAATAATAAAAGGTAGGTAAATGAATAAAAAGACTGTCATAGGGTAGAGAATCTCAATGATAGACCAATGTAGTAAATAATCCCAAAGTAATTTTTAAAAATTTAAAAATGAAACAAAAAGACTAGATATATAATTTGGTGGATGTATTTGCTTAGTATTCTGGTTACTTTTAATTGCTAACTTACAGATGTAGAATCTAATGGAGCAATCGCCTCTAAAAATGTCAGGAGGGGAATTTTTGTATCATGCACTAATTGAGGTGGGAATAGTTCCCATAGTAGTTGGAAACATTTCCAACTCATAGGATCTGAACTGTGTAAAAAGAAAACAAAAACCAGACAAGCATGGGGGGGCAGCCTTTTATTCTGTTTGCAGTTTGCTAATGAAATGTCACCAAGTAATATGAACACCTGTTTCCTTGGCTTCCTTGTCATCACAGAATGGACCCTTGAACTATGAGTTGAAATCAATACCTTCTTCCTTGTGTGCTTTTGTCAGACTGTTTAATCACAGTTAAAGGAAAAGAAACAAAGGTATTTAGCATGTATGAGGTCGTGGGTTCATCCTGTAGTTTTGTAAAGTTGAAAGGTATCTGCCTATTCTGCTGCATATACAATAATACACAACAATGTTTGAAGAATGAGTGTCTTATAAGCTTTAGATATGTTTATGAGGCCATTTTATCATAGCTGTAGATATGGTATGTTTCACACATTATCTAAGTTTGCCCAATTACATATGACTTCTTCTTGAAATGTGCTTAGGGACCTTCTAGTATGCATTATAACCACTTCTTTTGATGTGAGATTATAGAACATTAATAAATATGATTTATATAAACATAACATATTTTTGCCATATATACACAATCCCCTTCTGACATTTTCAAAGACCATTGGCACATGATATTCTAAATCTGTGAAGTTAGCAATTAAATGTAACTGAGACACTAAGTAAATACATCCCTCAAGCTGTATTTATAGTCTTTGTGTTTTATATTGTTATTGTTTGTGTGTATGGCATGTATATATAATGTTTAAAAGTTTACTTTTACTTCTATTGTTTAGTACAATATTTCAAAATAAGTATGCATCATTTATTTTCTGTTTTGTGTCAGTAAAACATCTTTTTGCAAAAATTTGAGAATGCATACATTCTTTACCACATGGTTACAGAATAAAAAATGCAGAAACAGGAATTATTCTGGCAACAAAATTATTTTTGCCTATCAAATAACCATAGATAAAATTTAAAATGTTCATATCTAATTTTATATATTGTTAATATAACTTTAGCTGTTACTGTTAAATTTGCTTTGGAAATAGCTGACAAATACAAAAGGTTGAGTAAGTTGCTTTAGATATTTACTTTACATGTTTCTTTTAGCAATATATTTCAATTCCATTTGTCCATCCATAATAGAAAATGAATTGATGGATAATAAAGACGTAACCTGGATAAAAATATAAAATGAATTAGGTATTTGCCTAAACAATGAATTACAAGAATTAGTATTGAAAGCAGATTGCTCAGTATAGTTAATAAAAAGGATGTGATACTACCATATATATAATTACATATATTCTACTTATAATTATGTATTTATAACATAACATATAATATATAATGCTAAATATAGTAGTATTTAAGTTAAAAGGATACTTAATTCTGTTTATTAAATGAATTTAATATAACTAAATATATGCTATGAAAAATTAATATAGTATAGAAACAATGTTAATATTTAACATGTAGCTAAAATTTATTTTTACTGGGTACATGGATGATCCAAAATATTTTTTTCATGCAAGTGAGTATTTCTACTCAAGAATTTTCAGAAAATTTTTATGTCTGAAGACATGAATAGTAACTCAGAAACACAGAATAATTTTTAATTCCTGAGAAACCATAAATGCTAAGATGCAGATTATTTGCAACCTTATTTTATCTCTCAATTCATCATGAAAATTACAAGTTGCTGAAATCTGACAAATTATTGATTTGGTAAGTAGGAATCAGTCAATTTGCTTTTCCCAGGCTTGGATGTGCTCAATTGAAACAGAGAGATAGTAAAGACTCTTTTCCAGTGAATTTCTGTAATGCTATCATTTGTAGTAATTTATAGAATAAATTTGTATTCATCCAAATTTTTCTGGAAGATTTTGTTTTGACACTGTTCAAGAAATCTTTCAGGAATTTTAAAATTTTATTTATTTATTGCTTCAAGTTACATCTCCATCATAGTGTCCTCTTTCCACCCTTCCCAGTCCCACCCTCCAACCCTCTACCTCCTAACCCTTCCACCCCAATCCTCTGGAGTGGAGTGTCCCTACATAACAGTTCTCCGCCCCAGTTCAGCATTCATATGAGGGCCAAGAGCCTCCTCATACACTGGGGACCTATAAGGCAGTACCACTAGGGAAAACTGTCTCATTGACAGGGAGAGAAAAAAAAAGTCTATGTCCATGTTCCCTTTGGTGTGTTGGTTGTAGTATAGATATCATGTACTGTATGGCTAAAACCTGACTGTAAGTGAATAGATGGAATTTTTTAAAAATAAGTTTAAAAATATAGAAAATATATAAAAATATTTTTGTAAAAAACGCTATGATGAAAAATAAGGAAAATTGATGGAGCACTCTGTATTGCATTGATAGGACCAATGGATGAAGGTAAAAGTACTCAAACAAAAACAAAACTAAAAACTAAAACAAAGTTTTAGTAAAGAAAACATACTGTAGATGAAAACATAATAGTCATTTCCCAGGGAAACAAAGAAGTGCACACTTGAGAGACAATGGATTTATTTTATTGACGTTAACAGAGGTTAACTGGTTTCTTTTCTGTGCCTTTTAAGTGGAGTTGTATTTTGATAAAGTTCAAAGGTTTTTTTCCTAAGATAATAAAGTCTATAATAACATCTACTCTTGTCTAGGACAGGATATTTGGGATGAAGGAGCTACATAGTTAGGAATTAAGCTTGAATTTCTTTTTGTATTCAGAAGGCATCATAAGTCACTGAGTCAGGTTCTCAAAGTTAGGATTTGATAGTTATAGAGTGGTGGGCTCTGATCTTTATTTATGTAAAAAGATTAAATACTAAGAACATTAATTATTAACTTATGATTAATTTATCTGTATTATACTTTTCAATCATTTAATAATTATTCATAAAATATCTAAAATATATAACAAAAATTAAATCACAGATAGAAAATAGTGTAATTGTACCAACTGTTAGATTACATTGAACCCCCATAAATCAAGTTAAAATATTGTTTACTTTCCTATATTTGACTTCTTATATGAATATTATATTAAATGCATTTTACCTATTTTGGTATGATTCTTTGGTATAGGCATATTAATTGTCAGTATAAATCCAGATCTATCTACTATGGCAGTAAATAGTATAACTTTTCCTTTATTTCAATTACATACAGAAGTCTGAAGACCTATTCACTGAAGCTATCAGTGTATTTATCTATAACAGCTGCTAGTTTTCACTTTGAATTTGAAAACTTCAGTCTCCTTGATGACAAGTTTTTCAAGCTTTACCCAAGTTATGCTAAGGCAACTTAATTCTCAATGAGAAAAAGGAAGAAAAGGAGCTGGATTTTACTTACCAGTTTTTCTACCAAAACTGTTGTTGATAGCAGACCATGTTTCCCATGCTAAGATAAATATAGAATAATGAAATTCGAGTTCTATTTCAATTAATGAAAAAGATAGATTTCCTGGAACAATGATCTTTTAGATTCTATATTTGGTGTTTGAGTGAGATGATCCCCTTTGCACAGCAAAAATAATTATATTTGGGACTACCAAGCTTTGTCTTCTGGTGAAGTGTTTGTTTCTTTGTCTTTCAAGGCAGGGTTTCTCTGGGTAGCCCTGGCTGTCCTGGACTCCCTTTGTAGACCAGGCTGGCCTCAAACTCAGAGAGATCTGCCTGTCTCTACCTCCTGAGTGTTGCAATTAAAGGCGTGCTCTGCCACACTCGGGTTTCTGGTGAGTTTTATTGCATAATAATGAAAGAAAACTGCCATCTTTCAAAGTCATATGTATTTTCATCTCTTCTTGAATTGCGACAGAATATATTTCACTTACTGATGTTTTTCTGGTCCTGGGACATTAGAAAATGAAATTATTTACTATGTACATTTGCATTTTTTCTTTTTCATGAGATTGTTATTCTGGCACACATAATGTTCCCATTTCCTTTTAGGATTAGAAGCATTTCTCATTATTGAATTCAGATTTCTAAATGTGCAACACTAAAATTATTCAAGACAACAGTTTTACATGTATAACTTATCTTATAATTCTTTACATCAGTAGTCTAAGATAGCTTTTGATTTGGGTTTTTAGATTATTGGAGCCTAAATCAAATATTTAGCCAGGGTGAGCAGTTATCTCAAAAATAAACTGCTTAAAATTAATCCTAGTTGTTGAATTCACATTCTTGTATTTGGAAGACTGAGGAGCCCGTTACCTGATGTTACATGTAGGAACTACTCTCAGTTCCTAAATACCTAGCTTTCATGGAACACAAACCTTCGTTCTTTACATTTCTAATTTCCATTTTCCTTATCATGAAGAACATATCCCCTGTTTTAACAGGACAGTGTGATTCCATCAGACCTATCTTCATTATAGAGGAGAGTGTCTCTATTTTTACATGAAGGGAATGGTAATTTTAATTAGGCATATGAGCTTCCTTTCATCATGATACACAAAATGTTTCAGGGCATGATATCTCATATTTACAGTAACCTGAAATAGGCTAGAAAAAATCTTCAGGATAGAATGCATTCTTGGAGCACAGCCTACAGACAAGAATTCTAACCAATCTTGCTGTATTCAGTCCTTATCAATTTTCTCTGACTGCATGTTAATTGCTGCCTTCATTGGACTGGGTTCCTCTGGGTTTTGGAATAGCTGTGTGCTTTCACAGCAGCCTTATCAACAGAGAAGTAGGTGCTTGCTTTTCCAGCTCTGCTTCATTGCCTCCAGGGCTCTTTGTTGTCCACTCCAGAATGCTAAGGATAAGGACGTCACAAATTTGCTGTCTGAGTATGTGTTCCATTTCTTCTTTTTTTGTATTCATGAAGTACAATGTACTTGGCTTTTAAATGCTATCAGGGATGAATACATCAATCAATGTCCATGTCATTTGCTTCAGGCTGTATTTCATGGTAATTAGGCACTAATGAGAAGTGCACACAGATTGTGAAGTAGTGTACATAAAGCCAGATAAACCAAGCCTCCTTTGAGTTCAGATTTTACAACTGATTGTTTAATAATAACAAAAACTCTCTAGTTAGGCTATAAAAATATTCAGTCACATTCCCAGAGGAAGTGTATAGTGATTGCACTCAAACATGTATTAAGTTATTGAAAAGAGACATTCAGACAGATAGAAAACAAGTGAAACATATAAAAATTACTGTCCACATCTTACATTGCTATACATGTGATTTTACCGTTACTACAGCTACACTGTCTCCCTATCCTCCCCCAGCACCCAACTCTCTCGAAAATATATGAGACCCAACAATGATCTGTTTAGATGTGCACACTCCCTTGACAGAACTTAAGAATTCCAATAAAAATGCACATAAGACCATCATTATAATTTTATAACTTATTTCTATGTTACTTATGATTATGCTTGAGCTAAATATGCAATTATTAAAAAGTATGTATTTATGAAGTGCTATGTTGTATTTCTATTCATATAGTTATTTGAATTTTAAATCACAGTATATCTAGTATTAAGTTATTTCTCATTTATATGATGAAAGCCATAAATGTTTTTGGTACGTATGATTTTCTGTCATTATTTATAGGCATATCTGTGATTTGGAATGTAACTGATCCTCGAAATGTCCACATATTGATGTGTGAAGACTCTGGTGCTATGGAGAAATGGTAGAATCAATATAAGGCAGGGGTCTGTGGGAAGACATTAAACCTTTGGGAGTAGGTATTTGAAAGGTATATTGGGATCATGAGCCCTTTCTATTTCTATTTTCTTTTTACTACAATAAAATGACAAAGTCTCATCTACAAAGAACATCTACCATGATGTACTTTTACACATAAGTTACTTCCCATCTACTACATAACTTCCCATAAGTACAGTCTGTTATTCTCTAAATGATGATCAATCTTGAATCTCTGTACTTATTGACATTTATTGCAAAAGAACTTCCTTGATGGGAGTTTAGAGCTGTACTAACCTATGAGTATAAAGAAGACCATCATATGTCAGCATGAATTTTCCAAACAATAATAAATGTGATTTAAAGGATTGTCAATAATATGAATTAATATGTATTTAATAAAATAAGTTGGGACTTCAAATTTTAAATAATTAATATAGTACAATGATAGACAATGGAAATGAGTATGATCCTGGAACAATAGAAGGCATTTAGTATACAAATGACCTGACTATTTGCATTGAGTAGTTCTGGTTAGAAATATGAACACAATGAAAGCAGATTTTCAATGATAGGAAAATTTAGGACAGAGGTGATGGATGTTATTGTGTCAGCGAATAAAATGTCTTATATATTTCATCCTTTGTCATTTGATTACTTATTACCCTACCATTTCTCACTTACACAAACATGCTTTTAAAACATAACTATATCAAAGTTCAAGAGAAAATTATGGACTATTTGGCCAATCAACTTTCTCTTTGACTAGTGACTGATATTGCTAAATGTCTATTAGGTTACTCTTGAACTTATAAAAGACTAGGTATAGAGGTTGGGGATATGGGAATAGGGAAAATACTCATTACTCAAGCATAATAACTTGAGTTTGAATCTCAGATCCACTAAAATGTTAGCCATGCTTATAATCCAAGTGTCATCAATGGTTGAAATAGGTGTGGTCAGTGGGGCTGATTGACCATCAGCCTAACTACATGTTAAGTGAAAGACGTGCTTTCAAGGGAATTAGGCAAAGAGTGATGAAGCAGGATAACATATGTCTTTCTCTTTCTGTGGATTTTATGTGACACACCTGCATAAACTCACACACAAAACTGTACATAAACCAACCAACCATATATATTACATACGTGCACACACACACACACACACACACACACACACAGAGAGAGAGAGAGAGAGAGAGAGAGAGAGAGAGAGAGAGAGAGAAGAGAACACATAGATATGATACATATAAATCCTCTGGGAAAAGTAAAAGCCTGTCTTACTAAATTAATAACTCTTTTAAACTGTAAAAACTGTCAGTGTAACATAAAATGGGAAGATAGAACATAACAACAAAAGAGAAACAATTGCTTTAGAAATAATTCAAGAAGAGGCTGATGCAACCATTCCTGATATTTAATCACTTTATTGATTTACTCTACTGCAGGATGTTTTTCCTTATAATACACCAAATATTAGCATTATTTATATTTTAAAGTAAAGCATGTTGTATGATATGTTTATCTTATATTCATATTATTTATTAAGTTCTGTCCAACTTAATCTTTAAAACACGATGATGGCCTATAATTTCATGGTAAAATATAATTGTATTTTTCTTATTCTGTAGAAATACTGAGTTGATGAAGGTTTGAACTAACTTGAGCATGTTAACTCAACAATAACAGCTTTAAATATAGTCACTAGGCTAGGTCTGGAATTAGCCCTTTACATCACATGGATCAGTGTCATGAATTTATGAACTATACTTTACTGATTAACAGAAGTTGTCTTTTAAGGTTTAAGGTAATTTGTTCCTTTTGAAATTGGTTTAAAGTAAATCAAAGAAGTAAGAACTAACCCCACTAAATACTTATGCTTAGAAAGTAAGAGAGGAAATGAAAGAGCATTTAAATTCTTTTCTCCTAGTCATGATGCCCTTTGATCTCCATTTTTTTTTTATGTGCTCCATGTTTCCTTTGACTAAGAAGGGGGCTGATTAGGTGTTCTACTTTCATGTAATCAAAATAAAGTGTGAGAGGAATCAAAACTCTTTAGTACAAGATTGGTAAATTTTATTCCCCGATTCAAGTTAAGCAAAATTTAATGTAATAATAATTCAAGAGATAAGTACTCATGAATATTAACTTCTAGTATGCATTAGTTCGTACAGCAAATATTTATCAATATCCATTTTTATTCCAAGAATCTTTCTAGCTATTTTATAGGTACAGACCGTGGCGGAGGGGGGGGGAATAGAAATGATTCTGGACTTGTTGAAGTATTAGCAGAGGCAGTGGTAATTTTTAAAATGTAAAGATACTCAGCAAAATGCTATGCAGAAATAATCAAGACAAAGCACATAACATATATAGAAAACCTGGCTAGTATTTCTGTATATTGGTATTTCAGGTGGCTGTTTATTAATAATGTTCAAAGATGACTCATTGTTAAATCACTATTGAATAAACACCCAAAGGAGTGAGTGAGAAAGTTGGAGAGATCATTTGTTGGTTAAAAATTGTATTGTTTTTGCCAAGGCTCTGAATTCAAATCCCAGCATCACCTATGTAGAGCACCTAACAGGATTGTAAAACTCAGTTACAAAGGGTTGTCTGACAGCTACAGTACATCTATTCTCACTCATGTAATCCATCCTACCACTACACATATTATTTTTTTTTTTAATCTTGGAAAAAATGTTGAAATAAAAAGTGGGAATATTTGTTCATAGATTTTGCTATGTAGGAAAAGAGCCCAGTGCTTAAATATTGATATGGAAGCATATTTTTTAAATCCTAACAATGTCACTATTGCTATTGAGTAGCAAAATATTCCCTGTCTAACAGCCAGATGTATTCAAAAGGAGGAATTGACAGTTAATGGCTTCTGGAGTGGGTCAGAGATTGTGTGGAATTACACAGAAATAACATCAAAAGTTTCACTGTATCTGCACAGAGTTGAAACTCATTTTACAGTAAGGGATTAGACAGGATATGGCATGTAAAGTACATTTTATTAATGTGATTTAAGGCAGTGTGATTCTCTTTAAGGATTTATCTATGCATCATAGAATATTTACAACATTCATCTTCTATCTGATAGCCTATGAACAATTTTGACTATGAAATATATCAAGTCTTTTTAAAATATTAAATATCATTATAATTATTTTAATAAATTGCTAAACATTTTCCAGAAAGAAATAAAACCATTTTAGGAACCCAAAAGCTATTTGTGATGTCAGTTTCTGTTTGGTTCTTCAGTATGACATCCATTCAATGTAATGCATTCCAAACAGAAAATCTCTCCAGCCATGAAGTAAATGCACTTCACAGTGACATTGCAACTCCATCTTACTGTTGTCTGAATGATTTCGATTAGAAAATGGAACACCAACAATAGTGTTGGGGTAAAACGAAACCTTTGTATATTGATGTTGGTAACATAAATTATTTAAGACAGTATTAAAGCCAGTAGGGATGTTTGAAAAACTACTAAATACAAATATTGTATGACACAACAAAAACAATACAACAGAGATACCTGCAAATGCTTTAAAAAAGGAAAGAAAGAAAGCAATAGAGCTCTATTTTTATATTAACACAGTGGTAGGATTGATTGAATTTCAACACACTTTAAAAACATAACCACCATACTGATTATATACATGAACTCAAAGTAACTGTAGTTGCCTTTCCAAGGGCTTCACAGTACTAGACCCCTCAGTAAAACATAAAGGAGGGAAAGCGGTTCATGAGACCAGTTGTATTCAGAAGGAGGTATTGATAGTTGATGACTACTGGAGAAGTAGGAGACTTACCCACTATGTTATAGCCATTGGTGAGTTACTGAGTGAATAACTTTGTATGTAGAGTTAAATGCACTGAGTCACAAAGCATAAAGGATAAAGACCTGAATGTGAAATGGAGATTGGGTGGGAGGTGAATGGTGGTAGATGTAGTGACTTAAGAAGGGCTTCTGAAAAGCAGACTCTGAAAGGGCGTGCAGAGCAGCCTGGAACCTGGCAGCACATAGTCCTGGACAACCAATGAGAAGGCACTCTGCAAGCTTGGGAAACTAAAAATATCTTATGGCTTGGCATTGCTTGGACACTAGAAAGATCTGAGATAAAATGGGAAGAGTCCAAGTGAAAAGCCTAATTCCAAAGACACACCTCTCAGAGACATGGAGAGCAGACTGTGGTGGAGAGGCATGGCCAAGGGAGCTGTGACTTAAAGGGAAAGACCAAGAAAACCACACCCTATTTAAAATCAGGAGGCATCTGTTCACTTATAGTAGGACTTTAGCTATATAGTAGAAGGTATCTATACTACAACTAACACACCAAAGGGAACTTGGACATAGACTTTTCATTTTTTATTTTTATTTATTTATTATATTTTTTTCTATTTTTTATTATTTTTATATGTTTGTCTGCTTATTTGTTTGTTTGTTTTTTTAGTTCTCTCTCCCAGGCACTGAGACTCTTTTCACTGGTGGTACTGCCTCGTAGACCCCCAATGAATGAGGAGGCTTTTGGCCCTCATACGACGTCTCAACTGAGATGAGGGACTGTTATGTAAGGACACCCCACCCCAGAGAAATGGGATGGAAGGGTTAGGAGGTAAAGAAAATAAATGTTTGGGCCTTTTGCTACTAATTGCCATAAACTGTTTAGGATAATTAAGAAATGCAAACTAATAGTTATGCAAGCCGGTCATTTTGTTAGGTACTATGACAGCCTATTATAGTTATTTTCTAAGCTAATCAGAAATAAACCTGCTAAGAGACAAGAAACATCTGCTTACCCTAATATAAGAGATAGATAGGGCCTCTTCAAAAACCTCAAGAGGTCTGAAGAATATGGCATTCAAAGATGTTTTCATAACTTTAGATTTTTTTTATATCGAGACATATCAACTCCTGACAGCATCCCCTATTCTACCCCAAGTAGAAGATGAGCATCGAAGATTCTCCAGTGGGAGATGATTGGATTAGTCGCAAGCCTATCTCTTGGTACGAAAAGCCCCTTGCTCCAACTGTAGACAGAATGCTGTCCAAAAAGGACAAAACCTGGAAGCAGGTAAGTCGACAGCCTAGCTCTGCCAAGACAGGGTAGTCAAGTCCTTCATAACCCCTGCTCTACAATCAATGTCTGTCAGAGAAACAGGGCCAAACGACTGAAGATCGATGCTGTAATGTATGGAGAGAAAATGGGAACTCTCCAGGCAGCCACTTGTATGTCATTTCTTAGTTTTGGAAGCTGCAGGACCTGTACTTCCTATAAAATCAGATATATTTATCCCTCTCAGGTCTCTGAGGTGGTTGAAGAATAGATAGCTAGAGTCTCATAATTTAATTTTGAGTTGTTTAGGAGTCAAGAAAGTGCTATAGATCTAAGAAGATGCTTTTAAAATTGTGTTGCAAGTTAGCATGAATGTTGAGTTAGATATAGAACTTTAAACTCATGGAGATGGTTAGATAGTAGAATGTTAAAGGCAGGTGCCAAATACATATGGACTGGTCATTGGGAATGTACGCTAAGCCATATAACCCTCATAACTGTGGCCTACTTACCTCTGTTGTTTTGTATTGTATTTATTATTATAAGAGAAAGAGCCATTTGTTGGACTGAAAGGGGAAACTGTAGGGGGAAATAAGATATACCTTAAAGTTAAAAGAAAAAAAAAGGGAAGTGGATGGGGAGTTGAGGGTGGGAGGGTGGAACTGGAGGGGGGAATAGGGAGGGGACTGCGATTGAGATGTAACTTGAAGAAATAAAAAATAAAAAATAAAAATCCTGACCTAATCCTAAAAATAAAATAAAATAAAATCAGGAGTCAGATGCTTCAGCACATAAATTGAGAACTTCTGAGGAAATAGGAGAAAGAACCTGCAAATGAGAGAGAGAGATAGAGATAGAGAGAAAGGGGTGGGGCGTGGCATAGAACCTGCTGAGAGAAAGTTCCTGAAAACCAGTCACTAAAGATATATCCAGGGACCCACGCACTGTCAAGCAAGTAAATGAGGCACAAGGAGGCAAGCAGAGTTCTAAGGCCACTGTGAGGACCTCGAAAGAAGGCAAGAGGCTGACCGCTGTCAGGTGAGGGTGTGACATAGGCCCAGACAAGCAAATTACCCTTGGCAAGACCTCTAAGCAAAAAACTAAGCAGAATGGTGCAGGAGCTTCCTGAGGGAGTTCAACTAGTTCAAAGTGGCCGGGGAGACCTTGGAAGTTATAGTCTCAGCTAACTGAACCCAGCTCCAAGCAGAGCTGTTGAAAGAGGAAGGCCTCAGGAGCCAGTGAGCAACCAGGCCCTGACCCTGAAAAGAAAGCCTCAAACTTAAGCTGAAATAAGACTGCTGGAACTGCCAGAGTCAGACTGCTAAATGCTATTCGAGGTTTGCTAGTAGATAGAAGGCTGACCTAGTTGCCCTCACAGGCCTGCTCTAGGCAGTCTTAAAATCCTTTCAAAGGGGTTTAAGTAAAATTGTTTAAGTGCTATTAGGTATTAGATTATAGGTGTTTGTTAAGTATTAATAAGTATAGGTTATTATTAGTTAATAAATACAGTTAAATAAAATTTTCATTTAAAGGTAGGTGAGTAAATGTAAGAAAAAATAGAGTAGGAATGTGCTTAGCATGCATTGCATTCCTGCATGAATGTTAAATTGTCTAAAATAAATGATTTACAAATATTTACAAAATCATAATGCAATTATGATATCTTCCCTTCCATGTCCTCCTAAACCATTCCATGTATTTCTTACTCTCTTTAGAATTTATGACTTCTTTTTCTTTAATTGTTGTTATGTGTGTGTATGTCCTTCTGTGTGTTATGTGTGTGTATTTCTAAATACATAAACTCAGGCTTCTCAGTCAGTATACTGTTAATTCTTGTATATGTTTTCGAGGATAACCATTTGGTACTGGATGAGGCAACTCTCTGGAGGGTGCACTGAGATGGAAAGTGTTGGCAAGATGGTACCAGCTCACTGAACACTTGGTCTGGCAACCTCTTTCCTGTGACAGGCTCAATGGTGAATAAGAAAGAAAGGATAACAAAAATTATCATAAAGCCTCGAGAGGTGTTACATGTCATTAATCCCATCAATTGGCATGCAGAGGCAGGCAGATCTCTGTGAGTTCAAAGTCAGCTTAGTCTACAAAACAAGACCAGGACAACCAGGGCTATGAAACAGAGAAACCCTGTCTCAAAGATAAATAAATAAATAAGGAAAGAAAGAAAGCAAAACAAAAAACAATAGCAACAACAACAAGAACAAAGCAAAACAAAGAGAAAAAAAAGAGAAAAATGTTATAGTCTTTGAGACATATCAGCTGGAGAGCAGAGATTGATGTAGTGAGGGAGAAATCATTGGCATTCCTGCAAGTTACTTATAACTACTGTTTAGTAATTTGTGGTTAACTAGAGCTTAGGTGTTAATGCATCATAACGAATCCTGCTTAATTGTTACTGTTCCTAATAGAAGGAATGAACTCATTTGAATATTAATTTTTCTTCCACTATGCTAATGTCAGGTAAAGCCTAGACACTGTGGATTTGGTCTCTATACTTACTCAAACTCAAAACACATATGGTAATTGTTCATCAAATTATACCAGTTCATATCAACTGTTAGAAAAATTATAAACTAAAAATGATGGCTATATTTCATTCACTACTTACAATTCTGAAATTTATACTTTTACTCGAACACTATTATTTACTTCATTTACGAACCTACAGTGTTCCAGATCTCAGAAAACTTCAGTTGATGAAACGAAAGCCGAGAATGTACAACAAAGGTTTTGCTTTATTTTTTAGCTCTGCCATTAGTATAGCCAAAGTTAAGAAGTACCAAGTACCTTATCTGTTACCAGGTTATAAATGATTTGGAAGTCAATATACTAAGTCGAAGGGCAGCAAATTGAATTCCCCCAGAAAATTAAAAATCACTTTTCAGTGGGTATTCTTGTCATGCAAAGAAACATGATGAATAGCAGGCTCTTTCCATTCCATTGTAAGGAAATATACATAGTAATTGGACAAAATTAACTCTAATGAGAGTCATGACTTACCTTCCCTTGAAAGAAAGGTATAACATAAACTATAATTTTTGTCTGCAGTGAAATTCTTAAACTTCTGCACTAAAATTATCAGATTATTAATTCTATTTATGTCTTAGGTTGCAGCTATTTTGTCAAATCACTGACAATAGTAGTAATGTAAGAAATAAATGCGTTAGTGAGGACTTATTTGCTTATAGATTCACAGGTAAATAGACAGCTGCATTTCTCATTTCCTCAAACTTCAGATCATGTTGCACAACTTGAATTGCATTCATAGCGGTCTGAACATTTACCCAAACTGATCAATTCCAATTAATAAAATAAAGAAATATACTATTCAGAGAAATCTGAATATTTTACACTAATAGTTATAAAAGTTGGAAAGACATGAAAGAAGCATCATTTCAAAACAGAATAAAATAGAATAGTCTTAGTAAAAATATGAGCACTTCAATGATGAACACTCACTCTTTTTCTCACTTCAAGTGAGAAATATATTTTTCTCACTTAAAGTCTCGAGATATATTTCTGATAATCAGATAGGAAAAAGATATCTTGAAAAGACAGATTATTACTCAGATAAATTAATGCTAATTTTATTAATACTATATTTATGGGTTCTTGTATTAATCTATTTACAGAAATAAATTGGAAATTATAATAAAAGTTACTTTCATTTATATACTAATATGAAAATCCTATAAAACTATGTATTGAATATATGTATTTTTAATGTTTGTAATGGCATTTGATGGAAACAAAATAATAACAAAGTTCTAGAGAGGAAGACATTTCTCTTCAATTTGGAATCATGTCATTTGATAAAAAACACATGCCATTTAAATTATCAGAAATATTCTGATGCCCTACATGTTCAAAGAAAATTGTTCAAAACCTTTTTACTACATTCATATGTATTGTTCAGCACGGAAAAAGTATTCAGATTTTTTTGCAAGGGAAAGGTATGGTAGGTGGTATGCGTGTGTGTGTGTGTGTGTTTCTTTTTATTTAAAGAATTAAATTGTGTAACACAAAGCAATGAATATATGGAAGAGACCTTGTTCTAGTGCACTATCATTTGTGATTTGTAATGTCATGATTTATATGTCCTTGGAAAACCTCTAAAGAGATAATTACAATAGAGACAAGATGGGTAGAGTTTGCACACAAGTTTTTTTTTAAAAACTTCACAATTCTTTGAAACTTCAAACATGATATTTGTCAATTGGGGGGTGTGAGGTTAAGAGTTAAAACTGTAGTATATTAGTGACAGGACAGAAATTAATATTGTCATCCCCATAATTCTGCCTTCCACATTTTTAAATCTGCAGCATTTTCCAGTCATTTGTCCTTTTGTATTTTAGGAGATTAAGTAAAAGAGTACATAATTTCCAAGTATTATGTAGCTGGATAGGCAGTAGAGTCTTGAAGGCCACTATGGAAGGACTCTGCCTTTATAAATATTTGGATACCACATCCAGCTTCCCTGGTAGTCACAGAAATAAAAGCATTGCCTTTTCTATTATTTAAGATTTAAAATACAATATGTAAAGATAGAGATATCAAGTCTTTGTTTTGGACCATAAAGAGAAAATTTGTTTTCTTTCTTGTCAAGAAGAATGAAATCTGAATTTGACCTCCGTCCCTAGGCAAAGAAATGTCATTCTGTAATGCTTCAAAGATGGAATATTGCATACTAATATTTCCTTTACTTAAGACTCAATCCACTAGTCCTGCTAATCACTCTGCCAGAGGGGGAAAAAAAACCTCTCTTGAAATCTAACTTACAGAAGATGTGCTAAGTCAATGAAAGGATTCTTCTACTTCTACCACACAGAAGCCCCTGCATTTTGACAGTTCTTTGCACTCTTACAATCTCCTGCTTCTCTGAGTTGTAAAAGCAGCAATGAAGAGGCTACTTTCTTTATCTTCTTATCTCTCTTTCTCGTCTTTGTATGCTGTTCAAAATCCTACACATGCTTGCTCTGATACTCTGAAAATGTCCTTATGTCTCTGAGGGCATCAACCTTTTTGACAGTCATATAGGTATTTACTGACCTCCATCTATAAACCTGCTGTGTTTCTTCCATCCTAGCTCAAAAGACATGAAGTTC
This sequence comes from Lophiomys imhausi, assembly GCA_907164525.1. NCBI lineage: Eukaryota > Metazoa > Chordata > Mammalia > Rodentia > Muridae > Lophiomys > Lophiomys imhausi. The sequence goes on from CAJQZJ010031536.1 coordinate 10,239,451, forward strand.
TTTTATCCCGTTGTTATATTTTGTTTCTCATGAGATTTGCAGAGGTTTACAGACTTCCTGCTCTGTTTTTTGTTTGTTTGTTTCTCAAATTTTGGTACAATGGACCAACAGTTTTAGTTGAGTCTCCATTTAAATTATCTAGTCAACAATAACAAGAAACATCAACAAGAAATAATCCTTGGCTCCCCAGGTACACATTCAAGCTTACTTAATTGAAGGGGTCAGGCAAGCCATTCAAGAGCAGGGAAAGAGAATCAGAGGGTGCAGGATGGGGGTACTTACTGTAAGAGGAAAATTTTCCAATATTCAGTAGACAAACTAAAATCTGTGCTTCTTTCTAGTTATGATGGCAGAAAGGTGATGGGCTCTCAAAGTGAATTTGTTGAATAGTAAGACATGGAGTACTAGTATCTAATGCAGATGTCTCCATCCTCAACACAAAATTCCAAAGCTTTAAGATTTTTAAGCAATATAACAAATAAGAAAGGCGTGTCTATGTATATATGGGTAATATTAATTGGAGTCAGGTTATTAACCAACAACCAAAAGTGTACATGAAATAGAGAGAAACATGGAGATTGAGTTAGAGTGAGGTAGGTGGTGGTTTGGAGGTAGATATGAATAAAATGCTTTGTATGTATGAGATTTTTGAAGAATAAATATGAATTTTATTTAAAGAGAAAAGACAATATAAAAATCATCAACAGGTCATGATAGTAATTTAGTATATTTTAACAAAGGACAGGCAAACTGAACAACTAAAAAGATAAGAAGTGGGGAAAAAAAGCAATATTTTATCTTTGTCAAAAAATTAAGTGTCCATAGATGTTTGGGTTCACCTCTGCATCTTTCATTCCATTCCATTGGTCAACCTGTCTATTTTTACACCAATACCATTCTGTTTTTATTACTATTGCTTTGTAGTATAGTTTGAAGTCAGGGATGGTGATACTTCCAGAAGTTCTTTTATTGTACAGTGCTGTTTTCGCTATCCTAGTTTTTTATTTTTCCATATGAAGTTGAGAATTGTTCTTTCAAGGTCTGTAAAGAATTATGTTGGAATTTTTATGGGAATTGCATTGAATCTGTGGATTGTTTTTGGTAAGAGGGTCACTTTTACTATGTTAAACCTACCAATACATGAGCAGGAAAAATCTTTCCATCTTCGAATATCTTCTTCAATTTCTTTCTTCAGGAACTTGAATACTGCTGAGGATGTGGAGAAAGAGGAACACTTCTCCATTTCTGGTGGGACTGCAAACTTGTACACCCACTTTGTAAATCAATCTGATACTTTCTAAGAACTTGGGAATAGTTCTACCTCAAGACATAACAATACCACATATACCTCAAGTATGCATCACCAAATCACAAGGATATTTTCTCCACTATGTCCATAGCAGCTTTATTTGTAATAACCAGAAACTGGAAGCAATCCAGATGTCCCTCAACCAAGGAACAAATGAGGAAATTGTGGTACCTCTACACAATGAAATACTACTCAGCTATCAAAAACAAGGATATCATGACATTTTCAGGCAAATGGATGGAACCAGCAAAGATAATCCTAAGGGAGCTAACGAAGAAATCAAAACAGTGACAATTCAATTTTCTCAGTATAATAAGAAATACAGCTTATGAAACAATTGAGTTTTTATTTGCAATATCATTCAACTGTTAGTTTACATTATTTTTTCCTTGATTACACAATGAAAAAGGAATGAATACCAGATTAGATGTGCATGTGTTAATGCATATATATTTTTATATGCATATATATCCTTATGGATAGAATACAAATGCACATTCAAAACTGCATATCATTTTGTTATGATTTAATAACTGGTAACAAGAAATGTATGATTATTATGAATCATTATCACTTTTACTTAAAATGACATATGAGGACTAATTAAAATCTGATCTCATAGCAATGATTTGAAATATTACCTCTTTATTTTATGTATCCCTCTAATCGTGTTAGACCTCAAACATTGGAGCAGTGTCTGGAGATGGGCAGCTTCCATTCCTGCCAAAAATAAGCTGCTTTTGTTGTCAGCAGAAATTTATTTGAATTTTTGGTTTTCTTTTTTACAAGGTAAATCATTTTGAAAGAAATACCATTCTCATTTGCAGATGAGAAACTATCTTCAGTCTTTGACTATTATTGCATTTGGATTAAACAACCTTTTAGCTGAACTCATGCATAAGCCACCTGGCTAGCTTTTCAATTTAAAGGCTGAATGAAGTGAAGCACCCACCCTTTTGAAGCTAAACAAAAATGTCTGTTCTGGAAGTTTTTGATTCTTGAGCATAGTGAGCTGCATTTATGATGCTGTATTATTCCATTGACTTAAATTGTGCTAAGGAAAATCTACACTCCCTTCAGTTGCTTTTAATATTGTTTTCAACTTTTGGCTCTCCCAATTGTCCCAATTTTTTGACACTTGGATTACCATACATTTATTTATTTATTTATTTATTTAATAATTTATTTTTTATTTCTTCAAGTTACATCTCAGTCACAATCCCCTCCCTACTCCCCCCTCCAGTCCCACCCTTCCACCCTCCTCCCCCTCAACCCCCCCATCCTCTTCCCTTCTTTTTTTTTTTTTTTTTTTTTAGTTTAAGGTATTTATTTTCCCCCCAACAGCTCTCCCTTTCAGTCCAAAAAATGGTTCTTTTTCTTATAACTATAAATACAATACAAAAAAACAGAAATAAATAGGCCACGATTATAAGAGTTATATGGCTTAGCATACATTCCCAATGTCCAGTCCATATGTATTTGGCATCTGACTTTAACATTCTACTATCTAACCATCTCCATGAGTTTAAAGTTCTACATCTAACTCAGCTTTCATACTAACTTGCCTCATAATTTAAAAAGTATCTTCTTAGATCCAGAACACCCTCTTGATTCCTAAACAACTCAAAATTTAACTATGAGACTCTAGCTATCTATTCTTCAACCACCTCAGAGACCTGAGAGGGATAAATATATCTGATTATATAGGAAGTGCAGGGCCTGCAGGTTCCAAAACTAAAAAATGACATACCAGTGGCTGCCTGGACAGTTCCCATTTTCTCTCCATACATTAAGAGGGCACCAGATTTCATTATGGATGGTGTGAGCTACCATGTAGTTGTTGGGAATTGAACTCAGGACCTCTGGAAGAACAGTCAGTGTTCTTAACTGCTGAGCCATCTCTCAAGCACCCCCACCATACATTTATTAAACACAATTTTAAAAATAGATTCTTTATCCTTAGAAGAAAATGTTTTAGTTTTATATGATTTTAATTTTCCTAATACTAAGTAACAATAAGTAACACTCTTTAATAAGCAAATCCATTTTGGTACTACGATCTTATATTTTGTCACGGAAAACACATGGGCCAGCAGCACATCAGCCATTGACAAGACTCAAGAGTTGGTCTGAATTCAAGAAAAGCCTTCAGTAAAAATCTCCATCCCACTACAATAACTCTTGGAAAAGAAAGAGAGGGCATCAATTATCTACACATTTTCAAGTACTTATTATTTGGGAGTATCATTCTAATGTGTTGCCTCAAGATCTTCATTTTTGCTTTGTATTCTGGAGACAGTTTTGTTTATTCATAGATGTCTGATTTTGTGTCAGAAAGAATTTTATGTATTTAATATTGTTTAAAGGGAGCCATTGAAAATAGTAATTTGGAAAACAAAGCATACAAAGAGAAAATGAGAATGAAACAGATCACATCAAGTCAGCCCAAAATACAAAGGACATGCTTCCCTCAGTTTTCAGTAAATTGACTCCTAATGATGATTATGAATTTTCAAGTAAATTTCTAAGGTATAATAAGGACTATGGCATAGACAATTAAATAATAACAATGACAAATCAAATTACATTCTTAACAGAAAGACAATGACAGTCCTACAAAAACTGAGTCCCAGCTATCATATTGAATAGGTAGTTCTTACAGGGTTAGAATAATGTTATCCACATAATCTTTTCTACTTCTCTTAATAAATACCAAGCAAAACCAGTCAGATGTCTTCTTGTTGGGATATTAGCATTAGGGCATTAATGCTAGCACAATGATTACAAGAAGAAAGCATTATTTGCCATCAGCTGTACAATAAATAAATAAATAAACAAACAAACAAACAAACAAATAAATAAATGCACAAATAAATTCACAAATAAATAAATAAATAAAAATAGATAAAAATCCCTTCTATTGCTTTTGATTCCTCCTGGGATGACTGCCACCTGACTCATCAAAAAATTGTTTCTTCCAGGTCTGATTATCCCATGAATATTAAGTTTAAGTAATCAGTATCCAGAAAACTCTGTTCAATTCTATTCTTTCAGTACATTTTTTTATGTTTGCAAATATCAATGCCTGAGAAAAGTCAAGAAATTCTCAATGTCAGTGGTCTTCCTAAGATAAATCTGAGCATTTATTAGATCACAATTAAAATTGTTTTGACTGTCAGAGCTTGTAGAATGTCAAATGCATTATGGGTGAAAATATGATTATGCCTAAAATTTTTATCATATCACTAACACAGTATCATTGTATTTAAGTGTAATATGGCATGTCAATTTAGAGTAATTATCCACAGGAAAAAGTATCCATTACTTTCACTAATATTAGGATTTAGCCTTTGAACTAAATCGGTTATACCAGTATATGCTTCATAAATAAATAAGAGTGAATCAAATCTAAAAATGATAACATTAGGGATGATAACATATATCAATTTACTGTTCTCAAGCTGGGCCTCAACAACCCCACATCTGAGAAAGGGCTAATATCCAAAATTTTAAAGAACTTGAGAAATTAAACACCAAGAAACCAAATAATCCAATCAAAAAATGGGAAACAGAGCTAAATGGAGAATTCACAAAAGAGGGATCTCTAATGGCCGAGAGATACTTGAAAAATGCTCAACATCATTAATCACCAGAGAAATGAAACTAAGACAAATCTGAGATTCCATCTCACTCCTGTCAGAATGGATAAGATCAAAAACTCAAAAGAGAGAACATGTTGGCGAGATTGTGGAGAAAGAGAAACACTCACTGCTTGTGGGGTTGCAAACTTGTACAACCACTGAATAAATCAGTCTGGCGATATCTTAGGAAACCTGGAATAGCTCTATTTCAAGACCCAGCCATACCATTCCTGGTTATACATCCAAACGGTTCTTCACCAAACCACAAGGACATCTCCTCAATTACGTTCATAGTAGCTTTATTTGTAATAGCTAGAAACAACCAGATGTCCCTCAACTGACGAATGGATAAGAAAGTTGTGGTACATTTACACAATGGAATCCTACTCAGCCATCAGAAACAATGAAATTATGCAATTTGCAGCCAAATGGATGGAACTAGAAAAGCTCATCTTGAGTGAGGTAACCCAGACCCAGAAAGATGCACATGTCATCTATTCACTTATCACTGGATTTTAGCCATATACTACAGGATAACTATCCTAGAACCAACAGACTGAAAGGAACAGGAATTAGACTTTGTCACTTGTTAGTGGGACACTTTGCCTTAGTGGAGCTGCTGTGTAGGGCCCCAGTGCAAGAGGAAGCTCTTAGCCCTCGTATGGCTGCTGAACTGAAAGGGGCTGATATGTAAGCCACCCCACACTTGAGAAGTAAGATAGGTGTGAGAAGAGGGAGAGAGTGGGAGGGTGGGAGGATGGTCCCAGGAGGGATTAAGGGAGGGGCATGTGATGGAATGCAAACTGAAGTGATAAGTAAACATGAAAAATAAGATCTTGTCCCTGCACATGGCCTGCAAAGGTCTAAGCCTGATCAAGTTGCAGCATAAAGTGACAAATGAACACAAGTCTCGGTTCATAATCAAGAATTGATTTCTAATTTGAAACCATTCACAAATGAGAGCTAGTTTTCTCCAATGGAGTTTCACTTTTAAGGGCAGGCCCCAGGAGGAACAGGAGACAACCAACACTAAACAAACTCAATGCCATTTTTTAAGATTATTTGTTTCATAATTCTTCGTTGGGACTTTTTTTTAACCTTGAAATTCCTTCATGCATGTATTATGGTTTCTGGACTTGTGTTTTATAATATTTATGTATGTGTAAACGTGTGTGTCACTGTATCTATGTGTTTCTTGTGGTTGTTTCTTACCATTTTTTCTTCTCTTTGTTTTCTGTAATGTCCTATTTTTATTTATTTATTTTCTTGTGTATTATTATTATTTTATTATTATTATTATGTTTGCATTCTAATGGGAGAGAGAGAAAGAAAGTGTATCAAAGTTGGGAGAATATGGAGGAATGAAAAATGTGGAACAAATAAGGAGAGGGAAAACAGTAACCTCTGTATACCATATGTAAAGAGTCTACCTCAATATAAAAATAAATAAATTTGAACATTTCTTCAGGTGTCTCTCAGCCCTTAGGGTTTCCTCCTTTGTGAATTCTCTATTTAGCTCCATCTCCCATTTTTTGATTGGATTATTTGGTTTCTTGGCATTTAGTTTCTTGAGTTCTTTGTAGATTTTAGATAATAGCCCTCTATCAGATGTGGGGTTGGTGAAGATTTTCTCCCAGTCTGTTGGTTGCCATTTTGTTCGAATGACAGTGTCTTTGGCCTTACAGAAGCTTTTCAGTTTCATGAGGTCCCATTTATTGATTGTTGATCTCAGGTCCTGAGCTGTTGGTGTTCTGTTCAGGCAGTTGTCACCTGTGCCAATGAGTTCGAGGGTTTCTCCTACTTTTTCTTCTAGTATCTTTAGTGTGACCAGCCTTATGTTAAGGTCTTTGATCCACTTGGATTTAAGTTTGGTACAAGGTGATAGGTATGGGTCTAATTTCATTCTTTTGCAAGTGGACATCCAGTTGGACCAGCACCATTTGTTGAAGATGCTGTCCTTCTTCCATTGTGTGGTTTTGGCTTCTTTGTCAAAGATTAGTTGGCCATAGGTGTGTGGGTCGATGTTTGGGTCTTCAATTCGATTCCATTGAACCACTGGTCTGTTTCTATACCAGTACCATGCTGTTTTTATTACTGTTGCTCTGTAGTACAGCTTGAAATCTGGGATGGTGATACCTCCAGATGTTTTTTCAACATCCTTAATCATCAGAGAAATGCAACTCAAGACGACCCTGAGATTCCACCTAACACCTGTTAGAATGGCTAAGATAAAGAGCTCAAATGATATCGCATGCTTTCGAGGGTGTGGAGAAAGGGGAACCCTACTCCATTACTGGTGGGAGTGCAGGCTTGTGCAACCACTATGGAGGTCTGTCTGGCGATATCTTAGAAATCTAGGAATAACTTTGCCTCAGGACCCAGCCATACCACTTCTGGGTATACACCCAAAGGACATCTCACAGAGACATAGGAAGTCTCCTCATCTATGTTCATGGCAGCCTTATTTGTAATAGCTAGAAATTGGAAACAACCCAGATGTCCCTCAACTGAAGAATGGATTAAAAAACGGTGGTACATCTATACAATGGAATATTACTCAGGTATCAGAAACAATGAAATCATGCAATTTGCAACCAAATGGATGGATCTAGAGAAGCTCATCCTGAGTGAGCTAACCCAGTCTCAGAAGGATGCACATGGCATCTATTCACTTATAGTAGGATTTTAGCTATATCGTACAGAATATCTGTACTACAACCAACACACCAAAAGGAACATGGACATAATTTTTTTTTATCTTTTTCTTTTTCCTTCTCCTTTTTTTCTGTTTTCTTTTTCCTTTTCCCTTCTCTTTTTCCTCTCTTTTTTGTTGATATTCTTTGTTTTTGTGGGTTTGTGTGTTTGTTGGTCTTTTTTTTAGTGTTCCCCCAGTATCAAGGAGATACCTTTCACTGGCAGTACTGCCTCGTAGGCCCCCGGTGAATGAAGAAGCTCTTGGCCCTCATATGACTCCTGATCTGTGGTGAGAGACTATTAGGCAGGGGCACTCCACCCCAGAGGAACAAGACGGAAGGGTCAGGGTGTAGAGCATGGGAGGGTGGGGCTGGGAAGTGGGAAGAGAATACAATATGATAAGGATGTAACCTGAAGCAACAAACAAATAAATTTATTAACTAAAAAAAAAAAAAAAAAAAAAAAAAAAAGGGAAGGAGGCAGGGCTGAAACACTGTGAATGGAATAGAGGACACAGCCATTCGGCCTGTTTTTGCAGACCTCCAGGTGTCGAGAAGACGTGGAGCTAAGGTAAAATACAAGAGAATTGTGGTGTTGGCCCATGCCTTTGACTTCAGCGGAGACGGGGGAGGAGCACCATAGAGTTGGTGGTCTTATGTATTCTGGAGTCATACGGAGCGGGGTGGTGAGGGTGCATACTCTTGGTCCCACCATTCAAGAAGAGTACACCTTTGGTCCCAGCTCCCAGCACACTGGAGACAGAAACGGGCAGATCCCGGAGCTCAGGGTCAGCCTGATGCAGGGCAAACTCTAAATAGAGAAAGACTTCGATCCAGGAGTGGTGGAACACATCTTTGATCCCTTCAGATGGGAACCACAGGTCTCTGATCCCAATAATTAGAGTTCAGAGAAACACACATGGGATTTGGAGGGACCTAGGTTTGGAGGCTACTTACAAAAGGCCTTCTCGATGCAGGCAGATTGTCCTTTGGGATCACAAAATATATACACTGGAGCTGGTTTAGCTCCAAGGTGACAGAATGATTTCTTCTTTAACCCGGATTGAAAGATAATGCTTTGTATGTTGTCGGAAGGCCAAATTTGCTTCAGGAGAAGTATTACCTAGCTCCCCCCCCACAAAAAAGAGGGTTATTCTCCCAGGGTTGGGATTGGGGCAGGGCTCTGTTCTTATCTTTCCAGGAGAATCGAAGCATCCATTCGGGGAGCCCGGGGACAGCTGGACAGCGGAAACCTCAGCACAGAGCAGAATCAGGCACCAAGGAGGACGAGTGACCCAGTTGATTCAGCCTGGCAGACTTCCTCAATAGCTGTCTCCATCGGGGGCCTGGAACCACTGCAATCCAATGTCGCTGGGACCATTCAGCTCTACACAATGCCCCGGCAGGAACCTCAGTGAAGCCTGCAAGATCAGCTTCTGCCTACAAAACCCTTAGGTCATCTAAACAGCTGAGAACAGAAGGACTGAACATAAAAGGAGTGTACTAACATTTTTAACCATTTTTTTTCCATTTGGGTTCGGGCCCCAAACAGGTCTACTACGACCCAAATCAGCAGGAAGTCACTTTAAGAGAGTGAAATCCCCTGCCCAGAGGGTGGGGAGGGTGTTTCTCCGCCCTTCTTTTTGGTTATTTGAAGGATAACTGAAAACTCTGATATTTAGGGGAAGAGATTACAAGCTGATAAATGGTCCTGTTTAATGGATTTTAGAGGTTAGCCCCAGGGACTTCCTACTTTTCCTTTTCTGTATCCTTCTTCCTCTCCTATGTAGGAGTGCATAGGCTTGAGAAAAATGAGACATAGACATAGCACAGGAAGGTCCAAGAAGAAGGGGCAGATTATTGAATATGCCCTTATACCTTTGTATATTGATACAAAATTAGTAGTATATTTGGCTAAAGTGGAATTGACCATTGTTTATTGTGCAAAAATAAGATTGTATTGGATTACATAGGTATTGATCTTTGTATATTGATACAAAATTAAGATTATAGTTGGCCACAATGGTATTGACCCTGGTATATGGACGTAATAATAAGATTGTATTGGGCTACATAGGCATTGATCTTTGTATATTGATACATAATTAAGAGTATATTTAACCACAATTGAATAGATCTTTGTATATTGATACAAAATTAAAAGTAACACTTCCTAATGGTATCATACCTAGAGGTACTTAAAAATAAAATGTGAAGCTCTGGCCTCTTGATACCAACCGTCTAAAACTGTCTAGAATAGTTAAGTAAAACAAACTCCTAGTCATGCAAACATGTCACTTTGTTAGCTACTATGACAGTCTATCACAGATATTCTCTAAACTACCCAGTAATCAAGTTGTTAAGAGACAAGCAACATTTGCTTATTTAAATACAAGAGATGGATAGGGCATCTTCAAAAACCCCAAGAGATCTGCAGAATATGGCATTCAAAGACGTTTTCTTAAATTAAGATTTTCTTTTTTTTTTTGATATCGAGACATATCAGCTCCTGACAGCACCCCCTATTCTACTCCAAGTAGAAGATAAGCATCGAAGAATCTCCAGTGTGAGAGGGTTGAATTAGTGGCAAGCCTATCTCTTGGCATGAAAAAACCCCTTGCTCCAACTGCAGACAGACTGCTGTCCAAAAAGGACAAAACTTGGTAGCAGGGAATTCGACAGCCTAACTCTGCCACGACAGGGTAGGTAAGTCCTTCATAATCCCTGCTCTACAACAAATGTCTGTCAGAGAAACAAGACCCAAAGGCTGAAGACTGATGCAGGAATGTATGGAGAGAAAATGGGAACTGTCCAGGCAGTCACTGGTATGTCATTTCTTAGTTTTGGAAGCTGCAGGCCCTGCACTTCCTATATAAGCAGATATATTTATCCCTCTCAGGTCTCTGAGGTGGTTGAAGAATAGACAGCTAGAGTCTCATAGTTAAATTTTGAGTTGTTTAGGAATCAAGAGGGTGTTATAGATCTAAGAAGATACTCTTAAAAGTGTGTTGCAAGTTAGTATGAATGTTGAGTCAGATATAGACCTTTAAACTCATGGAGATGGTTAGATAGTAGAACGTTAAAGTCAGGGGCCAAATATGTATAAACTGGACATTGGGAAGGTATACTGGGCCATTTAACTCTCATAAATGTGGCATATTTATATCTGTTGTTTTGTATAGTATTTACTGTTATAAAAGAAGGAACCATCTGAAAGGGGAAACTTCTGGGGGAAAGAGGGTGGAAGGGTGGGATAGGAAGTGGGAATAGGGAAGGGTTTGTGACTGAGATGTAACTTGAAGAAAAAAAAATAAAGTATTTAAAAAATAAATAAATAAATAAATAAATAAATAAATAAATTTGCTTTGAATATGTATTATGTAGATTATCATGGATAACTCTTATTGTATTATTATGTTAATATAGTCATCTTATTCATTTTATCAAGGGCCACTAAAACTTGGGTTTTCTAGATTACTAAGTTTATAAAAATTTGATTCAAGAATTATAAATCACTAAATTCAGATTTTACTATTGCCCAGACATCTTTCATTGCATCATTACTTGTATACCTTTCACTATGTAAATATACAAACATTGTATTTACTCATTTCATTATTTTCTCTTTTTATATGTTCATAAAAACTGTTGAAAAAGTAGATACATGGACATTTGGGAACTTAATTTGGAGTTCTAAAGTTTAAAAATTTCTTGTAGCCATTTACTTCCTCTGTTTCACACATTCATTCTAAGCACTCCTCCTATATGATTCCTGAATCTTAGGAAGGAGTAGGAGTGTGGTATTTTTATATTTGAAACTTTACTGTTTCATAATTTGTGAACTTTGACCAGTTTTGGCCCTCTGTGTTAATTGTGAACTAGTCTACTATAAATAGAAGTTTTAGTGGTACATCTTATACTAGCTGGGCTGCCATGTTGGGCACCAGTGCAAAAGGAAGCTCTTAGCCCTCATGTGACTGATGAAATGAGGGGCTTGATAGGGGTGGGATTCTCCTCATCTGAGGAGAAGGAGAGGAGGGAGAGAGAGAATAGTGTGGGAAGGTGAGTAGAGGAGGGGTAAAGGGAGGGGGCTGTGATTGAGATGTAACTTGAATAAATAAATATTTAAAAGAAATGTAAAAGAACACTCTCTTCCACCCTCAGTATAAATTGGTTTACTATCATGTCCATTTAGTAGAATAATAGTACTAGATTTTCTCCTATTGCCTATGACCTTCCTTACCATGGCTTATTTGGAAATTCCAACTACAGATTTCAATTCTTAGAATTGTTCTTTTTGATTCCTAAACAACTCAAAATTTAACTATGAGACTCTAGCTATCTGTTCTTCAACTACCTCAGAGACCTGAGAGGGATAAATATATCTGATTATATAGGAAGTGCAGGGCCTGCAGCTTCTAAAACTAAAAAATGACATACCAGTGGCTGCCTGGACAGTTCCCATTT
>CAJQZJ010031536.1:10251960-10361097 GCA_907164525.1 Lophiomys imhausi
GGATTGAAAGGTAATACTTTATATATTGTCAAAAAACCAAATTTGCTTAGAATTGTTCTTAAATCAAACTAGAAATTGTTTATTTACTCACATGATGTTCTTGGTAGGTATTCCAAATAAAACACACTTTTTATAGATCAAAAGCTAACATTCATGAATGAGAAGAATGTAAAATTTGTATATCTCGTTCTAGGTTAACTCACTCAGAATGGTTGATTTAAATTCCATATGTTTACCTACAAATTCATTTATCTCAGTAGCTGAATAATAACCTATTATATAAAATTATCACATTTTCACTATCCATTTTCAAGTTGATGGATATATATTGAACTTCAAATGTCTGGCTATTAGGAATAGAGCTACAATGAGGATTGATTATAATATATCTGTATTAGAATATGGGTCCTTTGGGTAAAGAATAAATAGTGGTGTAACTAGATCATGTGAAGTTATAATCTACTTTTGTAGATAACCTATACAATGATTTCTACAGTGACTGTAACAATTTGCATTTTTGGATCAGAGAATAAATGTTAAATATGTGTTCCCCATATTTTTACATCCATATGAGGATTTGCTCTCTCTCTCTCAGTATCCTCAGTATCTTTCTCTTTCTCCTTTTCTTTCTTCCTTCCTTTAATGGTAGTCTTTCTGACAGAGATGAGATCAAGTCACAAAATAGTTATAATTTACATTTCTCCTATCGCTAAGGGAAAATACATTTTCAAATTGTATTTCATCTTTTGAGAATTCTTTGCTTAGTTCTATTCTCCACCTTTAATTGGATTGTTTCTGGACACAGCAGGACAGAGTATGTGACAGCTTACACAAAACCTGACCAAGGCACAACAAGACCAATTTCTCTCATTGAAAGGGAAGATGAGTACACAGTATCATATATCTAGCTATCAGGCTATTGGAAATCGTTCACTGAAAGAAAAGAAAGGTAAGGTTTTGTTTGTATTGTAACATCAGGTTTAGTCAGCAACCCTCCAGTGGAACACTGCATATAAGTCAATTCTTGGGCAACACAGTTCGGACTTGATGTAGTAAAAAAGGACACAACATTTTCTAGGAATGAAAGGGAAGATGGATTTTTTGAAAACATGGGAAAAGGAGTGAATATTATCAAATGTATGAAATTCTCAAAGAATATTTTATATATAAAACATTTGTGTAGTTATATACATATTATATACATATATAAAAACTTTAAGACACATTTCTGTGAAGATTTCCTTTTTATTTATTTTATTATTTTTAATAATAAATATATTTTAATTATTCTACCATTTTGCTTTATTTTTCCCATGGAAAGAGTATAAAATCTATATAAATATTATTTTTGGCTTTATTTCTGTAATTTTTATTTTTTTAACATTTATTATTACTTCAAGTTACATCTCCATTACCACCTCCTCCTCCCACCCCTCCCAGCCTCACCCTCCAACCCTCTACCTTCTCTCTCACTCATCCTACACCTCCAGTGTGGGTTTCCTCCATGTATCAGCTCCCCTCAGTACATTAGTCACATGAGGTTTAAGATTTTTCTCTTGCACTGGGGGCTTACATGGCAGTTCCTCTAGGGTGGAGTATCCCACTAAGAGGTAACCAAGTCTGTGTTCCTGTTCTTTTTGGTTTATTGGTTGTAGGATGTTTATCCTGTACTATATGTATAAAATCCAGTTAGATATGAGTATATGCCATGTGTAAGATTGCCTTTTTAAACTTGAAAAATAATTGTCTTGGAAACATGAAGCAATTACTTCCAAAAAATAGCTAAGGTTACATAAATGTACATTCAAGAGTTGAGATAAATTGAATTATAATAATGTCTCTGTTGAAAAGGAATTCTCATTTAAAAAAAAAATCTAACAGTGGCTCTCAAGTTGGGCCAGTCATTCGCTAGACTTTCCCTCAATCTCTGCTCTATCCTCAACCCTGCACATCTTGTAGGTAGGGTACATTTTGGGTCAAAGGCTTTGTGGGTGGGCTGGTGTCCTCCTCCCTCCACTGGCAGTCCCTCCTGGATTTAGGAGAAGGCCACTTCAGTTTCCATATCCCCTGTTGCTATGCTTCTCAGCTACAGTCACCCATATATCCTCTCAGGAGTCTACTCCATCACAGGTCTCCAGCTTGTCCCAGAGATCCTGCCCTGATCAGTTTCCTTTCTCTCACCCATACCTCCCACCTCCCACCTCTGTTTTCTCCCATCTGAGCCAACCCCTGATACTATTAATGATGAAACTTTATACTTGCAGAGAGGAGCATAGTTTGTCCTCTAAGAGACTCTACCCAGCAAACAATCTAAACAGATGCTAAGACCCACAGTTAAACACTGGACAGAGACCTGGGAGTCTTGTGGAAGAGTTGGGGGAAGGACAGAGGCACTGGAAGGGAACTCTTGTTCTACACAACAAGACCAATAGAGGCAACTAACCCAGGTCCATGGAGGCTCACAGAGATTGAGCCATCAACCAAACAGTATGCATGGAGTGAACCCAGGTTCCCTACACTCATGGGGCTGAGGGACAGTTTGGTGTTTATGTGGGCCAACTACCAATTGGAGCAAGGGCTATTCCTGACACCTATTCTGTTGCCAACAGTTGTATAACTTTCCCCTAGCTGTTCTGTGTGGTCTGGTTTTAGTGGAAGATGATACAGTTAGTTCTGATGCGACATGAAATAGTAGGGTGGGTTGAAGGGGGGGGTCTCTGAGAAGAAGGAGAGGGAGGAATGGGGGCAGAGAGTGAGAGGGTAGGATTGGGAGGAGAGGATGGAATGGGTTGTGAATGGGATGTTAAAATGAATAAATATATAAAACAATACAAAACAAAAAAAATCTAACAGTGGCAATAAGTAACCCAAAATGAATTGAACTTTGTAACAGGAATAAAGTTTTAAAATATTATATTCATCAGATCAAAACAAATGCTGATAGAGCAAAAAATAGGCATAGCGTGAAGAGACTTGTAGAATATCTGGGGGCAGGGTAGTGGAACTGGGAGTGAATAAGATTTCCACAAGAAAACCAACAAACTCAACTTACTTTGGTCCATGGGGGCTCACAGAGACTGAATCACCAGCCAAAGAGCATGAAAAGACTGGTTCTAGGTCCCCTATATATGTGTAGCCGATGGGTAGCTTGGTCTTCATGTGGGGACCCTAGCAACTGATGCAGGGCTGTCTCCAACATGGACTCTGTTTCCTGCATTTGGATCACTTTTCCTTAGCTGGGCTGCCTTGTCTGGCCTAGGTGGAAGAGGATGAGTTTAATCCTGATGTGGTTTGATGTGCCAGGTAGGTTGGTATGGGAGGGCTCCCCATTTCTGAGGAGAAGGGGAGGGAGAATGGAGGAAGAGTATGGGGTGGCTTTGTCAAATTTTCTCTTTCAAATTTGGATTCATCATTTGGGATTATATTATACTTCATCCTAAATCTGAAATATGTGTTTATCTTTGTAATCTGGTATATTGAGTAAATCTTCTCTTGGCCAATTGCCAAAGATTTAAAATTCTCAGAAAGAAAACAAATAAATCTGTAGTAATGAAACAATTGCTTTATTGCCATGATGACAACTTGTAATTGAGGCTGCAAGTACGGATGTTATTTAGAAGAGATCTGTGTCACTGAAATGAGAAATTGTGGGAAGTATTTGCTCAGATCCTGCACACAGAAGCTGTTGTCCAGAAGAGGACATGAATACATCTCAAGTTGATAGTTGAACTTGACCTGTAAGAGTCTCCCACATGGTACAGGCTTTGAAAATGTGAAGATATAACACAGAGTATCTGAGGCTTGGGAGCTTGCAGTAGGATTGGAGTTCATACAGAGGTGCCAACAATCCAGGGTTGAATGTGCAGCCACATTTCAAGTGAGGATCCCAGTACAATGGAGATATCAGGACTGTGGTTAGGCACCGAATACAGTTGAGTGATGCTGGACTCAGCTTACCCAAGAAGCTGCTTGTGCTCTGCATAGAAGAATTGGACAAAATTAGACTGAGACATT
This sequence comes from Lophiomys imhausi, assembly GCA_907164525.1. NCBI lineage: Eukaryota > Metazoa > Chordata > Mammalia > Rodentia > Muridae > Lophiomys > Lophiomys imhausi. Next base: position 10,255,975 of record CAJQZJ010031536.1, read on the forward strand.
TGGAGCACATAAGATTGTGAATGAGTCCTTAATTCTGGTCATTAATCGAATGATTTGATTGATAAGCCTAGTTGCTAGACTTTACTTTTAATACAATTGTGTTCTAGTTCTTCAATCTTGATTTAAAAAAGCAAAGTAACTATTTTGATATTTTGATAACACTTGGAAGATTGACCAGTTTTGAAAGATAACCAACTATTAAGATGATGAGATCTTTAAAACCTGGGACATTTAAAAGTTTATTTCTACAGTGTTTGTGCAAGTTTGAATCTTCACTATGAGCTGTCTATTGTGTTATTGATCTTAGCCATTCTAACAGATGTAAGATGGTATCTAATCTAAAGTAGATTTGGTTTCCATTTCCTTGATGACTGAGGATGTTGAACATTTCTTTGTTTCTCACCCATATGAGAGTTCTTTTTGAAGAATTCTCTGTTTAGATCTGTGTCCTGTTATTTTATTTTTTTAATACTTTATTTTTTATTTCTTCAAGTTACATCTCAATCACAATCCCCTCCCTACTCCCCCCTCCAGTCCCACCCTTCCACCCTCCTCCCCCTCAACCCCCCATCCTCTTCCCTTCTTTTTTTTTTTTTTTTTTTTAGTTTAAGGTATTTCTTTTTTCCCCCCAACAGCTCTCCCTTTCAGTCCAAATAATGGTTCTTTTTCTTATAACTATAAATACAATAAAAAACAACAGAAATAAATAGGCCACAATTATAAGAGTTATATGGCTTAGCATACATTCCCAATGTCCAGTCCATATGTATTTGGCACCTGACTTTAACATTCTACTATCTAACCATCTCCATGAGTTTAAAGTTCTATATATAACTCAGCTTTCATACTAACTTGCCTCATAATTTTAAAAATATCTTCTTAGATCCAGAACACCCTCTTGATTCCTAAACAACTCAAAATTTAACTATGAGACTCTAGCTATCTATTCTTCAACTACCTCAGAGACCTGAGAGGGATAAATATATCTGATTATATAGGAAGTGCAGGGCCTGCAGCTTCCAAAACTAAAAAATGACATACCAGTGGCTGCCTGGACAGTTCCCATTTTCTCTCCATATATTACAGCATCAATTTTCAGCCATTTGGCCCCATTTCTCTAACAGACATTGGTTGTAGAACAGGAATTATGAAGGACTTACCTACCCTGTCTTGGCAGAGCTAGGCTGTCGACTGTGTCCTGTTTTTTAAATGGATTATTTGAGTTTTTATAGCTTGTTTCTTGGGTTCTTTATATACTTAGGATATTAATCCTCTACTGAATATGGAGTTGGTAATTTTTTTTCATTATGTAGGCTGTTATTTTGTCCTATTTACCATGTCATTTACTTCACAGAAGTGTTTCCATTTCTTGAGGCCCCATTTATTAGTTGTCATTCTTAGTGCCTGTGTTATTGATGTCCTGTTCAAGAATTTGTCTCCTGCATCAACACATTCAAGACTATTTCCACCCCACTTTCTCATCTATCTGGTTTTATGTTGAGGTGTTTAGTCCACTTAGACTTGAGTTTTGAGTATGGTGATAAATATGGTTCTATTTGCATTCTTCATCATACAGACATCCATTTTGACCAGCACCATTTGTTGAAGAAGTTATCTTTTTCCACTGTGTATTTATGGCTTCTTAATCACTACTCATGTGTGCATAGATGTGTAGATTTATGATCAGTGTGTCTGTTTTATGTTAATATCATATGTTTTTTATTACTATAGCTTTATAGTACAACATGGAATCAAGGATGATGATTCCTCTAGCAGTTCTTTTAATATTCAGGATTGTTTTATCTATGTTACTTTGTTTGCATCATTTTCCATTTTCCATATGATGTTTAGAATTGTCCTTTCCAGGTCTATAAAGAATTTTGTTGGAAATTGCATTGAATCTGTGCATTCCTTTTGGTAGGATGGCTTTTTTTATTTTTTTTTGCAGAGAGTCTAAATTAGAGATTCTTCCCCTTGAAACTCAGGGAGTCTTGCAAAAGAGGGAGTGGAAAAATTGTTGGATTCAGAGGGAAAGATACCAGGAGAATATGGTCCATTCAATCAACTAAAAAGGATACATATAGGCTAATAGAGACTGGAAAAGAAATCATAGAAAGTGTATATATCTCAACCAGGTCCTTTTCTATGTTTTATGTCTATTTTCTTGGTGTTTTGTGGAGCTCCTAACAGTGGGAGTGTTTGTCTGACTCACTTATCTACTATTGCAACTTTTTATTTTTTTTTCCAATTGGGTTGCCTTGTCTAACTTCTATGTGAGAGCTTTTTCCTTGTCTTATTATATTTTGTTTTGTTATCTGTTGTTGTTTCTCGGAGGTCTGATTCTTTTCATGAGAGAGAGAAGAGAAGAGGATCTGGTGAAAGGGGGAGGGATAGAGGAGTTGGGAGGAGTAGAGGGAGATGAAATCATGATCAAGATGAATTGTATGAAAAAAGAATCAATTTTCAATAAAAAAATGTTTGACTTTTTTATATTATGATATTAGAATGACTTAGTGGGGACAAAGAAAGGAAAGACTGATTTATTATGATTGGTTTCAGTTTCTTTCTCAAATTAACATGATAGTTTGATTTTTGCTAACTTGATATAAAGCAAGATATAACTAGGGGTAGGATTTTCAAATGAGTAGTTGCTGAGTTCAGTTGGTTGTGGCCATGTCTGTGGAGCATTTATTTATTTAGATTATTAAATGATATAGGGAGGGTCAGCCCACTGTGGATGCAGGCATTTCTATACAGGTGACCTGGGCTACAGGATTTGCTTATTTAAGTGGGTATCTGTAAGGGACTGCTGCTTATTATGGTTATGATTCTATTATGAAATAATTCTCATCAGGTACTTTCCTAATTTTATGTTGTAGAAAAAAGGAAAGACTTGGTCCAACAAATTTTGACTAGTTTACTTAATGACTGTACATTTGCTATTGTGTTTACATTTCTCATTATTATAATAGCTTCTTTCAAGTGTTGATCACATTTGTAATGATTCTTTTATGCAGTTGGACATTCATACCTATACTTTATTACTTGACATTTATTATTTTATTTTGCTTGAACATATTTTCTTTATTATTTCATTTTTAAGTGTAGAGTACAACTTTTACAACATTCCCACTACAAAGAAACTATAAATATTGATAACTTAACTCTCAACATTTTTAGGTCTGGTTGTATATTTTGGACTCAAATCAAAGCATATAGCTAGACTTGTCACCTCATCTCTGTTCAGGGAGGTAAGTTATGGTTAGTTGTGGCAGATAAACGACTTAGCACCACATGTTGAAGATGTATTTGAAAAGGAAGCACACAGGTTTTCATTTCTTTGATTATTGCTATGCTGAAAATCTCAGATTTCATATCATATATTTTTACATGTGTTTTTTTATTTAGTATAAAGTGAATAAAAGTTAATAGTTACAAAAAATTACTGTCAGATATAATGTGTCCTCTAAATAATCTCCAGTATATTAATAATTTTTGTTCTTAGAATACTTTTGTTTTTGCAAGGACAATTGTAAATATTATACAGTAATCCAAAAGAATTTTTAAAATATTATAGTAGCAATAAAAAATTAATCTTAATCTTAACATTATGTGTATTTTCCACATTTCCATTTTTTCTTAGTATGTCTAAAACCCATTTCTGGGAAGATGACATTTTTATGAGAAATGTATAACTCTTTTCAATGAGGAAAGGTAGAATAAAATCTAATAAATATCAAAGTCTAGATGCACTTTATGGCTATGTTCCTTTGCCCTGCTCAACAGGAAGCCTTTGGTGTCACTCTGATGGAAACCTTCTGTCACCTCATCTATTTTATTCATTTTCCCTCAGCTCTCAGCTGTAGATTATAAGAGAATTTTCTGGAAACTGAAATGGTGAAATATGCTTGGTTATGGTTCGCTCACTCTCTTTCTTCACATCTCTTCTACAATTCATGAGATGGCTTTTGAATTTTGTAAAGCAGTTTGCACATCAGTTGGAAGTCAGCAAAAATTTAGCATTAACGAGTTCATTTCCACAAAACTTGGCTTATTACTTTCAGTGTTATAAGCTAGCAGTTTTATATCCATTTTCTCTACACATTTATAAAGATATCCTCTTACCAGCCATATGTGCAAATAATAAAACTGGTAAGATTGTCATGTTTAAAAAGTAATGCAAAGTGGATGAATATTAATTCAATAACATAGTAATTTGTGAAAATTACTATTTATAATACCTGACTAATTAATTTATGTTATTATCCTATTAAGAGACATTTATGAACAAGACATACTATATAAAATTTAAAAAAACTAAATATCTAATATAATCATAAATAAATATAAATCTTTCCATCAAAAATACTATATAAACATGTATATATTAAGCATATTTAGGTAAACAAACAAAAACATCTGAAGACAAATTGACACGTAAAATACTTAATGCCAATCATCATTGTTATATAATTTATGATTTTTGGTTGAATTTTTACAGTCAAATATTAATAAGAAATTCTTGCTAGTCTTCTCTTTGCATTAAAAATTAATTTTTCAAGTTATTTATAATAATTTTTGAAAGAATTATTTTATTCTTCAGTACAGGGTCTCACAAAAAGTATGTGAAAGTTCTCTGTACTAAAATTGTAAAAGAGTACTGAGAAAAAATTTTAAAACTACATGTAGAGTTATAGTTTATAACCTAAAATGACTAAAAGTCAAGTATTCTTTGACAAACACAAAGATTTGAAATAATCACAATTATAATCACACTAAATTTTATTGAACTCATTTAATCCTTATTCTTGAACTCTTTAAGGAAATAGTAAATAAATAGGTTAATCTAAAATGCTCATTTTTTTATATCCTAGAAAATTTCAAATATACAAACTAATTTTCTTTCTTTAAAATGTATCTTAATGCTATCACATAGAACTTACAGAAATATTGGCATATATTTACCAATTGTGGTGGATTATTCATTTAATGATAATTATTATTCCTGAAATACCAAAGTAAATCACCAGAAAAAACATGGAGTTAGTAAAACCTGATGCTGACAATTAGATATTTATGTAAAAAGTATAAGTATGAATCCATTACTTACACAAAAGTTCTTTTAGACTAAAAAAAAAAGACAAAATCAAACATTAAAATATTTGAAACATTAAAAAAATTGTAAGCAAAAAATTTGTTGCCTGGTATGGTTACTTTTGGGTATCAACTGCACTAGCCAAGGAGACCAGGGTAAAGATTATTTCTTTGGTCTTCTAAAAAAATTATTATGTTAATTAAAATTTCCATGCATTTACTTATTTCTGTTTGTTTGTGTGTGAAACAGTGCATTAGTGAAGGTCAGAGTATCACCTATGGTAGTCAGTTCTCTCCTTTATCAGATGAGTCCTTCAGAACAAACTCGGGTCTTCAGACTAGGTTACAATGTCCTTTACCACCTAGCTATGTTGCTGGCCCTTTATGGGGACTGTATGTGTAAGAACAGCATTTGAAAAACAGAGGGAAGTAGATAATTCTCTTTACAAGAAAATATTATAAGATGAAATGAAATTAGACCCATACTTATCACCTTATACAATACTTAAGTCCAAGTGGGTCAAAGACCTTAACATAAGGCTGGACACATTAAATCTACTAGAAGAGAAAGTTGGAAAACTTGAATTCATTGGCACAGGTGACAACTTCCTGAACAGAACACCAACAGCTTAGGACCTAATACCACCAATCAATAAATGGGACCTCATGAAATTGAAAAGTTTCTGGAAGGCAAAAGACACTGTGGTTCGAACAAAAGGGCTGCCTACAGATTGGGAGAAAAAAAAAAAATCTTAACCAACCCTACATCTGACAGAGGGCTAATATCCAAAATTTACAAAGAACTCAAGAAATTAAATGCCAAGAAACCAAATAATCTAATCAAAAAAGGGGGGAAAGAGCTAAACAGAGAATTCACAAAGGAGGAATTCCTAAAGGCTGAGAGACACTTGAAGAAATGCTCAGCATCCTTAATCATCAGAGAAATGCATCTCAAGACAACTCTAAGATTCCATCTCATACCTGTCAGAATGGCTAAGATCAAGAGCTCAAATGACAACACAAGCTGGCAAGGGTGTGGAGAAAGGGGAACACTCCTCCATTGCTGGTGGGAGTGCAGGCTTGTGCAACCCTATGGAGGTCAGTCTTGAGATATCTTAGAAAACTCGGAGTAGCTCTGCTTCGGGATGCAGCCATACCACTTCTGGGTATACACCCAAATGACTCCTCACCGAATCACAAGGACGTTTCCTCATCTATATTCATAGCAGCCTTATTTATAATAGCTAGAAACTGGAAACAACCCAGATGTCCCTCAACTGAAGAATGGATTAAAACACTGTGGTACATCTACACAATGGAATATTACTCAGATATCAGAAAAAATGAAATTATGTAATTTGCAGCCAAATGGATAGAACTAGAGAAGCTCATCCTGAGTGACCTAACCCAGATTCAGAAGGATGCACATGGCATCTATTCACTTATAGTCGGATTCTAGCTATATAGTACAGGATATCTGTACTACAACCAACACACCAAAGGGAGCATGGACATAGACTTTTTCTTTTTCTCCCTGTCAATGAGACACTTTTCCCTAGTGGTGCTGCCTTGTAGTCCCACCCAGGGTATGAGGAGGCAATTGGCCCTCATATGACTGCTGAACTGAGGTGGAGGACTGCTATGTAGGGACACTCCAGAGGAGTGGGATGGAATGTTTATGGGGTAGAGGTTGGGAGGGCCAGACTGAGAGTGGTGGAAAGAGGACACTATGATGGAGATGTAACCTGAAGCAATAAATAAATAAATTTAAAAAAGATGAAAGTCTTTTTCTCTCTTTTCCACTTTAGAAGTGGAAAAAATTGTTCTCTTGACTTGACTTGGAAGTATAACAACCATTCCTGCAATGTTCTAGACTTTGGATATACAATCGAATTAGGATATTGGCATATTTGTGTAATTTGCAAACATCATGTTGCAGATCTTTTTTTTGTTGTTGTTGTTAAAATTGTACAAGTTTATTCGGCATAATAAATCTCTTTTTTATTTACTTCTGTTAAACAAAATGTTTTAAAGTATAGTAGCAAGGATTGAAATTTTCTTATTTTCAAGGCTACTGTTAAGAGAATGAATGATCATAGTCATGCAAGTTAGAGAGCAGAGAATGTATCCAGCTCATATCTGGAAAATGAATACTGTGTGTGTGTGTGTGTGTGTGTGTGTGTGTGTGTGTGTGTGTGTGTGTATACTAATTATAAAAGTAGGAAAACTCACAACATACTTTAAAATAACTGTTGCATGTCTGAACAGACACCTCATCAGTGGGGATACACAGGTGACATATAAAAACCACAAAAAGAAGACTAACTTCATTAGTATTAGAGACTTCTAATTAAAAGTTCAATGATATTCAAGCATGCTAATATAAAAATATAACTATAGCACTTAGGAAAATAAAGCAGGAAGATTATGAATTGAGGACTGCTATATCTACCTATAAATTTACAAGAATATAAACTCATTGTATTTCCTTTATATTGTTGAATATAAATTAAAAATTATAAAATCACTTTAACTCTAACCAAGCAAGTAAAGGACCTATACAACAAGAACTCCAAGCCCTTGAAGAAAGAAATGGAAGAGGCCTTTAGAAGATGGAAAGATCTCCCATGCTCATGGATAGGTAGGATCAACATAATAAAAATGGCCATCCTACCAAAAGCAATATATAGATTCAATGCAATTCCTATTAAAATACCAAAACAATTTTTTATAGACCTGGAAAGAGCTATTCTCGATTTCATATGAAACAACAAAAAGCCCAGAATAGCTAAAAAATTCGGGTACAAAAAAAAAAAAAAAAACAAACAAACATCTGGAGCTATCACCATCCCAGATTTCAAGCTGTACTACAGAGCAATAGTTGTAAAAACAGCATGATATTGGTATGGAAACAGACTAGTAGATCAATGGAATCGAATTGAAGATCCAGAAATAGACCACACACTTATGGCCACCTAATTTTTGACAAAGAAGCCAAAACGGCACAATGGAAGAAGGACAGCATCTTCAACAAATGGTGCTGGTCCAACTGGATGTCCACTTGTAAAAGAATGAAATTAGACCCATACTTATCACCTTGTACAAAAGTGGATCAAAGACCTTAACATAAGGCCGGTCACACTAAATCTACTAGAAGAAAAAGTAGGAGAAACCCTCGAACTCATTGGCACAGGCGACAAATTCCTGAACAGAACACCAACAGCTCAGGACCTGAGATCAACAATCAATAAATGGGACCTCATGAAACTGAAAAGCTTCTGGAAGGCAAAAGACACTGTCGTTCGAACAAAACGGTAGCCTACAGACTGGGAGAAAATAGAGGGCTAATATCCAAAATCTACAAAGAACTCAAGAAATTAAATGCCAAGAAACCAAATAATCCAATCAAAATATGGGGGACAGAGCTAAATAGAGAATTCACAAAGGAGGACTCCCTAATGGCTAAGAGACACTTGAAGAAATGCCCAACATCCTTAATCATCAGAGAAATGCAACTTAAGAAGTCTCTGAGATTCCGTCTCACACCTGTCAGAATGGCTAAGATCAAAAACTCAAATGACAGCACATGCTGGCGAGGGTGTGGAGAAAGGGGTACCCTACTCCTTTACTATGGAGGTAAGTCTGGCGATATCTTAGAAAACTTGGAATAACTTTGCCTCAGGACCCAGCCATACCTCTTCTGGGTACACACCCAAATGCCTCTTCACAGAATCATAAGGAAGTTTCCTCATCTATGTTTATAGCAGCCTTATTTGTAATAGCTAGAAACTGGAAACAACCCATATGCCCTTCAACTGAAGAATGGGTTAAAAAACTGTGGTACATCTACACAATGGAATATTATTCAGCTATCAGGAACAATGAAATTATGCAATTTGCAGCCAAATGGATGGAACTAGAAAAGCTCAACCTGAGTGAGCTAACCCAGACTCAGAAGGATGCATATGGCATCTATTCACTTATAGTAGGATTTTATCTATATAGTAGAAGGTATAGATACTACAACCAACACACCAAAGGGAACTTGGGCATAGACTTTTTATTTTTTATTTTTGTTTATTTATTTATTTTTTATATTTTTTATTTTTTAGTCTTTTTATCTATTTGTCTGCTTATTTCTTTGTTTCTTTTTTAGTTCTCTTTCCCTGGTAATGAGACACTTTTCACTGGTGTTACTGCCTCGAAGACCCCTAATGAATGAGGAGGCTCTTGGCCCTCATACGATCTGTCAACTGAGATGAGGGACTGTTATATAAGGACACCCCACCCCAGAGAAAAGGGATGGAAGGGTTAGGAGGTAAAGAAAAAAATGAAATGTGGTGTTTCGGCCTTTTACTACTAATTGTCATAAACTGTTTAGGACAATTAAGAAATGCAAACTAATAGTTATGCAAGCCAGTCATTATGTTAAGTACTATGACAGCCTACTATAGTTATTTTCTAAGCTAATCAGAAATAAACCTGCTAAGAGACAAGCAACATCTGCTTACCCTAATATAAGAGATAGATAGGGCCTCTTCAAAACCTCAAGAGATCTGCAGAATATGGCATTCTAAGATGTTTTCGTTACATTAGATTTTTTTATATTGAGACATATCAACTCCTCACAGCACCCCCTATTCTGCCCCAAGTAGAAGATGAGCATCGAAGAATCTCCAGTGGGAGATAATTAAATTAGTCGCAAGTCTATCTTGTGGTAGGAAAAGTCCCTTGCTCCAACTGTAGACAGAATGCTGTCCAAAAAGGACAAAACCTGGAAGCAGGTAAGTCGACAGCCTAGCTCTGCCAAGACAGGGTAGGTAAGTCCTTCATAACCCCTGCTCTACAATCAATGTCTGTCAGAGAAACGGGGCCAAACGACTGAAGATCGATGCTGTAATGTATGGAGAGAAAATGGGAACAGTCCAGGCAGCCACTGGTATGTCATTTTTTACGTTGGGAAGCTGCAGGCCCTGTATTTCCTATAAAATCAGATATATTTATCCCTTTCAGGTCTCTGAGGTGGTTGAAGAACAGATAGCTAGAGTCTCATAATTTAATTTTGAGTTGTTTAGGAGTCAAGAGAGTGTTATAGATCTAAGAAGATACTTTTAAAATTGTGTTGCAAGTTAGTATGAATGTTGTTAGATATAGAACTTTAAACTCATGGAGATGGTTAGATAGTAGAATGTTAAAGTCAGGTGCCAAATACATATGGACTGGACATTGGGCTTGTACGCCAAGCCATATAACTCTCATAATTGTGGCCTAATTACCTCTGTTGTTTTGTATTGTATTTATTATTATAAGAGAAAGAGCCATTTGTTGGACTGAAAGGGAAAACTGTAGGGGGAAATAAGATATACCTTAAACTTAAAAACAAAAGGGAAGAGGATCGGGGGTTGAGGGTGGGAAGGTGGGACTGGAGGGCAGAATAGGGAGGGGACTGCGATTGAGATGTAACGTGAAGAAATAAAAAATAAAGGAAAAAAATCAACTCACACAAAAAAATTTTAAAAAATCACCTTAACAATAATCTTGCAGTTATAGAGAATGGAAAAAAGATATTCATTCATTTACATACAAACAGCCATTCAATATCTAGTTTTTTATCCAACAGAAATTACACCACGTGTTCATGAACTTAAGTAATGCTAATATGGTAATGAACAGCCTTGTACTGTAAAGGTCAAACATATGAAAATGTTGAAGTGTTCATCTATATGTGGTATATGAACAAACTCAAAAACAAGTAATTTTTGTCTCGTTCTTTCTAATTTTTTTATGAATTTGTTATTTTGAACCAGGGTCTGCCTATACAGGCCAGGTTGCTCACAAACTAATACTCTCCCAACTTAGCATGCTAAATGTCATAGGTACAGATTTGAGATATATCACCCACTTCATGAATTATTAATATACATTACAATATAGGTGAATCTCAATATAGGTCAGATCAAAATGTCAGTTTGATGGCCTCTAGGTTTGGGCTATTTCTGTGAAGAATTTCTGAGGCAGTGCAATGTATTTGTTTTGTCCTCTCCTGAAAAGTAAGTGTATCAACCTTCCTCTTAGATACTAGGAAGTAATGAGGCTCCTCAAAAAATAATTACTCATGAGCTTTTGCTAAAAATCAAAAGTACAAATATTATTCAAATTTTAGAGATATTATTGGAATGTATTCACAGTGAGGTCCTTGAATCTTTCTGCTTAAAGAGAAAGAAGAAAAACTTTGTACATAGGAAATCAAGATAAAACAAGAGGACAGACTTCCTTCTAAAAATTAAACGTAATGTCTGAACATGAAACTGATATAAAGACATCAAATAGGGGTTGAATACTATGAGAGAGTGAAGCAATGGTGGGTATTTGAAGTTAAAAATACAAAGCCTTGCATTAAGAGGAAAGCACCACTCTAAGATCCTGACAATCAGCATTCCGTGTACATTTCTTAGTTGAGTTCTACAACTATGAATTTCTGTACCTCACTAGAAAATTTCAGATACAACATATTCATATATGCTATGCACAATGATACTTGGAGTAACTTGTGAATAGTTTCTGACATAAGACAATACAATTAAAGTACATTCTATATGAAAGTTAGGAATACTATCAGTTATTAATTCAATTTTATAATATTGCATGAAATAAATACATGAAGAACATGCTATGCATCATGTGCCCATAACTGAAACCTAATTTTGATTGTAATACTGCACATACTAGCCATCTTGAATAAGGCTATTTCTCACTTTAGTGAGAAATAAAGATTTTGTTGCTGCAAAGTAGCTCATAACCAGTATAAATGTTACAATTAATGCAATGAAAATTTCATAACACTGTAAAATAATTTATTTACGATATAAATATTAGTTCACAAGGTATCCTCTACTCATACAGTCCATTCTATGTATTAAGTTCTTGTCTTTGTTGTTTAGGCACAATGTACTTGGAGAGGAAAATATTATAACATTGTTCAGAAACATAGCATTTCAGCTCACTTAAAATACTACCTTTTGCTGCCAAAGTTTAAAGTTCTTTTGTCAAGAATTGTATGAGTTTGCACCTTAATTACAAAACAGCTAGACGTATAATAGGATTTCTTATCCACCTGTCACTGGCTAACCTTGAAAAAAACTACCAGACTTTGAAGTTTGATAATCATTAACTTTACAAAGGTAAACTCCCTATTTGCAAAGAATGTTCCCTGCAGCAGGGTACCTTGCTTTCTTTTGGTTAAGGTTATGGATTGTAATTTACTCAAGATCCCCTCAGGGTGCTTTTACACATCATCAGTATTTAGTACCTGTTTCTGAGTGAAGTAGTCCAAACTCCTGCCTAGCTCAGCAGAAAAAAAGGAAGAAAATAGACTCCTCAATGAAAAGAGTTTCCCGGCCTCAGTATAATGGTGATAGGAATCCAATATGGCTAAAAAATTCTGTCTTTTTAATGCTTCAAATATTTGATTGTATTTAGAATTTCCATCCATATCAAAACTTTTTACAAGTTTTCCTACTAAATTTTAAGGCAAATTTTATTTTATTTATTTTTTATTTTTTATTTCTTCAAGTTACATCTCAATGGCAATCCCCTCCCTATTCCCCCTCCAGTCCCACCCTCCCATCCTCAACCCCCCCTCCTCTTCCCTTTTTTTTAAGTTTAAGGTATATCTTATTTCCCCCAACAGCTCCCCCTTTCAGTCCAACAAATGGCTCTTTCTCTTATAATAATAGATACAATACAAAACAACAAAGGTAAATAGGCCACAGTTATGAGGGTTATATGGCTTAGCATACATTCCCAATGTCCAGTCCATATGTATTTGGCACCTGACCTTAACATTCTACTATCTAATCATCTCCAGAGTTTAAAGTTCTATATCTAACTCAACATTCATACTAACTTGCAACACAATTTTAAAAACATCTTCTTAGATCCAGAACACCCTCTTGATTCCTAAACAACTCAAAATTTAACTATGAGACTCTAGCTATCTATTCTTCAACCACCTCAGAGACCTGAGAGGGATAAATATATCTGATTATATAGGAAGTGCAGGGACCGCAGCTTCCAAAACTAAGAAATGACATATCAGTGGCTGCCTGGACAGTTCCAATTTTCTCTCCGTACATTACAGCATCAATCTTCAGCCGTTTGGACCCGTTTCTCTGACAGACATTGATTGTAGAGCAGGAATTATGAAGGACTTGCCTACCCTGTCTTGGCAGAGTTAGGCTGTTGACTTACCTGCTTCCAAGTTTTGTCTCTTTTGCACAGCATTCTGTCTACAGTTGAAGCAAGGGGTTTTTCTTGCTAAGAGATAGGCTTGCCACTAATTCAACCATCTCCCACTGTAAGCCTTCAATATTTATATACTTAATAGTATTCTCTTTATTTCCCAATGCTTGCAATTTTGAGAAATTGATTATATGAAATTTTTGCATATTGTCATGGCATGGGAGGAAGTGGCTTGAGGGCTCTGCATTTCAATGTTTTATGTTAAGTTGTATTACTGTAAAAGAATGGTGACATGGGGAAGATGTCCTTCTATTCACTACTATTAGATCACTACCTTGTACTCTGTAGTACATATCTCAGCCTGTATGACATGTTTTCTCTTGTATGTATGACACCTGTACTTTGAATGTATCTTTCATTTGATGCAATTAATTGCATGTGCTCTAAAGATAGAAAGAATGAGGGAAACCATAATATTTTTCTCATACAAATTTCTACTCTCTCAGAAAAAAAAAAAAACTTTGATCTTCCAGTTGTAATGTCATGGAAATAGCTTTTGATATTTTTTTCCAATATGTTTGTCAAAATTTCCAGTTCATGTTAATTCAAGAGTAAGTCTAGCATAAATGCTCCCTCCTAGCCAGATGTGAAGGTAAAAGTGCTATTTATGAAGCACAGATATGTACATATATATGTATTTTCTTCATACTCCCATTATAATAAGTTTCATGCATTAATTTCAGAAAATTATAAGATCACTGTTTATTAACTCTTTAGTACACTAATTTTCATTAAATGTAATAATTTATTTACATTTATATGCTAATAACATTTATATACATATATATAAATGCATTTTTCTATATATGATTTAATTTCCTGATGCAAAGCAGGTAGTCTAAATATTTCACTGTGATCATCGCGTCATGCTTAAATTGCCAAGACAGACTTTCTGGTAAATTATATAATAATCATGCCACTAAATGGTAGTGGTCTTACAATTACAGAAGTGAAATCTAAAGAAATTATCTGTAGGTCATCAAAGTTGCAAAAGCATAGCATTTCTTTTTCTCAAGAGAAGGCATGATTGTGATTATTTAGCACATTATATAAGGTAATGAGTGACTTGTTGTTATATATACAATTCTTGCAATCTTATGTTCTTATTCAGTCTTAAGTAGGATTTATAAGTATTTATTTTCTCTTACATTTGCAAATCTCATTTCCTAACATAATAATTAAGTTTCTGCTGTCACTCCTAAAGGTAATGAATTTGTCCTGTTTATATTTGTGGGAAACTTAAAAATGATGATAAAATTACAGCAATCTCAATATCTAAGATGAACTAAATATGTAGCAATATGCTTTTATTTCTGTTCTTTTAATGCCCATTTAAGTCCTGGTCCTATCCTGTTGCAGCTGTAGAACATTACTATTCTAAGTCAGTTGTAGTAGAGTCAGCCATTCCTTTAACAAAGACAAGTTGTGAATAATCAATGAGAAACTTCACCATGAAGTGTGGGCTATCTTTTGGAATTTTAATGGAAATTCTTCATTATTCTTAGAAATATGAAATTTGAGTGTTCTCTCCTTAAGATAGACTGGATGAATATATCTGCATGTAATGCCAATGAGTGTGGCATCTGAAGATGAATGACAAGGCATCCTGGATGAGCTGCCTGGCATTGCTGACCTTTAGAACTCAGTGTCTGTGACTGCACAAGATTTCCTTTATGAGTTCAAAGGATTTTAGTAATTATTCTGTCAGTAATTAGTCACAGATATTAATGAACTAATGCTATGCATAATTAATTATATGTCATTTGTTTATTATATTAGACATTATGAAGCCTTTTAATGTTACTGTCTATAATTTCTATGATAATAAATACATTAATAAAAAGGACACAAATAAATTACAGGTAAAGTATGCACATTAGAGATTATAATTTTTCTTTAGCATGTTCCTTCCTACAGCAACTCTATTCAGTTGATATGCATTTAATATATATATAATAGTCTAGTAAAATGAAACATAATAACAAAATATTGCATGTTGAGGCATATACAATTACATTATCTCAATTAAATTTTAATAAATAAATTTTGACAGAAATTATGGTAGAAGAAAACTATAAATACATATTTTCTTTTTTGGTAATCACTGGGTCTACTTTATCATAATATTGTTTTTATATGAAAAAGGAAGAAGCAAGTAAATCATGTAAATGCAAGATAAAGAGTTTAAACTCACTAGAAGCAAAAAACCATATTGATATATGGTAGTGAATTATAAGCATTTAAGTTAATCATTTAAATTTTGATGGGAGACGCAGAAATGTTATAATCAGAAGTTACATAATATACAAAGATTAATTTGCCAAACTTATGCCTCCTTCTAAGAATGTTAAAGCAGAAGAAAATGACTCCAATAGTTCATATCTTTATATAATGAAAAAAGGTACCAATACTTATTAGCAATCAATTCAAAACAAAATTTCCCATCAGTTATAATTTTATGTTCTCATTATCCTAAGTGTAAAATATAATAAGTTTGTTTTGTGTTAAGACTATACCCTACATACTCTCCTGTCAGAGATTTTTCAACTTCTATTTACTTTTAATTTAGTAAATATTAAATAGGTAAAACTTTGTCTCTAATCAATTAATTAATACAATCTAACTTAAAATTATGTAGATTTTATAACATCTTTTCTCTTATTAGTTTCATTAATTTTTACTACACTCAGCTATATTAATGTTAATTTGCATTCCAAAAGATATCTTCAAATAGTACTAAGAATTTAACTTGAAACATAAAAGCCAAGATATTCACAGTTAAACTCATATTAGATTTTGTTATAATCCATATTAAAATGGCTATTTTAAAATGTGTGCATAGTTTTTCATTTCTAATGTTCTCTAATAAGGTCTGCCTTGGTGCTCAAAGTGAAAGAATAAATACTTTAAGACTTAAGGTTTTAGGGGACCTAAAGTAGCCTTTATCTAGTTATTATTTCTTTGTGGTTGGTTAACTTTAAATGGATTCATCTATAAATTAACTGTTATTTCAGTCATTAATATTCAAACTATTTTTACTGTGTATGGTTCTCAGTACCAGAGATAAAGAGACCGTCAGTTTGACCCTATTGAAGGCTTCTATGCATATGGTGAGGAAGACAAGCATTGAGATCTTCAAAGCTAATTGCTGTAGATAAATACTTGGCAAGAGATGCCTTTCTTTAGATGAACAGGAAAATTATAGATGATTAAGTGTGAGAAAATGGGATGGGTAATTAAAAGCTTTCTTGTAAAAGAGAGGAATAATAAAGCAAGCAGCAAAGATACCACCAAGAGTTCTTTGTCTTCCAGAAGAAAATCAGAGGACACACAGAATATTTATAAGCACGAGCATTCTCCTGCTCCAAGCCCTTCTATACCCGGAGCCTACAGATGAAACCACATGGAAAATTATGGTACCTGATTCATGTTTTGACAAGGACAACTCGAACACTTTCAGTAGCTTTCTAACGGTCTAGAAAGGCTTCTAGATTCTGGCCTCTGACACTACTATTTTTATTAGCACACTGACAATGTCATAAACTATGTTTAGATCATTTAGATATTCACTGTCTAATTTTCCAGTGTTTTACAGATCCATCTACTTCCCTTCCTACTAAAATTTGTGTCATTTCCTTTTGTTTTCTTTTAATTTTTTTCCATCAAGACCAATTTGTGCTAAGCAAATATCTTGGATCCTGGGTTTTCCATGAAAATATGGCTACCTGATTTAGGACTACACTATTAGAATAACTGACACTTCCCCTTCTAGCATCTAAGAGTCTCAATAACAAATCATCCAGGGATAAAGCTTAATGCCCTAGTAAGTCTTTTCTTTTTATGTTGATGTATTTCCTCAATGCAGACTTCAAAACAAAGATTGGTGCTTTTATAGTCAAGGCACACATTCCACATCACATGCTTGTGATTAATGTTTTTAATATAAAAATGGCATCATCAATTTAATAACTTATTGCAATAATTTTATGATTTAATTGACACAGTTTTATTGTGAAAAAGGAAAATTGGAAAGCAAATAGTCCTTTTCTTTTCAGAGACCTGACTGAGACCAGCATAGGGGAGCACTGGAAATAAAGAACGGCTTTGAATTATGACAATGTGAGTAAGAAATTTTATATCATTATAATGGATATTAATCCAGGCTTGAGTTATTGTTACTGGTTTTGAAACATTGGGGCAAAATTATTCAAAGATGTTTCATTTTGATTAATGTCAACATTAAAGTTTTTTATTATACTGTTTATTTATTACATCAAGTTACATCTCTATCATAGTGCCCTCGTTCCACCCCTCCCCATTCCCCCTCCCACCCTCTCCTCCCTCTCCCACCCATCGCACTCCTCTGATGTACACTGTCCCTACAAATCAGCCCCTCTTAGTTCAACAATCATATAAGGGCTAAGAGCTTCCTCTTGCACTGGAGGCCTACATGGTAGCACCCCTAGGTAAAACTGTCCCATTGATAGGTAACAAAGTCATTGTTCCTGATTTTTTTGTGTGTGTGTTGGTTGTAGGATAGTTATCCTGTACTACATGGCTAAAATCCAGTTATAAGTGAATAGATGTCATGTGCACCTTTCTCAGTCTGTGTTAGCTATCCCAAAATGTGCTTTTCTAGTTCCATCCATTTGGCTGCAAATTGCATGATTTTCTTGTTTCTGATAGCTGAGTAGTATTCCATTGGGGATATGTACCACAATGTTTTTTTAATTCATTTCAGGGACATCCAGGTTGTTTCCAGTTTCCCGCAATTACAAATAAGGCTGGATGAACATAAATGATATGTCCTTGTGGTTTGGTGAGGAGTTGTTTGGGAGAATACCCAGAAGTGGTATGACTGGGTCTTGATGTAGGGCTATTCCAAGTTTTCTAAGATATCACCATACTAATTTCCATAGTGGTTGTACAAGTTTGCACTCCAACAGGCAATGGAGGAGGAGTCCCCTTTCTCCACACCCTCGCCAGCATGTGCTGTCATTTCAGTGTTTGATCTTAGCCATTCTGACAGATATGAGATGGTATCTCAGAGTCATCTTAAGTTGCATTTCTCTGATGATTAAGGATGTTGAGCATTTCTTCAAATGTCTCAGTGCCATTAGAGATTCTCCTTTGTAAATTCTAGGTTTAGCTCTGTTTCCTTTTTTTTTTTTTTGATTGAATTATTTGGATTCTTGGTGTTTAATTTCTTGAGTTCTTTATAAATTGTGTATATTAGCCCTCTATCATAAGTAAAGTTGGTAAAAATCTTTTCCCAATCTGTAAATTGCCGTTTGTTCTAGTGACAGCGTCCTTTGATGTACAGAAGCTTTTCAGTTTCATGAGGTCCAATTAATTGATTGTTGGTCTTAGAGCAAGTGAAAGACCTATGTGGCAAGAACTTCAAGTCCTTGAAGAAAGAAATTGAAGAGAACATAAGAAGATGGAAAGATCTCCAATGCTTATGGATAGGTAGGTTCAAGAAAATAAAAATGGCCATCCTACCAAAAGCTATATACAGATTCAATGTAATTCCTATCAAAATAGAGACACAATTCTTTATAGACCTGGAAAAACAACTCTCAACTTCATATAGAATAACAAAAAAAACCCAGAATAGCTAAATCAATCCTGTACAATAAAAAAAAAAAGCATCTGGAGGTATCACCATCCCAGATTTCAAGCTGTACTACAGAGCAATAGTAATAAAAACAGCATATACTGGTATAGAAACAGATCAGTGCATCAGTGGAATTGAATTGAAGACTCAGAAAGAAACCCACACTTAATTTTTTGACAGAGGAGCTAAAATTGTATAATGGAAAAAGGACACCATCTTCAATAACTGGCGCTGGTCTAACTGGATTTCAACATGTAAAAGAATGAAATTAGACCCATACTTATCACCTTGCACAAAATTTAAGTCCAAGTGGATCAAAGACCTTAACATGAAGCCCAACACACTAAATCTAATAGAAGAGAAAGTGAGGAAAAGCCTCGAACTCATTGGCATTCATGACAACTTCCTGAACAAACATTAAAGGTTTTTAAGCTTTATTTTAAATTGTGTGTTCATGTCTCTGTAAAGGTATGTGGATGTGAATGCAGATGTCTAAAGATGCCTGAGGAGAGTTTGGAAAACTGAACTGAAGTTCTCTTTGGAAGCAATACATACTCTTTGACAATGGTAAACATTTCATAGTTTTTAAATAATAAATAATTATCCATGTTTAGGGATCATGAGATATTACAACAAAACCATTACTAAAAATGGTCCAACAATCATCTCTCTTAAAATAACTCAATATGCTAGTGAAAAATTTTTGTTGTTGTAGTTTTTGGTTGTTTTATTTTTCTTTTTAATTCACACACTAGATCTGAAAAATCAAGTATGTATCTTTTAAACAAGCTTCCTAAGAAATTTTGTTCAAAATAAATTACAGAAAAATTTGTTCATATAAGAAAAAAAAAAGGAAAGAACAGATAAGTTTAAAACTATGGCAGGCATAGGTTATTTTAAAATAGGATTAATTGAATAAAAAAAACCCCTCTATACTGAATGTGCTGAGTAAGCACTTATAACATTCTTAAGTGAGGATATATTAAAAAGTGGTGATAATTTACATGAAAAAAGGTTCAATAAGACAGAAGGAACACAAACATACAGATTATTGCACTCTGTATTTTAATTTTGAATATGACTTAATTCTGTTTTTTTTAATGAAGTCAAAGGTTTTAACAAAATTTGTTTTCTTTTGAAAGACATATTTTGTACACATGTTTGACTGAGTATTTTAGCTTGTTGATTTATCTGTGCAAAATTATCTATAACACAAAAAATTTCATTTAAAAATCAGGAAATACTATGTCTTTATCACATTGTAGTTAAAAGTACTAAATGCATGTATTAAAGGAGCACTGTGAGATTTTACATATAAATTATTTAGAAATGTAAGTTTTACTTAATGTGCATTTACATAAATGACATATCAGTGTCATATTCATGAAACTTACATGCAAATGCTTTGTTTTTTAATTATCAATGAAATCTAATAATAGAATTAATTTTATGGCTTTGTTATTTTGCCTTGTTTTTCCTAGGTTATCAATATTTTTCTAGACAAATGAAATATTTCACAAAGAATTTTCACTTTAAGCATATTTTCTATTAATGCAACAAAAAATATACCAGCATAATTCTGTTATTTTCTAAATATTAATTTACATATTTTACAATTTTTCTATGTAAGGATAATTATTATGGCTGTCAAATTATTTGTTTACTTCTGTTTCATTTGAAGAGTCAAAGTCATAAATGATTTATGAAGAATTAGCTATTGTGTGCACTCTTTCTGAATGTAACCTTGATTGATATCATGCTAGGCTTTTAGATTTACTAGACCAACTTCAAAAAGAAGTATAACTTCTCAAGTCAAGATTATGCTAGGATAATATATTAACTATAAATTTGTTCAGACAGCTTACTAAACATTAAATTTGATCAGAAAAGCAAATAAGCTCTGGATATGAAAACAGAAAGCTCTTTTCTGTGCCTTCTATGTTCTTGATTTATGAAGCTGAAGAGAAAAAGGAAGTTTAATTTTAAATAAAATATTTATTTTCTCTGTGTGCTTACTTAACAAAATGAAAAAGAACAAAAACATACAAGCATTGCATTATCATGTGACTAAACATTGTTATATGTACATCAATATGCAATTTTTGTATACCATGAATTGGTTTTATGTGGTTCAGAAATGTTCCAAATGATAAAGTAATTCTAAAGAACACTGTCTTTGCTGATATTAAATAAAGTGATAGTTTTCTGGAACTGTATAATGCATAGTCAAAGCCACTTTTGTTCCTTTGTTTTTGTTTTAATGACTTTGCTGTATATTGTCCTTTGTTGCAAAATTTGGCATCTTTTGGAAGTAATGTTATATGATTAGTGTATACAATACTCTATAAGAACTCTGTTGTGTAATTTGAGTAGCTAAAGAAACCAGTTAGTGGAAGTATAATTGTAGCATTTTTCTCTAAAAGTATATTTTCTTTGTTTACAATTTTTCATCAAATATAGCTTCCCTTATTTATTCCTAGCTATCATAGCTATATAATGAAGTCATAATGTTGAATATTCTCTCTATGAAGATTTGTTACTAAAGAAAAGTGAATAAATAGCACCTTCCGAATTTCACAAATGTATCACCAGTTTTATAAGAATAAATAATAACATATTTTCAGATAGAAATTTGTAAAATGTTAAGTTTTACATAGTTTGTATATCAGTTTTAGTTTTCCACCAAGAAATGCTTATTTTGCCTCTTGTACCAAATAATGAAGAGATATATTATAAAAAATGTTATAATTCTCTATTGAGTTAATTTAGTCATCTTCATTCCCTCAGGAAGTTATAAATTGGAAATGACAAGAAAATAAATGCAAAATCTACAAAGAACTCAAGAAATTAAATGCCAAGAAACCAAATAATCCAATCAAAAAATGGGGGACAGAGCTAAATAGAGAATTCACAAAGAGGAATCCCTAATGGCTGAGAAACACTTGAAGAAATGCTCAACATCCTTAATCATCAGAGAAATGCAACTGAAGATGACTCTGAGATTCCATCTCACACCTGCCAGAATGGCTAAGATCAAAAACTCAAATGACAGCACATGCTGGCGAGGGTGTGGGGAAAGGGGTACCCATTGCTGGTGGGAATGCAGGCTTGTGCAACCACTATGGAGGTCAGTCTAGCGATCTTTAAAAACTTGGTATAGCTCTGCCTCAGGACCCAGCCATACCACTTCTGGGTATACACCCAAATGCCTCTTCACAGAATCATAAGGAAGTTTCCTCATCTATGTTTATAGCAGCCTTATTTGTAATAGCTAGAAACTGGAAACAACCCAGATGTCCCTCAACCGAAGAATGGGTCAAAAAACTGAGGTACATCTATACAATGGAATATTATTCAGCTATCAGGATCAATGAAATTATGCAATATGCAGCCAAATGGATGGAACTAGAAAAGCTCATCCTGAGTGAACTAACCCAGACTCAGAAGGACACATATGGCATCTATTCACTTATAGTAGGATTTTAGCTATATAGTAGAAGGTATCGATACTACAACTAACACACCAAAGGGAACTTGGACATAGACTTCTTATTTTTAATTTTTATTCTTTATCTATTTTTTATATACTAGTTATATTTTTTTCTATTTTTTAGTCTTTTTTATCTATTGTATGCTTATTGATTTGTTTGTTTAGTAGTTCTCTCTCCCGGGCAACGAGACACTTTTCACTGATGGTACTGCTTCGTAGATCCCCAATGAATGAAGAGGCTCTTGGCCCTCATACGACCTCTCAACTGACATGAGGGACTGTTATATAAGGACACCTCACCCCAGAGAAATGGGATGGAAGGGTTAGGAGGTAAAGAAAAACAATGAAATGTGATGTTTCGGCCTTTTACTACTAATTGTCATAAACTGTTTAGGGTAATTAAGAAATGCAAATTAATGGTTATGCAAGCTGGTCATTCAGTTAGGTACTATGACAGCCTATTATAGTTACTTTCTAAGCTAATCAGAAATAAACCGGCAAGAGACAAGCAACATCTGCTTACCCTAATATAAGAGATAGATAGGGCCTCTTCAAAAACCTCAAGAGATCTGCAGAATATGGCATTCAAAGATGTTTTCGTAACTTTAGATTTTTTTTTCTTTTTCTCTTTATGTTTATTTCTACGCAGATCTTACAGGAAACAAATTAATATTGATATCCAGTAAAACTTCTGACCGCGCAGAGTACTCAGCTCTCTTTCAGTAGACTTCACAGAGCCATTTAATCATTTTTACAGTGTGGGAGTTACTGACCACACCATTGTGTTGCCATCAATATCCTTCTAATCTTTTTAAGTTACAAATAGATGAACTTTAGATTTTTTTATATCAAGACATATCAACTCCTGACAGCACCCCCTATTCTCCTCCAAGTAGAAGACGAGCATCGAAGAATCTCCAGTGGGAGATGATTGAATTAGTCGCAAGCCTATCTCTTGGTAGGAAAAGCCCCTTGCCCCAATTGTAGACAGAATGCTGTCCAAAAAGGACAAAACCTAGAAGCAGGTAAGTCGACAGCGTAGCTCTGCCAAGACAGGGTAGGTAAGTCCTTCATAACCCCTGCTCTACAATCAATGTCTGTTAGAGAAACGGGGCCAAATGACTGAAGATCTATGCTGTAATGTATGGAGAGAAAAATGGGAACTGTTCAGGCAGCCACTGGTATGTCATTTCTTAGTTTGGGAAGCTAAAGGCCCTGTACTTCCTATAAAATCAGATATATTTATCCCTCTCAGGTCTCTGAGGTGGTTGAAGAACAGATAGCTAGAGTCTCATAATTTAATTTTGAGTTGTTTAGGAGTCAAGAGAGTGTTATAGATCTAAGAAGATACTTTTAAAATTGTGTTGCAAGTTAGTATGAATGTTGAGTCAGATGTAGACCTTTAAACTCATGGAGATGTTTAGATAGTAGAATGTTAAAGTCAAGTACCAAATACATATAGACTGGTCATTGGGAATGTACGTTAAGCCATATAACCCTCATAACTGTGGCCTAATTACCTCTGTTGTACTGTATTGTATTTGTTATTATAAGAGAAAGAGCCATTTGTTGGAATGAAAGGGGAAACTGTAGGGGGAAATAAGATATACCTTAAACTTAAAAGACAAAAAAAAAAATGGAAGAGGATGGGGGGTTGAGGGTGGGAGGGTGGGTCTGGAGGGGGAATAGGAAGGGGACTGCAATTGAGATGTAACTTGAAGAAATAAAAAATAAAGGGAAAAAAGAAAAAAAAGAAAATAAATGCATTGTAAGAAATTAAACTGATAGGAAATACTTCCTTGGACACCTAATAAAGGTAAGAAATTGACTCACACTCTGCTCAAATCAAAGAGAGTTGTTAAAATAAGGATGAGATAGTGAGAAAGTTTCTGAGTGTGCTAGGAAAGTGATTAGTCTGTGGGCAGGCTATCTTTTGCCGATAAAAATACTAGAAATTAGACTCCTAGTACTGCACAGGGGCTGTGAAGTACCGTGCATTTATCACATTCATCTTATTTATAAAACTTCAGCAATATAATGGCTTCCTGGTTATTGAGAAAGGCACACATAAAATACAAAACTATAAAAAAAGATGGTGGGAGATTTACATCTCAAAGGGACACAGAATATTTAGTTACAAAAGTCTCTTAAGTAAATATTCTAAGAAATCTGTTCCAACAGAAATCAATGTAAAATTCATCAAAAAGCTGAAAATAAGCCAACCACATTATGTAGCTATACCATTGCTTGACATAAGTCTAAAGAACTCTATATATGACTATATAACTGTTATCTAATATAGTTGCTCATCCTGCTCTATTCACAATATCCAGGGAATGGAAAATTCAGAGAAGCCCATCAACGGATGAATGGCTATTGAAAATATATGTTTTGAGTGAGAGAAAGAACATGAAGTGTTGGAGGAAGGTCTTATAAATTGGTTCTCACAGTCTAACTTCAGTGCTCAGAGATCTGGTTACTGCCCTTTCTTAGGAACTCTCTGATTGCTCTAGAAATTTCTATTACAAACTCTGATTGTGAGTTGTTGATGACCAATTAGCTGGGCAGAAAGAGTATAAGGAAGGTGAGACTTCCTAGGATGACGAAAGAAACCCTAGGTTTTACATAGAGGAATTTCTCTTCTGGGAAAGGTCTTGGAAGCAGCAACACATCTCAGTGTGAGCCCTGAAGGTATAGCAAGCCGCATGGGTGCTTGGGATTAGGTGGTCAGGATCAGTTGAGAATCTTCTCAGTTAAGGCCTAACCATCAAAACATTAAAAGGTCTTGGTGTATCTAATTATGCTGAAAATGCTGCCACAGGTTGCAAGCCTCCAGCTTAGGTGAATTAGATGAGCCAGGCCTGCTGACATCCTGCCAGGCTGCCAGCTGCTCCACTGGCCTAATATAACAGTTTATATCTAATATATTAATACATATATTAGATAACAGAGTTGTGGTTTCAGGGGTGGTGAAGGCCCCCCTTGGCCCAGGGCTTTATCCCCAGAGTAGGTCAGGCTGCCAGCTAAGGGAACCCAGGCCTGCTGGTCTCCCTCCAAGCCCTGACAGCTGCCCCATCAGGCCTGCCTACCTCCTGCACAGCCACTGTGCCTATTAGAAACAATTTATTGTTATTAGTAAATATCATTGTTAACAAGATTGCAATTTAAATGAAGTTGCATTGGTAGGGAGTTGGAGAGATCTCAAAGGAGTTGAAGGAGGGGGAAATGATTTAAAATATATTGAGTGAAAAGTTTATATTAAAAAGTTTAGTAATAATCTCTTATGCATGTACTATATATAATACTTTTATATGATAAATATATTTTCATTAGTTATTCAACAGTTGATCTGGGAAGTTTTGATTTTCTGGCTCTTGTTAATAGATAAGAAATAAACATGGGAAATTGGCTACAAAAGGAAAAGTGTGAGAATGTATTGGTACAAAGGATTAAAAGGGAATTATGGAACAATAAGTGTAAATTAAGGTGCAGGAGGGCAGGTAAAGAGGAAAAATAGGATGAATAAATGTGACTAAAGACATATTTTTTAAAGTCATATGGCAACCGACTATTGTAGAAGATTTATAAAACATATTTTACATACATAAAGATTATTATTATAAGATAAAGAGCCATTTGTTGGACTGAAAGGGGAAACTGTACGGGGAAACAAGATATACCTTAAACTTAAAAGAAAAAAAAGGGAAGAGGATGGGGGCGTTGAGGGTGGGAAGGTGGGACTGGAGGGGGAATAGGGAGGGGACTGCAATTGATATGTAATTTGAAGAAATAAAAAATAAAGAAAAAAAAACAGAGTTGCCAAAGAATAACAAATGTAACACCTCTTCTTACATGTAAGTTACTTCTTTAGTAGTTACTGACTGGTAGTGTTTTGTTCTACAGACACCCAAGCTTAACAGACTATTATCAATGTTCTTCCTTTTATTCGAGAAATTGATTGTAAAACTCTATTGCTGAAGACATCCTACATTGAGTTATAATAACAGAGAGAAATTAATCTGATATTGATGTTTGAAATTAAAAATTACATGAGTCACAATAAAATGAAACTTAATGGAAATTCCACCAGTTGACAAGACCCAACAGAAAAAAAGAGAAAGGATTGAAAACAAGGTCAAGTAAGCACAGGTCAGATAAACTGCTTTATCCACCAAAGTTAGGCTTTAAATTTATGGAGAATAAAAACACTTCAAGATAATTAAAAACTAAATAATTTCCTTAAACTCAAGTTAGCATTAGAGGCAAGTCTTAAAGAAATCTTAAAATCATAAAAAGAAGAAAGATAATGTGAAAAATGAAATAATGGATAATTAGTATTTTGAAATAGATTAACAATGAAAACCAAAGAGAAATAAAATATATGAAATTCAATAAAGACACAAGCTCTTCAGATGAAGAGATAGAAAATTAACCAATGAACAAATCAACCATTTACTCATCAACAAAAAGACAGGAATATAGAACTTAACTAAATAGCATTAAGGGGTCTTATGTCTCTAATCAGCAGGAGATTACATGGTGGGATAACAAATACAAGACCCATCCAGTTACTTTTTCCTCAAGAGTCATAATTCAACACAATATATGTATTGCAATCAACATATCATATAAACAAAAGCCACGAATGAACAGACCTGGGCTATTTAATCCACCAAAGTAGATTTAATGACAAAATTAATCAGAATACACAAAGGACAAAATGTATCAAGTAAGATAACAATCAAAAATAAATAAAACATCTCACAACTCTGGCCTAAGACTCCTATGGGAGTCTTAGACAATACTAGGAACCCTGGAGGTGACACCAGTTTTTAGAAACCCAGAACCTTAGAACCCCAGTAGCAATACCAGAGGTCACACAGGACATCAAAATTCCAGCAGAGATATCCTACTAGACCTCAAAAGTCTCTGATCACCATAACCACAGACCACTCAAGCAAGAAGACCAGAGAGGAAATAAGAGAAAAAACATCCAAAAATCATCCATCCAACATAAACAAACTCATAAAATGACACCTAAACCTATAATTAACCTAAACCCGCATTCCTTGAGTTCAGCATAAGAACACAGTAAACAATAGCCAGGGTAATATGGAACCAGCACAGCTCAGCTATTATGCCATAGGAAGCCCTGGATATTCTATCACTACTGCAGCAAAAGAAAATGACGTTAAAACCAATCTTATAAAGATAATAGAGGCACTTAAAGAGGACTTGAATAAAAAAAGCCAGGAAAACACAATAAGGTGAAGAAAATGAGTAAGACTGTTTATGACCTAAAAATGGAAATAGAAGCAAAAAAGAAAACATAAACTGAAGGAATCTTGCAATGAAAAATTTTGGCAAATAAGCAGGAACTA
Source organism: Lophiomys imhausi (assembly GCA_907164525.1). Classification (NCBI taxonomy): domain Eukaryota; kingdom Metazoa; phylum Chordata; class Mammalia; order Rodentia; family Muridae; genus Lophiomys; species Lophiomys imhausi. The sequence goes on from CAJQZJ010031536.1 coordinate 10,283,858, forward strand.
CACACTCAAGCATCACCAAGAGAACACAAGAGATGGAAGAATCTCAGTCATAGAAGATATGATGGAAGAAGTTGATACACTGACAAAAGAAAATGTTAAATCTTACAAGTTCCTGACACAAAATATCCAGGAAAGCTTGAACACTATGAATAAAGACCAAACCTAAGAACATATGAACAGAAGTAGGAGATGATTCCCAGTTGTAAGGACCAAAAAATGTTAACAATAAAATCATAGAAAAAATATTCGTAGTCTAAAGAGTGAGATCATGATGATCAAGTAGGCTTCATTCCACAGATGCATGGATGGTTCCACGTATAGAAATCTGTCAATGTAATCCACCACTAAACAAACCGAAAGAAAAAAAAAACACATATCTTATTTGATGCTAAAAAAAAAAAAGCCTTTGACAAAACCGAACATTACTTCATAATAAAAGCTTTGGAGAGACAGGGAAACAAAGAACATACATACTTAAACATATTAAAGGCAACATATACCAAGTCAATAGTCAACATCCAATTAAATGGAGAATAACTCAAAGCAATTCCACTAAAATTAGGAATAAGGCAAGGCGGTCCACTCTCTCCATATCTATTCACAATAGTACTTGAATTTCTGTCTAGAGAAATAAGGCAACTAAAGGAGATCAAGGTAACACAAATTACAAAAGAAGAAGTCAAAGTATCATTATCTGTAGATGATATGATAATATATACATGTAACCCAAAAAATTCTACCTACTGCTACAGCTGGAGGAGCTATGATGGGGTGATATTATACATTCTAAATGTTAATTAGTTGGTCCTGCTTGCTGTCTGTTAATTACATTGTCTATGATTGGTTGAATAAATGCTGAGGCCTGAGATTGGACAAAGATAGAGGTAGGTGGGACTAAGGTTAGGTCTTCTGAAGCAGAGAGCATCTTGGGAAGAAGACTCCAGTAGATGAAGTAGAAGAAGCCTCCAAGACAAGCAACTGGAGCAGAAAGGAGGACACATGCCATGGGTTAGAGAAAAGAACCTCATTCCACTTGGCCAGGAACATCAGAAGAGTGTGGAGAATAACAGTCCAAGGGGATGTATGTATATATGGGGTCATATTTGGATAATAGAATTAAGAGCTAGCTTAGATGGGCTAAGATTGCTCAATCCAGGCCAAGTCTTGATAAAATTCATGTGGTGTCTGTGTTCTCATTTATAATGGCAGGTTAAGGATTAACAACTGCGGAACCAGTTAAATACAACCTAAATACTGGACTGGTTAATAATTTAATTAATTCTTTCTATAATAGATGCCCAACTATGGCAATTAGAATTAATGCTTACAGCCTGAGAAGGCCCTGGGTTAAAGGCATTTTCCTAGCCAAAGAGCAGGAACCAAACCAAAATGCATTTCAAAGGTGCAGCCACCTTAACAGAACCTGCTGCCTTGCAGAAAAGCAGAGAGCTAAGTCCTTGTCTCTCCTTATGTACTAAAAATCCACAATCCTTCCAGACAGAGCTTGAGAGCAGAATTAACTGCCTATATTAAAATGGAGGGATTCATAATATTTGGATTCCAATTTGGTTTGTTTCTCTTAGCATGCAAATAATTTTTATACTGAAAAATGTGGTTCTGTGTATTGTTTTTTAGAAATATCATACTAGGATAGACTTAGAAAAGGAGATAATTTATAGATGGAATGCTAAATTACCAACAATGGAAATGAGGAAAGAAGGGAGGCCTTTCCTGATAGACAAAACTGATGGCAGCTGAAGCTCAGAGCTCCCTGACTACTAGATACTTGACAGGGCTATCTGGAAAAGGACCACCAAGGAAATGCAGTTGCAACTAGATTCTAAGGAATAATTAACAGAGCTTTATATGTAACATGGGATGGCAAGGTTAGACTAAGACTTTTATTATGCTCTTGTTGCTTTACTTGCTTTTTGTTTAGATGTCTTTTATTTTTCCCCATATTGGGAGTTAGAATTGTCATTGCAGTTCAGAGTTGTTCTCTGGGTTACAGTTACTATTATCTGGAATATAAGTGAAATATTTGAGCAGAGTTGTAATGGCACATGCCCTTAATCCCATCACACTGGAAGAAGAAACAGGCAGATCTCTGAGTTCTAGATCAGCGTAGTCTAACAATGAAGTCAGGGTGGGACCCCCTGCAGATAACATAAGGGTGTTTGCTAAGGATTGTCTAGAATTCAAAATGACACATTTTTTCCTTGAAGGTACTGTGTAAGTTCTTTCTTAGTAGTAAAATAAGGTCCCTATTGATCTAATGGATAAATACAAATAATCTCAACTTTATGTAAAGAGAAAGGTGTCAGAAGCCAGTCTCCTTAAGTATGAGGCTCCCACAGAAGAACTGGTTTCAAGAGGCATTTTTGTCCCTAAAAGATGTATGTTAGGACCCAGGCAGGAGCCAAGTATGGTGGCACATGCCTTTAATCCCAGCACTTGGGAGGCAGAGGGAGTCAGATCTCTGTGAGTTCAAGGCCAGCCTGGTCTACAGAGTGAGTCCAGGACCATCAAGGATACACAGAGAAATCCTGTTTTAAAGAGAGAGAGAGAGAGAGAGAGAGAGAGAGAGAGAGAGAGAGAGAGATTCTGTTAGTCAATGTAAGGACCCAGAATTAGACTAGGGGATGAACTTGCATGTTGTATGCCTCCCACTGCCAACAGTTAAGTACAACTAACATAAAATAGCCTATCATGCTATTCTGAACCAATCTCCTCAAGAATGGGGCTCCCTGGGAGAATTGGAACTCAGACAAATACAAAATGTTTTAATTAATATTATTGTTTAATAAAGATAATTTAGTGAATTAAATTCATACTTAGACCCCAAAACTTGGAAGACAAGAAAAAAGCAAGTTCCTTGTAGGTTTGAGGCCAACTTAATCTACAGAGCCCTACAGAGCAAATCAAGACAGTCCAAGCTGCAAAGAGAAACCCTGTCTCAATAAGGATAGATATATTCACATAGAAATAAATCTCCCAGGAAAGGAGAAAAGGAAAGAAAAAAACATAAATGAATACTTTTGATCCACAAATGTGGGAGACAAAGGCAGAGAAGATAGGTTCCTTTTAGTTTGAGAAAAAAAACTAATATACAAATAGCTCGAGCAACACAGAAAAAGCTTGTCTCAATTAATTAATAGATTGATGTCAACTGTAGAAGAGAATACTTTAGCTCCATATAGTCTTGGCTAAATTTTCAACTTAAAATTGATTATATATAGTCACACACACACACACACACACACACACACACACACACACACACACACAGAAAGAGAGAGAGAGAGAGAGAGAGAGAGATTTATAAAATTAAAAAAAGTCTTCCATTCAAGTTGATAGAAATCAGTTTTGACTGTAAAGACTTCGTACAGATCTTGGCTACAAACAAACAAACAAACAAACAAAACCAAACAAACAAGTAACATATTTGCTGATTCCATTATGTGGGAACATAATATAATGACTAAATATATATATATATGTACATTTGTATTTTTATTTATGGCATAAATAGAGATGTGCAAATGTCTTTCTTCTGTATAAAGAACAGAAAAATCTTCCTTAATTGAAATGTGCATCCTGCACATCCAGGTCATCTTTGTAATTACAGAACTATATGTTACTTGTGAGAAATTATATATTTTCAGAACAAAGGGACCAGAAACCAAAGAAGAGAAGTAGCCCAGATGATCCAGCCTCATAGACTGCCTCAATTACTGTTTCCTCCAAAATCTACATCTAGAACAACATCACAACAGCTTGGTAAGATGGTCCAACCTTACAGACTGTTCCATCCAGGACTTCAATAAAGCCCTGAAGTTTTCACCCAAAGTTCAACTTTGAACTACAAACTGATCAGGACTTTCAAACTGCTGAACACATAGAGATTGAACAACAAATGTTACTGTTAAGTTGCTTAATCATTTTTTTTTTCATTTTATTTGGGCCCCCAAACAGGTTTCCTGCTTCCAAAATCAGCAGGAACCAGTTTTAAGAGAGTGATGTCCCATTCTCAAAAGGTGGGGTGGCTGAATTATTGATCATAAATGCTGCCATTTAGGGGAACTGGTTATAAGTTGTGAAATGGTCTTGTTAAGCAAGATATAGGAGGTTAGAATGGGATTTCTCTCTTTTTCTCTTCATTATCCATCTTTCTCTGTTATATAGAGGGGAAAGATTTGAAAAGAAAAAGAGGGTGGATATGGATATAATATAGAAATGATAAGTAAGATATAAGGGTAGATTATTGAGTCTGCTCTGAAACTTGAAACTATTGTTATTCCAAAAATAAGGTTATCTTTTGATATATTGGTATAGAATTTTATATACTGATACAAAAATATGGTTATTTTTATTCATTGGTATAGAATTTTATATTTTGACAGACATATATGTATACTTCAACTCTTACATATGGTATTGTGCTTATACAACTCATTTAAAAGTACAGGTTTACTTCCGATCCTTTCATTGGTTGCTATTACAAGTTATTTAGGAGATGGGGTTATACAAGCTGATGACTGGCCAATTGAGCTCCTGGTCATGCCAAATACTCGTCTTAATTTATCACAAAAAAAATATACAGATAGCAAATGGATAAAAATATACATTTTCATTGTTCAAACATAGATTAGATAAATTTATAAATAAATCAACCAATGTCTTCAAAACCTTCAGTAGTGTACAAAAATGGCTTTTAAAGATGTTTTTGTTATTTTAAGAATTGTTTGACTTATGACAGTCAGCTCCTGACAGCTCTTATTTGACTCGGAAGGTGACAATGAGCATCAAAAAAAAAAAAAAAATCTCCATCAAGAGATAATTCCTACTGGGTAAAAATGCCCCTCCTCTCTCAACAGACTATATACAGTCCAAAGATGGACCAGAGGTTAAATGCAGGTAAGGCAATGGCCTGATTATGCAGAGAAAGAGTAGGCAAATCCTTCTTATTTCCTGCTGCACAATTTAGTGTGTGAGATATGCTTGGCCAGAAGGCTGAAGATGATGCTCCAACCGTAATGAGAGATATTTGGGACTGTCCAGGCATCAAATTGTCATTTTTCTTTTTGAAAGCTATACTTGTATGCTTCCTACTCACTCAAATAATAACTTTGTCCCTTATGTCTTTGACAGGCTTGAAGACATAATAGATACAAAATTTCAATCGAACTTGAGTTGTTTAGGATTTAAAGCAGTATTTTCAAATCTAAATGAAATCTTTACATTTATAAATATAATATACCACAGAAGATATTTAGGTTCAGAACTTTAGAGACATCAAGATAGATACATAATTTCTTTCATCTACAAAATTGCCTGATTCAAATAGACTGAACTTTATTTGTGTAATTTTATTGATGGTTTTCTTGATTGTTTAATATTTGTTCTTACTGTTTTTACTTTATGAGTTAAAAATTTAGCCTTTTTATGAGACAAAAGGAGGGAATTGATGGGGAGATGTTACGCATTCTAAATGTTAATTAATTGGTCTTACTTGCTGTCTGTTACTTATGTTTTCTCTGATTGGTTGAATAAATGCTAAAGCTTGAGATTGGGCAGTGACAGTGGTAGGTAGGACTAAGGTGCAGGCTTCTGAAGCATAGAGGTTCATGGTAGAAGGAGTCTTCAAGACAAGAAACAAAGAACAGGAAAAAAGGACATATGCCATGGGTTAGATAAAAGAATGTCATTCCATGTGGCCTGGAACATCAGCATAGCATGAAGAATAGCAGTCCAAGGGTGCATATGTATATATGGGGTCATATTTGGATAATAGAATTAAGAGCTGACTTAGACGTGCTATGATTGTGATTGCAAAGTACAGATCAAAGCTTGTTAAAATCCATGTGGTTTCTGTGTGCTCGTTTATAATGGTGGGTTAAAGATTAACACTGCTGAGCAATTATTAATATAAATAATTTTCCGAGCCTGCCAGAAAGACTGTGGGTCATTGACCAAGGGCATGAGGATTAAGAAATTAAAGCTGAGATAAGAATTAAGATATTAATAAAAGAAGACAAAGTATGGGATTGAGAGGATTCCCAGTTAATACATGATAACCCTGTCTTTACTTCACAGTCCCTTTTTATTAGTCCAACAAACAAGTTATGTTTAACACAAAGAGTTTGATAGAGTGCACATGCAAGGAAGCCACATAGGCAGAGAAGTTTGATCTTTTGTGTACAGGTGGTAACAAGTAACAACAGGTAGTTACATATCAACATTATAATGTTATAATATCCTTCCCCCTGTTACTAGAAAACTCTGTAGTCTTGGATACAATAAAATCAAGGAACTTGGCAAGTAAAATGCACTAACAACAAGGATCTCAAAGAGACATGCTGGCAAATCATAATATACTTGTTAAGAAAATGTGAAGCCACTCAAGTAAGTCAACCATCACCAAGCTGGGGACATCTCTTCTAATATGCACTCAGCTCTCCACAATAATTATAATTACAGAGCTAGCCTGGAGAAAGAGTGAAAAGAGGTTTGTCCAAACACCAAAAATCTTGTCTTAAGACTGACAGGAGTAGGACCATTCCCTCCCTGCCCTGGACTTGCATGTCCTGGCACAAGTAGCCTTATGGCCCTCACCTCTGCCACCTTAATGTGGTCTCACAATGCCTGGAATTCCTCTTCATGCAAATAAAGCACCTTGGCTCCAGCCAATGATATACTGTCACTGTGAAAGCCTCTACTCACTTCCTAAAGGCTCTTTGTTTGTTCCCCCAATTAAATGAGCTGTTTCACTGACCCTGTCTCCCACGATGACTGTTTCTTGGTCATTCACCTCCAACCCAGATTCAACACTGCACCCATCCACCCCAGCTAAGCTTTCTCCCTCCAGTCCAGCTTGGTACGCAAAGAGCCTTGAAACCATGAAGGAAGAAATAGACCTGGGACAGCAATAAACATCTCCAGAGTAGCGACTAGATACATGATTAAATTTAAAAGCAGGAGCCCTTGTATATGCAAACAACAAAATGGAAGGTCCATCACTGTAGCAATAAATCATATAAAATATCGTGGGGGTAACTCTAAGAAAGTGAAAGAGTGCATGGAAAAAAAAACTTCAAGTAATTCTCCCTTGTTCATGATTCAGTAGGATTAACATAGAAAAAAGGGCTTCTTACCAAAAGAAATCTATAAATTTAATGCGATTTCCATCAAAATTTCAACACAATTCTTTATAAACCTTAAAGGAACAATACTCAACTTCATGTGGAAAAACAAACAAACAACCCAGGATAGCTAAAACAATCCTGTACTTCCAGAGATCCCTGATTTCAAGCTCTACTATAAAGCTATAATAATAAAAACTGCATGATATTGACATAAAAACAGACAGGTTGGTCAATGGAATCAAATTGAAAACCCAGATGGAACAAGCCCATATGTGAAAAAACAAATACCTTCAGAAAAATTCAAACAATATGCTGAAAGCATGTTATTAAGTTGTCAATAAATTCAGAACAGTGAGGGTAGGTCAATAAGTAAAGTTGCTTGTCATGAAACCTTATGATATATTTTCCCTCTGTGGAATCTTTATGATAGAAGGATTGAAGAGACTTCCATGAGTTTTCCTCTGATCTCCACAATTGTACCAAAATACATGCATACACATACAAATGTACACACACACTAACATACACACACATTCACATACGCAAATTAAATAAAAGCATTTATATCACAAATGAAAGAAATGATAATAATTCTTCTTCATGTATTGAAAAAGTAAATGGTATTAAATTCTTATAATTATCAAAAGTAATAAACATTTACTATATTTCCTGTCAAGAAAACTCAATACTTATTCAACTCCTTGAACATGAAGAAGTTGAGCTAGTGTGTACATAAAGTCTTCAGCCCTATCTTCTAGGATACATATATACAATGAAATACTATGTAACAGTAGCATAAATGTAATCCTGTCATTGTCAAAGTATAAATACAATTACCATTAATTTTTTAAATAAATATCATAGGCATAGGAAAAACATAGAATGATTTCACTTATACAGAGAATCTAAAAATAACTAAGTTTTAAACCTTGAGAATGGAATAGTAACTACTTAAGATTGGGGTCAGTAGTATTATGGGAATTAGTGAACATTGTCAGTGAGCTCAACTACAGTTATATGAGGATAGAGAATTTTATTTTACTGTTGCACTGCAGAGTGGCTCCAGATTAAAATAATTTCAGATACATTTCCATGAGTTAGAAGAAAGGATTTTTAATATACTACCAACAAATATTAAATGATTAGAGTGCAAAAAAGATGATTACACTGATTGGAAAAATATACAATTAGTACACTTGTTAAAATATAATACTGGAGTCCAAAAATATCTTATATGCTAGGTAAAGAAAAAGTTAAACTGAAAATGAGAAGTGAATGTGATACATAAACATTTTTTGCTCAAAATTAATTCTGTTATTTTTTAACAATTTTTGCGGTACATATATAACAATTGTTGCTTAGAATTTAATTCTCAATGCATCGTTTCTAAAATATGACATGTTCTCTTTTGATTTCTCACTTCAATTATATTCACGTTATAAGCATATCCCATTCATTGACATTTTCTAATATCTACTATTCCCATGTGATTTTATTATACTTAATGATCTAAAACTATTTAAAATATCATTATTGTTGCAATTAATTTCTATCAATAATTTTATTAAATTTAAATAATATAACCAGAAAATATTAAATATAAGAACTTTAATGATTTGGACTATTATTAAAGATATTTTAAAACCTTCAGATGTGTTTAGAACTCATATTATTTTATCTGAAATTGAAAAAAATATACAACTATGATTTATATTGCTACTGTCTTTTAATAGCCATGATATAATTGTTTCTGACATATAAATCTGCATACATATAAATATAAAAGCACAAAGTATTGAATATGAATACATACATACTTTATAAGTCTTTTTCAAAAGCCAAAAATGTAATGCAACATATTATTGTATATTTTTAAAGTAAAACGAAGTACCTAAGTTTCTCCAAGGTGAAAGCGTGAATATAATGAGAGCAATGCAGACAATCATCCTACCTTCATTTAGCTATAACATGACTAGTGCCTAGAGAACTTGTGCTAAATCAACTACATTTAATTGAAATATTGCTGCAAGTACACAACAGAAGGCTCTGACTCTTCCTCTGCATGCTAAAATAAGCCTTTATGATTTGCTAAAGAAAATTCCCAGAACATTAAAGAAAGTAGAAATTCTTTTTATTGAAGAAGTTAGACAGAAGAAATGTGATGACTCTGACTTCAATAAAATGGAAGTTATTCTTTTTTCCAAACTGTGGATTCACTTTTATTAGGCACTGTACAGTTTATGGTAATGGCCAGCATATGCAAGGAAATCTGAACTATGGCCTAATATAGTTACATTATTTCCTATAGAAAAAAGAAGTAAGTGTGTCTCATCTCAAAGACTGATATTATAACTTATCTAATTTTCTCACTCTATGCAACATACTTAAAAGTTTAAGGTTTTATAAAAATTCAGTGTTAAAGTACTTTCTGTATTAACCATATTCAGGTAATTCATGCATAGTATGACTTTAAAGTGTCTCATCCTCAAATTTAATCTCTTTAAAGTTTTTATTCCATTCTGTTTCTAAATTTTAAGTTATATATCCCATACACTCATATACTTACTCTTACATCAGATCTCTTTCTTTAAAAATGCTTTTAAGTTTAATTCAATTAAATTCCCTAAATCAGTTACTACTGAAAATTTTAAATAGACACTTCTCTATTCTTGCCTTCCAAAATTTTATCTTTGTTAACTAACCAATCTTTTAAGTTAAGTACACTGACTATTAAATAACAACCCTTTCTGCAACTCTCTATCTGGCAGTCACACTAGCCATACCACTCCTGGACCTATATCCAAAATATTCTCCACCAAACCACAAGGATATTTAGTTCATGAGATTAGGTTCCCAATGACACCCAGATGTCCAATAAATTTTCCAAATTTGCAATCCTAGAAATGAAGTGCTAAAGCAGTAGCTCTCATCCTTTGTATTACTGCAACCCTTTAATACAGCTCCTCATGCTGCAGTGATCCCCAGACATAAAATTATTTTCTTTCATACTTCAGAATTGTAATTTTGATACTGTTCTGAATGTAAAGTAATACAAATATTTTGTGAGATAGATATCTGGATGGAATGAAGAGAAGGCTACATGTTGCAATTATAATCTGAAAATATAAAATAAGTGAACAAAATTTTAAAAATTAGTTTTGAGGTATATCACTAAACTTAAAGATCTTAGAAGAAGAGAAACAATGAATGACAAAAAAGAAACCACAATTGACATTATTAGTCATTAGAGGAAAACTAAAGTCCATGTATAAAATTACAATGTTGTCATAATCTCTAAAAATGACAAGGTTGATAATTCTAAACACTAGTTAAAGAAAAGTTTAACTTTGTGGTACTATCTTCTGTTAGTAACTTTAATTCGGATTTTGATTTTGATGGTGTAAGTATCTTATGTAATACATCTGCTTTTCCCTATTTGTCCTTCTGTTTTTCTTTCTACTTATTTATCCAAGACCCAAATATATGTCCATGCAAATATCTGTCTTTGGACTTACAATAGATTTATTCCAAATCATTATGAATTGCAAAACTCTCAAACTCTTTTAAATTGACAAACAGTTAAACAGATTTGAACTTATACACCTGTGATTGAATTTGGCACAGTAGGAAAGGAGCTACTGAAATTTTGCAAACCATGGCCAATTATAGAATAACCACAGGCAGCTCATCCAAAGTCCACTACAATGACGGGGAAGAATGTAAAAGAGGACAGTACTTAACTAATGTATGAACTGTCCTACTTTGATTCCTAGCCCCGTACAAAATATGGCATTTTAGAACTTCATGGAAAAATGTGAGACAATGTTTAAGACAGTTTAGGAGGGAAGGAAGACATTGAGTTCAGAAGTTCAGTATGTTTGCTTTGTGATACTGTACTTATAGTTGCAGATCAAAACACATGAGAAACTGAGCTATAGTATGATGTCTGTGAAAGATTTTAAACTCTTTCCAAGATGCAATAGTGTTTTATCTTGCAGGCTATTAAAAGTAATTGATCTTGTGATTATTCTTTTTCCAGTGTCTGCTATTGTCATTCACCTTTTAGTGACTTCTTATATTCTCTACCATCTAGAATAGGAAATTTACAATTTAAACCAAAATTCTATTTTTCTAAATAAACATGTGTACGGGCATATAAGTATTTAATATGTACATATTTGTACTGTGCAGATTAAAATGAAGAGCCAATTTAATTTCAAGGTAAATCTAAGAAGCAATCTTCATACTATATTTTCCTAGTACAGGTGTCTGTGGGAATACCTTGCCAAGGACTGTTTCTCTCACTCTCTTTTCCTTTGAAGAAATAAAAACTTGCCCAAAGATGAAAATTGTCACCAATATCTCAGATTGTGAGTTTTAAGTTAAATTTTTTATCAGCTCAATACAGTTAATAATCAGATTTAAAGCATCACTTCTATACTTAGACAACAAACTAATCTATCCCCAAATTTTTCCTACAATTGGTGTTCAGTTGCATAAAATTTTATATATACTACAATTTAAGGATTTAAAAAACATTAGGCAAATATTTTTTTAAAATTATAGCTAAAACAATGATCATTATTATTATTTTATCTTCTCATAACAATTTTGTCATATGTGATTAAATATATTATTTTATTCTACCTTTGTAAAAATTTACTTTGAAATTCTTGAAGTTTCATAGGCAAAGAACATTCACAGTGTATTATATTTCTCAGCTAGGCATTTTCCACTATTCTTTGTTCTGAGCCATTTTATACATTAAATTACTGTAGAACAATTTTAAGATATTTTAAGATGTATCCTGCCAGCTATCATCATAGGTACATGATAGTCAATAACATGTTAACATACATATTCTTTGCACTCATAGAAATACTCTGTATAGACACAGTACACAGCTGCTGGATTTCATTTAGAAAACATTCTATTTTATTTATGTTAAGTAAAAATTTGATAAGAGAAGGAAATATTTTAAATGTGTATTTATTAATTCAGGTTACATCTCCATCACAGTGTCCTCTTTCCACTTCTCCTGGTCCCGCCCTCCCACCCTCTACGCCCTATCCCTTCACTCACACTCCTCTGGAGTGGAGAGTCCCTACATAACAGCTCCCTGCTCCAGTTAAGCAGTCATACGAGGGCCAAGAGCCTCCTCATACACTGGGGGCCTACAAGGCAGACCACTAGGGGAAAGTGTCTCATTGACAGGAAAAAAGTCTATGTTCATGTTCCCTTTGGTGCACTGGTTGTAGTATAGTTATCCTGTACTCTATGGCTAAAATCCGACTATAAGTGAATAGATGCCATGTACATCCTTTTGAGTCTGGGTTAGCTAACTAGGGAATAATAATTCTTCTTGGCAAATGCTCATGGCTTGAAGGAAAAGATTCTAATCATACAAACACAGTTAAAATGAATATAGAAAACTCACTTCTATTATTTAGGCATTTGGAAAGCAAAGACAGCAGGATTGGTTCATGTTTTAGACCATCTTGGCTAGTTGACCAACCAGCCTTGTCTAGATACTAAGCCTTATCTTAAAATCAAAACAACCTAAAAAAGCAGAGTGTACAATAACTTTTTTTGGCATCGGAAATAGTGTCCTGTTTGTGCAATAATGCTACAGGCTGATGAAATGAATGCAAACCTTTAGTAACACATGAAGATCAACAGGGAGCTGGGCATGGTGGCACATGCCTTTAATCCCATCACTCAGGTGCCAGAGGCAGGTGGATCTCTGTGAGTTTGAGGTCAGCCTGGTCTACAGAGTGAGGCCAGGACACAGTTTGTTACACAGAGAAACCCCATCTCAAAAAACCATAAAAAAGAAGAAGATCAACAGAACCAACCAACCCAGACCTGTAGAGGCTTACAGAGACTGAAACACTAAGGCACTGGGTCTTCATACAGCTCCCTGAGCAAATGGTGATGTTGGTAGTGATATTGGGATGTCCTTGCTCATCTCATTCATGGACTCTGTTGACTGTTACTGGGACGTCTTACCATAGCTAGGCTGCCATGTTGACTCCCAGAGGGTTAAGAAACTCAGCCCTCATATGACTGATGAACCGTTGGGGATGGACATGTGGGATCCCCACTCACCCAAGGAGAAGGATAGGAGTGGGAGGGGGAAGAGAATGGCATTGAGAATGGAAGGAGAAGAGGGGATGGATTTCTGATTGGGATGTAACTGGAATAAATAAATAAATGTTGAAAATATCTAGGGCATTACACTAACAGGGATCACTAAATTTAATTTCATTTCTGGAAGTATTGATCTCACATACTTTATCTCCTTACTATATTACATAGTCAGCTATTTCAACTCCATCATGGAAATCAGAAACTAGAAAGAAGAGACAACAGCGTCCCTAACTGTAAGTAAAAGTCAGTTAGAGGAGCATATATAATCATTGTGAAACCAAACATCAAACAATACATAATTAAGTATTTAACCTGTAAAAATAAGTTATAAACTAGTGCTGATAAAAGAATATATTTGAATATAAATTGAGTAGATAAAGAATAAATAATTTCTATCTGAACTGTAAAAAATGAGTGTATATAACAACAGATATTAACACAAATGTTCCTCTTAATGAATATAATTGTACTATTGCTAATAACAAAATGAAACATATAAAAGTAAATTTATAAAACTAGAAAATAGTACATTAATGCAAAAGATCCAAATTTTTAATTCGAAAATGTGAAAATATTTTAAAATATTTATTACTTCAAGTTACATCTCCATCACAGTGCCATCTTTCAACCCCTCCCATTCCCGCCATCCCACCATTCCACACTCCCACCCTCTACCCCCTCTCCCTTCTGTCCTACTCCCCCAGAGTAGAATGTCCCTACATATCAGTCTCCTGCCCCCGTTCAGCAGTCATATGAGGGCTAAGAGCTTCCTCATGTACTGGGGGCCTACATGGCAGCACCACCAGGGCAGAGTGTCTTATTAACAGGTAATAAAGTCTATGTTCCTGTTCCTTTTGATGCACTGATTATAGTATAGTTATCCTGTACTATATGGCTATAATCGATTATAAGTGAACATGTGCATCTTTCTGAGTCTGGGTAAGCTCACTCAGGATGAGCTTTTCTAGTTCCATCCATTTGGCTGCAAATTGTGTGATTTGGTTGTTTCTGATGGCTGAGTAGTACTCCATTGTATAGATGTACCACATTTTTTTTTAATCTATTCTTTGGTTGAGAGACATCTAGGTTGTTTCCAGTTCCCAGCTATTATAAATAAGGCTTCTATGAACATAGATATGGAAACATTCTTGTGGTTTGGTGAGGAATCATTTGGGTGTATACTCAGAAGTGGTATGGCTGGGTCTTGAGGTAGAGCTATTCCAAGTTTTCTAAGATATTGCCAGACTGATTTCCATAGTGGTTCTTAAAGTTTGCACTCCCCTGGCAATGGGGAGTGTTCTCCTTTCTCCACAACCTCCCCAGCATGTGCTGTGTTTACCCACCTTCAGAATCAGTACTTTCTTACTGTAAATAAAAGTATTGTCTGGGCTGAAGAGAAGGTTCAGAGGTTAAGAGTGCTGGCTGCTCTTCCAGAGGTCCTAGTTCAATTCACCGCGTCCACATGGTGGTTCATGACCATCTATGATGAGACCTGGTGCCCTCTTCTGGCCTAAAGGCATACATGCAGCCAGAACACTGTATACAAAATAAATAAATCTTTAAAAACAAAAAGGAAAAAAAGAAATGTTTTGTCTTTTGCTATGTAATATTTCTCACATATACCTACCATTTTCTTTATATCAAAAACAGATGCAAATAACAAAACATTACTGCAAACACCTTCACAGAACAATGTACTTTAAAAAGATATGATATGACAGATTTGTACATTTTGTGTTTTCTAATGTATTACAGTAACAGTTTAAAAAATTGTGTCTGGGTTGTGGTGGCACACACTTTTAATCCCAGCACTTGGGAAGCAGAGGCAGGTGGATCTCTGTGAGTTTTAGGCCAGCCTGGTCTACAAAGCGAGTCCAAGATAGCCAGAGCTGTTACACAGGGAAACCCTGTCATGAAAAACTCAAAAAAAGAAAAAAGAAAAAGAAAAGAAAAAAACCGTATCTGATCAAAACATCGTAGAAAAATAGTACTTCTTACAATTGACCTCAAATTATTTTTAACAGAAATCCTAAAAATCAAAATTTAAAAGACAAATATCTTTGTTGCACATAGCGGTTTATTCCACTTTAAATGAAGATTATAAATATAATGAAACATGTATTAAAAATAATATTCTTATCAGTCATGACATAAAACACTACACAAGGTTTACATGAGTTAATGATAAAAACAAAGCAATTAGCTACCAGTTATGCTGATATTACATCTTTGAAATAACACATTAATCATGAACAAATTATATAAAGAAATAAATATTGGCACAACATAACATGGAATTTCTATTTAAAAATATACTGAGGTATACTATAAAAGATTCTAAAAATCTTTTTTTTTTTTTAATCTTATTCTGTGCCATATACTGCAGGTAAATTTCTGACCACAGATTGAATGATTCTTCTCGTGACCTCTCCCAGATTGGTTCTTATTTTCCAAGGTAATCCTGACAAACATGGATTTCTTAAATTTATATTGCTTATACTGACCATGCTCACTTGTGGGTCAGACATCAGGCCACTGGTATTTTATTTTTCCAATGTATTGCAGTTGAAAAGAATATGTATCTTTCTTCTCCTGAGATTGTACTCCAGAAGCCTTAAACCTGTAACCTGACCCTGCTATCCAAATAATAAAAGTAGATGGCAAATTGGCTCTCTGAAGGTGAAAACAGGACTACACATGCAGGAATTAGAACATTTTATTAATGCCATGCATCATATTGAAACAAGATTTCAGAAAGCTGTTTTTCTTATATTGACAAAAATAATAACAAAATTACTCTGACAATACATTGGTAGGAAACCACATGTGTATTTTGCTGGGTTGCTGGTGAAAAAAATATTCTTTCTTTCAATTATCTTCCTATTATCTTCATACCTTGTTTCTATCATTATATTCTAAATCATAGACTTGCATAGTTATTCAGTTTTGATAATTTGTTATCTCTTGCAAAACCTCAGTTTTCCTGAAACATTTTGTTTCTAAAGTCTCAAAATTTCATTGAAGATTATCTTATTATATTTCTTATATTTAGGTTGAAATTGCTTATCATTGTTGTTACATATCAAGGACCAGCATGCACTGTAACTCTATAGTTGCAGTAGTGGCACAAATACCTTGGCAGTAACCAAAACCTCTCTAACTAGACTTAAGATCTGTAGCAACAAGAAGGATAATGTGCCGGCTAATTTTACCCCAAATTGACACAAGCTAACTTTGTGTGAAAGGAAAAAACACTGCTTGAGAAAATGCCTTCATAAGATCTAATTGTAGGGAATTGATTAGTGATTGTTACCAGAGGCCCCAGTACATTATGGTTGGTGAGATCACTGGGCTGGTGGTCCTGAGATTTCTTTTTCTTTTTTTTTTTTAAATACTTTATTTTTTTTTCTTCAAGTTACATCTCAGTAACAAACCCCTCCCTATTCCCCCTTCCTATCCCGCCCTTCCACCCTCTTCCCCCCAGAAGTTTCCCCTTTCAGTCCAACAGATGGTTCCTTCTCTTATAACAGTAAGTATTATACAAAACAACAGATATAAATATGCCACATTTATGAGAGTTAAATGGCCCAGTATACCTTTCCAATGTCCATTTTATACATATTTGGCCCCTGACTTTAACATTCTACTATCTAACCATCTCCATGAGTTTAAAGGTCTATATGTGACTCAACATTCATACTAACTTGCAACACACTTTTAAGAGTATCTTCTTAGATCTATAACACCCTCTTGATTCCTAAACAACTCAAAATTAAACTATGAGACTCTGGCTGTCTATTCTTCAACCACCTCAGAGACCTGAGAGGGATAAATATATTTGCTTATATAGGAAGTGCAGGGCCTGCAGCTTCCAAAACTAAGAAAGGACATACCAATGACTGCCTGGACAGTTCCCATTTTCTCTCCATACATTCCTGCATCAGTCTTCAGCCTTTGGGTCCTGTTTCTCTGACAGACATTTGTTGTAGAGCAGGGATTATGAAGGACTTACCTCCCCTGTCTTGGCAGAGCTAGGCTGTCGACTTCCCTGCTATCAAGTTTTGTCCTTTTTGGACAGCAGTCTGTCTGCAGTTGGTGCAAGGGGTTTTTTCATGCCAAGAGATACGCTTGCCACTAATTCAACCATCTTAAGTGGAGCTTCTTCGATGCTTATCTTCTACTTGGAGTAGAATAGGGGGTGCTGTCAGGCGCTGATATGTCTTGATATCAAAAAAAAAATCTTGATTTAAGATAACATCTTTGAATGCCATATTCTGCAGATCTCTTGGGGTTTTTGAAGATGCCCTATCCATCTCTTGTATTTAGATAAGCAAATGTTGCTTGTCTCTTAGCAACTTGATTACTGGGTAGTTTAGAGAATATCTGTGATAGACTGTTATAGTAGCTAACAAAGTGACATGTTTGCATGACTAGGAGTTTGTTTTAATTAACTATCCTAGACCGTTTTAGACAGTTGGTATCAAGAGGTCAGAGCTTCACATTTTATTTTTAAGTATCTCTAGGTATGATACCATTAGGAAGTATTACCTTTAAATTTGTATCAATATGCAAAGATCTATTCAATTGTGGTTAAATATACTCTTAATTATGTATCAATATACAAAGATCAATGCCTATGTAGCCCAATAAAATCTTAATATTACGTCCATATGCAAGGGTCAATACCATTGTGGCCAACTATAATCTTAATTTTGTATCAATATACAAAGATCAATACCGATGTAATCCAATACAATCTTATTTTTGCATAATAAACAATGGTCAATACCACTTTAGCCAAATAAACTACTAATTTTGTATCAATATACAAAGGTATAAGGGCATATTCAATAATCTGCCCCTTCTTCTTGGACCTTCTTGTGCTATGTCTATATCTCATTTTTCTCAAGCCCATGCACTCCTACATAGGAGAGGAAGAAGGATACAGAAAAGCAAAAGTAGGAAGTCCCTGGGGCTAACCTCCAAAACTCATTAAGACAGGACCATTTATCAGCTTGTAATCTCTTCCCCTACATATCAGAGTTTTCAGTTATCCTTCAAATAACCAAAAAGAAGGGTGGAGAAACACCTTCCCCACCCACTGGGCATGGGATGTCGCTCTCTTAAAGTGACTTCCTGCTGATTTGGGTCGTAGTAGACCTGTTTGGGGCCTGAACCCAAATGGAAAAAATGGTTAAAAATGTTAGTACACTCCTTTTATGTTCAGTCCTTCTGTTCTCAGCTGTTTAGATGACCTAAGGGGTTTGTAGGCAGAAGCTGATCTTGCAGGCTTCACTGAGGTTCCTGCCAGGGCATTGTGTAGAGCTCAGCGGTCCCAGTGACATTGGATTGATGTGGTGGTTGCAGGCCCCCGATGGAGACAGCTATTGAGGAAGTCTGCCAGGCAGAATCAACTGGGTCACTCGTCCTCCTGGTGCCTGATTGTGCTCTCTGCTCAGGTTTCCGCTGTCCAGCCGTCCCCGGGCTCCCCTAATGGACGCTGCGATTCTCCTGGAACGATAAGAACAGAGCCCTGCCCCTATCACAACCCTAGGACAATTGCCCTGTTTTTTTTTTTTTGGAGGGGGGGTGGGGTGGCTAGGTAGTACTTCTCCTGAAGCAAATTTGGCTTTCTGACAACATACAAAGCGTTATCTTTCAATCCGGGTTAAAGAAGAAATCATTCTGTCATCTTGGAGCTAAAACAGCTCTAGTGTATATATTTTGAGATCCCAAAGGGCAATCTGCCTGCATCGAGAAGGCCTTTTGTAAGTCGCCCCCAAACCTAGGTCCCTCCAAATCCCATGTGTGTGTCTCTGAACTCTAATTATTGGGATCAGGGACCTGTGTTTCCCATCTAAAGGGATCAAAGATGTGTTCCACTACTCCTGGATAGAAGACTTTCTCTATTTAGAGTTTGCCCTGCATCAGGCTGACCCTGAGCTCCGGGATCTGCCCGTTTGTCTCCAGTGTGCTGGGAGCTGGGACCAAGGGTGCACTCTTCTTGAATGGTGGGACCAAGAGTATGCACCCTCACCACCCCGCTCCGTATGACTCCAGAATACATAAGACCACCAACTCCAGAATACATAAGACCACCAACTCTACGGTGCCCCCCCCCCGTCTCCACTGAAGTCAAAGGCATGGGCCAACACCACAATTCTCTTGTATTTTACCTTAGCTCCACGTCTTCTCGACACCTGGAGGTCTACAAAACCAGGCCAAATGGCTGTATCCTCTATTCCATTCACAGTGTTTCAGCCCTGCCACCTGCCTTTTTTTTCTTTTTTTTTTTTTTAGTTACTTCAGGTTACATCCTTATCATATTGTCCTCTTTTCCTGCTTCCTAGCCACACCCTCCCATGCTCTACCCCTTGACACTTCCGTCTTGTTCCTCTGGGGTGGAGTGTCCCTGCCTAACAGTCTCTCACCACAGATCAGGAGTCATATGAGGGCCAAGAGCCTCTTCATTCACCGGGGGCCTACAAGGAAGTACTGCCAGTGAATGGTGTCTCCTTGCTACTGGGGGAATACTAAAAAAAAAGACCAACAAACACACAAACCCACAAAAACAAAGAATATCAACAAAAAAAGAGAGGAAAAAGAGAAGGGAAAAGGAAAAAGAAAAAAGAAAAAAAGAAGGAAAAAGTAAAAGATAAAAAAAAAATTATGTCCATGTTCCTTTTGGTGTGTTGGTTGTAGTACAGATATCCTGTACGATATAGCTAAATCCTACTATAAGTGAATAGATGCCATGTGCATCCTTCTGAGACTGGGTTAGCTCACTCAGGATGAGCTCCTCTAGATCCATCCATTTGGTTGCAAATTGCATGATTTCATTGTTTCTTATAGCTGAGTAATATTCCATTGTATAGATGTACCACAATTTTTTAATGAATTCTTCAGTTAAGGGACATCTGGGTTGCTTCCAATTTCTAGCTATTACAAATAAGGCTGCTATGAACATAGATGAGGAGACTTCCCTATGTCTCCGTGACAGGTCCTTTGGGTGTATACCCAGAAGTGGTATGGCTGGGTCCTGAGGCAAGGTTATTCCTAGATTTCTAAGATATTGCCAGACAGACCTCCATAGTGGTTGCACAAGCCTGCACTCCCACCAGCAATGGAGTAGGGTTCCCCTTTCTCCACACCCTCGCCAGTATGTGCTGTCATTTGAGCTCTTTATCTTAGCCATTCTAACAGGTGTTAGGTGGAATCTCAGGGTCGTCTTGAGTTGCATTTCTCTGATGATTAAGGATGTTGAACATTTCTTCAGGTGTCTCCCAGCCCTTAGGGATTCGTCTTTTGTGAAATCTCTATTTAGCTCCATCTCCCATTTTTTGATTGGTTTATTTGGTTTCTTGGCATTTAGTTTCTTGAGTTCTTTGTAGGTTTTAGATAATAGACCTCTATCAGATGTGGGGTTGGTGAAGATTTTCTCCCAGTCTGTTGGTTGCCGTTTTGTTCGAATGATAGTGTCCTTTGCCTTACAGAAGCTTTTCAGTTTCATGAGGTACCATTTATTGATTGTTGATCTCAGGTCCTGAGATGTTGGTGTTCTGTTCAGGAAGTTGTCACCTGTGCCAATGAGTTTGACGGTTTCTCCTACTTTTTCTTCTAGTATCTTTAGTGTGGCTGGCCTTATGTTAAGGTCTTTGATCCATTTGGAATAAAGTTTTGTACAAGGTGATAGGTATGGGTCTAATTTCATTCTTTTGCAAGTGGACATCCAGTTGTACCAGCACCATTTGTTGAAGATGCTGTCCTTCTTCCATTGTGCGTTTTTGGCTTCTTTGTCAAAGATTAGTTGGCCATAGGTGTGTGGATCCATGTTTGGGTCTTCAATTCGATTCCATTGATCCACTGGTCTGTTTCTATACCAGTACCATGCTGTTTTTATTACTGTTGCTCTGTAGTACAGCTTGAAATCTGGGATGGTGATACCTCCAGATGTTTTTTCATTGTACAGGATTGATTTAGCTATTCTGGGCTTTTTGTTGTTCCATGTGAAGTTGAGAATAGCTTTTTCCAGGTCTATAAAGAATTGTGTTGGTATTTTGGTAGGAATTGCATTAAATCTATATATTGCTTTTGGTAGGATAGCCATTTTTATTATGTTAATCTTACCTATCCATGAGCATGGGAGATCTTTCCATCTTCTAAAGGCCTCTTCCATTTCTTTCTTCAGGGGCTTGAGGTTCTTGTTATATAGGTCCTTTACATGCTTGGTTAGAGTTACCCCCAGGTATTTTATGCTGTTTGTGGCTATTGTGAAGGGGGTTGTTTCCCTTATTTCTTTCTCGGTATATTTGTTTGTTGTATAAAGAAGAGCTTCTGATTTTTTTGAGTAAATTTTGTATCCAGCCACCTTGCTGAAGTTGTTTATCAGCTGTAAGAGTTCTTTGGTGGAGTTTTTGGGGTCGCTTATGTATACTAACATATCATCTGTGAATAGGGATAATTTGACTTCTTCATTTCCAATTTTTATCCCTTTGATCTCGTTTAGTTGTCTTATTGCTCTAGCAAGGACTTCAAGTACTATATTGAAGAGATATGGTGAAAGTGGACATCCTTGTCTTGTCCCTGAGTTTAGAGGAAATGCTTCAAGCTTCTCTCCATTTAATTTGAGGTTGGCTACTGGCTTGCTGTATATTGCCTTTATTATTTCTAGGTATGGTCCTTGTATGCCCGTCCTCTCCAGAACTTTTAGCATGAAGGGGTGTTGGATTTTGTCAAATGCTTTTTCTGCATCTAGCGAGATTATCATGTGGTTTTGTTCTTTCATCTTGTTTATGTGGTGAATTACATTGATAGACTTTCGTATATTGAACCATCCCTGCATTCCAGGGATGAAGCCTACTTGATCATGGTGTATGATACTTTTGATGTGCACTTGAATTCGGTTTGCTAGTATTTTATTAAGTATTTTTGCATCTATGTTCATGAAGGAGATTGGTCTGAAGTTCTCTTTCTTTGTTGGGTCTTTGTGTGGTTTAGGAATCAGAATGACAGTGGCCTCATAGAATGAGTTTGGCAGTGATCTTTCTGTTTCTATGTGGTGGAAGAGTTTGAAAAGTAATGGTGTTAGTTCCTCTTTGAAGGTCCGGTAGAATTCCGTGCTAAAGCCATCTGGCCATGGGCTTTTTTTGGTTGGGAGATTACTAATGACTGTTTCTATTTCCTTGGGTGTTATTGGGCTGTTTAAGCTGTTAATCTGATTTTGATTTAGTTTTGGTAGGTGGAATTTATCGAGGAAATTGTCCATTTCGCTTAGGTTTTCAAATTTAGTGGAATATAGATTTTTAAAGTAATGCCCGAATATTTTCTGGATCTCCTCAATGTCTGTTGTTATTTCTCCCTTTTCATTTCTGATTTTGTTGATTTGTGTTCTTTCCCTTTGTTTTTTAGTTAATTTGGCTAGGGGTCTGTCTATTTTGTTGATTGTCTCAAAGAACTAACTCTTGGTTTCATTGATTCTTTGTATAGTTCTTTTTGATTCTAAGTTGTTGATTTCCTCCCTAAGTTTGATGATTTCCTGCCTTCTGCTCTTCTTGGGAGTGTTTGTTTCTTTTTTTTTCCAATTCACCCAGCTTAGCTGTTAGTTCAATAATATGAGCTGTCACAATTTTCTTTTTGAAAGCACTTAGTGCTATGAACTTTCCTCGTAGCACAGCTTTCAATGTATCCCATAGGTTTGGGTATGTTGTGTCTTCATTGTCGTTGGATCTTAAGAAGTCTTTGATTTCCTTCTTTCTTTCTTCCCTGAACCAGTGGTCATCCAGTAAGGAGCTGTTCAATTTCCATGTGTGTGTAGGCTTTCTGTTGATTCTTTTGCTGTTGAAGACCAGCTTTATTCCGTGGTGGTCTCATAAGATACAAGGTGTTATTTCAATTTTCTTCTATCTATTGAGACTATCCTTGTGACCAACTATGTGGTCGATTTTGGAGAAGGTTCCGTGGGGTGCTGAGAAAAAGGTGTATTCCTTTGTGTTTGGGTGAAACGTTCTGTAGATATCTGTTAGGTCCATTTGTTTCATGATCTCTGTTAGACTCAATATTTCTCTGTTTGTCTTCTGTCTTGATGATCTGTCCATTGTTGTGAGTGGGGTGTTGAAGTCTCCCACTACTAATGTGTTGTGATCGACGTGCACTTTAAGTTTTAGAAGTGTTTCTTTTATGAAAGTAGGTGCCTTTGTATTTGGGGCATAGATGTTCAGTATTGAGATTTCCTCTTGATGAATATTCCCTTTAATGAGTATATAGTGCCTTTCTTTGTCTTTCTTCATTAACTTCAGTTGGAAGTCTGTTTTGTTTGATATTAGGATGGCTACTCCAGCTTGCTTCCTGGGTCCATTTGCTTGGAAAACCTTTTCCCAGCCCTTTACTCTGAGGCAGTGTCTATCTTTCGTGTTAGATGTGTCTCTTTTATACAGCATAAGGAAGGGTTTGCTTGCGGATCCACTCTGTAAACCTATGTCTCTTTATTGGGGAGTTGAGTCCATTGATGTTGATGGATATTAGTGACCTGGGGTTGTTATTTCCCATTAGTTTGGTATAGGTGGTGGTCCTGTGCCTCTTTTGGTTTAGTTGCTGAGGGGTTTTCTATTCCCTTTGTTTTCTTGGGTGGAGTTTTCTTCTCTGGGTTGGGATTTTCCTTCTAGGAATTTCTGTAGGGCTGGGTTTGTGGATAGATATTGTTTAAATTTGATTTTGTCATGGAATATCTTGTTTTCTCCATCTATGTTGATAGAGAGTTTTGCTGGGTAAAGTAGTCTGGCTGGGCACCTATGATCTCTCAGGACTTGTAGTATGTCTGACCAGACCCTCTAGCTTTTAAAGTTTCTGAGGAGAAGTCAGGTGTAATTCTGATGGGTGTGCCATTGTATGTGACTTGACTTTTTTCTCTTACAGCTTTTAATATTCTTTCTTTGTTCTGTACATTTTGTATTTCAATTATTATGTGGCGAGAGGAGTTTCTTTTCTGATCTAATCTGTTTGGTGTTCTGTAAGCCTCTTGGATTTTTATTGGCATCTCTTTTTTCAGGTTTGAGAAGTTTTCCTCTATGATTTTGTTGAAGATATTTCCTGGACCTTGGAGTCGGGAGTCCTCTCTTTCCTCTATACCTTTAATTCTTAGGTTCCGTCTTTTCATTGAGTCCTTGATTTCCTGGATGTTGTGGGTGAGAGATTTTTTTAGCCTTCTCATTTTCTTTGGATGTTGTACTGATTTCTTCCACTGAATCTTCCATGCCTGAGATCCTGTCTTCCATCTCTTGCATCCTATTGTTGATACTCACATCCGTAGTTCCTGTTCTCTTCCCTTGGTTCTCCACTTCCTCTTTTAACTCTGACTGTGTTTTTTTTATTGTTTCTATTTCTATTTTCATGCCTTGTATGGTTTTGTTCGTTTTGTACATTTCCTTCTCCAGCTTGCTTGTTTTTGTATGATAATCTTGCATTGCTTCTTCCTTTTCCTGTTCAAGCTCTGTCACCTTGGCTTGGAGCTCTTTAATGGTGTTGTTCCTTGTTTTGACTTGTAGAATTGTGGCTTCTTTGAATTCCTTCATAGTTTTAAGTTCTTCTTGCAGGTACTCTATCACTTTCCATAATGCAGAATTGTCAACGTTTTCATGTGTTTCTGTTGGTGTGTGGTCATCCGAATTGGATGAGCTAGGATGATTCTGCTTTGTTGGAATCATATTTCCTTGATTTCTATTTTTTTTTTTTTGACCTTTGGCCATTGGATGCGTTTAGCTGTCTGTTTTCTGTGCTTGGTACCACAGTGGATGATTTGGTTCAGGGGACGTGTTACTTGGCTATCTGTCGTTGCTTACAGGGGGATTTCAGGGTCACTGTGGTTTTAATCACCTGAGGCACTGTGAGCTGGTGCAGCCTATTCCCAGGTTGTGAGTAATGTACCAGGATTGTTTCACTGCTCCCAATTCAGACTTCTCTATGTTGCACTCTGAGTTATCAGCCTGTAATGGTTCTGATGGTATGGACCTGTTTGCCCAGGCACAGATTCTGTGGGCTTTGTTTGTTGTCATGGAGGCTGACAGGGTCTGGCTCCACACCTAATATGTCTGGATTTTCCAGAATACAGCTATGGTCCCAATTTCTGGTTTCTCACTAGGTTTCTCGCCACAGGGCTGGCCTCTGTGCCTGATTCCCTTCCTGTCTGTGCCGCCGCGGGTCCCCCTCCCTGGCTGCTAGGCCATGGGTACCCCAAGCCCCGGATCCTCCCACCACCTGAGTGGTCCTCTCGCCCCAGCAGCTCAGCCGTGGGTGCACGGATCCCTGGACCTGCCCACACCTGTCTCTCCCCAGTTGACCTGCCGTGGGTTCACGGGGATTTGGCCCTGCCAGCCAGGCTCCCTCCCCAGCTGCGCTGCCATAAGTGCGCAGGATTCGGCCCCTCCTGCCCGCCTTTGTGTTCCCAGCTTCCCGCGCTCTCTTGGAACCTCCCGCCCTCTGCTTCACAAGTGGATGCGGACCACCCTCTGAGCCCCCTGTTTGTTCCTTGCTAAGCCTTCCACTATCTCACAAAGTTTTTTAAGTGGGTATAAGTTCTACCTGAGGTGTGGGGAGCCCAATAGGCCAGCGATCTATGGCCAAGTGGACCCTGATTCTGCCTGCTATAAATTGGGATCGATCTTACCAGGCACCTCTCCAAATGGGAGTTCCCGAATCCCGGGTTTAGTGGCTTCCGTGTCTGCGAGAGATGGGGAGAGAGCCTTGCCCTGGGACTTTTAACAGTCCCTTCGGAGCTGTGAGTGTTCCCGGGGGGGTCTAGCCCCTCCAGTTTTTGCACAGTGCCCAATAACTCTGTGTTTTTTATGGCTCTTTTTTCCCCGCGTTCAAAATGCGTTAGTGTAGGTCACCGCCATCTTGGCCCGCCTCTCTGGTCCTGAGTCTTCTAAGAAAACAGAATGAACAAACTATGATGAGTAAGCCAATGAGCGGTGATCCTCTGTGGTCTTCACAACACTCTGACCCCCAGGTTCCTGCTGGAGTTCCTGTACTGACTTTCTTCAGTGCTGGACTGTATCTGGAAGTTTATGTCAAATAAATCCTTGTACTCCATTGGGCATTTGTTATGATATCTCATTACAACAAGAAAACCTTAAATATCAATGTACCATGCGTAGTACTTGAACCTAAATAATTTCCCAGTGCTAGTAAAATCATGGTTGTTGGATGAGAATTTCCAGCCATGTATTTAGCAAACCAGCATTGTGGGGTCCCTGCAAGAGTCACATGTGGCAGGACAACTATCTGTGTTATGCAAGAAGGAAACTGGGTTCAGCTTGACATAGTTCAAACTTCTGTAATCTGACACCAAACAGTATAGTATTTACCTTTTTTAAAATTTATTTTTTATGTTTATTTCTTCAAGTTACATTTCAATCACAATCCGCTCCCTACTCTTCCCCTGTTCCACCCTCCCACCCTCTTCCCTTTCATATCCCCTCATTTGCTCCTTTTTTTTTTTAAGTTTAAGGTATATTCCCCCCCTATCAACAGCTCCCCCTTTCAGTCCAACAAATGGCTCTTTCTCTTATAACAACAAATACCATACAAAACAACAAAAATAATTAGGCCACAATTATGAAAATTATAAGGCTTAGCATACACTCCCAAAGTCCACTCCATACATATTTAGCAACTGACTTTAACATTCTATTATGCATACGTCTCCATGAGTTTAAAGTTGTATATCCAACTCAGCTTCCATCCTAACTTGCATCACCATCTTAAAAACATCTTCTTAGATCCAGAACACCCTCTTAATTCCTAAACAACTCAAAATTTAACTATGAGACTATCACTATCTAGTCCTCAACCATATCAGAAACCTGAGAAAAATAAATATATCTGATTATACTTTTAAAAATGTTTATTACTTCAAGTTACATCTCTATCACAGTGCCCCCTTTCCACCCCTCCCAGTCCCACCCTCCCACCTTCTACCCTCTCTCCCTTCTATCCTACTCCTTTGGAGTGGTATGTCCCTACATATCAGTCCCCCACCCCAGTTTAGCAGTCATATGAGGGCTAAGAGTTTCCTCGTATACTGGGGGCCTACATGGCAGCACCACTAGGGCAAAGTGTCTCATTAACAGATGACAAAATTTGTGGTCCTTTTCCCTTTGGTGCATTGATTATAGTATAGTTATCCTGTAGTATATGTCTAAAATCCGATTATAAGTGAATAGATGCCATGTGCATATTTCTGAGTCTGGGTTAGCTCATACAGGATAGGCTTTTCTAGTTCCATCCCTACCAAAAGCAATATACAGATTCAATGCAATTCCAATCAAAATACCAACCTAATTCTTTACAGACCTAAAAAAGAAAACAATTCTCAACTTCATATGGAATAACAAAAACCCAGAACAGCAAAATCAATCTTGCATAATAAAAAACATCAGGGGGTATCACCATCCAGATTTCAAACTATACTACAGAGTAATAGTAATAAAAAAGCATGGTAGTGGTACAGAAACAGACCTATTGATCAATGGAATAGAATTGAAGACCCAGAAATGAACCCACACACCAACGGTCACTTAATTTTTGACAAAGAAGTCAAAATCATACAATGGAAAATGACAGCATCTTCAACAAATGGTGTTGATTGTACATTTTTAAACACAGTAAAACTTTAGGAAAAAGTTTTCTCATGGCAATTATCACACCAAAGCTTTATGTATGACTATACTAAAACTCCCTTGAAAAGTGTACTTTAGGAAAGTACCTGTGACTTTTTCCCTGAGAATGGGTTCTTTACGCTGAGAAACAGTGTTCAGGAGTCTGGACTTAGGGAGGTAGGGTTTGAAATCATCACAAGGATGGGTTCTATTGATGTGGGAGTAATGCTCAGGATTCTGGAGGATTTGGGTGTAGGCTGGTTCTATAGACTAGCAAAAGATCACCAGATTATCAAAAAAAAAAAAATATATCCACCCAGACTTACTGTTGAACAGTTGTCAATTTCTTTCATTGGGTTAAAAAAAAAAAAAAAAAAAAAAAAAACTTGTGTCCTAGATAATTCCGGTTTCTCAGTGTTTATTTGTGAGCATGTTGAACGTCTACACAACATAATCTCTGATGCTGTATTGAGATGACCCAAGCAGTGGACCATTAACATCCCTTGTTCTTCACATTCTATGTTGGTACCTTGTACTGGCACAACTAAGGTCAACCATTGTCACTAACTTTATTAGTTGAAGATAAATAAAAAAAATCACTATTATCTTTGCATCCTGTTTCTAGGACCTGGGCAGAACCATGTATTTTTCTTTATGTCTTTTCTTTTCTTTCATTTTCTTTCTTTTACTTTTCTTTTTCCCCATGGATATAAAGAGTTGTAGGTCAGTTCCTCTCAGAATTAGTTTCTTGCATTAGAAAAGAAAAAGAATACACATATTCTGTTTCTCTTATAACAAAGGAGGAGGTAACATGACCAGAGTATTATTAATGAGATATAATGAATATGTATATGAATATCCATAAATTTCATATACAGAATACCCTGTTATTAAAAAAAAGAAAGTTTTACAAATGCTTTGGTTTGCGTCTGTAATGTCACCTATAGTGTCAATGTTTAAGTCTTAGTGTACAGCCTATGACACTGCTGGGTGGCAAAGGTAGAGTAGGAGATTGGAACTACTTGAAAGTACTGAGTTTTTGGATGTGTGCTTTTCAAAATCATGATGAATTTCTGGAAACTTTCTATTCAAGTGCTTTTTTTTGGACACTATGACTATACTACCTTTTTTCCCCACCATGGAACTCCCTTACTTGTTCCCTCCTTATTAGCAGCCTAAAAATTACTGGAACCAACTGACCATGCCTGGTTTCTGAAACACTGAGAATAAATATTATAAATAAAATAAATATTTATTTATATTGAAAATACAGGATGCTAATTCTATTGGCAGTCCTCACTCCTGTGTGTGTGTGAGCATAAGTGTGTGTTGTTAGTGTTTACACTCATTTATGCAAGGTACAAGTAGAGAACATAGGTCCATGACAAGTAATTTTCAACCTTATTTTTTTTTTAGACAGGTTATCTCAGGGAACCAATAGGTAGCCAACTTGAACAAACTGGCTGGCCCCTGGGATCAAATGGTTCATTTATGCCATTTCCACAGCCCCAGACAATCCTCATCTTTGTGGCTACATTTAAATAGTGAAATTCATTAAACTTATTTAACCTTTTTAAAAATATAGTCACTGTGGATGTCATATGGATGCTAGGATTTCAACATATGAATTTGGGGGAGTGAATAAAAAAGCATTCAATTCACAATAGAGCTTAAGGAAAATCATGTAAGCTCAGTTTCTTTAGTTTCTTTTGTTTTATTCTCTTCCTGATGGTGGTTAGTATGTGTCTATCTGAACAGGAAAACTAGTTGACAATGTCAAAAATGTGATGGAAATCTTACCCAGCAATATTCCAAATTAAAAAAAAATCAGTATTATGATGTAAAGTTAAATGAAGAATGTTGTTTGAAAATTGTAACAAATTTATTTTATAATGTGTGTTCTATAAAAATGTATAAATATGTACCATTTTGCAAACTGCTTAAAATTTTCAGTTAGAAAATAAAGGTATATTTTATATAAACATGAGTATGTAACTCCTAGAGAAGCATCATTCAGTTCCTTGATCTGTATTCAGGAAGAAGGTTTATGCTATATATAATGCTCTATATTTATTTTAATTCAGTTACTGCCTTAATTTGAATATTCAAAAATGATATTGACCCTTGTATATGGACGCAATATTAAGATTGTATTGGGCCGCATAGGCATTGATCTTTGTATATTGATACAAAATTAAGAGTATATTTAGCCACATTTGAATAGATCTTTGTATATTGATACAAAATTTAAGGTAACGCTTCCTAATGGTATCGTACCTAGAGATACTTAAAAATGAAATGTGAAGCTCTGGCCTCTTGATACCAACCTTCTTAAACTGTTTAGGATAGTTAAGAAAAACAAACTCCTACTCATGCATGCATGTCACCTTGTTAGCTACTAAGACAGTCTATCACAGATATTCTCTAAGCTACTCAGTAATCAAGTTGTTAAGAGACAAGCAACATTTGCTTATCTAAATACCAGAGATAGATAGGGCATCTTCAAAAACCCCAAGAGATCTGCAGAATATGGCATTCAAAGATGTGGTCTTAAATTAAGATTTTTTTTGATATCGTGACATATCAGCTCCTGACAGCACCCCCTATTCTACTCCAAGTAGAAGAAAAGCATCGAAGAATCTCCAGTGTGAGATGGTTGAATTAGTGGCAAGCCTATCTCTTGGCATGTAAAACCTCCTTGCTTCAACTGCAGACAGACTGCTGTCCAAAAAGGACAAAACTTGGTAGCAGGGAAGTCGACAGCCTAGCTCTGCCAAGACAGGGTAGGTTAGTCCTTCACAATCCCTGCTCTACAATAAATGTCTGTCAGAGAAACAGGACCAAAAGGCTGAAGACTGATGCTGGAATGTATGGAGAGAAAATGGGAACTGTCCAGGTAGTCACTGGTTTGTCATTTCTTAGTATTGGAAGCTTCAGGCCCTGCACTTCCTATATAATCAGATAATTTATCCTTCTCAGCTCTCTGAGGTGGTTGAAGAATAGACAGCTTGAGTCTCATAGCTAAATTTTGAGTTGTTTAGGAATCAAGAGGGCATTCTAGATCTAAGAAGATGGTTATAATAGTGATGCAAGTTAGTATGAAAACTAAGTCAGTTATAGAACTTTAAACTCATGGAGATAGGTAGAAGGTAGAAGGTTAAAGTCAGGGGCCAAATATGTTTGAACTGGACATTGGGAAGGTATACTGGGCCATTTAACTCTCATAAATGTGGCATATTTAATTCTGCTTTTTTTTTTATAGAATTTACTGTTATAAGAGAAAGAACCATTTGTTGGAATGAAAAGAGAAGCTGTTGGGGGGGGAAGAGGGTGGAAGGGTGGGACAGGAAGTGGGAATAGGGAAGGGTTTGTGACTGAGATGTAACTTGAAAAAAAATAAATTACTTATATAAAAAAAATAAAGTACTTATATAAAAAATTTTTTTTAAAAATGTGTAAATAAGCATTTTGCAAACTGCTTAAAATTTTAATAGTTAGAAAATAAAGGTATATTTTATATAAACATGAATATGTAGCACCTAGAGAAGCATCATTCAGTTCCTTGATCTGTATTCAGGAAGAAGGTTTATGCTATATATAATGCTATATATTTATTTTAATTCAGTTACTGCCTTAATTTGAATATTCAAAAATAACTTATTTGAGTATGTTGTAATAATCTGATAATTTTAAAACAATGGGTTTCCTCACACATTTTCACATTGCAAAAAAAACATTTCAAGGTATCTGCTCAGAATTATTGCATTTTTCTGATAAATGATGAATTCAATAATTAAAATCTCAGTAAAATATTTGAGAAACTATAGTATATGGCAAATTTGTTTTTTAAAACAAAAATTGTTTTCCTTGATCTTTTACACTATTTTTTGTAACAACCAATTTAATGAACTATCTAATTGGAGTATATTGATCTGAACAGATTCACCTAAATCATCACGAGAGCAAGGAAAATTCATCACTATCATATACTTTTACCACTGTCATGTTCTGTTCTTTTGTTACTTGACTCTATTCACTGCCCATGAACATTAGATTAGGCAATGACATATTTTTATTTGGAAAGTTGATGCATATTCTTGAGTAATCTTCACAGTCACTGTTTAGTAGGAAAGAATGAAATGAAGAAAATTATTCTCTTATTTATATTCTGTTCTCTATAGCACACTGTCTCACAGTTGGAAAAAGTTTCAGCTAACCCAAATTGTTTCTTCATGTTTTTCTTTCACCACTTAATGATTCTGTCTATTTTCATCTACTATAAAATTATATCCTATTTTAACAGATTGCTAAAAGGAGAGAACAATGCTATAGCCATACGATATAAAGAGATTCATGTGTCATATGATGTAGTCATTGAAAGGGCTAGGTAAAGTGTGTCAAATCAAGCACAGACATGTTTGTGAATTTTACAATGGTGGCTGAAAAATAAAATCAATTTTTAAATCAGGTTAAGAGAAACCGTATCCAATAGATAACAAAACAGATGCAGAGATCCATAGCCAAACATTAGGAAAAATCAGTCTTGAAGAAAATTAACAGAAACTTTCAGGAAGCTAGAGGGATCAAAGACACCAGAATAAGACCCACAAGAAGACCCTTGTGTTCACTAGAACACAAGGGGGCTCATAGGGACTGAAACACCAACCAAAGATCTTGCATGATCTGGTCTTAGGCCCCCTGCATGTATGAAACTGATGGACTGCTTGGTCCTCAAATGGATCTCATAACAATTGGAACAGGGTCTATCTTGGGCTTAGACACTGTTTCCTCTCTCTGGAGCTCATTTGTCTAGCAGAGCTGCCTTATGTTGCCTCAATAGAAGAGGAGGGACTTAGTCCTGATATGATTTGATGTGACAGAGACTTACTGGTTGGTGGGCAGGAGGGGGCTGGATAAGGGGAGTGGGTAGGAGGGTGGGTCTGGAAGGAGGGTATGGAGGGATGGCAATTGGATTGTATAATAAACATATCTTAAAAAAAAGAATATCAAAAAATATCAGGTTACTATACCTATAAATCACAAAGAATTATGACCAATACTAATTTTATAATTTATTGTTTTATTCATAAAATTCATTTATTTACTTCTGTATGTGTGTGTGTGTGTGTGTGTGTGTGTGTGTGTGTGTGTGTATACCATCCCATTAATTTGTAGGTAAGACAGCAATTTCTAGGAGTCAGTAATGTCCTTCTAAAAGTCTCAGGGGTCAAACTCATGTCATTAGGCTTACGTAAAGGGCTTTTGCTTGCTAAGCCAAGTTCCATCCCACAATAATACCAGTGGGTATAAAAGAAGGAATTCAAACAATAAGCTCATATTGTAATATACTTTTATTCATATTTTTCAATATCTCATGGGAAAAAAATGTATTTCACATATGTTACCTATATTAGTGTTCCTACTACATTACATTTATCATAATTAAAATATTTTTGATGAATTTCTTCTGGTTTCTATGTGAAATTCATCCTATTCAAATAGTGTAAATAATTATCAATATTCTTGATTTTTATATTTAAAAAATTGAAGATCTTATATATAGAAGAGTGAACTAAGGGTATCAATAATAAGCAAGGTTGGCTTTTGTAACTCTATATCCATCAAAATGATGTTCAAGTCACACAACTTCCACTACAAAGCAATATGCAAGTGAATGATTCTTTGAATATTTTAAGTATAGTTTGTTTCTAAACACTCTTCCTAATGTGCCTTTTCCATATCTCCTTGTCACCTTTGTAGCTTTGAGTAACAAAAGCTAAAATCTACTCAAGTATATAGCTTTGGGTACCAGAGGATAATATGGTCATAAGAGAACATATACTACACCAATAATTACTTCGTTAAAAAAAAAAAAGAGTGTCCCTCTTCCACAACACCTGAGTCATCCCCTCGATAAATAGGTTCTTGTTCTTTTAACACATCAATAATGAAGAATATGTACCAGCTACCAAAGTTTGGTGACATTGAAAGATTTGTTGTCCTACTCTATATACTGATCCACCTAGAAAATTTTATAAATCTGCTTAAGTAATCTTACATGCTACACAAATGCTAATTGGTTCATTCTATATAGCCACATCTGTTCCTTAGGAACATCTACTTTATCAGTCTGTGCATTATCTGATGTACTGTTCTGAGAATCTTCATTCTTTTTATTTGTTCAAACCTTTCTATTTTTTACTTCACTTTAATTTCCAGGGAAATTGCTATGAAAGAAAGAGTTAGAAATATGTATTCCTTAGCAAGTTCAGCTGGTTTTGAACATATGCTCTTCTATACCAAATTTCCCTAATTATTTTTTTCCTTTTTCTGTTCAAAGCATTATTGTTGGGTAAATATATTTAAATCCTCATTCTGCTGGTAAATTAAGTTTTTGTACCTGGAATGGAAATCTCTTTGTTATTCATCTTTTATACTTAACATTTTTAGATTTGCATTTCTCTATCAATCAGGATTGAGTCGAATAGGTACTAAGTGCATTGAAATCTTTTAAACTGAAATGAGCGATGTGTACAAAATATATTTTGGGAAACAACACAAATATATTCAAATAAATTGTAGAGAAAAATGTCACTGGATAGTAGAAGGGAATTAAATCCAAGATTCCAATAAGACAGCACATATATTCAATGAACTTCCTAGAATTGAAACAGAATTTAACGATTTCATATTTACTTTTAGGTAATGTGATTCTTATTCCAATGGAAAATAGTTATATTTCAAATTCTATATAATATGAGTCTTTTAATGATAGATTTTATATAGCCTTATACTATTAAATTTTTGAGAGCAGTCATTCTCAGTTTTCTGGGACACATGGGATTTCAAAAGCACAAAATTTGAACTTTCAAAAACCTAACTGAAACCTGACATATTGGCTCACATCACTCTGTTTTCCAACAACCACAATGTAAAAGACACCTTTCTCATTACTAGAAAGAAACCAACATATGTCAATTAACTCCATACTTTTCTTTCTAGTAATGATATCCTCCAGTTTAATGGAATCCATTAGGTTTTTTTTTTGTTTGTTTTTGTTTTTTGAGACAGGATTTCTCTGAATATTTCTGGCTGTCCTGGACTCGCTTTGTAGACCAGGCTGGCCTCGAACTCACAAAGATCCACCTGCCTCTGCCTCCCAAGTGCTGGGATTAAAGGTGTGTGCCACCACCGCCCAGCGGAATCCATTAGGTTTTAAACAGACTCATTAATCTCTGTTGTGAAAAAATATATATTAATAACATTTTGCAGATCCCATTTTTTACTGTAGTAAGCATTCTGTGGAAACATTTGAAATAAATTAATACTAATTATATAATCTCATTTTATTTTTACTTGGTATATGAAAACTTTATATATTAATTATATATATTATTTATGTTATATATGTATATTTATACATGCATTGTTTCTAGAGATGTATTTCATAAATATATTTCTACTTATGTTAACTATTTTGACAATATTCAGCTCTATGCCCCCACTCCATCTCCTCCATCCATCTCCTGTTCCTCTGCTTACTTCCATAATACACTTGCTTCCACTTACATATCATATATGTAACTGTGACTGATGTACTTGCACACACTGAAAATAGAGTAAAAGTCAATTTAAAATAATAACCTCTTCAACTACAATAACTTTGGGGCCATAAAGAAACAAAGAGAATATGGGTATTATGTGAGCAACTATAGTATTTAGCAAAGCAAAGGATAGAAAAAAAAAGTAGAGCAAAACTAGTGACTAGTTTTAGAAAAATGGAGAGAGAAAAAAATAAAACAGAACAACGAAAAATATATAAAAGTGGCCCAATAGAATAGCAGGGAAATGTAAAGCTGTACCAGCAAAAATAAGAGTGAAAAGAGAGAAAGGCAATCATACAATTAGGAAACTTAAAATAATTAAAACTGAGTTCTTGGACAGGAAGACTCCCTCTTCCCTTAGTCAATGGCCAATGTGTGCCATAAGAGTGAACCTATCTCACAAAACTAGAGAAGAACCACAGTAAAATAAACAAAGGAGAGAGAAAAGTCTGGCCAAAACCGGTCTGCAAATTTTGGTATTATGTAAAGTAAGTGTGAGGGTTGGTATTGACTTTCAACTTGGTAGCATCTAGAATCATCTAAGAGACAACCCTCTGGGCATGCCTTTGAGAAGTTATCTAAATATAACTTAAATCATGTGGGAAGACGTACCCCAAGTACTGAGCTGAGTCAAAGAAGAAGAGGACCTAAGCACTAAAATTCATTGCTCCCTACCCCATGGTGGTTGATCCAGTATGACCAGAAGCTTAGTCCTCCAGTAACAAAAGATTTCCCTGGTATGGCGGGAAAAAAAAGTTTTGCTTTTTTTCAATGAATTCAATCACAGTTAGAATAAAGTAATTCAGTAAATATAGTATAGGGGTAAGGGGAAATAGACATATATTTATACTGTTACAGTCTCTCTCTGATGTTCCGCACTTGCAAAGCCTTTTGATTTTCTGCCCTGACATTCTGAGTTGCCGTTTCTGAAGAAAGTTTTTGTGTGTGTAATATTTTACTTGTTGTAATGATCCTGTGTTGTTGACCCTGCAATCAACGGACATGGATATGTGTTTTATTTCTCCAGCCATCTGTGTGCTTTGCAGTAATGCAAAGGGCTATCAGAAAACACTCCCTATCTTCCCTTACTTACATCTCATTCCCCCTGTGCCTCAGACCAGATTTGCAGTCAGTACCCTATGTTTTTCTGATTCAAAGTTTTTAGCCTCAAGCTAAAGGCATTCTACTGGCCAGGTCTTAAAGGATAGTCTGTCTCCACTTTCCTTGATATCTCAGAAAAGTCTGTTTTTACCAAGGGAGTTTTTCCTCCAAAGCCACCTGGCATCTAACTTTTATGTTTTCAAATATTTTTATTGTTTTGGTGATGTTTTTCCCCCTTGATCATCTAATGTCCTGCATTTTCCCCTGTAAAGCTACATAAAATACAGAAATAAGATTCTTGTCTGATCACACTGTAAATCTGCCTGGTGATACATAGAGTGATACATACAAATTAAGTTATTATGTCTGGTTTTTGTTACCTTTAACCTCTTTTCGGTTCTCTGCTGATGCATCTGCTCTTTGTAATCCTTCCCCCTTTTGTTTGTCTTGTATTCAAAGTGTAGTATGTATTTTCAGTAGTTGTTCATTTAGTTGTGAGCCTTGTAAATAAGACAACACTTAGCACCAAGTACTTTCAGCAGCTAATAGTCCACAAGAATGAAATATGTATTCTTTCTCCTTCTGTTCTGCCTTTTAAAGACTTCCTTCTTTGTATTTCAACTAGTGTCTTTCAACTGTGACACTCTTCATAGGATGACTGCTCTCTAAATATCATTAGTTTATTCCCCATTGAATTTACCAGTTAATACACAGATATAATCTTTCATATTCTGTCTCTCACCTTCATGATTTTGAAAGATCTACACTTCATATTTCATTTACTTTGATTATTTTAATCTCTTGGATGCTTTTGATATTGAGTCAAAAAGTTTTAAGTACATATATATGTAGTTAATTGCAGAAACAGTTTCAAACAACTGTCTTTAGAACACATTCTTATGGAAATTCCTTTAACAAATCAAGGTTATTAATCAAGATAACTTTTGAAATGTTATTCAAGATATTCAAGAGAATTATCTCACTTCCATTTTAGAACATACAATATAATTCCACACATTTTAATGCTGTCATATTTGAGCTATTGTCTCCTATATCCAGAGTCTTCAAGTATTTGAGGACTCAGGCCATTTCAGAAACAGTAGACACAAACTTTTCGAAGCCATGGTAAGGTTTGAAATTCAGACTAGAAGCCACTTCTTATTTAGTGTATCTCCCCAGTGCCAACATCTTTCCGTGAATAATTTTGCACTTCATATTAAATATGCACCATATTTATGAATAAAGGAAGTTACTATGTACTGCATGAGGTTTTATAGGATAACAACTGAATTCTAGCATAGGCTCAGAATCTGAAAAAAGGAACAATGAATCAATTTCTTAGAGGCTATAAAAAATATGTGGTAAAGACCTTTACCAGCTATGAGGATTTTTCTATAAGTTCTGAAAACATTCCAAAATAGCATGCAATGTTATGGACATGAAATACTTTTATAATTTACCCTTCAGTTGTGTATTGATAATGTAAATAGCCATATGTTATTATAACAGGAAAAGTAGAAGAATGCATTAGAATGTATTAAAAATGCCAGGTGATGATAGCACATGCCTTTAATCCCAACACAAGGGAGGCAGAGCCAGGAAGATCTCTGAGTTCCAGGCCAGACTGGTCTATGAAGCACGTTCCAGGAAAGTCAGTGCTATACAGAGAAACCCTGTTTTGAAAAAAATAAAATAAAATAAAATAGGAGATGTTATTCTTGGTTATTGAGAATAAGTTACCTAAATGTAAGTTGTATTAATAGAAGTTATTACATTGTTCTAGGAATTTTGGCTTCAACTACTGACAATGTAATGGGAAATGGATGAATACTGAGGAAAGTAAATGAGAATGTGTAGCAGTATTCACATTTTGGACTAATGGTAATCATGTTACTTGGGGTCCTCTTGAGAAACCAAACCAAACGAATGTTTAATGAAATATTGATGGATAGATGGATGTATATATAGAACCAATATGTTCAATGAAAAATGCAACATTGAAGAGGCATTGAATAAAAAAGTGTGTGAAGTAAACACACACACAGGGGGAAGGAAGGAGAGAGATCATAAACAATCCACATAAGTCTGTCAGGTCTCACCATCTGCAGAATGACTCAGAATTTTGGAGACACAAAGAGAAAGGCCAGTGGAGTGAGTACACCTGCAACATGCATCCAGGATATTTAGAACTAAAGAAATGATGGTCTCCTTCCAGTTTGAAATCCACAAACTGAAAACACAGAAGAATCTAACTTTTCAAGTTATGTTTATATAGGAAAAAAATGGGCTTTTTTGGTTTATTTGGATTTTTTTTCCAGATTCTTGACTATTATTTTTTTCCTCACATAATATGATCTGATTAGGGTTACCATTCTGTCTATTTCTCCCAGTTCTTCCCAATTACCCTTCACTTTCTGATTCTCATTAGGAAAAAAAAAATTCCATGGGTAATATTAAAATAAAATAAGATAAAGCAAAACTAACACCCCGAAGTGGACAAGACAGACAAACAGAAAGAAAAGAGCTCTAGAGAAGAAACAAGATACAGACCCACTCATTTGTACCCTCAGGAATGAGTAAACAAGATGCCACATTACATACTATGAACAAAGACCCAAAAGGTAAAAATAGGGAACATTTTATATATTTTTTTCATTAAAATTTAAATTTAAAACATAATCTGATAACATTACAAAAAAAGAGTGCTGGTGTGATAGTTTAAATCAAGGAACCTACAAATATGCTATTGAGTTTATTTTCTGTTGGTCATCTACTGTTACATTGGGGCTTACCCTTAAGAGTAGTTTGTTACCCAATTGAGATTCCTTTGGGGAAAATTAAATTTGTTTACTTACTCTATGTTGCCTCACTCTCTTTGAGTTCAAATGATGTAGCTTTAGAGGGTCTTTCCTTGGTATACTCCATCACCTCAGGCTATTAAATTCTTTCAGCCTCTTCTTCTAAGGGGTTCCCAGTGCCTTGAGGGGAGGAATTTAATTGAAGCTGGTGCCAAGTGCCCTTAAATCTCTCACTTTGCAAGATGTCTGGTTGTGGGATTTTTGTAGTGATTGAATGATGTTATATTTTAGGAAAGGAGAGAAGTAGACTCCAGATAGAGGTTTTGAGACAGATTGTTCTTCAAGTGAGAGCTTTATTAAGGGAGTTAATAATGCTGCAGGCAGGGAGGCAACACCTTAAGGCAAGGAAGGTTGTCAGGGTAATAGAGACTTCAGTTCTACCAGAAAAGGCAAGAAGAATAAATCTTAAGTCTTACAAGGGAGAAGATTCAAGAACAAATTAACCAGAGCAGGCTGAGAACAGATTA
This sequence comes from Lophiomys imhausi, assembly GCA_907164525.1. NCBI lineage: Eukaryota > Metazoa > Chordata > Mammalia > Rodentia > Muridae > Lophiomys > Lophiomys imhausi. Next base: position 10,323,834 of record CAJQZJ010031536.1, read on the forward strand.
AATTGTCTTCTCTAAATAAGATCACAACAGTAGTTTCTTGTGATGGCTTTTCATAATAATCAACTTGAATACATTTAGATGACCTAAAACCCAGATTGCTGAATTTTATAAAAATAATGTTGAGGTATTTTTTCTTAATTCAGTCGTTTGAAGTAAGAAGACTCATTTTTAATCCAGATATTTTGATGTGGGAAGATATAACTTTAATCTAGATTTTTTTGAGATACAGTAGATCCATCTATTATCTGGGACACACATTCTGGGGACAATCTCTATAAAGAAGATGTAAAAAGAAAGTTTAGTCTCTCTTCATCTGCTTGTCATTACTCTTTATATTTCTTGGAAGTCTGGTTTTTTTTGGCATTAGAACCTACTTCTTTGGGTTGTGATTCTGGCATATACTACATCAAAACCAACTAAGACATTCAGCATCATGGACGGAACAATTACTGGTTTCGGAAAGTTTCCATTGGTAGACAGCAATTGCTGGCATAGCTGCACCACCTCCTGTAAATATATTCTAATAAATTATATATATATTGAAAATAATAAATTATGCATATATTACTCTAAAAATTATATATATAAAAATATATATACACACACATATATATATATTTAGTATTAACCTTAGTAAAGAGTCAAACTTTATGATTTATGTTGATATATTATTAGTAGTGGATAAGTGTATTTTTTCTGTGGGCATCTTGGAGAAACTTATCCCAAGAAGACAAAGAATCTGTGGTTAGATATATTGGCAAGTCTATATACAAAAAATCATAACAGACTGAGGAAAATTAGAGACAAGAGAGGCAGACTGTCCCAGGGAAGAGCACACTAAATGGTTTTCTAATAGCAAACAATCAGCTCTTAAAATAAACTTATAGTTGTCATTATAGAGACCAAATAGGTTATATTTAAGAATACACACATACATATACATATATTTTGTATATGTATGCATGCACCAACAATTCATGAAAACTAAGTCATGATTTGAAGAAAAGTGGGGAAGGGATATATGGGTGGGTTTGGTGGGAAGAAAGGAAGGAGAGAAAGCAGGCATAGTGGCACACACCTTTAATCACAGTACTCGCGAGACAGAGGCAGACGGATCTCTGTGAGTCTGAGGCCAGCCTCACCTACAGAGGAAAGGGAGAAAGTTTGTAATTCCATTATAATCACAAGTATAATTCTTTTAATCAATGATTTAAAAAAGGTGAAAGAAAAAAAGGCAAAATTTGTATACCTGACTCTTAGTAGAAAATACTCTACTAACAACCTCTTTATTATTTTGATAATCATTCAAAGAACTTTACACTGTTACAAAACACTGGGTTAAAGTGTTTTAAAATGAGGGATGCACTTCAAAAAACTGGTAAGTTTTTTGAAATAATTCACACTCAGACCATAATGTGAAGGATTGTTTCTTGAGTGTGCTGTTCAATTTCTAGGACACAACCTGTGACTTAAGTAAATTCTGGATACTCATCCTTAATAACCCAATAAGTAGAGTCAAATTAATAAAATAAAATAAAAAGGAGACTCATGTGAAATGACCACATTTGGAAAAGAGGTCCCTCAAATTCTTATTCAGGGTCCTGACAGAAGATAGATCAAGGTTAAAACTGGGACAAGGATTTGCATATCTATGCAGCCACCAAGTCATGGCTTAGCTCACCACTGACCCATCATCATCTGGAAGCAAGTATCACCCCAGTAAAGCATGTGAAAATTCATTCAAGAAGACAAGCTTCCCTTGCTGACACCATTTCCTTCTTCAGGAAAGAGATTTTCTGGGAAATTCCTATTCTGTGTTGTCCTGTGTTTCAATAGCTTGACAGTCAGAGAAACAAGGTCTCTAGTATATCATCAATCCTGCCTGGTTACAATTACATTGAAAAGATGAAGGGCTAGCCAGTAACAAGAGTTCTGCCTGAAGCTCAGGCCCATTTTAGAGAAATGTTCATCGGGCTATGAGCCTAATGCAGACTCATGCAATGACCTAGTTACTTATTAGTGGCTTCCTCTCACAAATATTACATGAGTTTTTGCATCAAATATTCTAGAACATGTATAGAATTATGCAGTTTCACTTAGTGATAGATTTTTTCATTGTTTCATTCTCCCTGCTTCATCTCTTTTTCTATATTTTCTAAAATTGACAAAGAATCATGATTCATTATGCAATTATTGCATTCTTCCAGGAAAATTTGACTTATTTGTTTATCTTCCCTCACTCTACTTCTGTATCTATTCTCCCAAAATAGTGCCCCGTCAGCCCTAGTGGCATAGTTCATGCTTCCCTGTTCTAGGTGATCTTTTGCCTCACCCCCATTATAGGTACTTACCCAGCTTATGCCTATTTTTACACTTTATTTACTATACTCATACAAATTTTAAAAGTTAGGATGCACATATGAAGCAGAACACAACACATATCTAATCTCTGTGTGTGTGTGCGTGCGTGCATGCGTGTGTGTGTGTGTGTTTGTGTGTGTGTGTGTGTGTGTGTGTGTGTGTGTGTGTGCTGATGCCCAGGTTACTACAGTTTGAAAGAGTGCTAAATTAAGATAAATATCTATGTTCTATAATGAGGATATCTTACTGAATTATATGGTAGTATGCTCCCTAGAGAGAATGGTAACTCCTATTTCTGGGGAAAAAATAATCATTGTATCTAACCATCATTCTTATTTGTGTTATGAGTAGATTTCAAAATAAGAGTACTATTCATAAATGTGTTATATCATTTTAAACTAGGTAATTGTTGTTTCATATTTAAAATAATAAAACTGTATGTTTTAGAATTCTTCATTTGTTTTAATATAGTGCATTTGTTATGTACATGTTTTTCTGTGTTGCATAAACATACTTGATTTATTTAAAACATGTTTGAAGTGCAATTTATAGCTTCATAGGAAATTTATTAAAATCCACAATAGAGGTAAGGGAAATACATCTCTGGTTGTTTTATAGTTCTCTACAGTGAATAGTTAATATGTCCACCCACCCATACTTGAAGATAAGCCTTCATATTGGGCAGTTTCTCCAGTCATACTAACCACGGCATAACTCCTTAAACATGGTAGCACAATAGTTGTCTGAGCAATTCAATCATTTCTACATTCAGATTCAAATTTTATTTCAGCACAAGTACTCAACTTGCTACTTGAATGTATAAAACAACTTGGATTATGAAAATCATTATATCCAACTTCTAAAGACATAAGAGAAGATTGCTAATCAACTGGGATAAAATTCTAAGTATAATACAAGCAATAGGAACAGGTGAGGGACAATTAAATTCTTGGCAGGAGAGCACACATGATTTGTATTTTGAATTTCAATGTCTTTCTCATCTAGCAAATATGAACAATTTTTTCCTTTATTTTTTATTTCTTCAAGTAACATCTCAATTGCAGTCCCCTCCCTTTTTCCCCCCTCCAGTCCCACCCTCCCACCCTCAACCCCCCATGCTCTTCCCCCCTTTTTTTAAGTTTAAGGTATATCTTATTTCCCCCTACATTTTCCTCTTTCAGTCCAACAAATGGCTCTTTCTCTTATAATAATAAATACAATACAACAGAGGTAATTAGGCCACAGTTATGAGGATTATATGGCTTAGCGTATATTCCCAATGTCCAGTCCATATGCATTTGGCACCTGACTTTAACATTCTACTATCTAACCATCTCCATGAGTTTAAAGTTCTATATCTAACTCAACATTCATACTAACTTGTAACACAATTTTAAAAGCATCTTCTTAGATCTATAACACTCTCTTGACTCCTAAACCACTCAAAATTTAATTATGAGGCTCTAGCTATCTGTTCTTCAACCACCTCAGAGACCTGAGAGGGATAAATATATCTGATTTTATAGGAATCACAGGGCCTGCAGGTTCCAAAACTAAGAAATGCCATACCAGTGGCTGCCTGGACAGTTCCCATTTTCGCTCCATATATTACAGCATCGATCTTCAGTCATTTGGCCCCGTTTCTCTGACAGACATTGATTGTAGAGCAGGGGTTATGAAGGACTTGCCTACCCTGTCTTGGCAGAGCTAGGCTGTCGACTTACCTGCTTCCAGGTTTTGTCCTTTTTGGACAGCATTCTGTCTACAGTTGGAGCAAGGGGCTTTTCGTACCAAGAGATAGGCTTGCGACTAATCCAATCATCTCCCACTGGAGAATCTTCGATGCTCATCTTCTACTTGGGGTAGAATAGGGGGTGCTGTCAGGAGTTGATATGTCTCGATATAAAAAAAATCTAAAGTTATGAAAACATCTTTGAATGCCATATTCTGCAGATATCTTGAGGTTTCTGAAGAGGCCCTATTTATCTCTTATATTAGGGTAAACAGATGTTGCTTGTCTCTTAGCAGCTTTATTTCTGATTAGCTTAGAAAGTAACTATAATAGGCTGTCATAGTACCTAACAAATGACCACCTAATTTTTGACAAAGAAGCCAAAACGGCACAATGGAAGAAGGACAGCATCTTCAACAAATGGTACTGGTCCAACTGGATGTCCACTTGCAAAAGAATGAAATTAGACCCATACTTATCACCTTGTAGAAAACTTAAGTCCAAGTGGATCAAAGACCTTAACATAAGGCCGGTCACACTGAATCTACTAGAAGAAAAAGTGGTAGAAACTCTCGAACTCATTGGCACAGGTGACAACTTCCTGAACAGAACACCAACAGCTCAGGCCTGAGATCAACAATCAATAAATGGGACCTCATGAAACTGAAAAGCTTCTCTAAGGCAAAAGACACTGTCATTCGAACAAAGCGGCAGCCTACAGACTGGGAGAAAATCTTCACCAACCTCACATCTGACAGAGGGCTAATATCCAAAATATACAAAGAACTCAAGAAATTAAATGCCAAGAAACCAAATAATCCAATCAAAAAATGGGGGACAGAGCTAAATAGAGAAATCACAAAGGAGGAATCCCTAATGGCTAAGAGACACTTGAAGAAATGCTCAACATCCTTAATCATCAGAGAAATGCAACTTAAGAAGACTCTGAGATTCCGTCTCACAGCTGTCAGAATGGCTAAGATCAAAATCTCAAATGACAGCACATGCTGGCGAGGGTGTGGAGAAAGGGGTACCCTACTCCATTACTACTGGGAGTGCAGGCTTGTGCAACCACTATGGGGGTCAATCTGGCGATATCTTAGAAAACTTGGAATAACTTTGCCTCAGGACCCAGCCATACCACTTCTGGGTATACACCCAAATGCCTCTTCACAGAATCATAAGGAAGTTTCCTCATCTATGTTTATAGCAGCCTTATTTGTAATAGCTAGAAACTGGAAACAACCCAGATGCCCCTCAACTGAAGAATGGGTTAAAAAACTGTGGTACATATACACAATGGAATATTATTCAGCTATCTGGAACAATGAAATTATGCAATTTGCAGCCAAATTGATGGAACTAGAAAAGATCATCCTGAGTGAGCTAACCCAGACTCAGAAGGATGCATATGGCATCTATTCACTTATAGTAAGATTTTAGCTATATAGTAGAAGGTATCGATACTACAACTAACACACCAAAGGGAACTTGGGCATAGACTTTTTATTTTTTTATTTTTATTTTTTATTTTTTTAATATATTTTTATATTTTTTCGTCTTTTTATCTATTTTTCTGCTTATTTGTTTGTTTTTTAGTTCTCTCTCCTGAGCAATGAGACACTTTTCACTGATGGTACTGCCTCCATAGACCCCCAATGAATGAGGAGGCTCTTGGCCCTCATACGACCTCTCAAATGAGATAAGGGACTGTTATATAAGGACACCTCATCCCAGAGAAATGGGATGGAAGGGATAGGAGGTAAAGAAAAAAATGAAATGTGATACTTCGGCCTCTTACTACTAATTGTCATAAACTGTTTAGGATAATTAAGAAATAGTTATTCAAGCCGGTCAATATGAACAATTTTTATTTACTTGAATTGGGTTTAAGTAATTCACAAAATTTCTGTGTAAGACAATTCTGTCTAGTATGATTCTATGTTAAATATGTGTTATTTCACAGATTATTTGTCAAAGTAAAAGTTGTTATTTTTATCATAAAGAATAAAGATCCATTTCAAATTCCATGAAGAGCAGTATTGTCATTAAAAAAGTAGGCAATCAATTTTTTGAATATTGTTCTTCTAATTAGTGATGGCATTATATATAGATATTTATTGTACTAAGATTACTGACTATTAAATGAGCATAACACACATATATGACTAGTCTTCCGCTTATGAATGATAAGCAATAATAAACACATTGGAAAAACTGACAGAAAATTTTAATGATATTTATGGAGATTCTTAAGATATGCAAATTAACATAGCTTACAAAATCCATGAGCGTTTTTCTCATTCATATCTGCAAGTTGGTTTATGAACTATTTATTTGTAAGAAAATTGCACAGACCAAACAGGTAGTTCCTATTTAATCAGTGTCTAATTTTTTTCTAGGTGACCTTCTGTTGAGTAGTTGTCTCCCAGTCGATCCAGGTTAGTATTTACTATTGAAGTTTTACTGTAACCACACAAAAAATCACAAATATGCATGTGCTAGCTGGGCAGTGGTAGTGCATGCCTTTAATCCCAGCACTTTGGAGGCAAAGGCAGGAGGACCTCTGTGAGCTTGAGGCCAGCCTAGTCTACAAATAGAGTTCAGGACAGCCAGGACTGTTACACAGAAAAACTCTGTCTTAGAAAACCAAAATAAAATAAAATAAAATAGTAATAGAATAAAATAAAATAAAAAGCAAATATGTATATGTTATAACATACATACATATATACATACATATATATATATATATGGTTTCTATTTTGTTTTTTGCTTAATAATATAGGGATTTCAGATGGATAAAAATTATTATATAAGAGGCTACATTGGGATATGTGAGGCAGGCTATAATGTGAAGGGAAGAATCCAATTGCTTTTTGGTTGATAGTTTTCCTGTGATCTCCTTGTGTATAAAAGCTGCACTTAGCTAGCTGAGACTTGACCTTCTAAACAAATGTACTGTCTCCTTGTTTATAACCCTATCTAAAGTCAGAAGAGAACAACATAAATTTATCCCTGAAAGAAAATTTGAATGCTGAAAAGAAAAATATCTCATTTTTATTTTGGTTTTCACAATAAATAAATTAACCATAAAACTTAAATACCTGTAGACAGAAATAGTGTTTAATTTAATCATTTTATTTTCCCGAGTTTGTCCCCACTCTCCCTGTAAAGTTTATGTGTAATTCTTCTGGTTTCATAAATAATAGCATTACATTAATATTACTTATTTTAAAATATCAGGCTCCTTTCATTTTTTGTATGAAACTTTATTCAGTTTTACAAATTTAAAATGATAAATAATTACCAGCTATAAACAGAATCTTTGGAAAGATTACCTTTCTATGGTTAATCATTTGAAATAACTTTTCCTTAAGCCAAATAAGTAACTTTTCCCTTGTATGAGTTCAATAAAGGGAAAAATAAACTCATTATTTTTAATAGTAAGAACATTTTAGTTTATTTTATTTCTGCTGAGAATAAGGCAGAGTCTCACTGCTTACTTATGGCTGGTCTGCAGTTGGCAGGCCTCCAACTTATGGACATCCACCTGCCTCTGACTCCAAATGCATGGATTAAAGTGGAAGGCCATCATATGTTACAATTTTGTAATCTATACAAGAGTGGCAATTGATAAATATAAATCTGATTGAATAATGCATTTTCTCATGAATGACATTTACTGAACTCGACCATGGAAAGTCCAATGTCAAGATGTCCTGGTAGTTTAGAGCAGATTTTATGGGTTTTCTTTGATGTAAACATCAATTAGCTGTCTAAGATAACTTATTTTTGATTCTTCATGTTAACCTGCTCTTTGAAGATCTAAACATTTGCAAATTTTTAGAATAGCTAGTGACACTATGTTATGATCGCTCACATACACAATATATATATATATATACATATATGTGATGTATATATATGTTTATTATCAACCAGATGTATATGATGTATATGATATATATTATCAACCAGAAATGCTCTTTTTTATGTTTATTTATTACTTCAAATTACATCTCCATCACAGTGTCCTTTTTCTACACCTCCCAATCCCACCTTCCCACCCTCTACCCCCTCTCGCTCCTATCCTACTCCCCCAGAGTGGGATATCTGGGGGATATACATATCATCCTCCCTCTCCAGTTCAGCAGTCATATGAAGGCTAAGAGGTTCCTCATGAACTGGGGTCCTATATGGCAGCACGACTAGGATAAAGTGTCCCACTAACAGGTAACAATGTCTATGTTCCTGTTTCTTTTGGTGTGTTGGTTGTAGGATAGTTATCCTTCGCCATATGCCTAAAATTCAATTATAAGTGAATAGATGCCATGAGCATCTTTCTAAGTCTGGGTTAGCTCACTCAAGATGAGCTTCTCTAGTTCCATCCATGTGGCTACAAATTACATGATTTCCTTGTTTCTTATAGCTGAGTAGTATTCTATTGTATAAATGTACCACAGATTTTTTTTAATCCCTTCATTGGTTGAGGGACATCTAGGTTTTTTCCAGTTTCTAGCTATTACACATAAGGCTTCTATGAACATAGATGAGGAAACGTCCTTGTGATTTGGTGAGGAATCATTTGGATGTATACTCAGAAGTGGTATGTCTGGGTCTTGAGGTAGAGCTATTCCAAGTTTTCTAAGGTATCACCAGACTGACCTCCATAGTGTTTGTACAAATTTGCACTCCCGTGAGCAATGGTGGAGTGTTCTCCTTTCTCTACAACCTTGCCAGCATGTGCTGTCATTTGAGTTTTTGATCTTAGCCATTCTGACAGGTGTGAGATGGAATCTCAGAGTTGTCTTGAGTTGCATCAGAAGTTGAAAAGTTCTCCCATGCTCATGGATAGTTAGGATCAACATGATATGGGAGGGCGGGACTGGGAGGGATGGAAAGAGGACACTATGATGGAGATGTAACCTGAAGCAATAAATAAATAATTTTTTTAAAAGGCCATCCTACCAAAATATACAGATTTAATGCATTTTCTACCAAAATACCAAAACAATTCTATACAAATCTGGAAAAAAAAAAACTTCATATGGAATAACAAAAAACTAAGAACAATTAATCTATCCTGTACAAAAAAACAAACAAACCAAAACAAAAACAAAAACAAAAAAATCATTTCTGGAGGTATCACCATCCCAGATATCAATCTATACTACAGAGCAATAGTAATAAAAGCTGGATGGTACTGGTACAGAAACAGACCAGTTGATCAATGGAATCGAACTGAAGTCCCAGAAATGAATCCACATACCTATGGTCACCTAATTTTTGACAAAGAAGCCAAAATTGTACAATTGAGAAAGAACAGCATCTTCAACAAATGGTGCTGATCTAACTGGATGTTGATGTGTAAAAGAATGCAAATACACCCATATTTATTACCTTGCACAGAACTTAAGTTCAAGTGGATCAAAGACCTTAACATAAGGCCTGATTCACTAAATCTATTAGAAAAGAAAGTGGGGAAAACCCTCCAACTCATCGGCACAGGTGACAACTTCCTGAACAGAACACCAACAGCTCAGGACCTAAGACCAACAATCAATAAACAGGACCTCATGAAACTGAAAAGCTTCTGTAAGGGAAAAGACACTGCCATTCGAACAAAATGGCAACCTACAGATTGGGAAAAGATCTTTACAAACCCCACATCTGTCAGAGGGCTAATATCCATAATTTACAAAGAACTCAAGAAAAAAAATAATCCAATAAAAAATGGGGAACAGAGATAACATTTATTCTAATTGAAGTTCTGCCATATGGCTGGTTACCTGTGCTCAGGTACTATGCATATGTCCTTTTCACATCATCCCAGTGTATCTCACATAGCTGACATACTCCCAGAATTCTTTCTGCTTACCAGGTGTCCCACCTTCTATTCTATCTCTTCCTGTAGCTATAGTTTTTATTTATTTTTTTATTGACAGGCAATATATCCATACAGTACACATTTCCCTTTCTTCATTTCCCCTTCATTTCAGTTCAATAAAAGATATTTTTATTTCAATAATAAACTATATACAATACTAACAATTATGAAAACTATCAGATAAAACCTACATTCAGAATGTCCATTCCATATGTACCTGACAACTTTGGTGAAAGTATTATGTATCCTATCTTGGTGAGTTCCGAGTTCTATACCTAAACCATTTTCTATCAAAACTTGCAATACCAACCCAAAAATATCTTCTTGAATATACAACATCAACTTAAATCCTAAACAATTTAAGATTAATTGTAAGACTATAACTAGTCTTCAATCCCATCAGAGACTTGAGAAGGAATAAATATTACCTGAGTATGCAGGAAGTACAGGCAGGCACCCTCCAATACTATAAAATTAAAAGATATCGGGATGTCTGGATAGTCCCCAAAATTTCTCTAACATTGGAATATTGTCTTTAGGGTTTTGGTCCAGTATATCTGGCAGACTTTATTTGTGAAGCATGAATTATGAAGGGCTAGCCTACCTTGTCCATGAAAAGCTTGGCAGTTGACATTGCTGTGTACAGTTTTGTCCCTTTTCCACAGCATTTTGTCTGTAATTGAAGCAAGGGCAGTTTTTGACCAACTTGCCACTTTTGAAGCAAACTCCAAATGGAGGTTCTTAAATGCCCACCCATCTACTTTAAGGTTTAAATAGGGTGCTGCAAGGAGTAAAAATGTCTCATTGTCAAAAATGTCCTAAATTAATACAAAATTCTTCAAATACCATATTATGTAGGTCACTAAGGTTTTTGAAGAGCATCTTTCTATAGCACATCTGAACAGTCAAACATTGTTTGTTTCTAGCCATTTACTAGTTGGTCAACCTAGGGTGCATATTTCTGTGGTAAATTAGACTAGTATATGTCATGACCATGAGTTTGAGTGTTAACTTGTATTATTTAGTTATCCTAAACAGTTTATAATAGCAATTTTAAAGAGGACTAGAATTGAACATTGTATTTTTAAATGAGTTGCTTAGGTCCAATACCTTATACAGGAGTGGAAACATAATATATTGTGGTTATTCATTTTCTAGGAAGCTTGGGCCTTGTCAGATACCAAAGTGTAAATGCATGCTTCTCCATTGGAAGGTTCAGTCAGTTTCTGGGTAGAAAAGGATGAAACTTGGAACAAGATCTGTGTCACAGTATATCCAGTCTGTTTAGAGCAGTAGGAGAATGGACTTTCTCCACCGCAAAGTGTAACAGTCCTCAGATATACACACAGGAGAGAGAGACTCACTCTGCCATGCAGTGTATATTCAGAGCTCTTTTATCTAAGCTGCGGGCAACAAGTGAGGCAGCAGCAGGGAACTTAAGGCTCCAAAAACCTGGCCATGTGGCAGTGGAAGCCTGATCTGGCTCAGAGGGTAAGACTGCTGTTTGTGAAGCAGCTGGTAGCTAGCTGACACAGACAATGTGGTTTCACAGGGACAAGCAGCGGAAGCTCTCTGTCTTGGCGAGCTTCCAAGTGGCTACTGGGGGTGGCCCCAGCAACTGGTGGTGGTAATTGAGATATGAGCCTGACCAGCAGCTCATGGGTGATGAGGTGGAGGCAGGAGCTTAAGCCCCAGGCACCCTGAAGTGTGCTCTGGCTGCCAGTGGCAGGAGTCTGGCTAGGCAGGTAGTTCCAGTGATGAATTCTTCTGGGAGGAAGAGGCTATTCCTTCCCAAGTGTTACAGTCCAAAATAAGCAGCAAGTCTCAGACAATGTTTGATAAAGTGGATGGTGGAATTATTTATTTTGTGAACAGAAACATTATAAATCTTGAGCAGTGGGAGAGGTTTTTGGAGTGAATGCCTTTTATTGCCTGGGGCTAGCAGTGCCAAGAATGCTTCATTTTATGCAGCAGCACAATCCTATCATAGGAAAGGGAATGCAGTATCTAATTATGGTATGTGCAGGGGATGGGTGGGGGAAGAACTCCAGGTATAGATAGAGACAGGCGCAAAGTCTTTGGCTGAAAGCTGAGGTACAGGGAGGCATTTCCAGTAATCCCAGGTGCTGCTGAATGGGTTTCTTATTAGGAGGAAGGGTTGGATCTCTAATTTCCATAAGGACTATGTCACATTCTTAAGATAGAGGATCTGGGATTTCCCCAGACCAGATAGAGAGGAGGGAACCTCGGTGAGGAAGGGAGTCTGCCATTGAGCACTAAGTTCAGAGGTTTTCCAGTAATGTATACTTTGACTTTAGAAACCAAGTATATCAACAATATTCAATATGTTATAACAAAAATAAGTTTAAGTTTTATGTCAATATAGAAAAATCTATACTAATGTAGGATTAGTGGTTTATAAAATTATCCTTAATGTAAGAGTATGTTCAATAATCTACCCTTTTTTGTATTTTTTGAATATCTTTCTATATCCCTCTCTTTATCTTTTCACAATTTCCCCCTACATAAGAAAGAAGAAAGAAAGGAAAAGAAAGAGAAAGAGAAAAAGAAAGAGAAAAATCCCTAAGTCTAACCTCTTATACCTAGTTTCCTCCCTGATTAAGAACATTTAATTACTTGTAGCCTACCATCTTTTAACAACAAGCAACTATCACTTATAGAATGATCAAAATCTACCAAGCACACCTTATGTAAATGGGGAATCAGCCTCTTAAAATTGCATACTGCTGATTTGAAGTATAGAATTTGTTTTCTAGGCGCCCAAAGGAAATTGGGAAAATGGCCAGGTCTTAAGAAAGCCATCTATAACATTAGTTGTCAGGTCTCTAAATACTGTGAAAATACAGGCTTTAATGAAGTACTACTGACTCGAACAGTCTGAAAGCCTGGACCAAATGAGCTAGCTTCTTTGAAGTTGTCCAGGGAGCAAGTTTTGATGAAGCAGTAGCTGAGGCAGTCTGAGGTTGGACCACCTTGGGGTGTTTATCTTGTCAAGGCCATCTTCATTCCATTGGTATCTGGTCCTTTTGTTCTGTAAACATATAAACTCTCATAAGTAATGTATAGTTCCATAATAACATATGTATGGAATGTGCAAGATGCACAGATCAGTGAAAGATGATTCTCTGTTATTTTGTTTGTTTATTTATTTGTTTATTACTTCAAGTTATATCTCCATCATGGTGCCCTCATGCCACCCCTCCTGTTTCCACCCTCGCACCCTCTCCTCCCTCTCCCAACCTTCCCACTCTTCCCATGTGGGGTGTCCCTACATATCAGCTCCTCTCAGCTCAACAGTCATATGTGGACTAAGAGCTTCCTCTTGCACTGGGGCCAAACATGGTAGCACTCCTAAGGCAAACTGTCCCCTTAATAGGTAACAAAGTCTATGTTCCTTATCCTTTTGGTGTATTTGTTATAGGATAGTTATCCTGTATTATATGGCTAAAATCCAATTATAAGTGAGTAGATGCCATGTGCATCTTTCGGAGTCTGGGTTAGCTCACTCAGGATGAGCTTTTCTAGTTCTATCCATTTTACTGCGAATTACATGACTTCCTTGTTTCTGATATCTGAGTAGAGTTCTTTAAGCAGGTAAAAGACCTCAGTCTTTCTTTATAAGTTCATTCGCACTGTAACCAAACTGCAATACCACAGCTTTTTTATTCATTAGTCAGTTGAAGGACATCTGGATTGTTTCCACTTTCTAGCTATTACAAATAAAGTTGCTATGAACACAGTTGAGGAGATGTCCTTGTGGTTTGGTGAGGAATAATTTGGATGTATACCCAGGAGATATCAGAAGGTAGAAAATTCTCCCATGTTCATGGATAGGTATGGTCAACATAATAAAAATGGCCATCCTACCAAAAGCAATATACAGATTCAGTGCAACTCCTATCAAAATACAAACACAATTTTTACAGACCTTGAAAGAACAATTCTCAACTTCATATGGAATAACAAAAAACTCAGAATAGCTAAATCAATCCTGTGCAATAAAAATACATCTGGAGGTATCACCATCCCATATTTCAAGCTATATTACAGAGCAGTGCTAATAAAAACTGCATGGTACTGGTATAGAAACAGACCAGTTGATCAATAGAATCTAATTGAAGACCCAGAAATAAACTCACAGACCTATGTCCACTTAATTTTTGACAAAGAAGCTAAAACTGTCCAATGGAAAAAGAAAAGCATCTTCAAAAAACGGTTCTAGTCTAGTTAGTCAATATGTACAAGAAAATAGACCCATATATATCACCTTGCACAAAACTTAGGTAATAGTGGATAAAAGACCTAAACATAAAACTGAACACATTAAATCTAATATAAGATAATCTGGGTAAAAGCCTTGAACTCTTGGACACAGGAGACAACTTCCTGTACAGAACACCAATAACTCATGCTCTAAGAACAACAATTAATAAATGGGACCTCATGAAATTGAAGGCAAAAGACACTGTCATTAGAAAAAATTGGCAGCATACAGATTTGGAAAGATCTCCACCAACCCCAATCTGTCAGAGAACTAATATCCAAAATCTACAAAGAACTCAAAAAATTCAACACCAAGGAACCAAATAATCTAATAAAAATAAAAGGAATACAGAGCTAAACTGAGAATTTACAAAAAAGGAATTTCTAATGGCCAAGAAGCACTTGAAGAAATGCTCAACATTGTTAGTCATCAGGGAAATACAATTCAAAATTTACCTGAGATTCCATCTCACAACAGTCAGAATGGTTAAGATTAAAAAAATCAAATGTTGGCACATTTTGGATAGGTTGTGGAGAAAGGGGAACACTTCCTCCATTTCTGGTGAGGGTGCCAACTTGTACAATTACTTTGGAAATCAATCTGGTGATATCTCAGAAAACTAGGTATAGTTCTACCTCAAGGCCCAGCCATACCATTCCTGGACATATATCCAAAAGATTCTTCACCAAACCACAAAACATCGGCTCAACTATGTACATAGCCACTTCATACATAATAGCTAGAAACTGGAAACAACCCAGATACCCTTCAACTGAAGAATGGATAAAAAAATACTGTGGTACATTTACACAATGGAATACTACTCAACTATAAGAAAGAAGGAATTCATGTAATTTGCAAACAAGTAGATGAAGCTGGAAAAACTCATTCTGAGTGACTTAACCCAGACCCAGAAAATACACATGGCATGTATTCACTTATACCTGGATGTTAGCTATATCATAGAGCATAACTATCCTACCACCCACAGACTACAAGGAACAGGAAACTGGCATAACTATTATATGAGAAATTCCACCCAGCAGCAGATCAAAACAGATGCTAAGACACACCCAAACATTTGGTGGATCTCTGGGAGTCTTATGTAAGAAAGGGAGAAAGAATAGAGAGTCTGGAGGGGACAAAAACAATACATGAAGATCAACATAACCAATCAAACTAGTCCCCTAGAGGCTTACAGAGACTGAAACAATAGCCCAAAAAAGGATAATAAAAGCTAAGAGAAGACTTAGATCCCCTATACAAATATAGATGATAGGCAACTTGGTCTTCATACAGATCCCTTAGCAAATGGTGGAGGGAGTCTCAATCATGGACTCTGTTACTTGTTAGTGATACAATTTACCCTAACTGAGCTGCTATGTCAGACTCCAGAGTAAGAGGAAGCTCTTGGCCCTCATGGGACTGATGACCTAAAGGGGTGATGATAGGGGAGCCCCTCATCTGAAGGAAGGATAGGAGGAAGAGGGTGTAGAGGGTAGGAGGGTGGACTGTGAGGGGAGGAGAAAAGAGGCTGTAATCAAGATGTAACATGAATTAATAAATAAATGTTTTGAAAAGAATTTGCACTGTATGGTTTTGGCTTCTTTGTGACCATAGTGTGGGGGTTTATTTCTGGGTCTTCAATTCGATGCCATTCATCAATTGGTCTGTTTCTATACCACTACCAGGGTGTTTTATTACTATTGCTTTGTAGTATAAGTTGAAATTAGGGATGGTGATACGTCCAGATGGTTTTTTTTGTTTTTGTTTTTGTTTTTGTTTTTGCTTTTTCATTGAAAAGGATTTATTTAGCTATTCTGGAGTTTTTTTTTTTTTTTTGTTATTCCATATGAAGTTGAGAATTGTTCTTTCAAGATTTGTAAAGAATTGTGTTGGTATTTTGATAGGAATTGCATTGCATCTGTATATAGCTTTTGGTAGGATGGCCATTTTTATTATGTTGATCCTATCTATCCATGAGCAAGGGAGATCTTTCCATCTTCTGAAATCTCTTCAATTTTTTTCTCTTTAAGGACTTGAAGTTCTTGTTCCTAATTGGTTAACACAAACAGTGTTATCTTTCTGAGCAACTGTATAATTGTTTTCACTCTTTATCAAACACATTTTTGCTCAAATACAATATTGCAATTGCAAGCCAACCATGAAAATGTCTGTACATTGTGCTAGTTACAGTGAGTAATCTCCTGTTTGGAGATATACATATTGCAGTTCAGCTGCTCAATGCATGTTTACATAAGCTCACATCTTCCCACTCAAAAAAATTTCTAAAAGAGCACAGCTCAGTGAAAAATTGAAGAGGATATGATGAGTGGAAAAGAAGCCTATTCTTAACAAGCCACAATCAAATCATTACATGAAGCTCTGTTCTTCATTCTGCATATGGTATGATAGTTATTCAGATGAAAGAAAACAATAAGAAAGAAAAGTTGACAATTAGTGTTACAATTCAAATTGAAATCATGGCATCTTTAAAAAATACATGCTGAGTCACAAGAAAGAAAGATTATTAGCAATGTTTTCTATTAATTCTGGGAAAAGCTTTGCCTTGAAGCACAGTTTACAAAAAGATTATTTGCTATACAATTTGCTATACATTATTATATGCTTATTTGGATGCCTGGAAAAGTACTATAGATTAATATTTAGCATAGGCTTTGAAACAGTGTTTAAGAAACAAGGAAGTGACATGGGATCTAAGATGCACATACTCTGGAAGAAAAATATATAGAGAATTTTAAGGAACCAAATACTTCGATGAATAATTTTTCTCTCTTGCCTCTAATCATATTTGTTTAATTTTTAAAATTTACAATGAGTAGCAGAAGTGAAATAATGAAAACTGCAATTTAGTTAATTCATGTCATTATTAGTATGTATAAACTGTAAGATTAGGCCGGCGGAGTAGCCGGCAGCTTGGTAGAGGAGCAGGCGGCCTAGCCTGAGTGCCTTAACCGGTTGCCTAATTTATCCTAGAGAAAGAGCCCTGGGACCAAGGGTGGCCTTCACCACCTGTAACCTAAACTCTGTTAATTAATATAAGTTGTTATATTAGACCGGTAGAATTACCAGCGGCTTGGTGGGAGATTCACCTGGGCTCAAGGGGTGTCTGGGAGTCCAACAGCCCGGGACTGCTTAGACTGAAGGCCTATAAGCCACCACAGTCTTTTCCCCAATAATTAAACACACCAAGACCTTTTAATGTTTTAACGCTTAGCCCTTAGGTAGGCAGACTCTCAAGTTAACGTGGATCACCTAATCCTAAACCACCATGTGCCTGTGATTACCTTCCAACATTCTCCAGAGGTCTGTCTCCTTCTGTGTCTCCCAGAGGATGAGAGAGAGTCTCTGTGTGTGCCCAGAGTTCCTGTGCTGATCTGAGGAAGTCCCACCTTCCTATACTCTTTCTGCCCAGCTAATTGGCCATAAGTGACTTTTATTAACCAATCAAGAGAATGCCTCGGAAGGGGTAGTAACCAGATCTCAGCATTGAATTCAATGTATCAGAAACAATATTAGACCTTCCCTCAACAAAATAACTCCTTTGATTTTAGGCAATTTGTGGATTAAAACATGAAACAAAAATCATTTCATCAGTAGTAATTTGTGTTGTCTTAATTTTAAACCTATGCAGTTATTCATTCCTTCCTACTTATAACAGTTACTCTTATATGCTAAACATGTTGAAGTGTAAAATATGAACACTCTCCTTTTGAAAGGAAGAAAATGAATTAAAATTTAGCTATTAGGTTACAATCATAAAATACATTTGGTGATAAACATAAAAACAGGATAATATATTTTTTTCTATATTGAATTTATTGTAGAAAGAAATAAGAAATACATGGAAGGAGGAAATGGTGACAGCTATTTTTTCATTCAATATCAAAGGAAGAGGACTATCTTAGGTGCCTTGTTCAAATGTCTGCAAACAACACTTTTGAATTTTGTCATACCATTTAGATCAAATGACTACACTTCGAAGGTACGATAGGTCACATTTCGTTCTCAGCCTTTTTTGCACACACACGTAATGGAACAACAGATATCAGGAGATGATGATGTCTCTTAAGGAGACATCTAAATTTTTTTTAAACTTTATTTCAAATGTATTTTTTCTTTACCTGTCTATAACCTAGCAGTTTTAGAAATATTTCCATCCATAAAATAATTTGTAGGAAAGCAGTATGTATGCTACAATATATCCCTATCTTTATGTAGCTCTGTGTCTATATAGGTATCTGTCTCTGTATATATCTATCTACCCACCTTCCTATCTATATCTTATCTATCTATCTATCTATCTATATCTATTACTCTATCTATGTATCATCTATTTATCTATCTATCATCTAACTACAAATGAAAGAGATAGAATTTTGTATGCACACACATATATGGAAAGGTGTCTTTTATATTTTTTTCAGTATTTTGTTCAATATAGTTTGGAAAAAATACTAAAGTGTACATTAATGAAGACAGTTAGGAAACAGTTTTTGAAGTATTCAGTTGTTTTTCAGTGGTTTCCTTTGATTGTAAAATCATCTATCCTACCGGAAAGCTCAATAAACCAAGGAAGCAAACAACTGAAAAATGTCTCCAGGAAGTCACTAAAACTAACCAGACAGTCTAGATGTCTTCATCCCCTGAGCACATATAAACAATAAGTACTGCTAAGAGCTGCTCCCGGGAAGCTGAGCAACCCAGAAGAAGTAAAGATCACCAAGTTGCCTAGAACAGCCTCATACTACCTTGAGATGACTGCAGGGTGTACTGTGAAGTCTAAGTTTCCTCCTTTCATGAGCTGTCATCCACGCTGCAGTAGGCTTTGGTAATGCCGCTGGCTTTGAGTGGTTTCAGACCCTGCAAGTAACTGACCCCATTCCTAGTTTTCTTGTAGTAACACAGTACAACTCATTGGTTCACATAGTTAGATTTTGATGATACCTACATATTGGTTCAGTGTATTGAGTGAGTAAAATTTGTCAATATCTTCCAAGCCATCCAACATGAATCCATTGCAGTTATTGGAAAGAAATATTTTGACAAGGAAGCCAGCTATTTTTAAAAGGGGGGAAGGACATATAAACACTAAATGTGAAAGTTTAGCAGATAGATGCTTTACTTGCATTTGCTTTTTGAGACATGATCTCATTATGCAGCCCAGAATGATGTCAAACTTGTGGGATTTACTTGCTTAATCTTTCTGACTGCTGGGTTTATAGAAATTGGCTACTATCTCTGCCTTGGAACATTCACCATAAATTGGATCAATGATAATTCTCTCACCCATGCCCCTAGATTTTTCTCTTATTTTACTTTGTATTTTATTATCAGTATCTCAAAAGTGCAACTCCAGAGGTCTCATAGTTTTCTTACCTTGGTCCTGAAGGGCCTGTGCAGAAAGAAGTTCAAGTTTATGAGCTTGTTGGTTCCATGAAATGAGTGTCTGCTTACCATCTGAAGTAGAATACAACTCTCATGTTTCTGGAATCTGAAAACAGTAAAGTTTGAATTTTCATTTCTATTTTCCTGATAATGATTTGAAAAGCTTCTCTTGCTTGTGATGCTGCCAGAGTCAAATGTTATGTGAATATGGAATAAGTACAGTTTGAAGTGTGTAAACTAAATTATATTTTAGAAAATAACTCTCTTATAGTTTTATCTAAAATGAATGATTAGAACTAAAAATAGAAGCAATGTTTAGGAAATGTGATATAATGTTATATTTAGACATAAAAATACAAAAATGGGAATCTGAGCCATGATTAAGTGTAGCTGATACCACAGCTTAAAAGGAACACAATTATTCCCTTTAGAAAGATTATTAGCTGCTTGGGGATGTTGTTCACCTGGGTCACTGAGACGAAATAAAAGTGACTACATGAGGTACAGCTATAATCTTGAGTTAATTTCTGACTATATTTTAGACTTTAGAATAGATCACAACTCTTGTCCTTTTACCCTTGTCCACTTATAGAATCTTTGCTTATGGTAATTTATATTTATATCCTGACATTATTTGTCTTTAGGTTAATGGTTAATCATAATAATGGAACTTCTGTTTTTAATATTTCCATTCTCTCAAACAATATAATGTGGCTCAGGTCCTATTTTGTAACAAAAATATCTGTCTTCAAGAATGACTTAATATATATGACTTTTGTAAATTGTGCTATTCCTAAGTATGAAACAAAATTAAATTGTTGAATCAGTAATTGTAAGCGAATTGCAAACTCAGTGGTCTCCCTGGATTTGTTTTGATTTTAAAGATGTGGTATTCATATTTATTTCAAGTATTTTCCTTGTGTGAAAAAAAAATCAACTATTCTAATATGAAAACATACTGTTCAAATAAAGCACTTCTAAGCAGCAGTCTGAAATGGATAACAGTGGCATATACATGAAAAAAACTCAGCTATTCAGTAGATGTTAACATTCACACTCTCAAAGAATTAAATATGAAAAACAAGCAAAAATAAAGACAAAAAGAGTCTGAAAAATGTTATTCATGCTTTTCAGAAAAACATATATATATACATATATATATATGTGTGTGTGTGTGTGTGTGTGTTCTTCACTCAAGAACATTAAAGTCAGGTGCCAAATACATATGGACTGGACATTGGGAATGTATGCTAAGCCATATAACTCTCATAATTGTGGCCTAATACCTCTGTTGTTGTGAATTGTATTTATTATTATAAGAGAAAAAGCCATTTATTGGACTGAAATGGGGAGCTGTTGGGGGGGGGAGAAGATATACCTTAAACTTTAAAAAAAAAAAAAGGATGGGGATGGGTGGGTTGAGGAGGAAGAGGGTGGGAGGATGGGAATGGAGTGGGGAGTAGGGAAGGGATTGTGATTGAGATGTAACTTGAAGCAAAAATAAATAAATAAAAGATTATTTAAAGAATAGCCTTATGTGTATATTAAACAGGGAGTAACTTAGACAGACTAAAGGTTTGATAGATCAGTAATCACAGTTGATTTGTCAAAATTACTATTTTCTAGTCATGATTTCAGATGTTAAATAAAAATAAATTTAAGACATTAAATAAAAACATTACTTCAAAAATGTCCTATGAGATCATTAAAAATAAAAATATTCTAAGAAACACTGACTACAAATATCTAAATATTATCATATATCTATAAAATAATTATGAAAAGTATTTCACTTCTACGTAAAAATACTTATCATGGATCTTTAAAATACGCAGATAAGCTAATCTTCAAATGATTTTTTTTCTTTTTAATTCTCTCCTCTACTTCTTTATCACTTTACCAAATTTTATAACACAACATATTCATTTGTACCACTATCAAGTTCACTTGCTTCTCTGGCTTTATACCTTCTCAATGGCATTTTCCAAGGCTTAAATCACTGCTTTTGTGTTTGTATATCTGCCTCTCACTTGACATAACTGTGCATGGTAACTTCAGGTCAAGAGAATCCTACCAGCAGTGGAAATATCACTAATGAACCTCATATTTTCCTAGTACTGTACAGTGTCCTCCCTCAGGCTCAGGAGTGTGTCTAGTTTCTATGCTTAGATAGAAGGCTGACTGTGTATTCACTTAACTGCTCACTGTGCTCACTTTCATATTCTTGTTAATTTTTCCCAAATAATGTACATGTAGTTCCTCTCCATTGCTTCATTTCAATGACAATTCATAATAGCTTTAATTATGGACTGAACTTTTATGTGTGAGTGCATGTTTCCATATGCATATATATGAATATATATATGCTTTTCGTAACAAGTTTTTCTTAATGATTAGTGTAAAGTGAATATTTAATTTTCTATTTTATTACTTTTCTGGTAAGAGAAAATTAACAAAGAATTTATGCTTAGGTGACAGATAATTTTTTGTGTTACTAAAACAGCTCTCAAAATTGTTCCATTTTACTAATATTGATTAATATTTAGCTAAACACTTCAATTCAGTAGAAGTCACCAAACTCAAATGGCTATTATCTGGCTGTTAAAAACTATTAAAACTAACCAATGTGCATATTTTGACACTTTGTTCACAGCTATATGTTTTATAGTAAAAATTCAAAGAGCCTCCAGTTCAAGTGGCTCAGTATATTTAAAATCACTTACATTGAATATCACTTAATAGCTTGTGTTATTATTTTATTAATAACTTAATAAATGTTACTAACTTGTGATAGGAAGAAAATAGCCCTCCAGAGATATCTGCATCCATGGAAATTTTTGGTAGGCTATGTAGTGTGACAAAGAAGAATTAAGATTGCAAATGAACGATCTGTTAATTATGTGATCAGCCTTAAATGAGAAGCTATGGTTGAATTGTTCTAATAAGCCTAATACAATTTGAATTGTCCTTTAAAGTAGAAGAGTGAGAGAGAAGAATAGAGGATCAGTGTCAGAATGAGGTTGTGAATATGCAATTCTGTTAGCTTTAATGTAGCAGGAAAAGATCTCAAGCTGGCAACAAGGCAGTGTGCACAAGCTTAAAGGAGCCATTTCTCTAAGACTTTAAGGAAAGAATAATGTAGCTTGTTCAAAAACTCGATTCAAGGACAATGAGAATTCTATCAGGAGCTGTAAGAGCAGTTTAATAGTATTTCAACCCAATAGTGAACAGATTTTCTTATAGCTGTGCTGTAAAGATAAAATGAATACATATACACCATAAAGGCTCAAAATCTAAACCTGCCAGCAGCATTCTTTTGTGTATAATTCAATTTTACAGTATATCAATTTTCTGAACTAACAAATTGTTTCATTTGGCCATATCCCCTTGTTGTGTTACCTTCAACTTTTTTCGTGAGAGGATATTGTAAGTTGTGCACAGAAGTAGTCTCTCTTGCCTCAAGAGAAAGGCTGTTAAGAAGATCCCACAAAAATTTTTTCTACTTTCGACTAATTCTTATCTCACAAAATACAAAATACAAAATTAGAGACACCAACGCATAATTTAGGAAATGGTGGTAAAGCCAGAGCGTTGCTCCCTGCTGGAGAGGGAGCACCCAGCTGCAGTGTGCCTACAGTGCTGTGGTGAGACCCCGGCAGTTAAGGCTGGCTATGCTTTACCTAATTTTCCCAAAGGCATTTCCTTAGTCAGTACTGGGGCTTCCAAGATGGCAGCAGCCTGTACGGATGCATTTTGAATGTGGGGAAAACAGCTATAACACCACAGAGGTATAACACGCTGAGCAACAATCTGAGAGTCATGAACCCTCTGGGTTTCACCTAGTGAACTCAGGGACTAATAAAGTCCCTGGGAGACATTCTTGGACACTCAGAAAAACAAGCCAGCAGAAACTGTGGAACCTGCAGAAGCCGGGGTAGCAGGAGAATTGTTGCCAGAAGAGGACTCGTGGGTACGAGCTACTCAAATACCCAGTGAGCAGCTCCCAACCACAGACAGGTGTACTCATCAGCCTCCTGAGCTCCCAGCTTCCATACAGGCATTTCAGCGTCAAAAAGAGGATGAGTGGAGCCACAGGAACAGGCATAAGAACCATTGTGGCTGCAAACCAGAGCACATTCTGAGCTGCAGGACAGCAGCCAGACCACAGAGGTCTATCTCCAGCAGAGCAACAGTCTGGGAGGTGCAAGCATATTTGGCCTTGCCCAGAGGTGTGTTGGACATATAGGTCCCTCTATTGGATTTACAATCACTCGGAAGAACACTGCAGCTAGACAAAGCAGCAGGATACACTTCCTGTAACAGGATATGCCTATGGCAACAGTGCAGTGTCCCAGGCCTTGGGGGGTAGCTCCAATCACCAGAGAGAGGTTCCTCCTGAGTTCCTGACCACCCAATTGCCACAGGACAGCTCTGGCATCCAAAGGAAGACCAGCAAAACCACAGGAGAAAGGCAGGTGGTCGGGTTGGAAAGCTGCTAGGAACTCCACTGAGTCCAAGCCCTGTGGACGGGTTGTTGGTTAATATCGGACCCCTCAGCCAGTGCTGAGAATTTCAGACCAATTTCCTTCATGAATATAAATGCAAAAATACTTAATGAAATACTGGCAAACCAAATCCAAAAACACATGAAAAGTACCATACACCATGATCAAGTAGGCTTCATCCCAGGAATGTAGGGGTGGTTCAACATATGAAAATCTATCAGCGTAATTTACCATTTAAACAAGCTGAGAGAGAAAAAAAAAAGAAAAACATGATCATATCATTAGATGCTGAAGACATTTTGACAAAGTCAAACACCCCTTCATGCTAAAAGTTCTGGAGAGACCTGGCATACAAGGACCATACGTAGAAATAATAAAGGCGATATACAGCAAGCCAGTAGCCAACATCAAATTAAATGGAGAGAAACTTAAAGCATTTCCTCTAAAATCAGGGACAAAGCAAGGATGCCCACTCTCCCCGTATCTCTTCAACATAGTACTTGAAATTCTTGCTAGAGCAATAAGACAACTAAAGGAGATCAAGGGGTTACAAATTGGAAAGGAAGATGTTAAATTATCCCTATTTGCAGATGATATGATAGTATACATAAGTGGCTCCAAAAATTCCACCAGAGAACTAATACAACTTATACACACCTTCAGCAAGGTGGCTGGATACAAAAATAACTCAAAAATCAGATGCCTTTCATTATATAAAAAATAAATGGGCTGAGAAAGAAATTAGGGAAACTATACCCTTCACAATAGCCACAAACAACAGAAAATACCTGGGGGTAACTCTAACCAAGCAAGTGAAAGACCTGTATGACAAGAACTTCAAGTACTTGAAGAAAGAAATTGAAGAGGACATCAGAAAAATGAAAGATAGGTAGGATCTACATAATAAAAATGGCCATCCTACCAAAAGCAATATAAAGATTCAATGCAATTCCAATCAAAATACCAACACAATTCTTTATATATCTGGGAAAAAACAATTCCCAACTTCATATGGAAAAACAAAAAAAACAAGAATAGCTAAATCAATCTTGTACAATAAACAAAAAAAATCAGGAGGTATCACCATCCCAGATCTCAAGCTATACTACATAGCAATAGTAATAAAAACAGCCTGGTACTAGAATAGAAGCAGACCAGTTGATCAATAAATCAAATTGAAGACCCAGAAATGAACCCACACACCTATGGTCACTTAATTTTTGACAAAGAAGCCAAAACCATACAATGGAAAAAAGACAGCATCTTCAACAAATGGTGCTGTCCTAACTAGATGAAGACATGTAAAAGAATGCAAATAGACCCATAATTATGACCCTGCATAAAACTTAAGTACAAGTGAATCAAAGACCTTAACATAAAGTCCAACACACTAAATCTAATAGAAGAGAAATGGGGAAAAACCTCGAACTCATTGACACAAGTGACAACTTCCTAAAAAGAACACCAATAGCTCAGGCTCTAAGATCAACAATCAATAAATGGGACCTCATGAAACTGAAAAGCTTCATACATAAATATTTGTACATAAAGCAGGTATATATGTATATATATATGTGTGTGTATAAATGTGTGTGTGTTTATATGTGTGTGCTTTTCATATATATTTATATCTAAAAGAAATATTGGAAAATAGCATTGATAAATGACTTTTAAAGTTTTGGTTTAATTTACTACACATTCAATTTAATATCCAAATAATACAAACTACAGTTGGTAATTTTCTTGGTTTTGGACATTTTGTAAACTTCTTTTCGTAAGCATTATTTTCTTCTTTTAATTTCCTCAGAAGACAGGATGAGATGAGAGCTATACCCAAGCTTTACAAATGAATGGCTTGGGTTGAGCTCAGAGCATTTCTATCCAGTTCCCCTAGGTTGTAAGCCTAGGAACTTACAACCTGCATACAATCTAATCTGTAAGCCTGGACCTTGTGCTTCCATCTGCTAACATAGGCCTAGAAGGTTTTCAGCCTCCAAGACTTACTGCTGAATGCACTCAACCTTCCTAGTTCTTTCTGAACTCTGGCTGGCTGTTCAACTTAGCTGCTGTCGCTCAAAATTCCTCTCCAGGTTGACTAATTCAAAATGGCTTCTCTTGGTTTCTCACTGAATTGCTCCGCTTAGAAAACTTGCCTCTTACTCCACAAACTGAACTGTACTGAACTGCACAGAACTGTATACTGTAGTCCCAAAGTCTGCTGTACTGCCTGCACAAACCCTCCTACATCGTCTTTCTGCCTGCTCTTAAGTAATTTCTCTCTTATCTGTTCTCATGAGAGGTGGGCTTATCCTATCACTGACTCATTCTGTCAAATCTTTCTCTGAGTCACCACTTTGTCTGACCATCTATTAGACATCACTGTTTTGGGTTAAAGGTGAGTACTAAATTCCATCCAGAAGGAGTAAATGTTGGTATTCCTGCCAGAGGAATTAAAGGTGTGTACTAAGTGCAACTTTGTATTCCAGCTGGATCTCACAGATCTAGGTCTTGGGATGTGATTCCTTGCCAGAGCAGTCATGGTGCTATATTAAAATTCATCTACATGTTTTCAAATTTCTTAGTACCATCAAAACTGAAATCAGTGTGAGAAATGCAAGAAAATAAAGTTAATTCCCTGCTTGTGATTATTATAATTACATGATACTATTTTACGAACTGCAAGTAAAATACTTCTTGATAATTTTCTTTTAATTTAGCTTCCTTTAGAGAGAAACTTTAAAAGTTTCCTGTAAAGTATTCCTTTACAACACTTTTTCACTGTTAAATTAAATTCCATGGTCTTTTCTTAAGTGTTGTCATTGTTTTATAAAGGTGAAATCAAGGTTTTAGTCTAATTATAGAGGAAAAAAATTTAATTTAATGTAGTACAATGTAGAAGAAAAAAGCAGAGACTGGAGAAAATAGTACTCACTTCTTTGTTTATATGTATTGTTACTTTTGAATTCAATTTTGATTTGATGCTACAGTAAAATAAAATAGTGGTTACCAAATTTGCTTTTAATTAAATATTTCTGTTTTCCTAAGTTTTAAAATACCATTTATTTTAATGGTATTTTAATTAAACACCATTAATTTTAAGGCTGTTTTCCTTAAAGCAACATTGAATTTTCATTTTAGAATTCATTTGGCTTCAAAACTCTGTTCATCATTGATATTAATGAAGACTCTACCTGTTAAGACATTTATAACATATTATTGAAAATTGTATCTTTCTTAGTTCTTTTTTTTCAAATTATTTCTCTTTCTGTGACTCTGTTTTTGAGTTTGATTTGAATTATGTACATTCATGGAATTATGAGGGCTTTTATGAATTGTGGAAATCCCAGTAAAGAGAAATTTGGGGAAATGATGAAAAGAGTCCACTGGCAACTTCAAAATCAACTTCCTTTATTTTAACTAAGAATTAACCACTCAATTTACAACTTCAGAGAGCCCACACCATGTGCTCTACACTAGAGCCTTGAACCCTGTGAACATCACAGAATGAAAGCTACCATTGGTTGAATTTCCATTTCCATGTTCTGGGTCTTTCTAGAGTGTACTATGCTTGGGATACTTGAATCTAACTCCATATATATTTGGCTATTTTTTCCAAGCTGAAAATTCTAGAAAACATATTAGCAAATGGTCTTGAGAAAAATCCTTAGTGTATTTCAGAAAGATCAATGAAAGTGGAAAAGAAGGACTAAAAAAAAAGGATTAGTGAGTGAATCCATTACTGATCAGTCCTGAGAAATCCAACTCACTTTGCAGTAGTCACTTAAAGCTGGGTGTGACCATATACATATTTATGTACACATATATACATAGAGATATGTGTGTACTTATATGTGTATGTATGTATGTGTATATGTATGTATGTAAAAGTTTATCATCAGTGTTGGAAGCTAAAAAGCAGAGGATCTAGGGCTTTCTGGTTATTTAGTCAAGCCAAAATTACAAACTCCAGTTCAAGGAGACATTTCCTCACAAAATAAGGAGGAGCATGATAGTCTTGACTTCAGCTTTTGTTTGACCTCCACAAATGCATGCGAATGTACCTGCACAAAGGATAATATACCTGTTCATACACATAGATATGAATATTACCCATGCAAATAAACATATAGTTATACATACACACACAAACACAAGGAAAAGTTATTTAAATCACATCTCATAAATATGCAACATGTGCCTATTCTGATGTACAAGAGATAAGATTTGTAATTTATTTCAAGTTTGAGGTGTGTCTCTTTCTCTCTCTCTTTGTGTGCATGCATGTGTGTTTGTGTATGTGAAGAAAGGATTGAGAAAAACATTGTCATGTAGTTCTGGCTTCTACAAGTACCTACATAAAGTACCCTCTTTGCAACATATATGCACACATATATGGACATGCACACAATTAAATAAATCCAAAAATAAAAAATAAACAGGGCAAAGTAATCAGGACAAGAAATAAATTAACTTGTGAGAGACTATGGTTTGATGTCTCAGATAGGTAGCTCAAGATAAAATCAGGAAAGTTACATATATCTAAGGGGTTGTAGAATTAAGTTTTAAAGGTATTGTTGAAGAAATATTCTGGAATGTTGAAACTGCTACTGCAAAATCACTGAGAAATATTCTTGGCTGACTCAGAGTAATAAAGGCCAAGGTAGATGGAGAAGGTGAGGAGAAGTGAAATCAGAAGGAAATGAGGTCAGATTGGTAACCATGAACCAGAACATTATGGGTCTGCAGACAGGCATAAGAACTTTGACTTTTATTAAATTAAATATGAAGTCATTGCAGGATAAGAAATAGAGACCCTATTAACAAAATATTGCAGTAATATAGAAAAGTGAAAGCTGTTTGTGAAAGGATTTAGACTTAACCAAAATGAATATTTTCAGATCCTAGAAAATTTTATAAAAAGAATTTAAAAATTTTTGAGATGAGGGTATAGAGGAAAATAAAACAGTAAAGAGAGACTTCAACATTTTCTTCTGCACAAATAGAAAGATGAACTTGCCAGAAATTAAGCAGGCAATAAATCAATGGAAATTGAGGTCTTAAGGTGATTCTGTGTTCATGAGATGATGCTAATCTAGGTACTACGAGTATAAAAGTATATTAGATTCTATTTCCTGGAAAATTCTAGCATTTAAAATGTTATAGAAAAACAGACAGTCACAGGAGACTTATGAACACAAAGCTATGAATTACAAAGAGGATTTGTTTTAACATAAAATACTGATATCCTTGAATCCAAATAAAGTGTTGTGAGGATGAAGCAGCAATCACCAACCAGATGTGAGGTAGCTAGTTTTCATAAATATGCATAGTCTTAAATTCGTGGTGCCAGAGAATGGCTGGAGTGAATCTTTACAAGAATGGGGAACAAACAAAAAGGCTTGATGCAGGAGGCTCTCAGGAGGTCCTACACCTCACAGTTGAACTATATGATGCCAACAAATTTAGTGAAAGAGGAAATCATTCCTTCTGTTATGTATTCACTGATGACCCAATTAGACTCCAAAACGATAGTGCTGTATAGTTCCAATGTCCCTGGCTAAAATAAGGTAAAAACAAACAACAACAACAAAAACAAATCCAATAGTCAGGAATCTTAGAAAGGGAGAGGCAGTGATAAGGCCTGACAGAAATGGGCATGCGTGGGGAATGGAAGATTTGATGATGGAGGGGAAAGTGAGAAAAATAGAAAAAGTGAGTGTGTGTGTGTGTGTGTGTGTGTGTGTGTGTGTGTGTGTGTAATTGTCAAATGACAGAATTAATGGATGAGAAATAGAACTAGTTCAAAGGTTGTCATTACAAACTGGAAAAGAAATAGTAGAATAGTGAATATAGGAAAAAGGAAAAGTAATTATATAGTGAACTAGTATAATCTTTTCTTAATAACATTAATATTAAGAAATATGAGAGGACAAAGTAAGAAAAGTCAGTCAAGATACAATATAAAACAGTACATTTATACTGATAGAAATGACCTGGTAAAAAGCTAGACTATGAGCATCCCTCTTTGTGGCTATATATTAATGGAATTTACCTTCTAGCTTCTAAGTGTACTCTGCAAAGTAACATGATGTGGCATCATTCAAAAAAATAAGAAGAAAGAGATTCAGGGATTTAGTAACATCTAAAGTGGAGTAAGATTAGTAGGAGTGATTGGTACTAATTGCAGACATTAATATGACAATACACTTATTATGTAGCTAGTCCTAAAGGTAGATTTTTATCTGTCTTCAGGTAAGCCTGATCCATGCATATTAGCATGAGTAGACAGATTATATTACTTAACCAAAGATGAGATTTTGTAAAATTAAATAAAAACAGGAAAAGGGAATAAGAATTGTGGTTCAATGAATTTTTTCATAGAATGACAATGATTTTCGATATATTAGATAAGAATAATATACTAATGAGGATCCACAAAGAGATAGGGTGGAAGAATGAGGACAGAAGTCAGTAGGCTAAGTTCACACACCACATTAGCTTATTTTTATCAATAACATATTGAAACACAGACACATTCATTTAATTACTAATGTATACAATTATTGTTTTCCTTTATTGACAAAGATCATATTACTCAAGAATACTACATGGTCTCTGGATCTAGACACTTCATTTTGGATGTAGGGAACTCAGATATTCTTTTTTAATTTTTTGGCTGTTGTCTTCATGTCTACTTTTTGCACATAAATTACATACATGAAAATTACACACACATACACAAACACACACATGCATGCACACACCCCTCTGAGAACAGGAGATTTAAAAATTAAAGTATATATGTAAGAAAATACTGAAATATAGAATATATACCTTATAGTCTTAATTTTTATTAAAATAATACACTCATATAGCTTAAATTTCAATATGAAATATTAAAGCTACAAATCACATTAAATATTAAAAATAAATAAATAAAAGTTAGAATATATAACATAATTTTCTATTGATTCAAAACCATGGCAGGCAAAATGGAGAGAGATTGCCCAAGACTTTTCTTGCCAGACATTCCTCTGCATGTAAATTAGAATTCATTATTCTCTCTGATAACTAACTGGAAGGCTTCTGGGTTTGGGTTAATGAGGGACTGCTCTCTGAATAGTAAAATATGAGCTGAGTGCTTGTAGAAGAAAAAACCATGGAATGGAAACGACACAGTGATCATTTTGCTCCAAATGTCAAGGACAATTTAAGAAAAGGAACTGAGGTGAGATAGGACAAAAACTGTGGAATGAATGAAAACTAGGTTTGCTTATTTACAATACAGAGTAGAGGAAGAGTTGTCCAGGAATATGGCTTGTTTTGGTTATACCAGAGAAAAAGGAAAAATGTTGTAACAAATTTTGAGATTTATGAACACAGACAGCAACCATGTACATATATTTTAGTAGATAATGAACTTAGATTCATGACAATAATGGTGATGCATTGTCTTATGGTACTTTTAATTGTATAGTAATTCTCAATAGACACACACTGAGGAAGTACTCTACCATTTAGATGACGTCTCTCTTCTTTCCAAAAGAAGACAGGAAAATGAGAAAAAGTATGCTCAGAATATACTGGATGCAATAGTCAATAAATAAATAAAATATTTAAATTAGTCTCTGTATATTCAAAAAGGCACACATAAATAGTTATCTGGTATTGTCAAAATTTTGATTTTATGACTAAAAAAGAATAATAAAATTTTAACTGTTTTCTTTATGAATTTATATTCCATAGTACAATGCCAAATATGTAATATATTATGTCTTAATATTCCCATAGTATACCCCATTAAATTATGTGACTCTTGTAAAATATATAATATACCCCGTGTTTGAGAACAACACTTATTATAGTAGAATTTTCATTTTGACCATCCTATAAAATGATATGGAATGACATTATATTAAATATTATTATGAATCCCAAAGGGCAAGATAGATAATATTATATATATATATATAAAGTAGTTACCTATTTTAAAGTCTTTACCAGTGACGTAGTTAAAATTTTCTTTTTAAACAATAATATTGTTCACAGTTCACTACTGTTAAACATAGAAAATAGACTAAGATGTCATGGTAACTGCCTTTATGACCAATATTTGAGAGATAACACTAGGAGATTTGGGGTTTAGGGCCAGGTAGGATTCCATATCAAGATACTTATTCCAAAATAAAAACAAGCTAGCAGGATGCCTTAGAAAAGAGTGATTCTTCTTAGAAGATCTCTTTTACCACTTGAGTTCCACCCCTCCATCTCACATGACAGCAAGAGAGAAGGTCCTCTTAGGCATTTTCCGCTGACCTCTGCAGAGGATTCTACACACACACACACACACACAAACACACACACAGATTGAATCTTCAGCACTGCAGCATATAAGTTGTACACACAGTTTCACGTATAGTCTGATGGCTGATTGCCGTTATCAACTTGATTATTGAGCAGATTGAAAAGCACATAGCAGATTAGTAAATCACATCTCTGGATGTGTCTCTGAGTGTGTTTCTAGGAAGAATTTATTCAATAAATACGTCCCATGTGGTGTCATAGTTGAGAGACACAATCAGTTCCAATGTATGGACTACTATAGATGATCTTCATTACTGATTTCAGCCCACCAAAGTGTGAATCAAGCAGATCTCCCATGCTATCTGTGCATTTATGATTGGAAATTCTGGAAACGGAGTGAAATTATTGACTCTGTGACCTAAACTTAGTTTGTAACCCTAATATTTTTTTCTCTCTTTAGAGAGAAAGCATCTGACACATGGTGTGAAACAAATATTTGAACTTCACTTTTGTTCATAAAGAGAAGGTTCTGTATATGATCAAGATATCTCATGTATAGTCTCTGAATAGAATAATAGTTTTTAAAAAATGGAATTAGAAATTAGATTGAATAGAAATCTATAAACTACTTTTTCAAAATGTGTATAGATATATATGGATATTATTCAGCAGAAATCTCAGTACTTAAGGCAAGATGTTCTAAAAGCTTATCATTGTCTGTCTTTTTGGTTGTGAGACATTTAATGGTTGGGTCATCCAGTCTTTAGCATCTCCTTGTTGGTTTCGTTGTTTTGAAAATGAGAAATATTGGTATGAGATTAAGTAACTCTGGTTTTACCTTGTTGGACAGTAAAAACTTAGCAATGAGAACTGCATTCCAAAACATTTTGTTTAATTGATTGTGGCAAATTCATGTCCTCAGATGATTCTCCTAATCAGTCATCCAGAAGCAAACACAAATGTCTCAGAAATCACCATGGAATAGTAGGTCCTAGAGTCCATGCCACTGAGAATAAGACAAAGCTATTCTAAGAGTGTGCACAATTGATTGTCTTAGTCAAGAGAAAGACTAAGAATGTTGTGCCACACTCCATATCTGCTTGCTTCTTTTGTATTTTTTTTTTTTTTGCTGTCTAGAAGTTGAGTAATTAGCAAAATGAAGATGTCTACTGTCTCCATAATCTGGTCAAATGGAAAGGCATCATGAAATTTTCTAAAAATACAAACTCCTAAGGGTGAATACCCATTAAAAATGTCTTGTATGCTTATATGTGTAAATAGTTTTCATCAATTTATGTGCAAATATGCTCAAATCTCTTCATAAAATGTTTTTTTTGTTATCTCATTTTTAAAGATGAGAAAGCTAAAGCATAAGAGGCTCCATCACAGTAACAAATGACTCATAAAATATATAGCAAAAATTAAATGCACATTTGTTAAAGATTGCAGTCACCAGTGAGAAATGATAGAACACAATATTCATCAAAAGTGCCTATTGAGCTATTTTATGAGATACACACACACACTCACACATACACAAACATGTATGTGTGTATATATCTGCATATATATACATATAGTATTATCATAACATATGAAATATATATTCATAACAAAATACATATATATTCTTTTTCTTTCCTTAATAGATGATAGCACATAAAACTTTACTCCCCTTGTAAGATTGATCAAAAGCAATCATTTTATAGAAAAACTCCATCAAAGAAGAGGGAAATAAATTCCAAACTCCTTTCTTTTTCTTTTTTTTAATTTCTTCCAATTACATCTCAAACACAATCCCTTTCGTACTCCCCCCTCCTGTCCCACCCTTCCACCCCCTCCCCCCCCCCCCCCTCCCTTTTTTTTTTTTTTTAGTTTAAGGTATATCTTATTTCCCCCCAACAGCTCCCCCTTTCAGTCCAACAAATGGTTGTTTCTCTTATAACAATAAATACAGTAAAAAACAACTGAAATAAATAGGCCACAATTCTGAGAGTTATATGGCTTAGCATACATTCTCAATGTCCAGTCCATATGTATTTGGCACCTGACTTTAACATTCTACTATCTAACCATCTCCATGAGTTTAAAGTTCTATATCTAACTCAACATTCATACTAACTTGCAACACAATTTTAAAAACATCTTCTTAGATCCAGAACACCCTCTTGATTCCTAAACAACTCAAAATTTAACAATGAGACTCTAGCTATCTATTCTTCAACCACCTCAGAGACCTGAGAGGGATAAATATACCTGATTATATAGGAAATGCAGGGCCCGCAGCTTCCAAAACTAAGAAATGACATACCCGTGGCTGCCTCGACAGTTCCCATTTTCTCTCCATACATTACAGCATCAATCTTCAGCTGTTTGGCCCCGTTTCTCTGACAGACATTGATTGTAGAGCAGGAATTATGATGGACTTACCTACCCTGTCTTGGCAGAGCTAGGCTGTCGACTTACCTGCTTCCAAGTTTTGTCCTTTTTGGATAGCAGTCTGTCTACAGTTGAAGCAAGGCATGTCTAGATATCAAAAAAAATCTTAATTTAAGAAAACATCTTTGATGCCATACTCTGCATATCTCTTGGGGTTTTTGAAGACGCTCTATCTATCTCTTATGTTTAGATAAGCAAATGTTGCTGTCTCTTAACAACTTGATTTCTGAGTAGCTTAGAAAATAACTGTGATAGACTGTCATAGTAACTTACAAAATGACACGCTTGCATTACTGTTAGTTTGTATTTCTTAATTACCCTAACAGTTTATGATGGTTGATAGCAAAAGGCCAAAACTTCACATTTCCTTTTTAAGCATTACTAGGTACAATACCTTTAAGAAGTGTTACCCTTAATTTTGTATCAATATACTAAGATCAATACCAATGTAGTCCAATACAATCTTAATTTTGCATTAATATACAATGATAAATACCAATTTAGCCTAATATAGTATTAATTTCGTATCAACATACAAAGGTAAAGTGCTTATTAAATAATGTGTCCTTTTTTTCTTGATCTTTCCTATACTATGTCTATGTCCCATTTTTTCTCAAGTCTATTCACTCCTACATAGGAGAGAAAGAAGGATACAGAAAAGAAAAAGAGAGAAGTCCCTAAGTCTAACCTCCAAAACCCATTTAACAAGACCATTTAACAGCTTGTAGTCTCTTCCCCTAAATGACAAAATTTTCTGTTATCCATCGAATAACCAAGGTGGGGGGGGAGAAATACCCTCCCCACCTTTCTTAACAAAGGTCTTTATTTTCATTGTTAGCTACTGGGAGAGTGAAAATCAATTCTTTCTTCACTGGAGTAAGACTAGGTATATCAACCATATCTCCTGGGAAGGCCACATGCTCAGGAATAGTTGAACAATTCAAAATTGACTCCATGTTGGTTTGTCTTTTATTGTCATTGTTGTTGTTGTTGGTGGTGGTGGTGGTGGTGGTGTGTGTGTGTGTGTGTATGTATTTATCTGGATTGAAATTGCACAGGTATTCTGCATGCCCTCACACTTTGTGAGTTCCTGTATGTAATAATCTGCTGTTTTTGAAAAGCACTGTGTCTTTTGGGAATTTCTACCATCTGATCTTTACAGGACTTCCTTCTCTGTTCCTAGTAGATCCCTGAGTGTCAAGAGGAGTGATGTGATAAAGACATTTCATTGACTGCTGTGTACTCCCAGGTCTCTCACTTTCTACATAACATGCTGCTGTGCTTCTCTGTGCAGATTATTACTTACTGCAAGAAGAATTTTCTCTGGTTATTGCTGATAAATACACGGATCTATGATTGCAGTAGTAAATCATTAGTAGACATTCTAGTTATACTCATTTTCCAGAATAATTGTAAAAAGATCCCCCCTAGGACCCATGACTTATCTTGTCTAAGATTCATGGCCACAATAATTTTTAGTTTCAGGTATGGGTGGATTCTATCTTATAGAGTAGGCCTAAAATCCATTCAAAAGGTGATTGGTAAGTTCCACATAATTTGTTCCATTATTGCAATATTTAACATATCTTATAGGCAGGTCACTATTGTAAATTACAGGTAGTACTGGGTAATATGAGTGATTACTTTTCTCCTCCAATAGCATAGAAAATACAGTCCATCACCACAAATCATAGCCAAAAGTTGTGAATCCTCTAGATGGGGACATGCTCAATCTCCATGCTCTATGTCATAAGTAACGCTTGTCTTCAGTCATAGAGTCTTACCACCAGGCTGTGGAGGATGACCAATAAATTTGTGATATTTCAGGGGCTTATGTGACTATTTTGTTCAATGTCTAACTAAGAAATAACCCATTCTAGGCACTAGAGATTATAATTTGTGTGATAAGATGTTTAGTTGGTATATTGTTCCCCATTACATGGTGGTTCCACTTAAGGCTCTTGAGTATATGTATGTATTTTTTATTTTTTATGTTTATTTATTACTTCAAGTTACATCTCCATCACAGTCCCCTCTCTCCACCCTTCTCGGTCCCACCCTCCCACCCTTAAAACCTCTTCCCCTCTCCCACCTATCCTACTTCTTTGGAGTGGGTTTCCTTTACATATCAGCCCCCCTCAGTTCAACAGTCATATGAGGGTGAGATGAATTTTTTTTAAAAAAGCTTGTATAGGAGTAGGTTACCAAATAGCTTTTAAAAAAGATTTTAGTCTTGGCTGTCCTTTCCCCTATTTTTTTCCTTTACACTGCCATGGCATTTTCCTCCTCCATGGCAACCTTAAAAGCTACCTAAAATCTAGGTATTTTGATTGAAACAT
>CAJQZJ010031536.1:10361497-10389200 GCA_907164525.1 Lophiomys imhausi
CCCCCTCACCCTCACCCCCCTACCCTTTTTTTTTTTTTTTAGTTTAAGGTATATCTTATTTCCCCCCAACAGCTCCCCCTTTCAGTCCAACAAATGGTTCTTTCTCTTATAACAATAAATACAGCAAAAAACAACTGAAATAAATAGGCCACAATTCTGAGAGTTATATGGCTTAGCATACATTCTCAATGTCTAGTCCATATGTATTTGGCACCTGACTTTAACATTCTACTATCTAACCATCTCCATGAGTTTAAAGTTCTATATCTAACTCAACATTCATACTAACTTGCAACACAATTTTAAAAACATCTTCTTAGATCCAGAACACCCTCTTGATTCCTAAACAACTCAAAATTTAACAATGAGACTCTAGCTATCTATTCTTCAACCACCTCAGAGACCTGAGAGGGATAAATATACCTGATTATATAGGAAATGCAGGGCCCGCAGCTTCCAAAACTAAGAAATGACATACCCGTGGCTGCCTCAACAGTTCCCATTTTCTCTCCATACATTACAGCATCAATCTTCAGCTGTTTGGCCCTGTTTCTCTGACAGACATTGATTGTAGAGCAGGAATTATGATGGACTTACCTACCCTGTCTTGGCAGAGCTAGGCTGTCGACTTACCTGCTTCCAAGTTTTGTCCTTTTTGGATAGCAGTCTGTCTACAGTTGAAGCAAGGTTTTTTTGTTGTTGTTGTTTTGTTTTGTTTTTTTGTTTTTTTGTTTTTTTTGCCAAGAGATAGGCTTGCTACTAATTCAACCATCTCACACTGGAGATTCTTCGATGCTCATCTTCTACTTGGCGTGGAATAGGGGATGCTGTCAAGAGCTGGCATGTCTCGATATCAAAAAAAATCTTAATTTAAGAAAACATCTTTGATGCCATACTCTGCAGATCTCTTGGGGTTTTTGAAGACGCCCTATCTATCTCTTATGTTTAGATAAGCAAATGCTGCTGTCTCTTAACAACTTGATTTCTGAGTAGCTTAGAAAATAACTGTGATAGACTGTCATAGTAACTTACAAAATGACACGCTTGCATTACTGTTAGTTTGTATTTCTTAATTACCCTAACAGTTTATGATGGTTGATAGCAAAAGGCCAAACCTTCACATTTCCTTTTTAAGCATTACTAGGTACAATACCTTTAAGAAGTGTTACCCTTAATTTTGTATCAATATACTAAGATCAATACCAATGTAGTCCAATACAATCTTAATTTTGCATTAATATACAATGATAAATACCAATTTAGCCTAATATAGTATTAATTTTGTATCAACATACAAAGGTAAAGGGCTTATTCAATAATCTGTCCTTTTTCTTGATCTTTTCTATACTATGTCTATGTCCCATTTTTTCTCAAGTCTATTCACTCCTACATAGGAGAGAAAGAAGGATACAGAAAAGAAAAAGAGAGAAGTCCCTAAGTCTAACCTCCAAAACCCATTTAACAAGACCATTTAACAGCTTGTAGTCTCTTCCCCTAAATGACAAAATTTTCTGTTATCCATCGAATAACCAAGGTGGGGGGGAGAAATACCCTCCCCACCTTTCTTAACAAAGGTCTTTATTTTCATTGTTAGCTACTGGGAGAGTGAAAATCAATTCTTTCTTCACTGGAGTAAGACTAGGTATATCAACCATATCTCCTGGGAAGGCCACATGCTCAGGAATAGTTGAACAATTCAAAATTGACTCCATGTTGGTTTGTCTTTTATTGTCATTGTTGTTGTTGTTGTTGGTGGTGGTGGAGGTGGTGTGTGTGTGTGTGTGTATGTATTTATCTGGATTGAAATTGCACAGGTATTCTGCATGCCCTCACACTTTGTGAGTTCCTGTATGTAATAATCTGCTGTTTTTGAAAAACACTGTGTCTTTTGGGAATTTCTACCATCTGATCTTTACAGGACTTCCTTCTCTGTTCCTAGTAGATCCCTGAGTGTCAAGAGGAGTGATGTGATAAAGACATTTCATTGACTGCTGTGTACTCCCAGGTCTCTCACTTTCTACATAACGTGCTGCTGTGCTTCTCTGTGCAGATTATTACTGCAAGAAGAATTTTCTCTGGTTATTGCTGATAAATACACGGATCTATGATTGCAGCAGTAAATCATTAGTAGACATTCTAGTTATACTCATTTTCCAGAATAATTGTAAAAAGATCCCCCCTAGGACCCATGACTTATCTTGTCTAAGATTCATGGCCACAATAATTTTTAGTTTCAGGTATGGGTGGGTTCTATCTTATAGAGTAGGCCTAAAATCCATTCAAAAGGTGATTGGTAAGTTCCACATAATTTGTTCCATTATTGCAATATTTAACATATCTTATAGGCAGGTCACTATTGTAAATTACAGGTAGTACTGGGTAATATGAGTGATTACTTTTCTCCTCCAATAGCATAGAAAATACAGTCCATCACCACAAATCATAGCCAAAAGTGGTGAATCCTCTAGATGGGGACATGCTCAATCTCCATGCTCTATGTCATAAGTAACGCTTGTCTTCAGTCATAGAGTCTTACCACCAGGCTGTGGAGGATGACCAATAAATTTGTGATATTTCAGGGGCTTATGTGACTATTTTGTTCAATGTCTCACTAAGAAATAACCCATTCTAGGCACTAGAGATTATAATTTGTGTGATAAGATGTTTAGTTGGTATATTGTTCCCCATTACATGGTGGTTCCACTTAAGGCTCTTGAGTATATGTATGTATTTTTTATTTTTTATGTTTATTTATTACTTCAAGTTACATCTCCATCACAGTACCCTCTCTCCACCCTTCTCGGTCCCACCCTCCCACCCTTAAAACCTCTTCTCCTCTCCCACCTATCCTACTTCTTTGGAGTGGGTTTCCTTTACATATCAGCCCCCCTCAGTTCAACAGTCATATGAGGGTGAGATGAATTTTTTTTAAAAAAGCTTGTATAGGAGTAGGTTACCAAATAGCTTTTAAAAAAGATTTTAGTCTTGGCTGTCCTTTCCCCTATTTTTTTCCTTTACACTGCCATGGCATTTTCCTCCTCCATGGCAACCTTAAAAGCTACCTAAAATCTAGGTATTTTGATTGAAACATACATCTAAAGTTAAAAGCTAACATCTATATATTTAAGAAAAACACTTAATATTTGTCTCTTTGGATCTGGATGGCTTCATTCAGGATGATATTTCTAGCTCAATAAATGTCTATAAACTTCATAATTTTATTTTTCATTTTTTAGTTTAGAGATAATAATTACATTTATTCTTTCTTTTTCCTCCCTCCAAACCCTTCCCTCCCATATACCCCTCCTAACTCTCCTTCAAATTCCTGTTGACTTTCATTGTTATTTCACACACACACACACACACACACACACACACACACACACACACACATATATATAAATGTGTATATATGTATATATATATATATATATATATATATATATATATATATATATAAAGACTGTTCATTCTGCATAATGTTTCTTGCCTGTATGTTTTCAGGACTGACCAATTGTCACTAAAAAAGCAATTGTTCCCAAAGGAAGGCTATCTCTCCTGCTCCCAGTATTCTTCAGTTGCCTACAGTTCTTTGTAGATAGATGAGGCCTTATAAGATTTCTTTGTCCATTTTTGCATGTCCATTGATGTCCTTGGTAAACTCTTATTTGTGAAGTCATGTTGGTGTGATTTTATGGATATTCTCTCTGACATTACTAAGAGACCAATTATATAGAAAAATCTGTGATCTCCTGGCTATCACAATCTTTCCACTTGCATTTCCAT
This sequence comes from Lophiomys imhausi, assembly GCA_907164525.1. Lineage (NCBI taxonomy): Eukaryota > Metazoa > Chordata > Mammalia > Rodentia > Muridae > Lophiomys > Lophiomys imhausi. The sequence goes on from CAJQZJ010031536.1 coordinate 10,365,284, forward strand.
GATTTTTTATGAACTTTGTTTGTGGGAGACTTTGTAGATGGAATCATTGGGGACTTATCTCCATAACCCTGTATTCTGATTGGTTGTGATTTTCTGAAGTGATCTCTGTCTGTGGCAAATAGAAGCTTCCTTGATGAAATGTGAAGACTACACTTATCTATGAGTATAAAGACAAATATTTAGAGTTTATTTGAGAAATATGCTGGTTTAGTGAAATATCAGTTGTATCCTCTCCTGTAAGATCTATGACCTCACTACCCCTGATGGTTTGGCTAGGTTTCCAGTAACATGAATGAGTTTTTCTTGTTGATAGAGCCTTAAGTCCAATTAGGGAGTTGTTAGTGACTGCTAAAAATATTTGTAGCACTACCAGATCCTTAATGGTATGATACCATCTTGCTAATTCTTTTAGTTCATACATATTGGAATGGTCACACTATTGGTTGCTTTCCTCTATTGGAAATTTTGATGGATACTTTTGATATGATAAAACCTAGTCCTCAGGTTGGAAGTCTTCAAGTTGGTTCCAGCTCAGGACCCTTTGATCCCTATCTGAAGAAATAGAATCTTATCATCCATCTTTGTGGATATCCAAGGGCAAGTATAATAGCCCATGTTTTAGGAGTCTTCTTGAACAAAGCCAACACCTCAAAATAGGGATCCACTTCTGGTGTTGGGGTTCTTTTTAGACTGACTTTGACTCTTGGAGAGGTGATTGTCATGCAATATGGAAAATTTTCATTTGGGAAGTTTGTGTATTTATTCATATACTTACATTTATTAAAGTTATTACACAGATCAGTAACATTATATTTATTTAAGGTTTGTCCATATAACCTTACTGTTATTTTATCTCCATCCTTTGTTCTGTATTTCCCTTACCATTTCTTCATATGAAAAACTTCTGTAGGTAAGCTTATATTCTTTCCTAATAAAAAATTAGCTGGGCATGGTGGTACATGACTTTAATCCCAGCATTTTGGATTCAGAGTCATGGATATCTATATGAGTTTGAGACAAGTCTTATCTACATAGTGAGTTCTAGGACAGAGAGAGCTACATAGTGAGACTCTTCCTCAAATAAAAAGAATACATTGAAAAATAAAAGTGAAAATTAATTAAATAATCAATTAAAATGTCACATAACTTTCCCTTTTCTCCTTTTCTCTGTAAGCCCTCACTCCATATAACCTCTACCTTGATCCCTCTCAAATCCATGACCTCTTTTACACACACACACACACACACACACACACACACACACACACATATGTATATATATATATATGTACATGCATACCATTACAGTTTACTTTGATTATTTACAATGATTAAAGGTAAACTTCTATTGCTAAAGGCAGTTTGAAATACAGACAGACAGGGCCTAAGTTCCTCTGAGCTAGAAGTGATCTGAACACACACAAACACACACACAAATCTGTGTGTGTGTGTGTGTGTGTGTTTGTCAGTCCATTTAGCTTTAGTTGAACATGTATGATTTCTACATAACTACTTGAAAGTGTTCATCTGAACACATTCCATTTAACAAGTTCAAGTTTGCTGGAGTCAGAGGCTTCCATTCATGTTTCTCTATACTTGTTTTGCTATATAAATTCAGGTGAATTCAATTACTCATGATTATAAAATGCAAACAATAATAGATTAACTATTAGAGATTTTAAATGAAAGCTTTACATGAATTATTTCTAAGTTCTCCAGTTGCTGCACAGTGTCAGGCATAGCAAACTCTTAGGAGATATAAAAGATGATAAAATTGAGGTGTAGAAGCTTAATTACCTTTCCCATGACACACATCTATTAAGTAGCATAAAGCTTAGATTAGAATGCAATTTCATCTGAGCCTAAGGTCTGCCTTCTTAATTACTACATCACTTAAAAGCCCTGCAGAAAGAAATGTGGCAATTTAACCAAGACTTGTTATGAGAGTCTCTTTAAGTACTATTTCAGTAGGTGTGGAAAGAATTTCAGGAAAGCACTTAGACTAATGTAGAATCTGAAAGCAGGTGAGAATCAGCAGGCATTCTTGCTTTTACAGCAGATAAGAAAACCCAGATAGGATTTTCCAAGATGGCACTGACCATAGTGCACAGTATCTGAGTGGTGGGAGGCTAAGATTAATCACTCTGGAGCAAACGTGGGGCCCTGCAGCTCACTGTGAAATGCTGAGGCTTGTCACCATACCACATAGCACACTCAGGCCCCAGGAACAACCACCCTCAGACCTTCTGACTCTCACCTGTCTGGAAAGGAGCTGCTGCCTGAGCCATGCTCCAGCCAACCCCCGGCTCCATCCTCAGGTTAGTGGCCATGCCAGTCTTCCTGAGTTCCAGCCTCCACAGGGACCTACCTGCCTTTCTTGGGAGGAAAAGCCAGACCACAGGAGTGCACAGTCAGAATATCTTTCAGGAGTTTCCAACATGGTGCAGCCCAGTTCACACAATATCTGAGTGACAGCGGACCAAATCCCATCTCAGAGGAGTGATCAAGAGCCCAAAGGACTGCAAATGTAGCCTGCATCAGAGTTTCACTGGCAAAAGCTGGGACTGGGCATGCAACGGAGCACCCAAACACCTGCAATAGCCAGTCACAAACCCATCAACTCGGGCCTCCTTTCTGGTTAGAGCTCTCAGTTTGAACAATGCATGGACCCAGGCTACAGTTCCAGTGGAGCTCAATAACTGATGAACGAATCAGCAACCAAGCGACTGAACCTGAAACAATTCTGTCAATGAGGAGAGAACCAAGGTTCCAGTGGTGCACAGATCCAGGCTCTAGTCCACAGCTCAACCTGCCTTTCTGAGGAGACTCACCAGTTTTCAGGACCATACATGACAGACTACACACCCAAATCCCCTGCATATAGGTACAATTGGGTCACAACCAGTGAGGAGAGTGGCAGTTAGTATCCAAGATCCAGACTCAATTACAGGGACCTACCCATCATCTGAAGGTGGGTGTCATGATCATAGGATAAGTCAGCCTCTGGAACATGGGTCTTCCCTTAGCATCAAGCTAGTCTGCACAAGAACGAGACAACACCAGTGTCCACCAGATAGCTAAAGGCCAACATAATATCACTATCATAAACAAGAAAACAGAAAACAAACAAACAGATGTAATATGGCATCTCCACAACCTACCTATAATGGCCCAGAAAGTCCTGGAAACCCAAACACAAATGAATAAGAAAAAAATGACCTTAAATCTACACTTATGAAAATAATAGTGTAGATTTAATAAATCCCCTCCCCCCAAAAAAACCCAAGAAAATACAGAGAAACAGGTAATTTGGAAATGAATAAAGCCTTTAAAGAAATGCAGGACATAGTTAAATAGGAGCAGGAATTAAATGGTTCAAGACCTGAAAAGGCATGTTGAAGCAATAAAGAAAACACAAGCTGAGACAATGCTGGAACCAAAAAACCTAGGTGAAATGAAAAGGAACTACAGACACAAGCATCACCAACAGAATACAAGAGGTGCAAGAAAGAATCTCAGGCAGAGGTTAAATTGAAGAAATTGATATACCTGTCAAAAGAAATGTGAAATCTATAAAAGTCTTGACACAAATCTTCAGGATATCAAGGACACAATGAAAATATGACACCTCAGAATTATAGGATTAGAAGAAAGAGATAACACCCATTTCCAAGGACCAGAAAATGTCATCAACAAAATCATAGAAGAAAATGTCACAAACTGAAGAAAGAAATGCCTATAACCATAAAAAAACCTATAAACCTATAAAACTCCCAATCGATTATACCAGGAAAGAAATTCTTCCTGCCACATAATAATCAAAATACAGAGGAAAGAAAGAATATTAAAAACTGCAAAAGAAAAGGGCCATAACATATAATGGCAGACCTATCATAATCACATCTGACTTCTCATCTGAGACCCTAAAAGCCAGAAGGGTCTGGACACACATCTTGCAGACCCTAAGAGACTACAGACACCAGCCCAGACTACTATACCCAACAAAACTCTCAAGCACCATAGATGGAGAAAACAAGATATTCTATGACAAAACTAAATTTAAACAATATCTGTGTACAAATCCACCTCTACAGAAGATACTAGAAGGAAAGCTTCAACCCAAGGAGGTTAACTAGACCCAAGAAAACACAGGAAGTAAATAACCCACTGCAGCAAAACCAAAAGAAGAGAAGCTCACTACCCCACCAATATCAAGAAAACAGGAATTAAAATCACTGATCATTAATATCCCTCAACATGAATGTGCTCAATACCCCCAATAAAGAGTCAAAGGCTAACAGAATGGATATGAAAACAGAATCTAACATTCTGCTGCTTACAAGAAATACACATCAGCAAAAAAATAGACATTATCCCTTTACTAAGGAATAATGACAACCCCTTGTATTTTATCAGATCACCATGGAATAAAGGTTACTTCAACAATAACAGAAACAACAGAAAGCCTGGAAATTAAACTACTCTCTAGTGAATGAAGTCCTGGGTCAGGTAAGAAATAAAAGACAGGAACTAGGGACTTTTTAGAATTCAATGCAAATGAAGGCACCACATACCCGAACTTATGTGACTCAATTAAAGCAGTGCTAAGAGGAAATTCATAGCACTAAGGGCCTTCAAAAAGAAATTGGAAAGTTCCCATACTAAAAACTTAAAAGCACAACTGAAAGATCTAGAATAAAATGAAGCAATCCCCCAAGAGGAGTAGACTGCCGAAAATAACCAAACTCAGGGCTGAAATCAATGTATTAGAAACAAAATGAATAATCAATGAAACCAAGAGCTGGTTCCATGAGAAAATCAACAAAATAGACAAACCCTTAGCCAAACTAACTAAAAGGCAAAGGGAAAATATCCAAATAACAAAATCAGAAATAGGAAAATAATAGCAGACACTGAGGAAATCCAAAGAATCATTAGGTCTTACTTCAAGAACCTGTACTGCACAAAATTGAAAAACCTAAGAAAAAATGCCAATTTTCTTGATGGATTCCACTTAACAAGGTTAAATCAAGATCAGGTAAACAACTTAAACAGTCCTATTACCACTAAGAAATTAAAAGCAGTCATTAACATTTGCCCAAACAAAAAATGCCCAGGGTCAGATGGTTTCAGCACAGAATTCTACCAGACCTTCAAAGAAGAGATAATACCAATACTCCTCAAGCTCTTTCACAAAATAGAATCAGAAATAACACTGCCAAATTCATTCTAAGAGTCTACAGTCATCCTAATAGCTAAATCACACAACTCAACAAGGAAGGAGAATTTCAGACCAATTTCCTTTATGCATATTGATGCAAAGATACTCAATAACATACTTGCAACCTGAATCCAAGAACATATTAAAAGTATCATACACCATGATCAATTAGGCTTCATCCCAGGGATGCAGGAGTAGCTCAATATATGAGAATTCATCAAAGAAATACACCATATAAACAAGCTGAAAGAAAAAAAAAACACCAACAACCAAAACAATATCAACAAAAACACATGATCCTCTCATTAAATCCTGAAAGAACATTCAACAAAATCCAACATCCCTTTAGGTTAAAACTCTTGGGGAGATCAGGCATACAAGGACCATACCCAAACATAATAAAGCAATATACAGCAAACCAGTAGCCAACATCAAATTAAATGGAGAGAAACTTAAAGCATTTGCATTAAAATCAAGGACAAGGCAATGCTGATAAATCTTTCCATATCTCTTCAACAAAGTACTTGAAGTTTTAGCTGGAGCAATAAGAAAACTAAAGGAAATCAAGGGGATACATATTGGAAAGGAAGAAGTCCAAGTATCCCTATTCTCAGAGATATGATTATATACATAAGTACCCCAGAAATTGTTCAAGAGAACTCCTAAACCTGATAAACAACTTTAGCAATGTGACTGGATAAAAAATTAATTATAAAATAATCAAATATCAGAACACAGAAAGGTCTCCCTGGCTCATGGATAGGTAGGATCAACATAATAAAAATAGTCATCCTACTGAAAAGAATATACAGATTTACTGTAATTTCTATCAAAATACCAACACAATTCTTTACGGACCTTGAAAGAACAATTCTCAACTTCATATGAAAAATTAAAAACCCAGAATAGCTAAAACAATCCTGTACAATAATAAAACACCTTGAGGTATCATCTTCCCTGATTTCAAGCTGCATTACAAACCAATAGTAATAAAAAAGCCATAGTACTGGCATAGAAACAGACCAGTTGATGAATGGAATCAAATAAGGGACCCATAAATAAATCCATACACCTATGGTCACTTAATTTTTGAAAAGGAGGCTAAAACCATACAATTGAAAAAGGAAAGCATCATCAACAAATATTGCTGGTCTAACTGGATGTCAATATGTAGAATGATGCAAATAGGCTCATATTTATCACCCTGCAAAAAACTTAAGTCCAAGTGGATCAAAGACCTCAAGATAAAGCAGGACACACTAAATCTAATAGAAAAGGGAGGGGGAGGAAGCCTGGATCTCAATGGCACAGGTGACAACTTCCTGAACTGAACACCAATAGCTCAGTCTTTAAGAGCAAAAATCAATAAATGGGATCTTAATGGAACTGAAAATCTTCTGTAAGGCAAAGGACACTGTCATTAGAAAAAAAATGGCAACCTAAAGACTGGAAAAGGATCTTTACCAACCCCACATCTGACAGAGGTCTAATACCCAAAATATATTAAGAATTAAGGAAATTAAGCACCAAGACACCAAGTAATACAATTAAAAATGTGGTACAGAGCTAAATGTTGAATTCACAAGACAGTAATCTCTAATGGCTGAGAGGCACCTGAAGAAATGCTCAATATCTGTAGTCATCAGGTAAATACGATTCAAAACAAACTAAGATTCCATCTCACACCCGTCAGAATGGCTAAGATTAAAAACTCAAGTGTCAACACATGCTGGCAAGAATATGGAAATAGGGGGACACTCCTCCATTGCTGGTGTGAGTGAACACATGTACAACCACTTTGGAAACCAATTTGATGATATCTTAGAAAACTGGGAATAGTTCTACCTCAAGTTCCAGATATACTGCTCCTGGGCATATATCCAAAAGATTCTCTACCAAACCACAAGGATATCCTGTCAACTATGTTCATAACTATTTATTCATAATAACCAGAAACTGTAAACTACCCAGATGTCCTTCAACTGAAAAATGGATAAGAAAAACAAACAAACAAACAAACAAAAACTGTGATACATTTACACAATGGAATACTACTCAGTTATCAGAAACAAGGAAATCATGTGATTTTTGACCAAAGGGATATAACTAGAAATGCTAATTTCTAGTGAGCTAATGTAGACCCAGAAAGATACACATGATATGTACTCAATTATAAGTGGATATGGACCATATAGTACAGGACAACTTTCCTACAACCCACAGACCCAGACAAGAACCTAGCATAACTATCATAAGAAAAACCCACCCAGCAGGTTCTCATGGATCTTGTCACCTATTAGTGACAACAATATGGACTGTCATATCAGACCCCAGTACAAGAGGAAGCTCTTATCCGTCATGTGACTGATGAACTGAGCAGTGTCCATATGTGAGGGCTCCCCTTATCTGTGGAAAAGGAAAGGACAGAAATGAGGAAGAGGCAAGAAGGAAAGGTGGGACCTAGAAGAGAGAAGGGAGGGGACTTTGAATGAGATATAACTTGAAAGAAAAAAGAAAAAGAAAAGAAATGAAAATGTCATTACAAACTCATAACTTTGTACAATGAATAAACACTAATTAAAACTTTAAGGAAAAAACAAGTAAAACCAAAAACAAAATCTAATAATTTAAAATAAAAGATTTTCACAGGGTGAAGCTATAGGCTTTAGCAGAAGAAAACTTTGAAAGCCAACCAAATGGTTAACAATAAAGAAAAACAGAACACAAATGTGATCAAAAAATAAGTAGGTATTTATTTGATAAACTCATAAATACTAGAACTTAATGTCTACAAGTCTCTTAAGTATAATGTGGTCTTGAGTATATAAAAATTTGAATCTGGGAAAAGCACTGGGCGGTATTTTTTCCAACTCTGTTTAGACATAGGGCATGTCTTCTCAGTACCCAGCATGTATCATTTCATACTGTGTTTCTGTTTTCCGTTTTTGGTGAAAGGCAATTGTTTTGATTTGTATTCACATCTTAGAGGTTTCTTTTACCTTCTCCTTAAATATTCCTCTTCTCTATTTCTTATCATTTGCAGTTTTGTTTGTAGAGAACTTTCTTCTATTTACTTTTGTATCATCAGACTAAAGCAGAGCTACATGCAGACTACATAGTCAAGAATTTTTAGAAATACTCAACATTGAACCAGAGTTTCTCCAATATACTATTTTTCCTTGTTCTAACATGCACAAGAGAATACGTGCATAACTGAGTAAGAAAAGTTAAAAAGGTATAAAATACTAACTATATAATGCAAATAGCATGCTTATTGTATGTATTCAGTATTTTGGAAAAAGCAATTAATGAAGTTTTAATTGCATTTCTATTTAAATAGTTACATAAGTAAATTTCTCCACTATTTTATGCTGCAATATTTCAAAAATGGGTCTTCTAAAGCAGGCAATTGACTAGGCATTTTAAACAATTATACTCGACTAGAGAAAGAAATGGCCTTAGAAAGATAAGATGTTATGCAGCTGAAACAATTCTGCCTTCATAAAAACAATGATGACCGTGTCTTTCTGAATTGTTTTTGCCAACTAATGCTAACATTATTGAACATGTATAAAACAGGAAGGCAAATTAAACACAAACTGAAGAAGAATATCTTATAAAATTTATCTTAATTTTACTAGCATTCTTATTGATAATATATAAATCCATTTTGAGATATTATTTGTGTTTATATAAAACTATGCTTGCTTCTCTTTATTGTTGCTTATCTATTTTTTATTGCTTTAACTTTCTTTTTGAAGGAAGGTTTCATGTGGGTTTGGATAGCCACAAACTCTCTATATGTCAATGGTGGTCCTCGTGACCTGATGGCCCAACATTCCCTCTTTCCCAAGTGCTGTGGTAATAGGATTCTTTCAGCATTTGTTGTTCACAGAATGTTTGAAATGACTTGGTTTGTGAGTATTGAAATGAGTATTTTTGGTTCAATGTTCATGAGGATAATACATCTGAAATTGTTATTCTTTGTTGAGTCATTGTGTGGTTTAGGTATCAGGGTGACTGTGGCTTCATAAAATGAAATTTGCAATGTTTCTTCTGTCTCTATTTTGTGGAATACCTTGTAGAATATTGATATTAGCTCTTCACTGAAAGTCTGGTAGAATTTTGCATTAAATTAATCTTATCATTGTTTTTTTTTCTTTTGGGGAGACTTTTAATGTTTGCTTCTATTTCCTTAGGGAATATAGGTCTATTTGGATTGTTTATCTGATCTTGCTTAAACTTTGGTAAGTTGTATCTATCAAGAATGTACTCGCTAATAAGTGAATGTTAGCCATAAAGTAATAAATAATCATGTTACAATTCAAAGACTCAATGATGCTAAGTAACAAGGAGGGCTCAAGGAGGAACATATGAATCTCACTGAGGAGAGAAAATAGAACAGACATCTTGGGTGGGCAGTGGGAGGGGACTGTATTAGGGTAGGAGTTTGAATGGGAACAGGAGGGATCAGGTGGGGAAGGAGAGAGGGCAGAAGTCCTGGGATGTACAGCTGAAATTGGGGCAGTGAGAATCTCTGAGATGAGCTAGAATCTTAGATCAATGGAAACTCTCAGGAATCTATGAGCGTGACCATAACTGAGACTCCTAGCAATGGGGAATATGGAGCCTGAACTGGCAATATCCTGTCACCAGGCAAGACTTCCAATGCAGGGATTGGGACAACAAACGAGCCACAAAATCTTGGACCTATAATTTGTCCAACCCATAAGATGTACAGGAGTAAATATGGAGCAGAAGTTGAGGGAATGGTCATTCTAATAACTGGTTGAGACAGATGCCATGAGAGGGAGCCCACCCCTGCCATTATTGACAATATTCTGCTATACTTGCAAACAGGAGCCTAGAATATTCATCATCAGAGAAGCTTCCCCAGCAACTGATGGAAATAGCTGCAGAGATCCTCAGCCAAACATTAGGTAGAGCCTGGGAATTCCTGCAGAAGTGGAGGAGGGAGGATTGTAGGAGGCAAAGGGGATAATGTCACCAAAAGAGAACCTATCAAATAATCTAACTAGGACACACTGGGATTCACAGAAACTAAATTGCCAATCATGGAGCATGCATGGGACTGACTTAGGTCCTCTGCACACGTGTGAAACAGCTATGCAGCTTGGTCTTTTTGTGGGACTCCTAATATTGGAAGCAGTAGATGTTTCTGACTCTGTTGCCTGCCTTTGGATACCTTTCACCCTACTGGAATACCGCTTCTACCCTCAATAGGAGAAGATGCTCCTAGTCTTATTGCAATGTGATATGCCAAGGCTGGTTGCTATCCATGGGAGGCCTCTCCTATTCTAAAGAGAAAGGGAGGAGTAGTGGGTGGGGACAGGGAGGTGGGAGGGGAGGATTGGGAGGAGAGGATGACAGGAAACTGCACTTAGGATATAAAATAAATCAATCAATAATTAATTAAAAGAAGAAACACACATTAACACAAGAAAGAATTGTGAAAATGAAACAGATTTTCTATTCTATTAGTGTTTTTGTTACTGAACTACTTCATATTTTAAAACACATGATCCATTCTTCAGTGTTTGGAAATAAGGTACAAAGAAATATTTTACAGACTAAGAGCTGTCTCCTGTCTGCTGTGTTCAGAAAAATGCCACACACATGCTTAACTTTAAGAGTGAGCAACAACAAGTTATGGTAGACAAGCACTTAGTTTGTCAGAGGTAGAATGATTGCTTCAAGTTTGAAGCCACACTAACCTACATGTTACTGTCAAACTACTAAGGGAAGGGCAATATAGTAAAACACTATCCATAAATAAATTAGTGAATATAATGCAAAGTAATTTAGCAGAAAGAGAGCTGGATCAAATACAGAAATTAAAAATTGTTTTCCAGAAAATTTTACTTGATATTATTATAAAAAGGAGGTATGTATATGTGTTTGTATGTGTGTATGTTTCTATCTACTCATATATGCAACAAATACGCTGTGATGCCTAACTTCTGAAATATGGAATTAGCAAGAAAAGGACACACTGTAACTAAGAATAAATTTTCTAAGGACAACTCACACATTTTCACCTCAAGGAATCCCCAAATAGTTTTGTCAGACTTGCAGATCTCTGACCATTTTATCCAACCAGCCCTCTTCCTTGCCCTTCACTGGGTTAGAGCTGCACACAGGTGAATGTCTCAGCTGCTTTCTACCTTGCTGCTTGTTCTTAAAGGAGTTTCTGCTTCCAGATTTCCTACAAGTTTTTAAATCCTACCCTAACAGCTGCTTCTTCACAAATTCACATTAAAACATTTTATGACGACAATGTCTTTGCACTTTAAAAAAGTATGAGATTGATTAACTGTCACAGGATAGAATATTACCTGAAAATTCACAACTTTTTTTTTTTTAAAGATTTATTTATTATGTATACAGTGTTCTGTCTGCAGGTATATCTGCAGGCCAGAAGAGGGCACCAGATTACATTATGGATGGTTGTGAGCCACCATGTGGTTGCTGGGAACCGAACCCATGACCTCTGGAAGAGCAGCCAGCGCTCCTAACCGCTAAGCCATCTCTCCAGCCCTGAAAATTCACAATTTTTAATCCTAATATTTATTGCACTAAACTTACAAGCTGGAGAAAGATTGAAAGCTTGTGATTTTCTATCATTTCAACTTTCTTTATACAATGATGTATTTATATGGATGACATATTATACTTCTACTAGAAGAAAGAAGAGAACTAAAACCTAGACAAAACACCACAAGTGACAAGAATTAAATAGCTGGAGGCACCTTGGTTGAAAAACATTGTCTTTATGGAAAGGGAAGTTACTCAGGCAGGGGTGCAGGGGGAACAGTTTTAACTGTGATCCTAAATATATCATTAGCAAATTGTATTAGGCTTTTTTGTTGTTGTTTTTTGGGGTTTTTTAATTTAAGGTGTATTTTTTTCTAACATCTCCCCCTTTTAGTCCAATAAAAAGCTCTTTTTCTTATAACAATAAATACAATACAAAACAATAAGAATAATTAGACAACAATTATGAAAATTATAAGGTGTAACATACATTCCCAATGTCCAGTCCTTATGTATTTGGCAACTAATAAGAACATTCTAGTATCTATCTACCTTGATGAGTTCAAATTCTATACTTAACTCAATTTCCATCCTTACTTGCATTGCCAACTTAAAAACATTTTCTTAGAGCTTGAATATCCTTTTAATTCTTAAACAACTTAAAATTGAAATGTGAGACTATAACTATCTAGTCTTCAACCACATCAGAGACCTAAGAAGGATAAGTATATCTGAATAAACAGGAAGTGCAGAGCAAACAGCTTCCAAAATTGAGAAATGACAGACAACTGGCTGCCTGGACAGTTCCCAGTTTCTCTATAACATTGGAGCATCTATCTTCAGACTTTTGGCCCAGTATCTCTGACAGACATTAATTGTAAAGCAGGAATTATGAAGAACTTACTTACCCTGTCTTGGCAGAGCTAAGCTGTCAATCTACCTGCTTGTAAGTTTTGTCTATTTTGGACAGCATTCTGTTTACAGTTGCAGCAAGGGCTTGAAATCGAACTTTTTAAATTATTCAATCCTTATTTATTGACAATATTCATTTAAAACAAATATCAACAATTTCTTATCTACTAACCCTATAAATTCCTACAACCCCTTTGACCTAACCACTAAACCTATTGATAACTATTACAATTATTTTCATAGGCTGTCAACTTACCTGCTTCCAAGTTTTGTCCTGTTTAGACAGCATTCTGTCTACAGTTGAAGCAAGGGATTTTTCTTGCCAAGAGATAGGCTTGCCACTAATACAACCATCTCCAATTGGAGATTCTTCATTGCTCATCTTCTGCTTGGAGTAGAATAGGGGTTGCTGTCAGGAGCAGACATGTCTCAATATCAAAAAAAAAATCTTAAGAAAACATCTTTGAATGCCATATTCTGCAGATTTCTTGATGTTTTTGAAGACCATCTATCTATCTCTTATTTTTAGATAAGCAAATATTAGCGATTTGAGTTGTTGTAGTTGTAGACTTTTGAGGAAACAGCTATTGAGGAAGTCTGCAAGGCTGGATCATCTGGGCTACTTGTCTTCTTTGGTGTCTGATCTGTTTTCTTCTGAGGTTTCAGTTGTCCAGTTGTCCCTGGATTCCTTAGATGGATGCTTTAAGTCTCCTGGAAAGAAAAGAACAGAGCCCTGTCCTAATCATAACTCTGGGACACTACTTTTTTTTGAGGGGGTCAGGTAATATTTTTCCTGGAGAATTCTCTATTTAGAGGTTGCTTTGTGTCAGGCTGACCTTGCATTCTGAGATCTGAAGGTTTCTGTCTCTAGTGTATTGAGATTAAGGGTGTATCCTTCTCAAATGATGGGATTAAGAGTGTGCACCATCACCACCCTGTTCCTTGTAACTCTAGAATTTATAAAACAGCTAACTCCATAATGATCCTCCTGTCTCTGCTGGAGTTAAAGGCATGGGCTAACACCACACATTTCATGTATTTTAGCTCCAAATTATTCAACTCTTAGAGGTTTAGAAAACCAGGTTGAACTGAAGTAACCTCTAATGTATTTACACTATTTTAAACCTATTACCTGCTTTTTAATGACAAATCATGAAAATATCCTTTATATCTACAAAAAATATTTTAAGTTGCTATCAAGTTTGGGCAAGCTATGTGGCCACTGCAGTCTAACATACTTATCTGAAATCAAGGCCATTTTCCTTTAATGACAGTAAGGCAAGTATATCTTTGGTAAATTATAGTTTGAAAAATTTATATTGTATTTTTAGTATATTTTTTAAGATTATTAACTCTTTTCTTAAAATAGTATTATTTTGTTTTCTCAAGTTACTTCTAGAACATAGTTTCCTCCCTCCTCCCCACCTGGCTCTTCCCTCCCTCCCTCATTGTTCCTTTACTTGGTAGTCTCCTTCTCCTCAGATGAGGTGGGCCCTCACATATCATACTCCCTCAGATCTTCAGTCATGTGAGGACCAAGAGTTTCCACTTGTACTGGGGCTTGATATGGTACACCATCTAGGGCAAAGTGTTTCACTAACCTGCAGCAGATTCCATGACTCACTGGTGGGTGAAATTTTCCTAGGATAGATATGCAAGGTTCCTATCTATTTGGGTTATGGGGTGTAGGATAGTTATCCTGTGATGTATGGTTAATATCCATTTATAAGAGAGTACAAACAATGTTTATCTTTCTGGGACTGAGTCAACTCACTTAGGATGAGCCTTTCTCACTCTATCCATTTGGTTTTGAATTGCATGATTCCTCTTTTCTGATAGCTGTGTAGTATTCCATTGTATAAATGTACCACAGTATTTCTTGTCCATTCTTCAGTTGAAGGACATCTGGGTTGTTTCCAGATTCTGGCTATTACAAATAAAGCTGCTATGAACATTGTTGAGGCAATGTCCTTGTGGTTTTGTTTAGAATCTTTTGGATATATGCCGAAGAGAGGTATAGCTGGGTCTTGAAGTAGAATTATTCCCAATTTTCTGAGATATCTCCAGATTGATTTCCAAAGTGGTTGCACAAGTTTTCACTCCCACCAGCAATGGGAGAGTGTTCCTCTTTCTCCACATCCTCACCAGCATGTGCTATCATTTGAGTTTTTGATCTTACCCATTTGGACAGGTGTGAGATGGACTCTCAGAGTTGTTTTAAGTTGCATAACCATGATGACCAAAGATGTTGAGCATTTCCTCAAATACCTCTCAGCCTTTATAGATTCCTCTTCTATGAATTCTTGGCTTAGTTCTGTGCCCCATTTATTGATGGGGTTATTTGATTTTTTGGTGTTTAATTTCTTCAGTTCTTTATATAATTTGGATATTAGCCCTCTGTCAGATGTTGGGTTGGTGAAGATCCTTTCCCAGTCTGTAGGCTGCCGAATGTGGGTGGTCTTACATTTGGGCATAGATTCAGTATTGATATTTCATCTTGGTGGATTTTTCCTTTGATGAGTATGTAGTGTCCTTCCCATCTCTTTTGATTAATGTTGGTTGGAAGTCAATTTATTGCATACTAGAATGGCCACTCGGGCTTGTTTCCTGGGTCCATTTGCTTGGTATATATTTTTCCAGCCCTTTACTTGGAAATAATGCCTATCTTTTTTGTTGAGGTGTGTTTCTTATAAGCAGTAGAATGTGGGATTCTGTTTTTGAATCCATTCTGCTAGCCTGTGTCTTTTTATTGGGGAATTGAGTCCATTGATGTTGATAGAAATTAATGACCAGTGATTGTTACTTCTTGCCATCTTGATGTTGGTGGAAATAGTGTGTGAGTGAGCTTCTCTTCTTTTGGTTTTGCTGCAGGCATGCTGTTTGCTTCCTGTGCTTTCTTGTGTGTAGTTAACCTCTTTGGGTTGGAGTTTTTCTTCCAGCATCTTCTGTAGAGCTGGATTTGTATATAGATATTTTTTTGAATTTAGCTTTGTCATGGAATACCTTTTTTTCTCCATTTATGTTGATTGACAATTTTGCTAGGAATAGTAGTCTGGCCTGGCATTTGTGTTTTTTTAGGGTCTGCAAGACATCTGTCCAGGCCCTTCTGGCTTTTAGCATCTCTGAAGAAAAGTCAGGTGTGATTCTGATAGGTTTGACATTATATGTTACTTGACTCTTTTCCCTAGCAGCTTTTAATATTCTTTCTTTGTTGAGTACATTTAGTGTTTTGATTATTAGTGGTGGGAGGATTTTCTTTTCTGGTCTAATCTATTTGGAGTTCTGTGAGCTTCTTGTACAGTTTTAGGCATCTCATTTTTAGATTTCGGAAACTCTCTTCAATGATTTTGTTGAAGATATTTTCTGGTCCATGGATCTGGGATCTTCTCTTTCTTCTATTCCTATTATTCTGAGATTTTGTCTTTTCATTATGTCCTTGATTTCCTGAAGGTTTTGTGTCAGGACTTTTTTAGATTTGACATTTTTTTCTTGACAGATGTATCAATTTCTTCAATTTTTTTTTTTTTACTATGCCTGAAATTCTTTCTTCCATTGCTTGTATTCTGTTGGTGATACTAGTATATGTAGTTCCTGTTCTTTTCTTAAGGTTTTCCAGTTCTATGGATGTCTCAGATTGGATTTTCTTCATTGCTTCAACTTCCCTTTTCAGGTCTTCCATTCCTTTAAGCGCTTTATTCATTTCCATCACCTCCTTTGCAGTACTTTGTTGTTGCTTTCTGAGGTATTTGATTTCCTCCATTAGGCCTTCTATTATTAATATAAGCATAGGATTAAGGTCATTTTCCTTTGTTTCAATTGTGTTAGGATATCCAGATTTGTCTGTAGCATTATTGCTATGTTCTGGGACATCATATTGCTTTGGTTATTTTTTTTTACCATGTTCTTGCGCTGACCTTTTGCCATCTGATTGACCCTGGTGCTGTCTGTTTGTTTCTTTTTTCAGCTGACCTTGGTGCTCAGGAAAACTCCCTGCACCAGGGGCTGGCTGATCCTGAGATCCTGGTGTCCACCTCAGATGGTGGGCAGGTTCCTGTAATAGACTGGCTCTCAGGGAGGAGAGTGACTGCTGCTCTCCTCAACTGGTTGTGACCCAATTGGACCAATATACAGGGGAATGGAGTTGGGAGAGGGCTATCCTCTGAGGAATTTGGAGCTGGCAGGTCTCCTCAGAAAGGCAGGTAGAATTGTGATTGGGCCTGTGTTCTCCCCTCAGTGATGCAGTTGGTCTGGTTCAGCAGCTAGGCTGACCATGCAAGCAGTAAGCTCCACCCAAGACCGGTGCCAGCCTTGGTGTGCCTGTTGCTGACTGGTGCAAAGGCTTGGGTGCTAGGGTGAGTGACCTGCCCCAATATTTGTGGAGAACACACAGTAGCACGCTCTGTTTGCAGTCAGTCTTGGCTCCTAATTGATTTGCTGTGACTGGGTTAGTTCTCTGCCTCTCAGCTACAGTGCACACTGTGCTGCCATGCTGGGAACTCCTGGGAAAAAAATCTTACTTATCTTTGTTCTTGTGTTTTTCCCTGTTGGGTGTACAGGTCCATGTGCAGGCTGGATATCAGGCACACAGGCCTGGCCACTGATCTGTGACTGGAGCCATGGGCTGAATCTGCTTGTAGGCTAGATCTGCTCTAGCTGGCGCTCCTCTCCAGATGGGTGACCAAGCTGGCTGATCTAAGGGGTGTGTTCCCAGGAACTGCATGAGCTGTATCACATGGTGACCAGTCTCTGTTCGCTGTGGGAATTCAGACACTGTCTGTGTTTCACAGTTGGCTAGGGGACATCACATTCACTTCACAGTGACTAATCTCATTCACCTACTTCTCAGATACAATGCTCTACGGTCAGCGCCATCTTGGATCTCTTGTATTATATATATTTTTTAAGTCATTTTCAATGTTGAGAATTGAACCTAGGACCTCATATATCCAAGATATACATGTGTTCTACTAATAAACTTCAACTTTATTTCTTGAATTAATTGCCTAAGGCTGTTTTAAAAAATATGGAATAATATGGAACAGCATGAAAACATTATTGTATATTTCTGCACTTCAAAAGACACAGTCTCAACTTCATGAAGCTATTGTCAAGCGTTGTGCTGCATTGGGTCCTTTTGTGAACCTCAAAGGGAAGTACTGTCCTGTTTCTTTTCCTTTCCCTAGAGATTACTTATACTCCTTGAATATAGACAACTTCTTTCTTCATTTCAACACATTTCTCTGTTCTTTTCTACTACACTACCTCTGATCCTCCTCATTGCATTGCCCTTCTATACCATATGGATGAAACCTAGGATGATCTATTATCTCTCTGTCTTTAATATAAGCACAACAACAACGTCTCACCATTGTGTAGGGTTACATCACGTATTCTGCGGGAGTAGTTCACTCTATTTTAAAAGGAAGACTACTAACTAAATCATGCCATCTGTTCTTTACATCTTTCCTAACATGCAGAGAGGAAGGTGTGAAAAATAGGAATCTATCAAGCAAATTGCCTTGGAAACTGAAATAGTTAATACAATAGAATTTGGGCTTTAACATGAATGTAAGAAATATTCATTTTATGTTTTTAATTAAGTTTATGTGTGTCAATATTTCTCAAAGTATAATCTTTACAAGAGAAAAATTACTGACACAGTCTCTGTAACTGATGAAAAAGTCAAAGTAGCTGTATAATCTTCAAGCACAGCAGAATACCATTAAGTACGAAAACACCGATATCTATAAGAGGTTTATAGGCCACATTGACAATGGAATTTGAAACTTTCATTTATGCTTCACTTTTTAGTCAGAAAATAAAAAGTGACTAGAGCCGTATTTCTAGAAAGAATTGGTAGAGAGGGGAGAATAATTAAACACTCAAGAAAATTATGAACATAATTATTTATATTAAAACAATCTCAATTTTTCCCGACACAAGTGCTATGCTTACAAAGTGAATGAAATATTCAGAAAGTAGCAGACTTTTTTCCCAACCTCAAAGGTGATGGTAAATGCAAAATTAATACATGTAAATTTAGTACTCTATTTGTTAATATCATCTATATTCTTCTTTAATTTTATTTATTTATTGCTTCAGGTTACATCTCCATCATAGTGTCTTCTTTCAAACATTCCCAGTCCCGCCCTCCCACCCTCTACCCCCTAAACCTTCCATCCCACTCCTCTGGAGTGGAGTGTTCCTACATAACAGACCCCTGCCCCAGTTCAGCAGTCATATGATAGCCAAGAGTCTCCTCATACACTGGGGGTCTACAAGGCAGCACCACTAGGACAAAGTGTTCTCATTCACAGGAAAAAAAAGTCTATGTCCATCTTCCCTTTGGTGCATTGGTTGTAGAATAGATATCCTGCACTATATGGCTAAAAAATCTCACTATAAGTGAATAGAAGCCATGTACATCTTTCTGAGTCTGGGTTAGCTCACTATGGATGAGCTTTTCTAGTTCCATCCATTTGGCTGCAAATTGCATAATTTCCTTGCTTCTGAGAGCTGAGTAGTACTCCATTGTGCAGATATACCATAGTTTTTTAATCCATTCTTCCGTTGAGGGACATCTGGGTTGTTTCCAGTTTCTATCAGCATAGATGGGGAAACTTCCTTGTGATTTGGTGAGGAATCATTTAGATGTATACCCAGAAGTTCTATGGCTGGTTGCCGAGGTAGAGCTATTCCAAGTTTTCTAAGATATCACCAGACAGACCTCCATAGTGGTTGCACAAGTCTGCACTCCCACCAGCAATGGATGAGGGTTCCCCTTTCTCCATACCCTTGCCAGCATGTGCTGTCATATGAGCTTTTGACCTTAGCCATTCTGAAAGGTTTTAGATGGAATCTTAGAGTCGTCTTGAGTTGCATTTCTCTCAGGTCCTAAGACCAACAACCAATAAATGGAACCTCATGAAACTGAAAAGCTTCTGTAAGGCAAATGACACTATCATTCAAACAAAATGGCAGCCTACAGATTGGGAAAAAATCTTCACCAACCTGATGTCTGACAAAGAGGTAATATCCAAAATTTACAAAGAACTCAAGAAATTAAATGCAAAGAAACAAAATAATCCAATTAAAAAATGGGGGAAAAAGCTAAATAGAATTCACAAAGAAGGAATTATTAAAGGCCGAGAGACACTTGAAGAAATGCTCAGCATCCTTTTTTTTCCTTTTTTTTAAATACTTTATTTTTTTTTCAAGTTACATCTCAGTCACAAACCCTTCCCTATTCCCCCTTCCTATCCCGCCCTTCCACCCTCTTCTCCCCAAGAAGTTTCCCCTTTCAGTCCAACAGATGGTTCCTTCTCTTATAACAGTAAATGTTATACAAAACAACAGATATAAATATGCCACATTTATGAGAGTTAAATGGCCCAGTATACCTTCCCAATGTCCAGTTTATACATATTTGGCCCCTGACTTTAACATTCTACTATCTAACCATATTCATGAGTTTAAAGGTCTATATCTGACTCAACATTCATACTATCTTGCAACACACTTTTAAGAGTATCTTCTTAGATCTATAACACCCTCTTGATTCCTAAACAACTCAAAATTTAACTATGAGACTCTAGCTGTCTATTCTTCAACCACCTCAGAGACCTGAGAGGGATAAATATATCTGATTATATAGGAAGTGCAGGGCGTGCAGCTTCCAAAACTAAGAAATGACATACCAATGACTGCCTGGACAGTTCCCATTTTCTCTCCATACATTCCTGCATCAGTCTTCAGCCTTTGGGTCCTGTTTCTCTGACAGACATTTGTTGTAGAGCAGGGATTATGAAGGACTTACCTACCCTGTCTTGGCAGAGTTAGGCTGTCGACTTCCCTGCTACCAAGTTTTGTCCTTTTTGGACAGCAGTCTGTCTGCAGTTGGTGCAAGGGGTTTTTTCATGCCAAGAGATAGGCTTGCCACTAATTCAACCCTCTCACACTGGAGATTCTTCGATGCTTATCTTCTACTTGGAGTAGAATAGGGGGTGCTGTCAGGAGATGATATGTCTCGATATCAAAAAAAAAAGAAAATCTTAATTTAAGATAACATCTTTGAATGCCATATTCTGCAGATCTCTTGGGGTTTTTGAAGATGCCCTATCATCCATCTCTTGTATTTAGATAAGCAAATGTTGCTTGTCTCTTAACAACTTGATTACTGGGTAGTTTAGAGAATATCTGTGATAGACTGTCATAGTAGATAACAAAGTGACATGTTTGCATGACTAGGAGTATGCTAGACAGTTTTAGATGGTTGGTATCAAGAGGCCAGAGCTTCACATTTTATTTTTAAGTATCTCTAGGTATGATACCATTAGGAAGCGTTACCTTTAATTTTGTATCAATATACAAAGATCTATTCAATTGTGGTTAAATATACTCTTAATTATGTATCAATATACAAAGATCAATGCCTATGTAGCCCAATACAATCTTAATATTACGTCCATATGCAAGGGTCAATACCATTGTGGCCAACTATAATCTTAATTTTGTATCAATATACAAAGATCAATACCGATGTAATCCAATACAATCTTATTTTTGCACAATAAACAATGGTCAATACCACTGTAGCCAAATATACTACTAATTTTGTATCAATATACAAAGGTATAAGGGCATATTCAATAATCTGCCCCTTCTTCTTGGACCTTCCTGTGCTATGTCTATGTCTCATTTTTCTCAAGCCTATGCACTCCTACATAGGAGAGGAAGAAGGATACAGAAAAGGAAAAGTAGGAAGTCCCTGGGGCTAACCTCCAAAACCCATTAAACAGGACCATTTATCAGCTTGTAATCTCTTTCCCTAAATATCAGAGTTTTCACTTATCCTTCAAATAACCAAAAAGAAGGGTGGAGAAACACCCTCCCCACCCTCTGGGCATGGGACTTCACTCTCTTAAAGTGACTTCCTGATGGTTTGGGTCATAGTAAACCTGTTTGGGGCCCGAACCCAAGTGGAAAAAATGGTTAAAAATGTTAGTACAATCCTTTTATGTTCAGTCCTTCTGTTCTCAGCTGTTTAGATGACCTAAGGAGTTTGTAGGCAGAAGCTGATCTTGCAGGCTTCACTGAGGTTCCAGCTGGGGCATTGTGTAGAGCTGAATGGTCCCAGAGACATTGGATTGCTGTGGTTGCAGGCCCCTGATGGAGACAGCTATTGAGGAAGTCTGCCAGGCTGAATCAACTGGGTCACTCGTCCTCCTTGGTGCCTGATTCTGCTCTCTACTGAGGTTTCCGCTGTCCAGCCGTCCCCGGGCTCCCCGAATGGACGCTTCGATTCTCCTGGAAAGATAAGAACAAGCCCTGCCCCAATCCCAACCCTGGAACAATTACCCTCTTTTTTTTTAATTTTTTTTTGGGGGGAGGGGCTAGGTAATACTTCTCCTGAAGCAAATTTGTCCTTCCAACAACATACAAAGTGTTATCTTTCAATCCGGGTTAAAGAAGAAATCATTCTGTCACCTTGGAGCTAAACCAGCTCCAGTGTATATATTTTGAGATCCCAAAGGACAATCTGCCTGCATCAAGAAGGCCTTTTGTAAGTAGCCTCCAAACCTAGGTCCCTCCAAATACCATGTGTGTGTCTCTGAACTCTAATTATTGGGATCAGAGACCTGTGGTTCCCATCTGAAGGGGTCAGAGATGTGTTCCACCACTCCTGGATCGAAGTCTTTCTCTATTTATTGTTTGCCCTGCATCAGGCTGACCCTGAGCTCCAAGATCTGGCCGTTTCTGTCTCCAGTGTGCTGAGACCAAGGGTGTATTCTTCTTGAATGGTAGGAACAAGAGTATGCACCCTCACCACCCCACTCCGTATGACTCCAGAATACATAAGACCACCAACTCTACGGTGCCCCCCCCCCGTCTCCGCTGAAGTCAAAGGCATGGGACAATACCACAATTCTTTTGTATTTTACCTTAGCTCCACGTCTTCTCGACACCTGGAGGTCTGCAAAACCAGGCCGAACGGCTGTATCCTCTATTCCATTCACAGTGTTTCAGCCCTGCCACCTGCCCTTTTTTTTTTTTTTTTTTTACTTAATAAATTTATTTGTTTGTTGCTTCAGGTTACATCCTTATCATATTGTCCTCTTTTCCCCGGTTCCCAGCCCCACCCTCCCATGCTCTACACCCTGACACTTCGGTCTTGTTCCTCTGGGGTGGAGTGTCCCTGCCTAACCACAGATCAGGAGTCATATGAGGGCCAAGAGCCTCTTCATTCACCGGGGGCCTATGAGGCAGTACTGCCAGGGAAAGGTGTCTCCTTGCTACTGGGGGAATACTAAAAAAGACCAACAAACACACAAACTCACAAAAACAAGAATATCAACCAAAAAAGAGAGGAAAAAGAGAAGGGAAAAGGAAAAAGAAAAAAGAAAAAAGGAGAAGGAAAAAGAAAAAGATAAAAAAAAAGTTTATGTCCATGTTCCTTTTGGTGCATTGGTTGTAGTACAGATATCCTGTACGATATAGCTAAAATCCTACTATAAGTGGATAGATGCCATGTGCATCCTTCTGAGAATGGATTAGCTCACTCAGGATGAGCTCCTTAGATCCATCCATTTGGTTGCAAATTGCATGATTTCATTGTTTCTGATAGCTGAGTAATATTCCATTGTATAGATGTACCACAGTTTTTTAATACATTCTTCAGTTGAGGGACATCTGGGTTGATTCCAATTTCTAGCAATTACAAATAAGGCTGCTATGAACATAGATGAGGAGACTTCCCTATGTCTCCGTGAGAGGTCCTTTGGGTGTATACCCAGAAGTGGTATGGCTGGGTCCTGAGGCAAGGTTATTCCTAGATTTCTAAGATATCGCCAGACAGACCTCCATAGTGGTTGTGCAAACCTGCACTCCCACCAGCAATGGAGTAGAGTTCCCCTTTCTCCACACCCTCGCCAGCATGCGCTATCATTTGAGCTTTTATCTTAGCCATTCTAACAGGTGTTAGGTAGAATCTCAGGGTCCTCTTGAGTTGCATTTCTCTGATGATTAAGGATGTTGAACATTTCTTCAGGTGTCTCTCAGCCCTTAGGGATTCCTCCTTTGTGAATTCTCTATTTAGCTCCATCTCCCATTTTTTGATTGGATTATTTGGTTTCTTGGCATTTAGTTTCTTGAGTTCTTTGTAGATTTTAGATAATAGCCCTCTATCAGATGTGGGGTTGGTGAAGATTTTCTCCCAGTCTGTTGGTTGCC
>CAJQZJ010031536.1:10394576-10407697 GCA_907164525.1 Lophiomys imhausi
CTTCTTCTTCTTCTTCTTCTTCTTCTTCTTCTTCTTCTTCTTCTTCTTCTTCTTTTTTTCCAATTCATCCAGTTTGGCTGTTAATTGGCTAATATGCGCTGTCTCAATTTTCTTTTGGAAGGCACTTAATGCTATGAACTTTCCTTGTAGCACAGCTTTCATTGTGTCCCACAGGTTTGGGTATGTTGTGCCTTCATTTTCGTTGGATTTTAAGAAGTCTTTGATTTCCTTCTGATTTCTTCCCTGACCCAGTAGTCATCTAGTAAAGAGTTGTTCAATTCCCATGTTGTGGGTAGGCTTTCTGTTGATTCTGTTGCAGTTGAAATCCAGCTTTTTTCCATAATGGTTTGATAAGATAAAAGGGGTTATTTCCATTTTTTTGTATCTGATGAGGCTATCTTTGTGTCCAACTATGGTCGATTTTTGAGACGGTTCCATGCGGTGCTGAGAAGAAGGTGTATTCTTTTGTGTTAGGGTGAAATGTTCTGTAGATATCTGTTAGGTCCATTTGTTTCAACAGCTCTGTCAGACTCATTCTTTCTCTGTTTGGTTTCTATCTTGATGATCTGTCCGTTGTTGTGAGTGGAGTGTTGAAGTCTCCCACTATTAATGTGTGGGGATCGATGTGCAATTTAAGTTTTAGGAGAGTTTCTTTTACAAATGTAGGTGCCTTTGTATTTGGGGCATAGAAGTTCAATACTGAGATTTCCTCTTGATGAATATTTCCTTTAACTAATATGTAAAACCCTTCTCTGTCTTTTTAAATTAACTTCAGTTGGAAGTCTATTTTGCTTGATATAAGATGGCTACTCCAGCTTGCTTCCTGGATCCATTTGCTTGGTAAACATTTTCCCCCCGCTCTTTACTCTAAAACAGTGTCTATCTTTGTTAGTAAGATGTGTTTCTTCTCAGCAGCAAAATGCTGGGTCTTTTTTGCAGATCCAAATTGCAAGCCTGTGTCTTTTTATTGGGGAGTTGAGCCCATTGATGTTTAAGGATATTAGTGACCATAGGTTGTTATTTCCCATTATTTTGGTATAGATGGTGGTCCTGTGTTTCTTTTGGTTTAGTTGCCATGGGAGTTTTCTGTTTCCTCTCTTTTCTTGGGTGTATTATCTTCTCTGGGTTGGAATTTTCCTTCTAGGCTCTTCTGTAGGGCTGGATTTGTGGGTAAATACTGTTTAATTTTGATTTTGTCATGGAATATATTGTTTTCTCCATCTATGTTGATAGAGAGTTTTGCTGGGTATAGTAATCTGGATAGGCACCTATGTTCTCTCAGGGCTTGTAGGACATCTGTCCAGGCCCTTCTAGCTTTTAGAGTTTCTGAGAAGTCAGGTGTAATTCTGATGGTTCTGCCATTATACATTACTTCACCTTTTCTCTTACAGCTTTTAATATTCTTTCTTTGTTCTGTGCATTTGGAGTTTCAATTATTATGTAATGAGAGGAGTTTCTTTTCTGGTCTAATCTGTTTGGTGTTCTGTAAGCCTCTGGAATTTTATTGACCTCTCTTTCTTTAGGTTTGGGAAGTTTTCTTCTATGATTTTGTTGAAGATGTTTCCTGGACCTTGGAGTCGGGAGTCTTCCCTTTCCTCTATGCCTATAATTCTCAGGTTCTATCTTTTCATTGAGTCCATGATTTCCTGGATGTTATGGATGAGGACTTTTTTAGCTTTTTCTTTCTTTTTTTTTTGGATGTTGTACTGATTTCTTCCATTGAATCTTTCATGCCTAAGATTCTGTTTTCCATCTCTTGTATCCTATTTTTAATACTCATGTCTGTAGTTCCTGTTCTCTTCCTTTGATTCTCCATTTCTACTCTTCACTCTGACTGTGTTTTCTTTATTGCTTTCATTTCCAGTTTCATGTCTTGAAAGATATTATTCATTTTGTATATTTCCTGCTCCAATGTGCTTGTCTTTGCCTGGAAATCTTTCATCTCTTTTAAATCTTTCATTGCCTTGTTGCTTTCCTGTTCAATTTGAGCCACTTTGGCTTGGAGCTCTCTAATGGTATTACCCTTTGCTTTCGCTTGTAAAATTGTGGACTCTTTGAATTCCTTCATAGATTTTTAAAGATTTTTTAAATTTTTCTAGAAAGGACTCTATCACTTTCCAGACTGTAGAGTTGTCATCGTTTTCTTTTCTTTCAGCTGTGGTGAAGTGGTCAGGGCTTGCTGAACTATCTTAGTTGCATTTTGTTGGGGTCATATTTCCCTGACTTTTGTTGGTTCTGTTTTTTCGCTGTCCTTTTGCCATTTGGTTGTTCTTAGCTGTTTGTTTCTGTTGTCTTCTGGTTTTGGAGCCAAAGATGGCACTCTGGTGTAGCAGTCGTATTGCTTGGTGATCTGTCACTTTCCACTGTCTGGGATGGGCCTTGTGTGGAGGTTCTCAGTGTGTCTCCAAGAGATCACCCCTTCCTGTTTTGTACCAACTGGGGACTCAGGTGAGGGGTTGTGATGAGGATGTGTTCCTGTAGGTTCCTAGGATCCAACTGTTCTTCGTATAGATAACAGTGCATGTTGGCAGGCCTCAGGCTGTTGGGTGGGGTTGTAGCTCCCCTGCAGCTTACATGTCGGACTGTGTTTGTGCCCCCTCCCGGTTGCTCACAGGGGGTTCTCAGGGTCAATGTTCATCTAATAGCCAGAAGCACTGTTAGCTGGTGCAGCCTATTCCCAGGCAATGAGGATTGGCCCAGAATTTTTTCACTGCTCACAAGTCAGAGCTCTCTATGCTGTACACTGTGTGTTTAGCCTGCAGTTGCTCTGATGGTATGGTCCTATGTATCCAGGCACAGATTCTGTGGACTCTGGAGGTCACAAGTTTGGGGGTTGAGACTGCCTGTTGGAGTCTTGAAAAGACCTGACTCCACGCCCTTAAGGGGAGTCACTCAACAGTGTCTCCCAGGTCGAAACCGCACTGATCCAGGGATGAAGCTACATATGCTTAAGCTCTGGTTTCCCACTGGAAGGGCCAGCATAAGCAAAAGGGTCTAATCATAATAACCCCACAAATTGCCCGGGGATTGGACCCTGTGGAGGACAAATCTGCCTTCCAACCTGGCCGCCGTTTCTGCCACTCTCACAGCTGCAGTCGAGCTGCTGTGTAACCTGCAGCTGGAAGAGTATCCTGCTGCTCAGTCCCACTGCAGATATTTTTTCCAGTGACTGTAAATCCAATAGAGGGGCCTGTATATATGTCCAACACCCCTCTGGAAAGCACAAATATGCCTGCGCTTTCCAAAATGCCTGTGTGAGCTTGCTGCCCTCCGTGCCGCAGCCTCTCAGATAGCTGTGGGACCACCCAGAGAGTCTCCAGCTCCCACGGCTCCACTCTGGCTCTGCCAGCCCTTTGCTAAATAACCGGAGAGCCTGAATGGGATCTGAGAGCCCAGGAGGCTGGTGAGTAACCCTCTCTGGGGGTTCAGAGCTGCCTGCTGTGTTTTGGGGTGGCTCTTACCCTGACTCTCTGCTGCTGCTGATTCCCAATTCCCAGTTTCCATGGCTTCCACGAAGATCCTGCTGGTTTGTTTTTTTCCAGTGTCCAAGAGAGGGAATGAGAGCCCTGCCCAGGGACTTTAAATGGTCCCTGGGTAGCTGGGTGAAACCCAGGTGGATTGAGTCACTCAGTTTGTTGATCAGAGTCTTATAACTCTGTGGCTTTATGGCTGTTTTCCTTGAGTTCAAAATGTGCCCATGCGGGCTGCCACCATCTTGGATCCCCCTCATCTATTTTCTTTAAGAGACATTAGAGTGGTTTTCTTCTCAGAGAAAGAATATACTCTCCTCATTTAAAATCAGATCGTTCCAATCAAACAAAAATAGAGATGTAAATTGCCTTGGAAACTGTAGTAGTTAATAGAATCGAACTTGGGCTTGAACAAGAATGAAGAAATTATTCATTTTATGTTTTTAATTAAGTTTATATATGTCAATATTTCCCAAAGTATAATCTTTACAGCAAAGAAAATTTTGAGTAGAGACAGCCTCTAAATTGATGAGAAAGTGGAAGTAGCTACATACTCTTCACTCATGGTAAAAGAGCATGATAGTCCTATGAGTTTGGATTATTAAACTAGAGCTTAGACACAGAATAACTACAGAATATATTAATTTTACTGCAATTTTGTCAAGGCATGTACATTATCAGAATTTATGTCATTCTCCAGTAATAAAAAAACTGATTATTTGGAATTAATTGCTGATTGTTGGAGTAATTATCAAATTTTAAAAGAAATAATTATTTTTGCTTCATTACTGTTTCAAACTAATCAATCCATTAGCGTTTTAAGGGCTACTGTTTATGAAAGGAAGGAAAAATTATATTTAGATATGACTGACAAATGTTACAAGAAAGTTCTACTGGTTGACCCTGAAGGAAATTTATGAAGAAAAATTCACTGACAGAATGAAGAACAAAAATTTGGAATTACCTTTATTCAAGAGAAATGTGTTTTCTATGTAGAACTATCAAGGAACAGCTGGAAGTAGTTATTTGTAGCTCTGGGCATACACCCTGTTCAACTTGGACTTTATGCAGTAGAAAAAGAGTTAAATATTTTCCCAGATACAGTTCTTTGGAGAATACAAGAACCACCATGCTTGAAATATATAGTAATTATCTTTTTATAATGACTTTATTATTTGTTTAATCAGTTGCCCATTCGAGTAATATAAATCCATAAACTGTAAAAAAAAAATAGGTTGAAGAAGAGAAACCACACTAGTAGTCTAATTCCACTGAAAATAAAAAATGTAGGGACAAATAATTGTACTTTAAGTTCACGTACTGAAGTAGTGGGTGTTCTCCATAGGGTGCAAGTTTGGAGCCTTTCTATTTACTCTGGAAAGTTACTTTTAAGTGGATGGGTACAAGGACTTGACAACTATATAGGGACACTAATGGAACAAGCAGCAATATGAAGCACACGTACTTGCCTTCTTATGAAATCAGAAGGAATTGAGGCCAAAAGAGGAAAATATAACTGGAGGGCTAATAGTAACAAGGAGGTTGAGGAGTAAAAAGATAGTTTGTATGTTTTTGCAAGACTGTAAACTTGAACTAGGGATGTAGCTCAGTGGTTAAAAGAGAACTGGAGTTAAAAATCCACTGAACCTGTGTAAAAGACAAATGAGCATTGAGAAATTCGTGTAATTTCAGTACTCACAAGGAACACAGATACAGGGCACCTAGATGCATAAATCGTGAGTCACATTTTATTTGCAATCTCTGGTCAGATGAGAGACTGTTCCTTGGTGAATAAACTAAAGAATTATCAATGAATACACTTGAAAGCCTCCTGCCTACAAATTCATACACAGACATAGACATACACACAGATACACACACACACACACACACACACACACACACACACACACACACGATGTACATGTGAAAAAAAGAGCTATATGAGGACTCAAATGGTATAAAGTTTCTTAAATGAATTTAAAAATCAATTAAAATTTATAAAATGATATACTTTATGATACTAACACTGGAATCATATTTATAATTGTATTATCATTCATAAGATTTTTAATTGCATATTTTTAGACATGACTATCACGATACCACATGCCGTTATTAATTTGATACAGACAACAAACCTTTTCATTGATCATTTTCCTCAGTGGATTGAAGAGTAAAACTTTGAGAGGGATTTATATTCTAGGTTATCGATTATTTGGTTGGATTAGTTTTCATTTGTTTGAAATCCAAATCACTGAAAATAAGTGTCAGTATGAGGCAGATATTTATAGATTAGGTTATATACATTATTTTATATGTATTCTGTTGATTTCACAGTACCCAATACCAATAGATGGGCTGCAAGATTTTTTTTTATTATCTTGGACACTGAATTTCATGAGTTTCTCAATAGCTTGGTTTATTATTAAATTGCATAGCATTTATTTAAATGAATAGATAACTACATTGCCTTATTTAAAATTTGTATTCCAGATGCCTTTCCAGAAGGGCTCAAATTTTATGTATCACTTTGGTAGTATAAAGACCACTTTGCTGAGCATTGGATGTTATTTTAAAAGCCAAAGCAAAGGCAATAGAAAATCTAAATCAAATATCATCTCCCTAGGATTAATAAGACAATGCCCTCTATAGACACTCAATTTGAAAATGTGAAAGCTGTTATACTTTGAGATGTTGAGATGGGTGTCTGTCAACACTTGTGCTTGTATTTTGATAATGGAAAATTGGAAGCCTATAAGGGAATATAAATAGTATGAGTTGCAGTTTGACTCACTTAACCATAATCTGTATTTACCAATATAACTTTGAGAAAGAGGGATAGATAGATAGATAGATAGATAGATAGATAGATAGATAGATAGATAGATAGAGCTGAATCATTGTTCTTAATGTGGGAACTTGTGAAGACATCATTTTTTTAAATACATCAACCTTTTTCTGTTAAGATAATTTATTGAAACTTTGTTGGTTTTATGGATATCTTAACAAAGCCATAGTAATCCTCAGAGAGAGGATGCAACAAGTATTCTTGTGTGATATTTGATCAGGCAGATTAGTAAGCATTTGTTGTAATAAATGAATCACTACAGTAATGCTACAAATTTAAAATTCAAGAATCAACTCTCATATTCTTTTACATTAGCATATAAGTTCATGTTACATTTATTAATAAAAATATTTACAAATTCCATGTCTACGTATTTTCATTCTATATATTTTACTTCAAATTCTAGTCATCTGCTGCAAATATTCTCTGTGGAATAGCTATTTATCTTATGTTGATTTACTCAGCTCTCCTTAAGCTAATTTCCTACTAACTATAGATGTCAGCGCTATTTTATGTTCTACTGTACTCTAGGGGAGATGCCTTGAAATAGGCTGAATTATTATAAACCAGATATTCATGCAAATATTTCAATGTCACTTAGTGATGCATTACTCCAACCATGACCTTCATTTCACCATTTGCCATATCATAGCTATGTATGATATACATAGAGAATGTAATAGCTATAGGAATTGGGTGCTGAGGTTTATTTTATTATGTATAATTATTTTTAAGTATTCATTTCATTTAATTTTTGCAACTTACATCTTTTTTATATCTTTGTTCTTTAATTTTTTCCAACATTTGTTTATTTCTTCAAGTTACAACTCAATCACAGCCTCCCCCCTTTTCCCCTCCCAGTCCCAGCCTCCTATATTCTTCCTCCTCACCCTATCTGCTTATTTTTTAATGTAAGGTGTATCTTTTTTCCCACAACAGCTCCCCCTTTTAGTTTAATAAAAGGCTCTTTTTCTTATAACAATATATATGATATAAAACAATAAGAACAATTAGGCCACAATATGAAAATAATAAGGTATAGCATAAATGTTCATCTTACAAAAAGCAATATACAGATTCAATGCAATTCTTATCAAAATACAAACCCATTTTTTTACAGACTTTGAAAGAAAAATTCTCAACTTCATATGAAAAAAAAAAACAGGAAAGCTAAATCAGTCTTGTACGATAACAGAACATCTGGAGGTTTCACCATCCTGGATTTCAAGCTGTAGTACAGAGCAATAGTAATAAAAACAGCATGGTACGGGCATAGAAACAGACAGGTTGATATGTATAATTCTTTTCTTTTTTTAACATTCATTTATTTCTTCAAATTACATCTCCATCACAGTTCCATCCTGCCTCCTCTTTCCAGTCCCACCCTGCTACTCTCTTCTTCCTACCCTCCTATCTAATTTTTTTTTTTTAATTTAAGGTGTATCTTTCCTCCCCTAACAGCTCCACCTTTTAGTCGAATAGAAAGCTCTTTTTCTCATAACAATAAATACAATACAAAACAATGAATACAGTTAGGCCATAATTATTAAAATTATGAGGCATAACATACATTCCCGATGTCAAGTCCATACATATTTGACAACTGATATTAATATTCTATTATTTATCTATCTCAATTAGTTTAAAGTTCTATACCTAACTCAGTTTCCATCTTAACTTGCATTACCAAATTAAAAACATCTTCTTAGACATAAAACACCCTTTTAATTCCTAAACAACTTAAAGTTTAACTGTGAGAATAACTATCTAGTCTTCAACCACATCAGAGACCAGAGAAGGATAAACATATCTGATTATACAGGAAGTGCAGAGCCAGCATTTTCCAAAACTAAGAAATAACAAAAAACTGGCTTCCTGGACAGTCCCCAATTTCTCTATATACATTAGAGCATTAATCTTCAGCCTCTTGGCCCAGTGCCTCTGACAGACATTAGTTGTAAAGCAGGAATTATGAAGGACTTACTTACCCTGTCTTGGCAGAGCTAGGCTGTAGACTTACCTGCTTCCAAGTTTTGTCCTCTTTGGGCAGCATTCTGTCTACAGTTGAAGCAAGGGATTTTTCTTACCCAGTGACAAGCTTGTCACTAGTGCAACCATCTCCAAATGGAGATTCTTCGATGCTGCTCCTCTACTTGGAGTACAATAGGTGGCGCTGTCAGGAGGTGAATTATCTCCATATCAAATCTTAAGTTAAGAAAACATCTTTGAATACCATATTTACACATCTCTTGAGGTTTTTGAAGACCACCTATCTCGTATATTTGGATAAGCAAATGTTGATAGTCTCTTAGTAATTTGATTTCTGATTAACTTAGAAAACATCTGTGATAAACTACACTTGTACCTAAGAAAATGACATGTTTAATGACTATTAGTTTGCATTTCTTAATCATCCTAAATAGTTTGTGACAGTAACTATTATAAGACCAAAACTTCACATTACATTTTTAAGTGTTGCATAATTACAATACCTTAAAAAGAGTTAACCTTAATTTTGTGTCAATATACAAAGATCAATACCAATGTAGCCAAATATAATCTTAATTTTTTGTATAAATATACAAAGATCAATATCAATAACCAAATATAATCTTAATAGTATATCAATATACAAAGATAAATACTGATGTAGCCAAATATAATCTTAATTTTATACCAACATACAAAGATAAAAGAACATATTCAATAATCTATCCCATTTTCTTTATCATTGCTATACTATGGTTATATCCCTTTTTTTTTCAAGTCTTTTCCCCTTTACATAGGAGAGAAAGAAGGATAGAAAAAAGGAAAGAGAGAAATCCCAGGGTCTAACTTCCAAAACTTATTTAACAAGGCCATTTAACAATTGTAACCAACCCTCCTAAATAAGAACAAACATCTATAACCCATCAAATGACCAAAGCTGGGGGACAGGGAATCACCCACCCCAACTTCCGAGAATGGACTTCTCTCTTTAAATTACTTCCTGCTGATTTGGGATGTAGGAAACCTGTTTGGGGGCCTAAATAAATGGAAAAATTGTTAAGCAAGTTAATAGCAACATTTGATGCTCAGTCCTTTTGTGCTCAGCTCTTTAAATGTCCTAAAAAGTTTTAGTCAGAGGCTGAACTTCAAAGCTTTAATAAAGTCCTGGCTGCAATTGTCTGTGGGCCCAAGTCATCTTAGTTAGATATTTTGAGTTGTTCTGGTTATAGATTTTTGAGGAAACAGCTATTGAGGAAGTCTGTGAGGCTGGATAATCTGGGCTACTTGTCTTCTTTGGTGTCTGGTTCCTTTTCTTCAGAAGTTTCAGTTGTCCAATTGTCCCTGATTTCCTTAGATGGATGCTTTTAATCTCCTGGAAAGATAAGAACAGAGTCCTGCCCTAATCCTAACTGTGGGGCACTACTTTTTTTGGCAAGTAATATCTTTCCTAGAAGAAGTTGGGTTTTTTGACAATATAAAAATATTATCTTTCAATTGAAATTTTAAAAAATCTTTGGTATTTTGGGACTAAACATACCTTTAAGGGTACATATTTTTGAAGCCACTTAGTGCTATGAACTTTCAATGTAGCAGTGCTTTCATTGTGTTCCATAGGTTTGGGTATGTTGTGCCTACATTTTCATTGAGTTTTAGGAAGTCTTTGGTTTCCTTCTGTACTTCTTCCCCGACCCAATGGTCATCAAGTCAAGTTTATTAATTTCCATGAATGTGTAGGTTTTTTGATATTTCTGTTGTTGTTGAATTCCAGCTTTAATCCATGGTGGTCTGATAAAAATACAAGGGGTTATTTAAATTTTCATGTATCTGTTGAGGCTTGTTTTGTGACCAATATGTGGTTAATTTTGGAGAAGGTTCCATGAGGTGATGAGAAGAAGGTATATTCTTTTGAATTTGGGTGAAATATTCTATAGATATCTATTAGGTCCATTTGATTCATGACCTCTGTTAGTCTCATTATTTCTCTGTTTGGTTTCTGTCTTGATGACCTGTCCATTGGTGTAAGTGGGGGTGTTGAAGTCTACCATTATTAGTGTGTGGGGATCAATGTATGGTTTAAGTTTTAATAGTATCTCTTACAAATGTGGGAGCCCTTGTGTTTGGGGAATAGACATTCAGTATTGAGATGTCATCTTGATGAATTTTTCCTTTGACAAGTATGTAATGTCCTTCCCTATCTTTTTTATTAATTTAAGTTGAAAGTCTATTTTATTGGCTAATAGGTCGGCTGCTTCAGCTTGCTTCCTGGGATCATTTGCTTGGAAAACCTTTTCCCAATCCTTTCCTTTTAGGTAAAGACTATCTTTCCTGGTGAGGTGCATTTTTTGTATGCTGCAAAATGATAGGTCTTGTTTACAGATCCATTCTGTAAGCCTATGTCTTCTTATTGGTAAGTTGAGTCCATTGATGTTGAGGTATATTAATGATCCTAGTTTGTTATTTCCTGTTATTTTGATATAGGTGGTGGTAGTGCTTTGGGTGTTTCTTTTGGCTTAGCTGCAGTAGAGTTATTTGTTTCCTGTGTTTTCTTGACTGAAGTTACCTTCTCTCAGTTGGAATTTTCATTCTAGGATCTTCTGTATATCTGGATTTGTGGGTAGATATTCTTTGAATTTGGTTTTGTCATGGGATATCTTGTTTTCTCCATCTATGGTAATTGAAAGTTTTGCTGAGTACAGTAATCTGGGCTGGCACGTGTGGTCTTGTAGGGCTTGTAGCACACCAGAAGAAGCCCTTCTTGCTTTTAAGGTTTCTGAGGAAAAGTTGGGTGTAATTGTGATGTGTCTGCCATTGTATGTTACTTGGCCTTTTTCTCTTACAGTTTTTAATATTTTTTCTTTGTTCTGTATTTTTAGGGATTCAACTATTATGTGGCAGGAGGAATTTCTTTTCTGATCCAATCTGTTTGGTGTTCTGTGTGCTTCTTGGATTTTTTGCTGGCATCTCTTTCTTTAGGTTTGGGAAATTTCCTTCTATGATTTTGTTGAAAATGTTTCCTGGTCCTAGGAGTTTGGAGACTTATCTTTCATTTTTTTGCCTATAATTCTTAGGTTCCATCTTTTCATTGAGTCATTGATTTCTTGGATGTTATAAGTGAGGACTATTTTGGATTTTCCCTCTCTTTGGTTGTTGTGTTGATGCCTTCAATTGAGTCTTCCATGTCTGAGATTCTGTCTTCCATATCATATACCTATTGATGACACTCTTTTCTGTAGTTTCTGCTCCCTTTCCTTGGTTTTCCACCTCCAGGATTGTCTCTGCTTGTGTTCTCTTTATTGTTTCACTTCTAATTTCAGGTCTTGAACTGTTTTATATATTTCATGTTCCAATTTGATTGTCTTTGACTGCAGTTCTTTTTTTTTTAATAATTTATTTTTTATTTCTTCAAGTTACATCTCAATCACAATCCCCTTCCTACTCCTCCCTCCAGTCCCACCCTTCCACCCTCCTCCCCCTCAGCCCCCCCATCCTCTTCCCTTCTTTTTTTTTTTTTTTTTTAGTTTAAGGTATTTATTTTTCCCCCCAACAGCTCTCCCTTTCAGTCCAAATAATGGTTCTTTTTCTTATAACTATAAATACAATACAAAACAACACAAATAAATAGGCCACGATTATAAGAGTTATATGGCTTAGCATACGTTCCCAATGTCCAGTCCATATGTATTTGGCACCTGACTTTAACATTCTACTATCTAACCATCTCCATGAGTTTAAAGTTCTATATCTAACTCAGCTTTCATACTAACTTGCCTCATAATTTTAAAAATCTCTTCTTAGATCCAGAACACCCTCTTGATTCCTAAACAACTCAAAATATAACTATGAGACTCTAGGTATCTATTCTTCAACCACCTCAGAGACCTGAGAGGGATAAATATATCTGATTGTATAGGAAGTGCAGGGCCTGCAGCTTCCAAAACTAAAAAATGACATACCAGTGGCTGCCTGGACAGTTCCCATTTTCTCTCCATACATTACAGCATCAATCTTCAGCCATTTGGCCCCATTTCTCTGACAGACATTGGTTGTAGAGCAGGAATTATGAAGGACTTACCTACCCTGTCTTGGCAGAGCTAGGCTGTCGACTTACCTGCTTCCAAGTTTTGTCCTTTTTGGACAGAAGTCTGTCTACAGTTGAAGCAAGTGGTTTTTCTTGCCAAGAGAATGGCTTACCACCAATTTAATCATCTCCCACTGGAGATTCTTCGATGCTCATCTTCTACTTGGAGTAATATAGGGGGTGCTGTCAGGAGCTGACATGTCTCGATATCAAAAAATCTTAAGTTAAGAAAACATCTTTGAATGCCACATTCTGCAGATCTCTTGAGGTTTTTGAAGATGCCCTATCTATCTCTTATATTTAGATAAGCAAATATTGCTTGTCTCTTAGCAACTTGATTTCTGAGTAGCTTAGAAAATAACTGTGATAGACTGTCATAGTAACTAACAAAATGACACGTTTTCATGACTATTAGTTTCCGTTTCTTAATTATCCTAAACAGTTTATGTCGGTTGGTAGTGAGAGGTCAAAACTTGACATTTCATTTTTAAGTATTACTACAAACAATACCTTTAAGAAGCGTTACCCTTAATTTTGTATCAATATGCAAAGATCAATGCCAATGTGGCCAAATATAATCTTAATTTTGTATCAATATACAAAGATCAGTACCGATGTAGCCCAATACAATCTTAATTTTACATTAATATACTAGGGTCAATACCATTGTGGCCAAATATAATCTTAATTTTGTATCAATATACAAAGATCAATACCGATGTAGCCCTATACA
>CAJQZJ010031536.1:10407797-10444160 GCA_907164525.1 Lophiomys imhausi
AATTTTGTATCAATATACAAAGATCAATACCGATGTAGCCCTATACAGTCTTAAATTTGCATTAATATACAATGATCAATACCAATTTAGCCAAATATAATATTAATTTTGTATCAGTATACAAAGGTATAAAGCTATATTCAATAATCTGTCCTTTTTTCTTGTTCTTTCCTATACTATGTCTATGTCCCACTTTTCTCAAGTCTGTTCACTCCTATATAGGAGAGAAAGGAGGATACAGAAAAGCAAAAGAGAGAAGTCCCTGGGTCTAACCTCCAAAACCCATTTAACAAGACCATTTTCTCCCTTTCCCATTCTTGCTTGACCTGGAAGTCTTTAATGGTATTCTCCATTGTTTTCTTCTGTAGGATTGTGGCTTCTTGAGATACTTTAAGGGATTTATTTTCTTCTTTTAAAGCCACTATCATTTTCATAAGTATAGATTTGTCATCATATTATTGTATTTGAGCCATGGTGGGATGATAAAGGCTTGCTGTATTAGTATGGCTGAGTTTTGTTGGAATCATATTTCCCTGACTTTGTCAGTTCTGTTCTGTCACTGGCCTTTAGCCATCTGGTGTTCCTTAGTTGTTTGCTCGTGGGGCCTTCTGAACGTGGTGTTAAGGAAGGAGAGTTGGTTTAGAGGCCTGATAATATGGTTGACCTGAAGCTCTGCCCAGCCTGTGTAGTCCTGTATAATCCTGTGTAGTCCTATGTGGTTCTGTGTGTTTTGAGATCACAAAGGACAATTCACTTTGAATTTCAGCATGCCTTTTGCAAACAACTTTTAAACTTAAATCATTGCAAATACTATGTGCCTGCCTCTGCCATTCAATTATGGGGATCAAAGGTGTGTGCCTCCCAATAGTTGGGATTAAAGGTGTTCACCACCAACGCTGGATCTAAGATTTTCTGTATTTGGAGCTTGCTTTGTGTCAGGCTGGCCTTGAACTCAGAGATCTGCATGTTTCTGTCTCCATTGTGTTGGGGTTAAAGGTGTATGCCTCTCAAGTGATGGAATTAAAGGTGTAAACCATCACTACCCTGCTCATTATAACTCTAGAACTTAAAAAAACAGCTAACTCTATAGTTAGCCTCTATAGTTAACTCTGCCTCTGCTTGAGTTGAAGGCATGCACTAACACTGCCACTCTCAAATATTTTATCTTAGCCCCAAATTACTTCAACTCTTAGAGGTTTAGAAAACCAGGTTAAACTGTAGTAACCCTTAATTTACTTACAACATTTTAAACCTCTTAATTGTCTTTTTAATACCAAACAAAAATATCTTTTATATATAGGAAAAAACTTATAAATTGATATCCTAGAGAGTGTGAACTATGAGTCATCATGCCATCTAACATTCTAACCTGAAATTAAAACCATTTTTCCTTTTATGCTAGTAAGGCGAATATGCTTTTAGTAAATTATCATTTGAAAATTTTATATTTTATTTTCATTATATATTTTTAAGCTTTTAAAAAAATTAATTTGTTTTTTCACATTACTTGAACAGTTTCTTCCCTCCTCCCTCCCCCCTACCTCCCTCCCTTCCTATTCCTCTTCTCAGTTCTCTCCTTCTATTCAGATAAGGTGGGCCCTCACAAACATGCACCCTCAGTTTGTCAGTCATGTGAGGGCTAAGAGCTTCCTTTGTACTGTGGCTTGGTATGGCACACCATCTAGGGTAAGGTGTTCCACTAACCTGCAACAGGAACCATGACTCACTGATGGGTGAAGTTTTTCCTGAGATATTTATGCTAGATCCCTATCTGTTTGAGTCTGTAGGTTGTAGGATTACTGTGCTGTGCTATATGGTTAATATCCACTTAGAAGGGTTTGGTGAAGAATATTTTGGATATATGCCCAGAAGGGGTATGACTGGGTCTTGAGGTAGAATTATTCCAAGTTTTCTAAGATATCTCCAGATTGATTTCTAAAGTGGTTGCACAAGCTTGCATGCTCACCAGCAATGGAGGAATGTTCCCCTTTCTCCACAACCTCACCAGCATGTGCTATCATTTGAGTTTTTGATTTTAGCCATACTTATAGGTGTGATATGGGATCTCAGAGCTGTTTTGAGTTGCATTTCCCTGATGATCAAAGAGGTTGAACATTTCTTCAACTCGCTCTCAGCCTTTAGAGATTTCGCTTTTGTGAATTCTTAGTTTATCTCTACACTCCATTTTTGATTGGGTGGTTTTATATTTTGGAGTTTAATTTCTTGAGTTCTTTATATATTTTGAATATCAGCTCTCTGTCTCAAGAAAATTTTCCATTTCATTTAGGTTTTCCAATTTTGTGGAGTACAAGTTTTTGAAGTAGAACCTACTGATTCTTTGGATTTCTTTGGATTTTTGAAGTCTAGCTTTATTCCATGATGGTTTGATAAATTACAAGGGTTAATTTAGATTTTCCTGTATCTGTTGAGGCTTGCTTTGTGACTGACTCTATGGTAGATTTCAGAGAAGGTTCCATGAGGTGCTGAGAAAAAATTATGTTCTTTTGTTTGGGATGAAATATTCTGTAGATATAGTTGGGTGCATTTAATTCATGACACCTGTCAGGTTCATTATTTCTCTAATGGTTTCTGCATCATTGATCTGTTCAGTTGTGAGAGTGGTGTGTTGAAGTCTCCCACTATTAATGTGTGGGGATCAATGTGGGATTTGAGCTTTAGTAGTGTTTCCTCAACAAATGTGGGGACCTTATATTTGGGGAATAGATATTCAGTATTGAGATGTCATCTTGGTGGATTTTTTCTTTGATGAGTATGAAGTGTCCTTCCCCATCTCTTTTGATCAACATTGGTTGAAAGTCTAATTTACTGGATACTAGAATGGCTACTCATATATAATTCTTAATGAAGATTTGGTTCTGGAAACAGGTTCACACAGATACAATGTACTTTTATGCCTGACACATGCTTAATGACTATGAACACAACCTGTTTAATATATTTTGTTTTACATAAAAAACTTTAAAAATTTAATTATCTATCAAAATTACATTTTTATTTTGGTAAATATTTCAACAAGCTTAAAACAATAAAAAGTAAAGGTATAGACTTATAAGCTTGTTGTATTTGTGCATGTAATTGGTGTGCTTTGGATATGGTGGCAGGAAACATAAACATGTCTAAATAATTTCAAAATATTACATATATTTGATTTTAATTTAGTTAAATAAATTATATGTAAAGTAAAAATGAACTATAGAATTTTGCCCTTCCCTTTCTGCTCTTCAACCCCTCCCTCCATTCCTCCTTGCTCTTTCTCAAATTCATGGACTCTTTCTATTTATTCATCATTTTACACAGAAACACTAAAACACACACACACACACACACACACACACACACACACACACACACACACACAAGCAAGCAAATGTCTGAGTATAGATAATTTGACCAGCTTACATGATCCTAAAGCTGACTCAGTATTGTTTAAACAATGGGAACACTTCCCTATGGAAAACCAGTTTTCACACTCTCAGAATTACCCAGTTACCTGAAGTTTCTTGTCTAATATTAAAGTAATACAGATTTTACACTTTCATGTTAACACATGCATTATTCTCATCATTGGCCAAATATAGTTTAGTCAGCCATGGTGATGAGACTTCATGTGTATAGACATTCTGACATTTTTATGAGATGCATTTTTATAGTAATCTTTCTGTTCCTCTGGATCTTACAATCTTTATTATCTCTCTTTAGCAATAATACCTGATCCTTAGATTAAGGAATGGTATCACAGATCTATCATTTTGAATTGCTCACCACAGATTTTCTTGTTCTCTATGTTTTGTTTGGTACCAGTAGGCAGGATTATACCTTTGAAGCAAAAGAAGCAATCTAATCCAACCCAACACCTATGAACACCACCACCTAAGGCATTTAATATATGTGGGTACTTTTAAGTATATCTATGATCTAGAACTGTATTTAAAATGGGTTGTGTCTGTGGTAGATTTTGACATAATTTCTCTTTATTTCTGTAACCCAGTAGCTTTTATTAATTTGCTTTATTCTACATTCTATTTATTTTACTATTCTTTTCTTATACATTCATTTATTAATTCAAGTTATATCTCAATCTCAGCCCCCTCCTTCCTCCTCTCCTGGCCCCACTCTCTTATCTTCTACCCCTTTCCCTCCTATCCTTCTACTTGGTTGAGGGGAGCCCTACATATTAGCCCGACTCAGTTGATTAGTAATATGAGGGTTAGCAGATTCCTCTTCCTTTGGGACCTGACATGGCAGCTCCACTAGTGTAAATTGTCCCACTAGGAGGTAACAAAATCCATGACTAAGACTGCCCCATCCCTACTTGCTAAGGGATCTGTATGAGGACCAAATTTATCCTCAAATTTGTTTAGTGGGGTCTATTTCAAGTCTAACCTTTTCTTCTTCTTCTTCTTCTTCTTCTTCTTCTTCTTCTTCTTCTTCTTCCTCTTTTTATTTTTTTTTTTAAGTTTTGGTTAGTGTTTCAGTCTTTGTAAGCCTCTAGGGGTCTAGGTTATTTGGCTCTGTTTATCTTCATGTGTTGACCTTGAACCATCAGGATCTCCATATTAGTATAGTGCGGGATGTTCCCATCTGTCATGTAGTAGACTGGGGTTCAATTCCCAACTGGGAGAAGCATGGCAAATTTTGCTCTTCTTAATACCTGTTAGTCACTTCCAATCCTTGTTCCTTCCAATCCCCCAACACTTGGTTGGAAAGAAAGGATGTCAAACAGGAATGGGATGGATGTCTCTTTGAGGTACTTCCTGCTGATTAGGGTCTTCGGGTTCTTTGGGGGCTATACCAATCTCAGTAGTCCAGCGAACCAGCAAACCAGGAAACACAACAGTAGGACTAACTAATAGCAGTTCTGCAGAGCAGCAATCTCTTTCTTCTTTTTATCTCTTTCCTCTTCTTCTTTATAGCACCCTCTCTTTCATCTTTGTAGCCCCTTTTCTCTTTTATTTTTTTAGCACACCCTTCTTTCTTATTTGCACACCTCTTCTCCTGGTGTCTCTGAAATTTTTTTTTGTAGTGTCCCCCTTCTCCTCTGGATTTTGGCTTTTTTTTTAATCTCAGGTCCTGTGAATTGCAGCTGGTTAAGCCATGCCCCAACTAGCTCATGAGGCAGTTGATAGCTTACACCTGTGGTCTTAATTGAAGCAGCCTCACACCTGGGATTAAACAAAAACATTCTCATAACTGTCTATTTTTTTAAATAAACAAAATCTTACCACATATTTCTCAATGTTTCATTCCTCCATATGCCTAACTTTATTATAAAGAAATAACTGAAGATAGGTAATTTTTATAAAGAATTTTATAAAGAATATTTACCTCAGATCTTGAGAAATTCATCTGGAAACTTGAGAACTTCATGAATTTCTGGATAATGAATGTAGAGTACTACTGACTACCCACAGAGTGTTGACAGTTTGACACTCTCCAGCAGCAGCATGAGCAGCTTACATCATTGCCAGCCAAGTGTGGAGCATTTCTGCTTTCCCTGGGAGCTCAACAGGGACCTGTGCCCCTTTAAAAGGCCAGGCAATACCAAATCTCTCTGCATGATTTGTTTTGTTCTCTCTGTCTCCTGGTCTCTATCTCTCTCTGTCTGTCTCTCTGTCACTATCATTTGTGTCCAATTTTAAGATGGTATTTTCTTCTCCCCTCTCCCCCAATAAATCTATGCACTAGATATAGTATTGATATGATCTCTTAGTGACACACCTTGGCCCCAGACCCACCAAAATTGACCTTTCTGCACAGCTTTATGGTAATGCTGAACTTTAGCTCATATAGGTTCAGTAATATCACACAGCCACACTTAGGACATTCTGGCAGCATATCCATTTAGTGTTCAAAAAGAAAAGAAGCCAAGAAAACAA
Source organism: Lophiomys imhausi (assembly GCA_907164525.1). NCBI lineage: Eukaryota > Metazoa > Chordata > Mammalia > Rodentia > Muridae > Lophiomys > Lophiomys imhausi. The sequence continues at coordinate 10,413,695 of CAJQZJ010031536.1, forward strand.
TGTGGGTGTTTTGTAGGGGGGAAAAAGAGCATCTAGCTGTTTTGAGTTCAAGATCATCTGAACCATGCTAAGGTTTATTTGGTTAATCCTCCAAAGGTTTGCATGGCTGTTTCTTAAATACCACTCCCTCACAAAGCATTTCATGGTTACAAAGAAATTAAGAAAGGTAATTTTTTACTCTGCCAAGATACATGAATGGGTAAAGGTATTTTTTTTTTTTTTTACTAAGACTGAGGATATAAAGTTGATCCTGTCTTAGTCACTGTTCTATTACTGAGAAGAGATACCATGACCACAACTCTTAAAAAAAAAAAAAAGAAAGCATTTAAATGGGGCTTGCTTACAATTTTAGAAGTTTAGTCCACTATCATCATGGCATAAAACATGGTGGTGTTAGGACCAAAGTTCACTCAAGCAAACATTAGGTTTCAGAAACCTAGGAATTTTGAGTAGTCCCTGAGCTGCAGATCAACTTTCCCCAGAATCTATCACCTACAACCCTCCAGAGCTTGAAAGCTCTAACTGTTTCCAGGAGGCCAAGTTCCTGCTTGGATATGGCTAGTTCCCAGAGCAACAGGGAGAACAAAAGAAACCCCAGGTTGCTAACAGTCATGACTTTTGAAATCCCCACCTTGTTTCTTAGGTCACCTATGCTAGCCAATCAAAAAACTGTTGCTTGATGATGATTTATTCTGCCTTGCTGAAATGTATTTAACCTGAACTGAAATTCTGTTCAGAGTCTCCTCCCTCTCCTTGCATGGAAAGTCTGTCAGGATGACCCCAGCATGCTGGCCAATAAAATCCTCTTGCATTTTGCAACATTCTTGAGTTCTTGGTGATTGCTCAGTTGCTTGAAATTTGGGTTCTTGAATCCATTCTTTGACCCTAACAGTGGCAGGTAGATACTCATGGTGCTGTAGAATTAGATAAGAATTCTGCATAATGGACAGCAAGAAGAAAAAGGCTCTGAGAATTGAATGAGCTTTGAAATCTCAAAGCTGACCCTCAGTGATAAACCTCCTACAATGAGGCCTACTAATTTCACTTCCTAATCATTTCAAGTAATGCAACTCCCTGATTACCAAGTTTTCAAATCTGTGAACCTCTAGGGGCCATTCTCATTCTAACCACCACAGATCACTTATACTTCCATGGTGCACAAATGACTTTAATAGGCCACACCGTGTAAACATAGTAGTGGCAGGTCTTGTTCTTTCCCCTTCCCTTTGCCTTGATAAACAGTTAGATTCCCTTATTTAGACATTTCCAAATTCCTAAATCTAGTCATCAACATCTACTCCCTTGTTTGACAACTTTCTTACTCTTTCTTGAGGCTGATCACCCAGGTATTCAAAAGTCCTCATTTGGTTGCACAGGTTGTCCCCTAACTATATATACACCATTGAAATAAATCCCTCTGCACACACAAATTTTCAGAAAAAAATTTGTTTCTTAAGCCACGATCCACCACAAAAATTAATTTTCTCTCAAGTACTGTGAGAACAATGAGTGCTCTCCCCGAATTTACCATGTAATTTCACTTAGATATTGATTATCCTTAATATGAACTCCAAAAGCTAAGCAAAATCCAGAAAACATAGTTAATAATAGAGGGGAAGAGAGATGAGAAAAAACATGAGAATATTTGCAAATCATAGAAGAATACAAGTGAATTTTATAAAGAAATTAAAATACTGACCTGATTAATATTCATTTGATTAAAAATATTGAGAAAAATAGTGTGGGGCTGTAGTGATAAAAGACAAACCTAAGAGAATTCAGAAACCATAATGGGAAAAAAATAATGATTCTTTTTTAAAATGCTGGCATCATTATGATACTCAGAACAGCAGCTCTCTCATTTGATTGCACATACAATTTGATGCCTGAAATTCGGGAAGTCATATGATTCAGCTTCCTAAAAGAAGGGACCACAGACCACAAATATTGAAAATGGAAGAAAATTGGATGTCCTTCTTCCATGATGCACAGAGGCATGAGCCTTCATTTTATAAATTGTTGGTATCACATTTACATAACTCATACTATAGTGATTCTGACTAAAGCAAGGTAAGCAGATTTATCACAGGGCATTAATAATCTCCAGCTTCCCACCTCTCTATTTTAGAAAAAAAGAAATAGAAATGTTGTACATCATTAACCTCTTTACAGAAAAAAAAAATCAGACAATGTTGTGTTTCAGTTCCTTAGGAATATATCTGAATATTTCACTCTCTCAGAAGATAATTAATTGCTGTGCTGGGAAGTGTATCTCACTGAATTTCAATCTGGATAACAGAGAAATTATGAACAGTCAATAAGAAAATTTTACCTTCTCTGAGACATTACCTACACAGGGAAAAACGATGCTCATAAAGATTTTTGGAAATTTTTGCAGTAGGTTAAAAAGTGTTTAAACTCAGTATTATTTATATTTTAGTGCTATATATCAAACCCAGGACTTGTCCATTCTAAGTCAATATTCTCAGACTGAGATACATCTCCTGCTAGATAGTAATTTTTTTTATTGAGAATGCATGGTTTATTTTCATTATCTTCTGTTTCGTTGACTTACAATTTTGACTGTGATCTATCTGTGTGAAAAGAAATCTTTCACCCAAGAAGATATTCAGTGGGCTTTCACTAAATTTTACAAGACACATAATTTAATCATAGTAAATGTATAATCAACATTTTCCTACAGTCACAGAACTGTGTGATAATAAATACTACCAATTTTAAATTTATCATCAAATTTAAGACACACTTCATGACCATAGATTTTCAATCTGTACTTCACTTGGACCCTGAACACACTCCTACCATTTCCTCAGTGCTTTCTTTTCTCTAACTTATCTCTTATCTACTTTTTCTGTACCTACATGTTTCCTACTACAGGCATTAAAATCTCTGCCTAATTGTAACTAGCAAGTAGTCATATGGATAGCTCATTTGTATCCCTCTTTTCCCTCCATTTCTAGCTTCTGCTGAAAAACTCTCTATTGTTTTTAAGATCAGTATTCTTATATTGCAAAAAAACAGTAAGATCATGAATCATTTGTCTTTCAGCATCTGGATTATCTCACTTACTGAAATTTTTCACACTTTCAGAATCGATGATATTTTTATTACATCCCTCATGAATTCATCATTTCAAGGAAAAACTTGGAGAAGTATACAAACTAAAATAAAATTTCACATTATATTTCATAAATGTTGTTTTCATTTCCTCGGATGATGGGATGAGATGAGAGGCATATCATACTTTATGAATACATGGCTTGGAATGAGCCCGGAGCCTTTCTAAATAACTATCCCTAGACCTAGGCCTGGAAGCTTCTAATCTCCACACTGTCTAATCTTCTGCAAGCCCAGACCTTGAAGGCTTCAGCTTCCAGCCTCTGTCTGCTAACCTAGGCCTAAAATGTTTTCAGCCTCTGAGACTTATTGCTAAATAAGCTCACCCTTTCTAGCTTTTTTTCTGAACTCTTACCGGCTCATTCAACTAGGCTGTTCTGGATCAAAACTCCTCTTCAAACTGACTGATTCAAGCTAGCTTCTCTCTAGTTCTCACTAAATTGTTTGCTTGGGAAAACTCCCTCTGAACTACATAAACTGAACTGCAAGAACTCAGCTGCACTCAACTGAGGTGTACCAAACTTCATCAACCTGTACTGTACTCCCAAACTCTATTGTATTATCTCCACAAACTCTCTGCTCTCTTTCTCTGTTCTTCTTAAGTAGCTTCTCTTTCCTGTCCTCCTGAATGTTGGGCATGTGCAATTTGTGACTCATTCTGTCAAATCTTTCTCAGATTCCTCATTTTGTGTGTCACTCAATTAGATGTCATTGTTTTGGGTTAAAGGTGTGGACTAAAGGAATGTCTGTATTCCAGTCAGAGGGATTAAAAGGGTGTACTAAATAGCTGTCTGTATTCTAGCTGGATCATGCAGACCTAGAACAGATGGAGTGATGTTGTACATTCAAAATGTTAATTAACTTGACCTCCCAGAGCCCTGCTTGCTGTACAACAAGTAATGCTGTGTTACCTTGTTTTCTAATCATTGTCTCTGATTGGCTATAATAAAATGTCAATGCCTGTGATTAAGCAGGGAGAAAGGTGGGGAGGGCAAAGGTTCAGGGACTTCTAGGGTAGACAGAGAGTATCTTGGGTAAAAGAAGCCAGAGGAAGAAGGAGAGACACACGACATGGGTTTGAGAAAAGAACCACATTCCGCATGGCCTGGAAAATTGGTATATCATGGAGAATAACACCCCAGGAGATGTATGTGTAAATGGGGTCATATTTGGGGAATAGAATTATGAACTAGCTTAGATAGGTCAAGATTGCTCAATTAAGGCTATGGCTTATTAAAATCCATCAGATGTCTCTCTGTGCTCATAACGGCAGGTTAAGGATTGACACCGCCAACCACTTAAATATAATTTAAATACTGGTAAATAATTTAAATACATTACTTCTACATAGAACTTTGCGTGCGATCCTTTGTCAGAGTAGCCATGTTGCTGGATTGAAATTTCTCTATTTCTTTCCCCTTTCTTTTTAAGCTGAAAATCATATACAGTTTACCTTTTCAACAGAAACAATTATCAATCGCGTAAACTTAGCAGTACAAATGATCTGTGTGAAGAACTGTTGATGTGATGACCCTTCATAACTGCAGTCCTGATCATCTGTCCTTCAGCAAATGTCCATTTCAGTATCAAGGTTTTTCAGTCTGTCAGTCTGCTGAATAATCTATCCTTTTTCAGCTGGTGTATTGAGCTTCAGGGTGAAGTAGATTTTTGCATCATATGCATTGCTGTCTTTTTTATTAAATTTATTCATTTATTGTTTCAGGTTACATCTCATTCATACTGTCCTCTTTCCAGCCCTCCCAGTCCTGTCCTCCCACCCTCTACACCCTAACCCTTCCATTCCACTTCTCTGGAGTGGAGTATCCCTACGTAACAATCCCCCACCTCAGGTTAGCAGTCATATGAGGGCCAAGAGCCTCCTCATATATTGGGGGCCTACAAGGCAGTACCACTAGGGAAAAGTGTCTCATTGACAGGTAGAAAAAAAATGTCTATGTCCATGTTCCCTTTGGTATATTGGCTGTGGTATAGATATCCTGTACTATATGGCTAAAATCCAACTATAAGTGAATAGATGCCATGTGCATCCTTCTGAGTCTGGGTTAGATCACTCAGGATGAGCTTCTCTAGTTCCATCCATTTGGCTGCAAATTGCATAATTTCCTTGTTTCTGATAGCTGAGTAGTATTCCATTGTGTAGATGTACCACAGTTTTTAATCCATTCTTCCGTTGAAGGACATCTGGATTGTTTCCAATTTCTATCTATTACAAATAAGGCTGCTATGAACATAGATGAGGAAACATCCTTGTGATTTGCTGAGAAGTCATTTGGATGTATACCCAAAAGTGGTATGACTGGGTCCCGAGGCAGAGATATTCCAAGCTTTCTAAGATATCTCCAGACTGACCTCCATAGTGGTTGCACAAGCCTGCACTCCCACCAGCAATGGATGAGGGTTCCCCTTTCTCCATACCCTTGCCAGCATGTGCTGTCATTTAAGCTTTTGATCTTAGCCATTCTGACAAGTGTGAGATGGAATCTTATAGTCATCTTGTGTTGCATTTCTCTGATGGTTAAGGATGCTGAGCATTTCTTCAAATGTCTCTCAGCCATTAGGAATTCCTCCTTTGTGAATTCTCTGTTTATGTCTTTTCCCAATTTTTTTGATTGGATTATTTGGTTTCTTGGCATTTAATTTCTTGAGTTCTTTGTAAATTTTAGATATTAGCCCTTTGTCAGATGTGGGGTTAGTGAAGAATTTTTCCCAATCTGTAGGCAGCTGTTTTGTTCAAATGACAGTGTCCTTTGCCTTACAGAAGCTTTTCAGTTCATGAGGTCCCATTTATTGATTGTTGGTCTTAGATCCTGAGCTGTTGGTGTTCCGTTCAGGAAGTTGTCACCTGTGCCAAAGAGTTGGAGGGTTTTTTCCACTTTCCCTTCTAGTAGATTTAGTGTGATCGGCCTTATGCTAAGGCCTTTGATCTACTTGGACTTAAGTTTTGTAGATAAGTATGGGCCTAATTTCATTCTTTTACATGTGGACATCCAGTTGGACCAGCACAATTTGTTGAAGATGCTGTCCTTTTTCCATTGTGCGGTTTTGGTTTCTTTGTCAAAACTGGGTGACCATAAGTATGTGGGTTTATTTCTGGGTCTTCAATTCGATTCCATTGATCCAGTGGTCTGTTTGCATACCAGTACCATGCTGTTTTTGTTACTAGTGCTCTGTAAGTACAGCTTGAAATCGGGGATGGTGATACCTCTGGATGTTTTTTTATTGTACAGGATTGATTTAGCTATTCTGGGTTTTTTGTTGTTCCATATGAAACTGAGAATAGCTTTTTCCAGGTCTATAAAGAATTGAGTTGGTACTTTGATAGGAATTGCATTGAATCTGTATATTGCTTTTGGAAGGATGGACATTTTTATTATGTTGATCCTACCTATCCATGAACATGGGAGATCTTTCCATCTTCTGATGGCCTCTTCAATTTTTTTCTTTAAGGGCTTGAAGTTCTTGTTGTATAGGTCCTTTACATGCTTGGTTAGAGTTACTCCCAGGTATTTTATATTGTTTATGGCTATTGTGAAGGGAGTTGTTTCCCTGATTTATTTCTCAGTCCATTTATTTGTTGTATAAAGAAGGGCTTCTGAGTTTTTTGAATTAATTTTGTATCCAGCCACCTTTCTGAAGGTGTTTATCAGCTGTAAGAATTCTCTGGTGGAATTTTTGGGGTCGCTTATATATATTATCATATCATCTGTAAATATGGATAATTTGACTTCTTCATTTCCAATTTGTATCCCCTTGATCTTTAATTGTCTTATTGCTCTAGCAAGAACTTCAAGTACTATATTGAAGAGATATGACAAAAGGGGACATCCTTGTCTTGTCCCTGAGTTTAGAGGAAATGCTTCAAGTTATTCTCCATTTAAATGATGTTGACTACTGGCTTGCTGTATACTGCCTTTATTATTTCTAGGTCCTTGTATGCCTGTTCCATCCAGAACTGTTAGCATTAAGGGGTGTTGGATTTTGTCAAATGTTTTTTCTGCATCTAGCAAAATTATCATGTGTTTTTTTTCTTTCATCTTGTTTATATGATGAATTACATTGATGGATTTTTGTATGTTGAACCATCCCTGTATTCCTGGGATGAAGCCTACTTGATCATGGTGTATGATACTTTTGATGTGTTTTTTAATTCGGTTTGCTAGTATTTTATTAAGTATTTTTGCATCTATGTTCTTGAGGGAGATTGGTCTGAAGTTCTCTTTCTTTGTTGGCTCTTTGTGTGATTTAGGAATCAGGGTGACTGTGACCTCATTGATCCCCACACACCCCACTTACAACAATGGACAGATCATCAAGACAGAAACCAAACAGAGAAATAATGAGTCTAACATAGGTCATGAACCTAATGGAATTAACAGATATCTACAGAACATTTCACCGAAACACAAAAGAATACACCTTCTTTTCAACACCACACAGAACCTTCTCCAAAATTGACCATACAGTTGGACACAAAGATAGCCTCAACAGATATAAAAAAAATTGAAATAACCCCTTGTATCTTATCAGACCACCATGGAATAAAGCTGGACTTCAACAAAAACAGAAACAACAGAAAGCCTACAACACATGGAAATTGAACAACTCTTTACTGGATGACTACTTGGTCAGGGAAGAAATAAAGAAGGAAATCAAAGACTTCTTAAAATTCAATCAAAATGAAGGCACAACATACCCAAACCTATGGGACACAATTAAAGTGGTGTTACAAGGAGAGTTCATAGCACCAAGTGCCTTCAAAAAAAAAAAAAATAGTGATAGCTCATATTAGCAAATTAACAGCTAAACTGGATGAATTGGGGGAAAAAAAAGAAGCAAACACTCCCAAGAAGAGCAGAAGACAGGAAATCATCAAGCTTAGAGCTGAAATCAACAACTTAGAAACAAAAAGAACGATACGAAGTATCAATGAAAACAAGAGTTGGTTCTTTGAGAAAATCAACAAAATAGACAATCTCTTAGCCAAATTAACTAAAGGCGGAGGGAAAAAACCCAAATCAACAAAATCAGAAATGAAAATGGAGAAATAACAACATTGAGGAAATCCAGAGAATATTTAGGTCCTACTTTAAAAAATGTATACTCCACCAAATTTGAAAGCTTAAGCAAAATGGACAATGTTCTTGATAGATTCCACCTACTGAAGCTAAATCAAGATCAGGTTAACAGATTAAACAGCCCTATAAACCCTAAGGAAATAGAAAAAGTCATTAAAAATCTCCCAAATAAAAGAAGCCCAGGGGCAGATGGTTTCAGCACAGAATTCTACCAGACCTTCAAAGAAGAGCTAATACCAATACTCTTCAAACTCTTTCACAAAATAGAATCAGAAAGAAAAATGCCATACTCATTCTATGAGGCATTGCTGTCTTTATGTGTCTCTGTTCCTTCCTTGAGTCATGCCTTTCATGTGGAAACTTATCTTATTCAGATCAGATCTATATCAGTTTTGATGGAATGCATAATCTTTCATCACCTATAGAAATATAAAACATATTTCAAGTATACAGGTTGGTCTAATTCAGCAGTTTTTTCTACAATCCAGTGTCTTTCAGTTAATCTTGTTCCCCTTTCTATGTATCAAGCTACAATTATATATTCATGAATTTATACCTAGTCACTCACATTGTATGAGTGGTGTCACATCAGACAGACAGGCCTTTTACTTGTGGTAGGCTTAGTGTTAGCATATATAGCATAGGAAACTTGGAATAAGGCTGGACTTTTAAGATAAAGGACTTACATCCAAAGTGGCATGTCCTTGGGAACTCTCCCAGGACAAGGACCTCCTTGATATTAGGTTTGGGGGCAGGACATGGCCCCTGAGGTCCCTGCCCTCTGGAGGTTTGCTGTCATTTCACAGCTCTCTGGAAATGTGAATGACATGCCCTGAGGCACCTGCCCAATCTGCTGACCCCCTGTGAATTCATGCCCCTCTGCAAAAGCTTTTATAAAAAAGACTGAGTCCCCCGTACTAACTTTAAAAGTGCATGAAAGCTTCTGAAGACAGGTAAAGATATATAAGTCAGGGTTCATGTGGATGCTGGACTGGCTCTCTCTCTCCTGTTCCTGATTCACTCAACAACATTTTCCTCGATATGCAGAAAAACACACATCACAATCTCATCAGAAAGTTTCACCCTCTGATGTTGACCCTTTTCAGGTCTGGAGAAGAGATGGATTCTCTCTGAGTTTCAGGAGTGCTTAAAGTGGAGCTCCAGGACTTCAGGCCTTTGTAGGCCATAAGCATCTGAATAGGCGAGCCTCCTGGGAAACTTTCATATGTTAATTGGTCTTAAGACCATAAAAAAAAAAAAAAAAAAACTACTGACCATTTTAATGAACCAAATCCTGTATCTGTTTACCATGGAAAAGAAAAATATAAGCATTATCTTACATACAATAATATGACTTGGGTATCGGACACCAATAAAACATTTGATGGACAACTGGAAAAAAAAAAAGACCATAAAGGGAGGAACGGAATTCAGACTTTAAAACTGAAAAATTGTATGAAGACCACCCATCCATCAGGACCCATGCTCAGAGAAAAATATCCTTTTGATAAACCTTAGGTTAATGTTAAATGCTTGTATTATAGACACTAAGAAATTTTAGGTGCTAGGTTTCAGAGTTAGGGTTTGGGTTTAGGATTTAGGAATTTTATAGACAATTGTTAGGTAATTGCTAAGTATTAATAAATATATGTGTTAAAAATAAAAATTTACTGTTACATTTTACTCACATAACACACAATCAAGCCGTATTGTTTGCCCCTGATAGTAAAGTCAAAGTTTGGCTTTATCTGAAAGCCTGTGAGTTCAGTGCTAAATGATGGATTTCTTTCAGTGGGGTTCCCTCCTCTTACACCTAATCTGGGGGATCCAAGACTGCCACACCACACCCTCTATCTGAACAATGTTACATAGCCTTCAAGAGATTACTGTCCCAAACCTTTCTACCGATGATAAGAAACTCTTAGCCAATGACCTTCTGCCAAGCCTCTACCTGTACCTGGAGTTCTTCCCTCACCCCAACTGACCATGGGATAATTAAGTACTGTGTTCCCTTTTCTTATGATAGCAGTGTGATGTCGCATGTAAATGAAGTATTTCTGGCAATCCTAGCCCTTCAAATCAAACCCCTCCCACTGAACATTTGTAATGTCCCTTTAACAAAATAATCTCTCTCTCTTCACTCCCTACCTTGATCAAAGACTCGCCTGTTTATTTTGGACTTGGGAATCAAGTACTTTTTGCCGGATCTGCATGTCTCCCAAAGCCAGCATCCAGCGTTCCTTTCAAAACACCTAGAGCGTTAGATCATACCCCTACCACCATAGATACAGCTGCCTAGCCAGGCTCCCTTCTCAATCACCAGTCACCCTGGTGGTTAAGCTTCCACCACTCTCCAGCACCTACCTGGGGCAGCTGGTTGCTGGTTCTCCCAGAAACAGCAACTATATTTTCTGGAGACAACTCCAGAAGTTGGTTGGCTTTTTCCAGGACTAGCTCCTTGAAGCTGCCCAGCCCAGCACAGGCAGCTTAGGTAATAGAGAAATAACCTTTTCCTGTATGACAAAGAGAATTAGGGTTACTCTAACCCTTCTGATTGCATATTAAAAGAGTTGTAACAGATGGTGGTGGAAAAAGAAATTCTTTCTCTCTTGTCTCCAGGGTATCAATTGGTATTGAAGGGATCCTGTCCTATGTATCATCCTTTTTTTGACTGTACCAACATAACCCTGACATTCCAGAGGAAGAACATGCACTTTAGAGTCTGACAAGGCCTAGACGCAGCCAGGTATCCATTGTCTGAGATTGAAGGAATATTAATCTGAGCTCCCTATTGTGGTAGTAGATCTCTTTCCCCTAAAATTATGCCTATATCTGCCCCAGAAGGTTTTAGTATTCTTATCTGAGCTTCCAGTCCCACAAATTTAATTTGTCTTATATATTTTTACATGAGATAATATTCCAGTCTCCACAAACTGTGTAGATACCTTCTGAAGGGGCCAATGTGGATTCCAAGATTTTCATGAGATTATATTTACATCAAGTCCAGTGTCCACCAAAATTTCAACTTCAATACCATTAAATTTTAATTTTGGTATATAGTCATTGATAGCAGTTTTCAAAAAACAAAACCAAAAAACAAACAAAATACCTGGTTTGTATTGTTTGATGTCAAGGTACAAGTGGACACCCTTAGGGAGATTCCCACATAGAGGATTATCTCATAAGACGTTTCCCATTGATAAAGAATTACCTCACATATCTCTTGTTGATCTGCATTCATTAGTTCAGTGCCTACCCTTCCCTCAGATTTCTACAAATCCCAGAAGGCTGAGGTTTTCTAGAGCAGTCTCTAGGACATCTTGTATACAATCCCCTTTCAAATGATCTCACCTCCCACAGTCAAAACAATGGACATTTTGATATTTAGGATTATTTGCATTTGTTTGTCCAATTATGCAGTTATTAGGGTCCATATCAGCATCATTGTCTTTTGTCTCTTATAATCTTTTCTACCCTTCCCATAGTGTCTCCCAAGGCTTAATTGTAGGGAATGTTATAACTGTGGTTTCTTTCCTATATTTTAGATACTTTCAGATTAAAGTAGACATAATTTCATATAATCCTTAGAGCAAATAGCTCTGTACATTTACAAAGACATTAAAGGGACAAAATTTAATTTTTTTAACCACTCAATCTTATGTTACTTCTCTACATGTTCCAGTTTTATGGAAACATTTCATCTCTAAGTATGTTGACCATTTGAAATTTACAGCCACCATATGTCTATACTTTGAAGATACCATAAATTGTAGAGTCAATAGATAAATAATTTTTCCTTCAAAGAAATAATATAGATAATACTATGCATTGTTTTTCTGGCCCATATTTAAACACAGGTTTGTGTTTTTGTATTTACATTAGGAAAAATGTCAAGTATAATAGAAATCACAATAATTTATGTAATGGTGATATTTGATTTATGATAATTTTTGAAACTGGATAGTTTAAACAATGAAACAAGTAAAATCAATCATCTTATATTTGCTTATATATAAATATTTATATATGATAAGTACAGATTATTAAATATGTCTTTGAAAGATACAATATGTTAAAAGAAACATTAGAAAAATTATTAAAGTACATATAAATAATACTGGAAATATTATTTGCAAAACTGTGAAACAGAAGAGAATTAATGAAAAGGTATCACTTATAGCTATGGCTTTTCATGTCTGGCATTATGCTCAGAGGGGAAAAAAGTGTACTTAGATACATCATAACTTTCTTTTTCAGAACACACATTTGCACAACTCCCTTCATTACCAGAATCCTATTTACTATACTTACATATTTTTAATATTTTAATAGTAAATTTAATAAATATTAATATTAATATATCATTAGATTTATAGCATTTATCTTAGTTAATTATCTCATTATTGCCCAAAGGGCACAGACCATATATCAGAATCCATTTCTATTGCATGGTGAATTTCAGCAAGTTTATATACTTACTTAGCTTTTTCTAATCATATAGACACATTCTACTGCCCTTAGAAGTTTCTGACTAAAACCTTAATAATTGCTACTTACATTTTTCATAATTTTGATTTCATATTCATTCAATAATATTTTAAACATATTTATGAAATACAATGTACATTCTATAGCTGCTGAATAGTCTTCAGTGGCCTGGGATTTATACAGGACCTTGCCACACCTCTTGGTTGCTCATTAGATCTAAATTATAGGATTCTACTAGTGAAACCATTACACACTTTGGTTATAACACATCAAAAATGAAAGCTGAACTGATATAAAGTCTTTTTTCATGTTGGCAACTTTTTATAGTACTAGAAGGCACTATGCTGGCTCCCTGGAGAATCAAAGGCATCAGTGGTTTTGCTCAGTTATAAGACCTATGAGCAACACTAATAGGCTATGAAAGATGAATCCACTTGTACAGTAGTGGAAGAACTATCCTGGGGGTAAACAATAATTCTCTGGTTGAATTTGAGACATGCTTGAAAAAAGTGAATCCATGCTTGATACTGTAAGCTCCCACAGAAACCCATGGATGAGAGAGTCTTAACAAGAGAAAGAAATTCACTACTGTTTGTTAATCAAATTGACATTATGTTAAAACAATTTTCTAAATAGCTATGATTATGCCCACAGACAAAACTACTCTAAATCTTAATCATAGGTTCCTGTCCTTAAAGTAAACACCAGTGAATAGAGAAATTCTTAGCCTCTCAAGGTACTGAAGATATGTGAAATTAAATTGTCAACCCAGAACAAAACATGTTTAGCATTCTTGTATGACTTAAAGAACTTCAACAAAGACAAGGCAGAAAAAAAATATATGAATCAGAATATAGGGGGAAATGCCATGCAGTCGTAAGCTCACAGCAGCTGTGGTTACCTGAACTGTGGCTGCACAAAAGTGTTGTCTACAGTCAATTGTGAATGGTGATGAACTTTTTTGTATTCTACTCTTCCCTACTATCCGATTGTCTACTAACTGATTCTGAGAGAGGGAGAGTACAGTACTCAGCTTCGTACTCACAAGTGAGTTAACCAGACTCCAAATGCATAGTTCAACATCCATAATCACAAAGTCCAGGTTAAACTAAGTATTCCCCCCTCCAAAAAAAAAAAAAAAAGTTATCAATATATTAAAGTGGTTTTTTATAGAGGAAGTCTATTTGACAAGTGTTTAAGGAAGGGGAATAGAGAGATATCTCAGTGGTTAAAATGCTAGTTGATCTTCTAGAGTAACCAAGTTCAAAGTACACCACATACAGCATCTCACAATTGTTTACAACTCTAGCCCCAGTTCATTGGACTCTGTGTGCTGACCAGCACAGCACTTGGTGTGTATGTGGTACACAGATATATTTGTGGACAAAATATCAATACACATGAGAAAATAAAATAACATTAAACTGAAGGAAGGTAAGAAAATGCTGGAGATGAGCATTTTCAGCATTCATTATATACTGTCATAAAACTGACAAAAAAGTCTGATCAATTGAAATAAACAATCACAATCATCTAGTCATAAAGATTTAGTCTTGTGCTATACTACTTCATCATTTCATTGTTTTATATTAAGAATTGTAGTAACATCTTTAATTTTTGTTTTGGAGAATTTGAGAGGTTGAATGTCTTTATTTTCAGCATTCTTTGAGGATAATACTTCTTTTCTTTGTCAGTTGCAGCACTATTTACAACAGCTTATATTACACATTTCTTTTGCATTCCCTTTCTCTCTTCTTTTAACCAGAGTTTCAGCCTTGATTTTCAACAAAGAGTAGAATTTCCTGATGTTGAGTAATAGAAATCTTTACAGTTCCTTCTTTAGTATTATGTCGGTATTTTAAGCATTTTGCTTTTCCACACAAATTTTATAATTAATTTTTCAATAATTTTAAACTTCCAATATGTATATTTTTCCTTTGAGTATTTTATTTGTGTCTAAATTTACTTTTTAAAGGAAGGAGTTGTTCATTATTGCTTTACTTTCATTTGGGAAAGCAGGTTAGTAGTAGCAGGAGCAGAAGTTTCATTGTGTCTGTAGTGAGGAACAAAGAAGAGATAGGGGTTGGGGTCTGGCTGGAAAACTTCAAGGCCTGGCTAATATGACTCACTTCTCTCAAGAAGGCTCTAGCTCTCAGCAGTTCTTCAGTTTTATAGAACAGCATCAGAGAATTATCAAGTACAAATAATATTTACCAGCACTCTTTCCTCCAAATATTCCAAAACGGCCTTGTACTGCATCCCCCTCTTAATTTCATGTCTTCTTTTTGTAAAAAACCCACAATTACTGCTTTTTGTGTCCAGATGTATAAGTTCACCCATTGAAACATGAACAAACTACCAGAAGTCACATCCATAAAACAAAACAAAACAAAACTCTTCTCCCTCAATTGTAATAAGTCTTAAGATAAGGAATGTCCACATGTCCCTCTCCCAGTTCTGTGTTGTAACATTGACTGGCTTGATGCAATGCAAGTCTTTGCAGATAACAACTAATGCTAACAATCCAATCGTGCCATGGCCTTGTCATTTCTAAATACATCAAATTACAAAAGCCCACCTTAAGCTTTGGCTCTTACAATATCTCTGTTCTCCTATAATGTTCAATATCAACCACACATGGGTGTGTGCCTGGGTGCATGCATATGTATGTGGGTCTGTGTGTGTGCATGTGTGTTCTACAGGGGCTTTAATTTGGATTGTGTTGAATTATAGATTAATTTTGGAAGAACTAATAAATTGGAAAGAATGAACTTTGCTATGAAAAAAATAACATAAAATATGTCTTCATTTATTAAATTCTTAAAGACTATGTTTTCTCTGATAGAATTTTTCAGGTTACTTATGTACACTATCATATCTTCTTCAAATAGGGATAAGACTATGTTTTCTATGAGCAAGTTTTATGTTCTACACACACACGCATGCACACACATATAAACATAACATCAAAACAAATATTGATGCATGTATACATATATCTATATTGTTAATATATAGCTTAGTAGCTAAGCGCTTAAAGTTAGAAGTCACTATTAGGATGGCATTCTTTAAGTGTCAAATTCTACTTCAATTGCTGGCCTACAAAAACATTGGCTGATGATACTATGTCCTCTATAACTTACAAACATCAAAATAATTTCATACGAGCTCTATAAGGGTATCTTTGCTAATTACATTGATTTCTTCATGAGGATAATTATGTAACCTTAAACAAGGAAAGTCTATTTTTCTCAGGCCATAAGATTGAGACCTTTTTCTTGCATTACTGCATTATTTAGTACTTCCTGTGGGATATGAGAAGAAGAGAGCAGAAGGGCCATTTTGTTTTGATGGTGACTTAACAAAGATTCAGATGTCGAGTCATAACTATAATTTAGTTCTATTTATTTTCTGCAGATATTCTTGATCAAGGCTAAGAATTTTCTGTCTTTTTAAATTTTCTTACCAGTTTTATATGAGTGATTTTGAATTTTGTAAGATATTCTTTTCTTCATCTATTGAAATGACGGTATGATTTTTCCTTCTTTAGCTTGTGAATATGACTGACTGAGTTTTGATGAGCTTTGAATATTTTGGATTAGATCTATCTGAATATAAGAATAATTCTTATAATTTATTTGAATCAATTTTTTATTTTCAATATTTTGTGTCAATATTAAATTTGGATTTTGGCAAAATTTTCTTTTCACATCTTTTTGTGGTTTGAGCATTGCTAATCTTAAAAAAAGTGTTTGCTATTATTACTTATATTTCTCTTTTATGAGCTTGTGGAAATTTTAAATAATGTATTAAATAAGTGTTTGATAGAAGAAAACATTAAATCAATTTGTATATAATTATAACATTCTTATCTGGTAGGCAACAATTTACTAAATTTATTTATAGGTTTGAAGTTTTACATTTGCTCTTTAAGAGTATTTTCCCCAATGTTCTTGATTTTACTTTTTAAAAAAAAATTCAATATATTCAAATTATATCTTTATTGGTACCTTCTCCCTCCTCCCCTCTTGGTCACAGCCTCTGACACTCTTCTGCCTCTCTCTCCTCTCCTTATCTTGGATGAAAAGGGCCCCACACATATTGACCCCCCCAAGTTCATCATGAGGGCTAAAAACTTCCACTTGCACTGGGGCCCAGCATGGCAGTCTAGTTAGGTAAGGTATTCCACTAACAGGCAACAGTGTTCATGAGAGAGATAGATCCTCCTACCACATTTGGTAAGGGATCTCTATGAAGATCAAGTTGCCAATTATCTATATATGTGTAGGGGGCCTAGGAATAGTCTAATATATAATATTTTTTTAGGGGGGTAGGGTTTAAGTCTCTGTAAGCCTGTAGGGACCTAGGTTGATTGGTTCTATTGATCTTTATGTGGTGATCTTGTCCCCTCTGGGTCTGTATCTTCTTCCCACCTCTCTTATACACGACTCCTAGATTTCCACCTAATGTTTGGCAGTGTGTATCAGCATCTGTATCAATCCATTGCTGGGTGGAGTTTTTCTTAGGATATTTATGCTAGGTTCCTATCTTTTTGGGTCGGTGGGTTGTAGAATGGCAATCCTGTGTTATATACAGTTATAAGTGAGTATATACTATCTTTCTGGGACTGGGTTAGCTCACTCAGGCAGGATGAGCTCTTAGAGTTTCATCTATTCGGTTGCAAGTTGCATGATTTCCTTGCTTCTGATAGCTTAGTAGTATTCCATTGTGTAAATATACCACAGGTTGCTGGGGTTTTTTTGTTTGTTTTGTTTTGCTTTGTTTTTATCCATTCTTAAGTCTAAAAACATCTGCGTTGTTTCCAGTTTCTGGCTATTATGAAAAAAAGCTGCCATGACCATAGTTGAGCCAATGTCTTGTGGTTTGGTGGAGAATTTTTGGATATATGCCCAGGAGTGCTATGGTTGGGTCTTGAAGAAGAACTTTTCCCATTTTTCTGAGATATCACCAGATTGATTTCCAAAGTGGTTATGCAAGTTTACATTCTCACCAGCAGTGGAAGAGTGCTCCCCTTTTTCCACATTCTCTCCAATAGTTACAAAGGGTAGAAGTTTTGTTTACAGGTTTTATTGAAATTTTGCTCAAAATCCAGCATTTTATACATAATGTATCTAAATTATATTTTCCTCAGCATTGTTTGTTAGAAAAGAATACTATTTTAAAAACAATGACCAGTTTTGTTTAGAAGAGTTCATGTCAAAACCATTGGCAAAGTTGAACATTAATACTGATTTTTAGAAGGTAGATCATGACAAATTCAACAAGAAAATAATAAAATAAAATAAAACGTCTTAAAAGCCAATGCAATTTCTGCAATGTATGGTTATTCTAGAAGACTTCAGCTAGTAATAAATAGACCAGAGCTATGAATTAAAAGATTATATATTGACAGATTGATTCTTTACTTATCCCTCAACAAAATAAAACAAGTATGTACATTTTATATTCATGTATTTTACTTTAATAATTTGAAGACTTGATAAATTTCTATTTGATTAAGACAATTTTCTGAACCAGCACAGTGATAGATTTGAAATGCTCTTTGGAGTATTATGAGGGGCAATGAAATTTTTTGTGAACAACTTTTACTGTAGAATCTATTTCCAAGTTTGTTCTCTAGAAAAGCAACTTTTAAACTAAATTGCTTCTTAATACATTGAGGTAGTTTGCTAAGCGATATTTCTATAATATTCTGAATTCAGAAATGAGTGTTTCAAAATATTTCTATGTCTGGATAATCTATAAATTCTTATCAAGAAAATTGTGCTTGTTTTCTCCACACTTATACATTTAAATACAGAGATTTTAAGAATATTTCATAATAAAACTTAGTTATATATAAAATGTAAAATATGATGTTGTATTTAATTATTCAAAAAATCTCTTTAAATTTTTTATTAACTTCTTATGCTATAAATATCTTGTGTTCACCAGACCTACATGGACAAATGGTACATTTTCTTTTCCTCTGGAATAATATGCTATCATTACTGTTTTGTTCTGTTTGGCTATTGATGAATTCTGGAGGAGTCATTGTTCTCAGTTGTATACCAATGAGTGAATTTACAAGCTTTCATGGATATTCAAAAAAATAGTCAACACATAACCCTGGTTAATCTCAGAGGGTCAGAAAACAAATCAAATATATATCAATGTAAGGAAAATTTATACAGAAGAAAATTGAAAAGTATACAAAGAGTTAATACAGATGGTATACAATAATTAGGATGAAGTGTGTGTCTGTATTATTATCTAATAACAAAATTTATCAGTGAAAATCCTGAAACCATGTTAGAAACATCATAATGAATAAGAAAGCTCTTTCTGCTCAAATGGAAAAATTAAATTCCAGGAAATATCTTTTTAGATAACCCATACTTTATTTCCTGCTATTTCTCAGAGTAAGTGTGAACTCAACATCAAGAGACCAGAGTGCTAGAAATTCAGGCATCCTAGACCACATTTTCCTTTAAGTCTAGTAATTGCTTCCATTTCCTTTTCTTTTCTTTCTTTCTTTTTTTTTTTTTTTTTTGAGGCAGTGTTTTTCTGTGTAGCCCTGGCTGTCTGGGAACACACTCTGATGACTCAAGCTGGCTTCGAACTCTAGGGAATCCACCTATCTCTGCCTCTCAAGCGCTGGGACTAAATACATTTGCCAAATGTACCTAAATAAATCCTACTAATATATTCAAAAATAACTTTCCACCTTTTGGACGTTGGAGGTGAACTGAAGAGGATTGTTCTTTGAAGGTCTGTTTGAGCTATGTATAAGAGATATTGTCCAAGAAACAACGCGATCCTTAAAGCTGTTATAGCCTTCTGTGTATTATATAAGGATTTACACATAACATAGCCTAAATAATTGATATTTTACTATTAACTTAAGCTTATGCAGTGGAAAAAATTTAATGGATCTATGTTTGTATTTTCATCAACTTACAATCACAGATTCATATTTAGTTTACTTATATAATTATATATCGAATTAAATGAATGTTTTACTTTTTATTGGTTCTTTGTGAATTTCGACAATACATACCAATCTCCATCATCTTCTTTATCCTCATACCTGCCCTCTACCCTTGCAACTTCTGCAACAGAGAAAAAAAAATCATGTGGAAGCTGTCGTCACAGTGTGTCCCCACAGTATTCCCTTTTGTCCAAACATCTTTGGTTGCAAATGCTCATTGAAATCACTCATTAGTCTGATACAAGGATTCTGGCTTCTGCTCCTCTATCACTACTGGAACCTCACTAGAGTCTTGTCAGATATCCTGTTGTTGCCCTGTTTCATGGAGATCCTGGAGTTTTAGTTCTGTAGGACAGGCCCCTTTATGCACTCCAACAGATCATCAATGTTTTAGACGTTGGGGTGGGAAAATTCAAAGCCCTGGATCTGGGTCTGGGATGTATCTGAGCTATTCAGCCCACCAGTTCTCCCACTTCAACCCTGGGAGGCCAGCTCATCAGTAACCCCTGCAATCAGGGCCAGCTCTGTATTGATTCCCAAGCAAGATACAGGATCCCCTCTCCTAAGTGTTGCAGATGGTGAGGTACATGGCCAGTTCTCCTGTACTCATGACCCCCAAGGAAAGTTCTCCGACCAGCTATAGATGGTGAAGGAAGAGAAAGGAGAAAGGCTACTCTCCCTATCCACACCACCACACATCAGACAAGAGGTAGGGCCTGCTCTCCCATGCTCATGCCCTTGGGACGGAGTCACCTGTAGCCCCCATCTATGGCCAGCTCCACTGTACTGTGGAGGCAAGGTGCTATCCTGAGGGATCCAGCAGGTGAGGGGCAGGAATAGCTCTCCTGATCTCATGCCTGGGAGGCTACCTCTCCCAAGATACCCAGGTGAGAGGTGAAGCCAATTGAGCACAGCCCTCAGATATTAACATGTTTATGAGTCCCAAGGCAGAGCTATTCCAAGTTTTCTAAGATATCACCAGACTAACCTCCATACATCCAGATGACTCCTCACCGAATAACAAGGAAATTTCCTCATCTATGTTCATAGCAGCCTTATATGTAATAGCTAGAAACTAGAAACAACCCAGAGGTCCCTCAACCGAAGAATGGATTAAAAAACTGTGGTACATCTACACAATGGAATACTACTCAGCTATCAGAAACAATGAAATCATGCCATTTGCAGTCAAATGGATGGAACTAGAGAAGCTCATCCTGAGTGATCTAACCCAGACTCAGAAGGATGCACATGGCATCTATTCACTTATAGTCAGATTTTAGCTATATAGTACATGATATCTATACCACAACCAACGCACCAAAGGGAACATGGACATAGCTTTTTTCTTTTTCTCCCTGTCAATGAGACTGTTTTCCCAAGTGGTGCTGCCTTGTAGGCCCCCAGTGTATGAGCTGGCTCTTGGCCCTCATATGGCTGCTGAACCGGGGTGGGAGACCATTAGGTAAGGACACTCCACTCCAGAGGAGTGGGATGGAAGGGCTAGGGGGTAGAGGGTGGGAGGGCAGGACTGGGAGAGGTGGAAAGAGGACAGTATGATGGAGATGTAACCTGAAGCAATAAATTTTAAAAAAGGCAAAAATATACTAAAACACACACACACACACACACACACACACACACACACACACACAACATATCTATGAGTGACAACCTAAACCAATAATGTCTGCCTAGTCTTTGGCAGTAACATAGCCCTGATGCTACAGGACTATGGACCCAGTCAGGGTCTCAAATCACATCACCTGCCTGCTCATATCAGGCTACTCCTCACTACCCTTAAATCTTCAATTTTGCCTTTCTTCATTGTGCACACATCCTTCTGTTTCTCTTTCTCTTCCATTCCTCTGATAGTTTCTGGCTACTCTTAACTGGCATAAGGGATCTCTGAGTGTCTGAGGTCATCTCAAGAGTGGTCTCAGGAGTTCTATGCCCCACTTCTGCATTGTCAGACCGGTCTTCTTTGTCATGCAAGATGCTAGACTGGTTGTTATATCAGGTTAACTCCCTATCTGGATCCCATGGCACTGGTCTGTTGGTCAACTGGGGCTTATTTCTTGCCCATCCCACCAGAATGATCCTTTGTGAGGAGCAGCTGCCTCAGACCGACTCCTGCCTACAAGTGCCAATGGTTCCCAGGTGGGATTTTTCTAGTCTCTAGCTTGCTTACCATCCTGGGAACCCATCTGATCCTGCCTGACTCTGAATTGGTGGTCATCTCAGGCTAGTATTTTTCATGGAACATTAGGCTACTAATCATTCAGATAGTCATAGGTCATAACACTGAGCATAGCCATAGTCTCTCTTATCTTTTTTACCTACTGAGGCATATGTGACACAGCAGCCACACCTGCAATACCGCTAGGTGTAGGGTAAATGAATTTCTTAAAACAATAAAATTTGATACTATTTAAAATGATACAAAGATAATTAATTATTTTATTTTTTATTTTAACTTTTCAACTTTTTTCTCATTATTAAATGAATATTTTATTGAACAAAAATTATAATGGAGTAATTTATGAAATATGGTAAAATTATTTCCCATATTACAATTATTCAGAAATTCATATTATCCAATATTTTATTTTATTGAAAATAGTCTTCTCTCACCTAATACATTAGTACTATAGCTTTCCCTCCCTTTATTCCTCTCAGTTTTCCTCAAGTCCCCTCCCATCCGTGTCCATTCATTCACTGTCTCTTAGAAAAAAAATGGGCTTCTAAGAGATAATAATAGTGTACAACAGAATGAATTATAATAAGATGAAGCCGAAACAATCACATTGAAGTTCGTTCACCAAACCAGTAAAAGGGAAGGAGATCAAAAGAAGGCACAAGAATTAATGACATTCATTAGCATACATAGGAGTCCCATAAACACTAAACTGGAAGTCATAAAGTTTTCAGAGGATGTGGAGGCCAAGACCTGTGCAGGATCTGTGCATACTGCTTCAGTTTCTATGAGTTCATATTAGTTTTGCTTATGTTGAATTACAAGATCTTGGCTTTTTGTTTGTTTGTTTTGAGTCCTCTTTCCCCTCTATCTTTTACATTTTTCTGTTTCTTCTTCAGTGGAGTTCTCTGAAGCCTGAGGGGAAGGGTTGGATAGAGATATCACAGTTTGGTCTGAGTGTTCCAAGATATCTCACTCTCTGCACAATGTTTGACTATGGTTCTCTGTGGTTTTTTCCCATATACTGCAGAAAGAAGATTTTCTGTTCATGGCTAAGCAAGCCATTTAAATATGAAGAAGTCATTTTGTCACGAAGAATTTTTGAAAAATAGTATTTCCTTTTAGACTAGTTCTCTTGGATACCTAGTCCCAGGTTTCTGGTAACCCAAGTAGTATCAGGTATGTGTTCTGTGTCAAAGTAGGCCTTAAGTCAAATTAAGTTATTGGCTGTCATTCCTACATATTTACATGTGGAACAGCATTGTAGACCAAAGGTGTATGGCTGGTTGGTGTTATATTTTTGGTAGTGTATAGATTAATTTCCTTTGGCAAACATGCTAAGATTCTAGAGTGTAGATAGGAAGACTTTATATAGGCATCAGCTTGACTTCTCCATGTTCATTGAGTAGTATATGTGTTGTCTTTAGCAATGTTGCCTTGCTTTCAGTTTGTGGAGAATAATCTATTATCATCTTGACAACAATCTGTGTTGTTTGTGGGTTGGTTGTTTTTCAAAAGCTTCCTTTCATATGTTTTTTAAAACAAAATAACACCTTCCCATTTCAAAAAGAAAAATATCTATGATAGCACTGCAGTTCAGAGGTAGAGTAAATAATTTGCATGCTCAAGACTCTTGTTTTATCCCTATAGTTCCCAGAAATAATCACACCTGGCAGCATAGAATATTCTGTCTCACATCTATTTAAATATAATAATAGAGTATTTATCCTTGAATACCTGTTAGCTGTCAGTCAAATTTATGTGAGTGCAGTTGATTTATGTTGTATATAGACATGGTAGCTGAGTTTCTTATTTTGTTTCTGCAATGATATGGAAATGATAGAACTATTATATACTTGATAATTTTTGTAATCCAGTACTACTAAAGTTATAATAGTTTATTGTTATTATTATTATTATTTTGATTTTTGAGACAAGTTTTCATGTTAGTCAAGTTGGACTCTACCTTTCTATGAAGTTGTTGATAACCCTAAATTCCTCATCCCCAGGCATTTTTCTTCCATTAGCTGAAGTTACAGGTGTGTGACTCAAATCTGGATTACTACATAGACACTTTATTCATTCTACTCTTGAAGAAGATTAGAAACATTTTTAAGGGAGACTTTTATGAAGAGCAGTGTTAGGTATATTTGTTAAAACATTTACTAGAGTAAATATATACTCCTTTTGAATATTAATTTTTATTGATTATGTTTATTTTTCATCTTACAATTTGTAGTTTACTGTCCAGGGAGGCCAGCGGAAGTCAAGGCAGGGACCTGAAGACAGGAACCAATGAAGGGGCATTGCTGCTTACTGTTTTGCTCTTCATCGGCTCTTCTTTAATCTCCTTTCTGATAGCACACAGAAAAACTAACCTGGGGAAAGGACCACTCAAAGAGATCTGCACATTTTCAGATCAATTATTGATCAAAAAAATATAACACAGGTTTCTATAAAGATCAGTCTGGTGGGTCATATTCTTAAACAGATTCCCTTTTTCAAATTTTTTCTTGCATATGTCAATTTCACATATAACTAGCCATCAACAGTGGAAATAATATCTCAGTTAAAAGACTATTTTAAAAATAAACTGAATAAAGTCAAATATTGTGAAGATTACATGATACTTTTACAGGAAAATGTAAAGTACACTTGCATTCACATGGCATGTTTAGGCAGATTCTCACAGAGTGAGTTCCAGGGCAATCTGTGCATCTTAGTGAGACTGACTTTAAAACTAAAAGTACGACTGAGATGTAGCTCACTGGTAAAATTGTGTAGTCTAATATGTGTAGAGCCATAAGTCAATAACTAATGTGACTAAACAAATGAATAAATATTGAATTTGTATGAACATGAAATAACAGGCTTACTTTCCTTTAAATATATATGCCACAATGTATTTGATCAACTCTTGGATATAGTTTTGCATGATTTATGTTACAGATAGTGGATATAAAAATATCAGTTAACACTCTCTGAAGTCCTTCGGCTTTAGAAATTATTTCATCACTGTACAATTAATCTGTGTAGTAGATAACATATCAGCAATTAAATATAGTTTGTCAAGATTACATGACACAATTATAGTAAAATGCAAAGTATGGCTCCTGATGCTTAGAGAAAGCACTATAAATTATAGTCCTTATTCTCTTGTATTTTGTTGTTGTTGCCCTTAAACATGGAGCCATTTAAATCTGCAGCTTTCAAAAAGGATTATAAAACATTAAAATTTAAAAATAGATGGGTTATTTCACAAAGAATATTCTATCAAGCAGACAAATTATGAGTCATTTTAAGATTTTTCTTACCACTGGCTTGCTAAACTACATGTACTTAATATAGCTCAATGTTAAATCATTGCAAGTGAAATAAAACAAATAATAACTAAATTATTGAATTTTTGGCTAGTCTGGCAATAATAATTCATTCTAACTTCCAGGTCAGTAACTGGAAAGGAAAGGGACGGAAATGCATCATTCGCTGAATATTTTACACTTCATTTATATAAATATTGGTGAAATAAATGATATTTTAAAAGAACATAGAACCCGAGATCTGATAAGATATGCCACTCAAACTATTATCCACATAATAGGTTTTAAAATGTTGGCAGATATATAGAGTTACATTAGCAATATTTACCCATTCATTTTTATCATTTCATGAATATATCAAGGTTAGAAATTCTTAGTTGTGAAATGATGTAACTTACTTTAAAACCATATATTAAGAAAAGGAAATAATTTTCAACAACAGCAAAAAGCCCAAAACAAATGCTTATCTGATTGCATACTTATGTAATTGATTATAAACATACAAAAGAGTTAATTCTTCAATATCCATTTTAATTAATGTTATGGGGGTATGTAAGGAGAGTTTTACTTTGACCACTGCTCATAAGAACCAACCAGAAATCTAAGATTTGTTTGTCTAGTAGCTGTATCCAAAGCTGATAAATATAACTAGGCTACTTTTAAATCTGTAAAGAAATCACTAAGTTGAATTTTATTGTTTCTCGGTATACTTTGCCAGATATGATTTTTTTTTATTAAGACATTTTAAAAGTATTTTTTAAGTAGCACTTGATGAGGTACTTCTAGTTCATGATGGATTAGAAAATGTAAGTTTAAAAAATGCAGAAGTTAAAGCAAACTGAAAAGTAAATTAACGGAGAAGTTGCTGTCGTTTATCATACCTTAATAGAAAAATCCCCTCTCCTGCAGATTTAGCAGTCAATCATCTGCAGTAATCACCTTTGTAGTTTTGAATGCCTGTAGATGCTTCATTTCAGAGTCCTCACATCAATCACCTCTTAAAGATTTCTAGTCAGAAAGTTAATAAGAATTGTGCACATCATCCTGTGATTTAGGAGAGAAAAAAGAGAACTCACTGATAACACAGCTGTCAGGGACATCACTAGCAAATTAGGATTTTCATGAAAAATTCACACAAAAAAGTTACCAAAACTGATAATTTTCAACTGAAGCATTAGTTTCTGTAGCTGCATATAAACTATTACAAACTTAGCATATGTGTATAGCTAAAACTAACTCAAGAAAAGTAGAAATATTTTTGGTATATATAAATTTGTTGAATAAAACCACTTGGTAATTTCAAACAGTTGTCTTAACAATTACTTCCCTAATATTTTTTTCACTTTATTAGCATTTATTTGTACAAATAAAATAGTTTTATATATACATTTAATACAAGTATATAATATATTTGATAATCTTCAATGCCTATTAGCATATCATGCTTGCCCTTGTAGTTCCTCTTTCTCTAACTCCATTTCTCCCTTCTACTTTCATTTATTATCACTATTGTGTTATATATATATATATATATATATGCATATTTACTGACTCTGTTTATGTTTTTATATGTGGTTTTGAAACTTATTGTATAACTCTTTAGGGATCTAATCCCTGGGACTTTTGTTCTGTCATGTCATTAATGGACTGTGGCCCTTCTCAGGGAGTGAGGCCTTGTGAGGTTTCTTTCATCCTCACTGGCATGTCAAATGCTGTTGTCCTGCTTCTCATGACTTTTTTTTTGAGATTCTAGGAGCATCACTTCACTGGTCTATATGGAACAACAATATCAAAATATGTCTATCAAATTTAATTCCATTTAACAAGTTTATAAGTATTTTCATTGTGGAATATTATATGCATCTCAATCTGAATGTCATTATATTTTGAGTTACTGCTACTTCAAAGATTTTATATTTATGTTCTGTATTCACATGACATTTCCCCTCCCCTCAGCCCCTTCTACACACCTTCATTCCCTCTTAAATTCAAGACCTTTTAAAAAATTATTATTGTTACATATATATGCATATAACTAAATAAATATGTAAATTCAACCTGCTTATTTCACTTAACATATTCTTTACATATAGGAATTGTGGTAACAGAATGAACAAAAAGATGTCAAGAGCTAGAGCTTGTGGAAGAAGTACAATAATATTTTCTGTTTATAAGAGGGCTCTTACACAAATGAACTCACAGGGCCCTGACCACAAGTACAAGATCAAGGCAGACAATATACAAGCATGGATGAGAGAGAATTCTTAAGACCCTACACACAACTGACAAGGTAGAGACTGTTGATGGCTTCTAGGATCAAAAGAAAGAGTCAATGTTGTACGGCTTGAGTAGTCCCATATTGCAGTATATATGCCTATACATATGTGAGCATTAATAAATGGACTCCTGTGCTTTGAAGCAGAATAGAGCACAGAATACAGCTGAGAGAGAACAGATAGAGGGCTACAGGAAAGGCATAGAAATAGACTTTCCTTTGCACGAATGTAATACACTCTGATGTAACTTTAGTGGCAAATTAGTGATGACTATTTCAAACAACTTACATTCAAAATAATTTAAAAAACATATATTTATGTGGTTCTGGACCCCATTTCTTTTAAAAAGTGTTTTGGTACGTATTTGAGAATTTCAGCGATGTTTGATCATATCCACTCCCTCTCCCAACTCTTACCAGATCTGTCCTCTCATCTCTGCACAGACAGCATGGTATTCTCTTTTATTTTCATCAAGAAAACATCAAATCCTAATTACTACAATCATATAGTAATGAATGTGTGGTTTTCAACTGGAACATGGTGAACATCAGACGCTATATTTGTTCTTTTAGAGAAAATAATAATTTTCTCAATGCAGTATATCCTTACTGAACTTTCCACTCTCTCTACTCCTCCTGGGTCCTTTCCATTCCCCCTTCCAATCTGGGTGCATTCATTTTCTGTCTCTCTTTAGAAAAGAACAGGCTTCCAAGAGCTAAATACCAAACATACAAAATAAAATAAAATGAGTTAAAACAAAACCATCACACCAAAGCTGGACAAGGCAACCTGACAAAAAGAACAGAGCCCCAAGATAAGGCAGAAAAATTAAAAAACAACTAAATCACACATCAGAGATCCCATAAAAAAAAAAAAAACAAACTGAAACCTATAATGTATACACAGAAGACTTGTAACACATCCATGTGGGCCCTGTGCTCCTTATTTTAGTCTTTGGGAGTTCTCATGAGCTTTGCTCAGTTCACTCAGAGGACCTGGCTCTCCTGGTGTCCTCCATCTCCTCTGTCCTTGACACTCCTTGAATATCTTCTTCCATGGGTTTCTTACATTCTATAGAGATATTTAATGAAGATAATACAGTAGTGTGTTTCAGAGACTATATGTCCTTGTAATGTCTGTCTATAGATCCTGTATCTGCTCCATCTGCTGTAGAAGGAAGTTTCTCTGATGATGACTGAGCAAAATACTGACCCATGAGTACGGTAGAATATCATTAGGAGTCATTTTGTTGTTACAGTTTTTTTTTGAATAAGTACTTTATTTTTTTTTTCAAGTTACATCTCAGTCGCAAACCCTTCCCTAGTCCCCCTTCTTGTCCCACCCTTCCACCCTCTTCCCCCCCCCAACAGCTTCTCTTTTCATTCCAACAAATGGTTCTTTCTCTTATAACAGTAAATTCTATACAAAACAGCAGAATTAAATATGTCACATTTATGAGAGTTAAATGGTCCAGTATACCTTCCCAATGTCCAGTTCATACATATTTGGCCCCTGACTTTAACCTTCTACCTTCTAACCATCTCCATGAGTTTAAAGTTCTATAACTGACTTAGTTTTCATACTAACTTGCATCACTATTATAACCATCTTCTTAGATCTAGAACGCCCTCTTGATTCCTAAACTACTCAAAATTTAGCTATGAGACTCAAGCTGTCTATTCTTCAACCACCTCAGAGAGCTGAGAAGGATAAATATATCTGATTGTATAGGAAGTGCAGGGCCTACAGCTTCCAATATTAAGAAATGACAAACCAGTGACTACCTGGACAGTTCCCATTTTCTCTCCATACATTCCAGAATCAGTCTTCAGCCTTTTGGTCCTGTTTCTCTGACAGACATTTATTGTAGAGCAGGGATTGTGAAGGACTAACCTACCCTGTCTTGGCAGAGCTAGGCTGTGGACTTCCCTGCTACCAAGTTTTGTCCTTTTTGGACAGCAGTCTGTCTGCAGTTGAAGCAAGGAGTTTTTACATGTCAAGAGATAGGCTTGCCACTAATTCAACCATCTCACATTGGAGATTCTTCGATGCTTTTCTTCTACTTGGAGTAGAATAGGGGGTGCTGTCAGGAGCTGATATGTCACGATATCAAAAAAAATCTTAATTTAAGATAACATCTTTGAATGCCATATTCTGCAGATCTCTTGGGGTTTTTGAAGATGCCCTATCTATCTCTTGTATTTAGATAAGCAAATGTTGCTTGTCTCTTAACAACTTGATTACTGAGTAGCTTAGAGAATATCTGTGATAGACTGTCTTAGTAGCTAACAAGGTGACATGCATGCATGACTAGGAGTTTGTTTTTCTTAACTATCCTAAACAGTTTAAGATGGTTGGTATCAAGAGG
Organism: Lophiomys imhausi; assembly: GCA_907164525.1. Classification (NCBI taxonomy): domain Eukaryota; kingdom Metazoa; phylum Chordata; class Mammalia; order Rodentia; family Muridae; genus Lophiomys; species Lophiomys imhausi. The sequence goes on from CAJQZJ010031536.1 coordinate 10,443,569, forward strand.
CCAGGACTTCACATTTCATTTTTAAGTATCTCTAAGTACGATACCATTAGGAAGCGTTACCTAAAATTTTGCATCAATATACAAAGATCTATTCAAATGTGGCTAAATATACTCTTAATTTTGTATCAATATACAAAGATCAATGCCTATGTGGCCCAATACAATCTTAATATTGCGTCCATATACAAGGGTCAATACCATTGTGGCCAACTATAATCTTAGTTTTGTATCAATATACAAATATCAATACTGACGTAGACCAATACAATCTTATTTTTGCACAATAAACAATGGTCAATACCACTTTAGCCAAATATACTATTAATTTTGTATCAATATACAAGGGTATAAGGGCATATTCAATAATGTGACCTTTCTTCTTGATCCTTCCTGTGCTGTGTCTCGATTTTTCTCTCGTCCGTGCATTCCTACATAGGAGATAAAGAAGGATACAGAAAAGGGAAAGAAGGAATACCCTGGGTCTAACCTCCAAAACCCATTAAACAGGACCATTTAACAACTTGTAATCTCTTCCCCTAAATAATAGTGTTTTCAGTTGTCCTTCAAATAACCGAAAAGTGGGTGGGGGGGG
>CAJQZJ010031536.1:10444170-10454420 GCA_907164525.1 Lophiomys imhausi
GGGGGGGGCGGAGAAACACCCTCCCCACCCTCTGGGTATGGGATGTCGCTCTCTTAAAATGACTTCCTGCTGATTTGGGTCGTAGTAAACCTGGTTGGGGCCCAAACCAAAATGGAAAAATGGTTAAAAATGTTTATACAATCCTTTTATGTTCAGTCCTTCTGTTCTCAGCTGTTTAGATGACCTAAGGAGTTGTAGGTAGAAGCTGAACTTACAGGTTTTACTGAGGTTCTGGCTGGGGCATTGTGTAGGGCTGAACAGTCTTAGCGATATTGAATTGTTGTGGTTGTAGGCTTTTGATGGAGACATCTATTGAGGGAGTCTGTCAGGCTGAATCATCTGGGTCACTCGTCTTCTTTTGGTGTCTGATTCTGATTTCTGCTGAGGTTTCTGTTGTCCAGTTGTCCCTGGGTTCCTTGAATGGATGCTTTGATTCTCCTGGAATGATAAGAACAGAGCCCTGCCCTATTCCTCACTCAGGGACAATCACCCTCTTTTTTGGTGGGGGGGTGGTAATATTTCTCCTGAAGCAAATTTGATTTTTGACAATATACAAAGTGTTATCTTTCAATCTGGTTTAAAGAAGAAATTATGTTGTTATTTTGGAGCTAAACCAGCTTTAGTGTATATATTTTGAGGTCTCGAAGGACAATTTGTTTGTGTTGTGTGGGCCTTTTGTAAGTAGCTTTTAAACTTAGGTCCTTCCAAATCCTATGTGTGTGTCTCGGCATTCTAAATATTGGAATCCAAGACCTATGGTTCCCATCTAAGGGGATTAAAGATGTGTTCCACCACTCCTGGGTCAAAGTTTTTCTTTATTTAGAGTTTGTTTTGTATCAGGCTGACCTTGAGCTCTGAGATCTGCCTGTTTCTGTCTCTAGTGTGTTGGGGTTAAGGGTGTACTCTTCTTGAATGATGGGATTAAGGGTGTGTACCCTCACCACCCTTTTCCGTGTAACTCTAGAATTTATAAGTCCAGTAACACTTTGGTGCTCCTCCCGTCTCTGCTGAAGTTAAAGGCATGGGTTAACACCACATTTCTCCTGTATTTTACCTTAGCTCTACGTTTTTTCGACACTTGGAGGTTCATAAAACCAGGTTGAACGGCTGTGTCCTTTAATTTATTTACAGTGTATTAACGTTGTTATCTGCTTTTTTTTTAATTAGTAAATTTATTTGTTTGTTGCTACAGGTTACATGCTTGACATATTGTCCTCTTTTCCTTCTTCCCAGGCCCACTCTCCCATGCTCTACTCCCTGACCCTTCCATCTTGATCCTCTGGGGTGGAGTGTCCCTGCCTAACATTCTCTCACCACAGATCAGGAGTCATATGAGGGCTGAGGGCCTCTTCATACACCAGGGGTCTACGAGCAGTACTGCCAGTGAAAGGTGTCTCCTTGCTACAGGGGGGGGTGGGGAAACTAAAAAAAAAAAAAAAACCAACAGACACACAAAGCCACAAAAACAAAGAACAACAACAAAAAAAAGAGAGGAAAAAGAAAGAGAAAAAAAGAGGGAAAGGAAAAAGAAAAAGAAATGAAAAGAAAAAAGAAATTTATGTCCATGTTCCTTTTGGTGTGTTGGTTGTAGTACAGATATCCTGTACGATATAGCTAAAATCCTACTAAAAGTGAATAGATGCCATGTGCATCCTTCTGAGTCTGGGTTAGCTCACTCAGGATGAGCTTCTCTAGATCCATCCATTTGGTTGCAAATTGCATGATTTCATTGTTTCTTATAGCTGAGTAGTATTCCATTGTATAGATGTACCACAATGTTTTAATCCATTCTTCAGTTGAGGGACATCTGGGTTGTTTCCAGTTTCTAGCTATTATAAATAAGGCTGCTATGAACAAAGATGAGGAGACTTCCCTATGTCTCTGTGAGGTGTCCTTTGGGTGTATACCCAGAAGTGGTATGGCTGGGTCCTGAGGCAAAGTTATTCCTAGATTTCTAAGATATCTCTAGACAGTCCTCCATAGTGGTTGCACAAGCCTGCACTCCCACCAGCAATGGAGGAGGGTTCCCCTTTCTCCACACCCTCGCCAGCATGTGCTGTCATTTGAGATCTTTATCTTAGCCATTCTGACAGGTGTGAGATGGAATCTCAGGGTAGTCTTGAGTTGCATTTCTCTGATGATTAAGGATGTTGAGCATTTCTTCAGGTGTCTCTCAGCCCTTAGGGATTCCTCCTTTGTGAATTCTGTATTTAGCTCCGTCTCCCATGCTTTGATTGGATTATTTGGTTTCTTGGCATTTAGTTTCTTGAGTTCTTTGTAGATTTTAGATAATAGCCCTCTATCAGATGTGGGGTTGGTGAAGATTTTCTCCCAGTCTGTTGGTTGCCGTTTTGCTCGAATGATAGTGTCCTTTGCCTTACAGAAGCTTTTCAGTTTCATGAGGTCCCATTTATTGATTGTTGATCTCAGGTCCTGAGCTGTTGGTGTTCTGTTGAGGAAGTTGTCACCTGTGCCAATGAGTTCGAGGGTTTCTCCTACTTTTTCTGCTAGTATCTTTAGTGTGGCCGGCCTTATGTTAAGGTCTTTGATCCACTTGGAATTAAGTTTTGTACAAGGTGATAGGTATGGGTCTAATTTCATTCTTTTGCAAGTGGACATCCAGTTGGACCAGCACCATTTGTTGAAGATGCTGTCCTTCTTCCATTGTGCGGTTTTGGCTTCTTTGTCAAAGATTAGTTGGCCATAGGTGTGTGGATCCATGTTTGGGTCTTCAATTCGATACCATTGATCCACTGGTCTGTTTCTATACCAGTATCATGCTGTTTTTATTACTGTTGCTCTGTAGTACAGCTTGAAATCTGGGATGGTGATACCTCCAGATGCTTTTTTATTGTACAGGATTGATTTAGCTATTCTGGGATTTTTGTTGTTCCATATGAAGTTGAGTATAGCTTTTTCCAAGTCTATAAAGAATTGTGTTGGTATTTTGATAGGAATTGCATTGAATCTATATATTGCTTTTGGTAGAATAGCCATTTTTATTATGTTGATCCTACCTATCCATGAGCACGGGAGATCTTTCCATCTTCTAAATGCCTCTTCCATTTCTTTCTTCAGGGGCTTGAAGTTCTTGTTATATAGGTCCTTTACGTGCTTGGTTAGAGTTACCCCCAGGTACTTTATATTGTTTGTGGCTATTGTGAAGGGGGTTGTTTCCCTTATTTCTTTTTCGGTATGCTTGTTTGTTGTATAAAGAAGGGCTTCTGATTTTTTTTGAGTTAATTTTGTATCCAGCCACCTTGCTGAAGTTGTTTATCAGCTGTAAGAGTTCTTTGGTGGAGTTTTTGGGGTCGCTTATGTATACTAACATATCATCTGCGAATAGGGATAATTTGACTTCTTCATTTGCAATGTTTATCCCTTTGATTTCCTTTAGTTTTCTTATTGCTCTAGCAAGAACTTCAAGTACTATATTGAAGAGATATGGTGAAAGTGGACATCCTTGTCTTGTCCCTGAGTTTAGAGGAAATGCTTCAAGCATCTCTCCATTTAATTTAATGTTGGCCACTGGCTTGCTGTATATTGCCTTTATTATTTCTAGGTACAGCCCTTGTATGCCCGTTCTCTCCAGGACTTTTAGCATGAAGGGGTTTTGGATTTTGTCAAATGCTTTTTCTGCATCTAGCGAGATTATCATGTGGTTTTTTTCTTTCATCCTGTTTATGTGGTGAATTACATTGATAGACTTTCGTATATTGAACCATCCCTGAATTCCTGGGATGAAGCCTACTTGATCATGATGTATGATATTTTTGATGTGTTCTTGAATTCGGTTTACTAGTATTTTATTAAGTATCTTTGCATCTATGTTCATGAGGGAGATTGGTCTGAAGTTCTCTTTCTTTGTTGGGTCTTTGTGTGGTTTAGGAATCAGAATGACAGTGGCCTCATAGAATGAGTTTGGCAGTTTTCTTTCTGTTTCTATGTGGTGGAAGAGTTTGAAGAGTAATAGTGTTAGCTCCTCTTTGAAAGTCCGGTAGAATTCCGTGCTAAAGCCATCTGGCTCTGGGCTTTTTTTGATTGGGAGATTATTAATGACTGTTTTTATTTCCTTAGGGGTTATTGGGCTGTTTAAGCTGTTAATCTGATTTTGATTTAGTTTTGGTAGGTGGAATGTATCGAGGAAATTGTCCATTTCGCTTAGGTTTTCAAATTTGGTGGAGTATAGATTTTTAAAGTAGGACCCGAATATTTTCTGGATCTCCTCGATGTCGGTTGTTATTTCTCCCTTTTCATTTCTGATTTTGTTGATTTGGGTTCTTTCCCTTTGCCTTTTAGTTAATTTGGCTAGGTGTCTGTCTATTTTGTTGATTTTCTCGAAGAACCAACTCTTGGTTTCATTGATTCTTTGTGTAGTTCTTTTCGATTCTAAGTTGTTGATTTCAGCCCTAAGTTTGATGATTTCCTGCCTTCTGCTCCTCTTGGGCGTGTTTGCTTCTTTTTTTTCCAATTCACCCAACTTAGCTGATAATTCACTAATATGAGCTGTCACAATTTTCTTTTTGAATGCACTTAGTGCTATGAACTTTCCTCGTAGCACAGCTTTTATTGTATCCCATAGGTTTGGGTATGTTGTGTCTTCATTGTCGTTGGATTCTAAGAAGTCTTTGATTTCCTTCTTTATTTCTTCCCTGACCCAGTGGTCATCCAGTAAGGAGCTGTTCAATTTCCATGTGTGTGTAGGCTTTCTGTTGATTCTTTTGCTGTTGAAGACCAGCTTTATTCCGTGGTGGTCTGATAAGATTCAAGGGGTTATTTCAATTTTCTTGTATCTGTTGAGGCTGTCTTTGTGTCCAACTATATGGTCGATTTTGGAGAAGGTTCCGTGGGGTGCTGAGAAAAAGGTGTATTCCTTTGTGTTTGGGTGAAACGTTCTGTAGATGTCTGTTAGGTTCATTTGTTTCATGATCTCTGTTAGACTCAATATTTCTCTGTTTGGCCTCAGTCTTGATGATCTGTCAATTGTTGTGAGTGGGGTGTTGAAGTCTCCCACTACTAATGTGTTGTGATCGACGTGCGATTTAAGTTTTAGAAGTGTTTCTTTTACAAAAGTAGGTGCCTTTTATTTGGGGCATAGATGTTCAGTATTGAGATTTCCTCTTGATGAATATTCCCTTTAATGAGTATATAATCCCTTCTTTGTCTTTTTTCATTAACTTCAGTTGGAAGTCTGTTTTGTTTGATATTAGGATGGCTACTCCAGCTTGCTTTCTGGGTCCATTTGCTTGGAAAACCTTTTCCCAGCCCTTTACTCTGAGGTAATGACTATCTCTGGTAGTGAGATGTGTTTCTTGTATGTAGCAAAGGGACGGGTCTTGCTTGCGGATCCAGTCTGTAAACCTGTGTCTTTTTACTGGGGAGTTGAGACCATTGATGTTGATGGATATTAGTGACCTGGGGTTGTTGTTTCCCATTAGTTTGTTATAGGTGATGGTCCTGTGTCTCTTTTGGTTTAGTTGCTGAGGGGTTTTCTATTCCCTTTGTTTTCTTGGGTGAAGTTTTCTTCTCTGGGATGGTATTTTCCTTCTAGGATTTTCTGTAGTGCTGGGTTTGTGGGGAGATATTGTTTAAATTTGATTTTTTCATGGAATATCTTGTTTTCTCCATCTATGTTGATAGAGAGTTTTGCTGGATATAGTAGTCTGGCTGGGCACCTATGATCTCTCAGGACTTGTAGGATATCTGTCCAGGCCCTTCTAGCTTTTAAAGTTTCTGAGGAGAAGTCAGGTGTAATTCTGATGGGTCTGCCATTGTATGTGACTTGGCCTTTTTCTCTTACAGCTTTTAATATTCTTTCTTTGTTCTGTACATTTGGTGTTTCAATTATTATGTGGCGAGAAGAGTTTCTTTTCTGAATTCTCTATTTAGCTCTGTCCCCCATTTTTTGATTGGATTATTTGGTTTCTTGGCATTTAATTTCTTGAGTTCTTTGTAGATTTTGGATATTAGCCTTCTGTCAGATATGGGGTTGGTGAAGATTTTCTCCCAGTCTGTAGGCTGCCGTTTTGTTCGAATGACAGTGTCTTTTGCCTTCCAGAAGCTTTTCAGTTTCATGAGGTCCCATTTATTGATTGTTGATCTCAGGTCCTGAGCTGATGGTGTTCTCTTCAGGAAGTTGTCACCTGTGCCAATGAGTTCGAGGATTTTTCCCACTTTTTCTTCTAGTAGAATTAGTGTGACCAGCCTTATGTTAAGGTCTTTGATCCACATGGACTTAAGTTTTGTACAAGGTAATAACTATGGGTCTAATTTAATTCTTTTACAAGTAGACATCCAGTTGGACCAGCACTATTTGTTGAAGATGCTGTCCTTTATCCATTGTGCAGTTTTGGCTTCTTTGTCAAAAATTAGGTGACCATAGGTGTGTGGGTTCATTTCTGGGTCTTCAATTTGATTCCATTGATCCACTGGTCTGTTTCTATACCAATACCACGCTGTTTTCATAACTATGCTCTGTAGTACAGCTTGAAATCTGGGATGGTGATACCTCCAAATGTTTTTTTTTTTTTACAGGATTGTTTTAGCTATTCTGGGTTTTTTGTTGTTCCATATGAAATCAAGAATAGCTCTTTCCAAGTCTATAAAAATCATGTTTGTATTTTGGTAGGAATTGCATTGAATCTATATATTGCTTTTGGTAGGATGGCCATTTTTATTATGTTGATCCTACCTATCCATGAGCATGGGAGATCTTTCCATCTTCTAAAGACCTCTTCCATTTCTTTCTTCAAAGGCTTGAAGTTCTTGTTGTACAGGTCTTTTACTTGCTTGGTTAGAGTTACCCCCAGGTATTTTATGTTGTTTGTGGCTATTGTGAAGGGGGTTGTTTCCCTTATTTCTTCCTCAGTCCATTTGTTTGTTGTATAAAGTAGGGCTTCTGATATTTTTGAATTAATTTTGTATCCAGCCACTTTACTGAAGGTGTTTATCAGCTGTAAGAGTTCTCTGGTGGAATTTTTGGGGTTGCTTATATATACTATCATATCATCTGCAAATAGGGATAATTTGACTTCTTTGTTTCCAATGTTTATCCCCTTGATCTCCTTTAGTTGTCTTATTGCTCTAGCAAGAACTTCAAGTAATATATTGAAGAGATGGTGAAAGTGGACATCCTTGTCTTGTCCCTGAATTTAGAGGAAATGCTTCAAGTTTCTCTCCATTTGATTTGATGTTGGACACTGGCCTGCGGTATATTGCCTTTATTATTTCTAGGTTCGGTCCTTGTATGCCTGTTCTCTCCAGAACTTTTAGCATGAAGGGGTGTTGGATTTTGTCAAATGTTTTTTCTGCATCTAGCGAGATTATCATGTGGTTTTTTTCTTTCATCTTGTTTATATGTTGAATGACGTTGATAGACTTTCGTATGTTGATCCATCCCTGCATTCCTGGGATGAAGCCTACTTGATCATGGTGTATGATACTTTTCATATGTTCTTGAATTCGGTTTGCTAGTATTTTATTAAGTATTTTTGTATCTATGTTCATGAGGGAAATTGGTCTGAAGTTCTCTTTCTTTGTTGGTTCTTTGTGTGGTTTAGGAATCAGGGTGACTGTGGCCTCATAGAATGAGTTTGGCAATGTTCTTTCTGATTCTATTTGGTGAAAGAGTTTGAAGAGTATTGGTGTTAGCTCCTCTTTGAAGGTCCGGTAGAATTCCATGCTAAAGCCCTGGGCTTTTTTGGTTGGGATATTTTTAATGACTGTTTCTATTTCCTTATGGGTTATAGGGCTGTTTAATCTGTTTATCTGATCTTGATTTAGCTTCGGTAGGTGGAATCTATCAAGAAAATTGTCCATTTCACTTAAATTTTCAAATTCGGTGGAGTATAGATTTTTAAAGTAGGATCCAAATATTCTCTGGATTTCCTCAATGTCTGTTGATTTTTCTCCCTTTTCATTTACGATTTTGTTGATTTGGCTTTTCTCCCTCTGTCTTTTAGTTAATTTGGCTAAGGGTCTATCTATTTTGTTGATTTTCTCGAAGTACCAACTCTTGGTTTCATTGATTCTTTGTACAATTCTTTTTGTTTCTTATTTGTTGATTTCAGCCCTAAGTTTGATGATCTCCTGCCTTCTGCTCCTCTTGGGAGTGTTTGTTTCTTTTTTTCCAATTACCCAGTTTAACTGTTATTTCGCTAATATGAGCTGTCACAATTTTCTTTTTGAAGTCACTTAGTGCTATGTCTTTCCTCGTAGCACAGATTTCATTGTGTCCCATAGGTTTGGGCATGTTGTGTCTTCATTTTCCTTGGATTTTAAGAAGTCTTTGATTTCCTTCTTTATATCTTCCCTGACCCAGTGGTCCTCTTGTAAAGAGTTGTTCAATTTCCACGTGAGTATAGACTTTCTGTTGATTCTTTTGCTATTGAAGTCCAGCTTTATTCCATGGTGGTCTGATAAGATACAAGGGATTATTTCAATTTTCTTTATCTGTTGAGGCTATCTTTGTGTCCAACTATATGGTCAATTTTGGAAAAGGTTCCGTGAGGTGCTGAGAAGAAGGTGTATTTTTTGTGTTTGGGTGAAACGTTCTGTAGATATCTGTTTGGTCCATTTGGTTCATGATCTCTGTTAGACTCATTATTTCTCTGTTTGGCTTCAGTCTTGATATGTCCATAGTTATGCGTGGGGTGTTGAACTCTCCCACTATTAAAGTGGTTGGATCAATGTGTGATTTAAGTTTTAGAAGCATTTCTTTTATAAATGTAGGTGCCTTTGTATTTGGGGCATAGGTTTACAATATTGAGATGTACTCTTTATGAATATTTCCTTTAACGAGTATGTAATGCCCTTCTCTGTCTTTTTTTATTAACTTCAATTGGAAGTCTATTTTGTTTGATATTAGGGTGGCTACTCCAGCTTGCTTCCTGGGTCCATTTGCTTGGTAAAACTTTTCCCAGCCCTTTACTCTGAGATAGTGTTTATCTTCAATAGTTAGATGTGTTTCTTGTATGCAACAAAAAGATGGGTATTGTTTAAGGGTCCAGTCTGTAAGTCTCTGTCTTTTTATTGGCGAGTTGAGTCCATTGATGTTGAAAGATATTAATGACGAGGGGTTGTTATTTCCCATTATTTTGGTATAGCTGGTCGTCTTGTGTTTCTCTTTTGTTTAGTTGCTGTGGAGGTTTCTATTTCCTCTTTTTTCTTGGGTGTAGCTATCTTCTCAGTGTTGGAATTTTCCTTCTAGGATCTTCTGTAGGGCTGGGTTTGTGGGGAGATATTGTTTGAATTTGATTTTGTCATGGAACATCTTGTTTTCTCCATCTATGTTGATAGAGAGTTTTGCTGAGTATAGTAGTCTGGCTGGGCACATGTGTTCTCTTAGGGCTTGTAGGACATCTGTCCAGGCCCTTCTGGCTTTTAAAGTTTCTGAGGAGAAGTCAGGTGTGATTCTGATGGGTCTGCCATTATATGTGACTTGACCTTTTTCTCTTACAGCTTTTAATATTCTTTCTTTGTTCTGTACATTTGGAGTTTCAATTATTATGTGGCAAGAGGAGTTTCTTTTCTGGTCTAATCTGTTTGGTGTTCTGTAAGCCTCTTGGATTTTTATTGGCATCTCTTTCTTTAGGTTTGGGAAGTTTTCCTCTATGATTTGTTGAAGATAATTCCTGGACCTTGGAGTCGGGAGTCCTCTCTTTCCTCTATACCTATAATTCTTAGGTTCCATCTTTTCATTGAGTCCTTGATTTCTTGGATGTTGTGGGTGAGAGATTTTTTTAGCCTTCTCATTTTCTTTGGATGTTGTACTGATTTCTTCCACTGAATCTTCCATGCCTGAGATCCTGTCTTCCATCTCTTGCATCCTATTGTTGATACTCACATCCGTAGTTCCTGTTCTCTTCCCTTGGTTCTCCACTTCCTCTTTTAACTCTGACTGTGTTTTCTTTATTGTTTCTATTTCTATTTTCATGTCTTGTATGGTTTTGTTCGTTTTGTACATTTCCTTCTCCAGCTTGCTTGTTTTTGTATGAAAATCTTTCATGGCTTTTTCCTTTTCCTGTTCAAGCTCTGTCACCTTGGCTTGGAGCTCTTTAATGGTGTTGTTCCTTGTTTTGATTTGTAGAATTGTGGCTTCTTTGAATTCCTTCATAGATTTAAGTTCTTCTTGCAGGGACTCTATCACTTTCCATAATGCAGTAATGTCAATGTTTTCGTGTGTTTCTGTTGGTGTGTGGTCATCCGAATTGGATGAGCTAGGATGATTCTGCTTTGTTGGAGTCATAATT
>CAJQZJ010031536.1:10454820-10491063 GCA_907164525.1 Lophiomys imhausi
AAACTTAAAAAAAAAAAAAAGAAGGGAAGAGGATGGTGGGGCTGAGGGGGAGTAGGGTGGAAGGGTGGGACTGGAGGGGGGAGTAGGGAGGGGATTGTGATTGAGATGTAACTTGAAGAAATAAAAAATAAATTATTAAAAAAAAGAATGTATCAAGATTTCATATGGTGTGAAGTATTTCACTGTGAAGGTCAGGAAAAATGGTAAATTTAAAGAATTTGAATTCAGTGACGAAAAATTAACTCCAAATTAATTAACGGAGTGTAAAATTCATTCATGTGATGTTGAAAACATTTCAAAACTATTCTGATGAATCTTATATAACTCTGAAAATACTGAAAATACTAAGTTGTATTCTTCAATATATGAATTATATGTGATATAAATTATGTTGTGGTGTGCCACAACATCTACTCCATGGATTAACTGCAGGAATGCAAGAAGAAGCCAATTCTACAGACCCAAAACTATAGGATCTCCATGACACAGGACAACAACAGGATATCTGAGAAGAGTCCCAGTAAGGTTCCAGTATTTACAAAGTGGCAGAATCCAGAGTCCTCATACCAGAACAAGGAGTCATTGTAATGAATATTTACAAGGAAAAAAGTGTAGGCAAAAGGGAATATTGTGTGACTCACTGTGACACACTACAGTTTCCACAATGAGAGGCTTTTTTGTTTGTTTATTTTGCTGTTGGGCAAAGTTGCAAGGGTGGAGGCAGTTCTGAGGAGAGCAATAAGATTACTGGGACCAGAGTGAATGTAGTGAAATACATCAGTTCCTGTTACCATCTTTTGTCTTAGTTTGAGTTTATTGCTGTGAAGAGACACCATGACCATGGCAACTCTCTTATATTTTTGGTTGTGAGCCTAGCCTTGATCAGCTGAGCCATCTCTCCACCGCATGGCAACTCTCATAAAGGAAAATATTTAATGGAGGCTGACTTACAGTTTCAGAGATTTAGTCCATTATCATCACAGTGTGAAGAAAGGCAAACTCCAAGCAAACATGATAGCATGATACTGGAGAAGAAGCTGAGAGATCTACATCTTCAACTGCAGACAAAAGAATGGGAGTGTGTGACTGGACATAGCTTGAGCTTAGGAGACCTCAAAACCTGCTCCCACAAGGGCACACCTCCTAGTAATGCCACTTACTATGGACAGCTATTCAAACACGTGTCCATGGGTGCAATGCCGACTCAAACTACCATATCCACCCATATTACCCATTTAGTCCTCCTTTTCTAATGTCCTTTTCATCAGTTTATAATATTGTATCCTACTTTCCCTTCTTAGAAGATTCCCATTTGTCCCCTTAATTTCTAGTCCCTAATTTCTGTGTCTATTCTAATAGAAACATACGTATTTAGAGCTTAAAATCCATGTAACATTTACATAAGGAGAAAATTTGCAATGTTTAATGGATTACTATATAACACTTTTATTCATCTTAGTTATCAGCAAAACATTAATTAGTTCGTATCTTTTTTTGATTAAAATATAATTACAACATTTCTCTCTTCCATTTCCTAGTTCAAATACCTTCTATATACCTATCTTGACTTTCTCTGAAATTCACATCTTTTTCTATTATTGTTGTATACACACGGACACAAACAGAGAGAGAGACAGAGACAGAGACAGAGAGAGAGACAGAGAGAGAAACATGGAAACCTACTCTTACATTTATAACACATGTGCAGAGAATCTCTTATGTCTGTACGGAAACTTCACCTGTGAATAATAAGGCTGATGGCTTAGGTAAGAAACAGGAGATGGATTCTAGGATAATGCCAGGACAAGAAGAATCACTGGAAATATGTAGGAGGACAGATGCATGGTACCTGAGTAGAAGTAACCAGTTACTTGAAAGAACTTAGACTAGAATAAATGAGTTGACTTAGTTTCAAGATAATCAGAGTATAAGTTTAGCTGTATGGTCTAGCTATTTGTAAATATATTTTGAGTCTGAGCCATTATTTCTTGCAACAGGGGCATCAGTAGAAAAAGATAACATAATGGCACCCATTGTGGTTGGTGTATATAATACAAACTTACCTAAAATCCAAGTTTAAAACACAAGATTTAGACATTAAGCCAATAGTTCCCGACACAGGAGCCAACCATAAAGCTTGGCAAGGTCCCTTTAAGAACTGCCACAGTGAGCATCTGAGCATTTGCTGCTACCTATTAGCAGGAAGTAGAACTGGGAACTAGAGCTGATGTGATTTGCTAGCTGGACAACAGGCCTGGTCTCTTAAAAAAGAATGAAAGCAGAGCAAAGCCTCAGGCATGACCAAAGCCAAAATGCTTCCCAGACTAGCAGCTGGAATGGGAACAAGGTTTACTAGCCAAAGAGCTGGAAAAGAACAGGAAACCACACAGAGAGGAAGTGCAAAAGTCAGATTTTTTAAGGCAAATATATATATATAGTTACTGCAGAGAAGAGAGGCCTATGAACATCAGGTAATGAGCAGGAATGCACACCAACCTGCTATGCACCAGCAGCCCACACAACTGAAGACAAAGGCCAAAGGCCTGAAGATGTGCAGAATGCAGAAGTGAGGTAGGTTGGAGTGACCTGTACAGAGCCAGCAGGTGAAGCAAGACGGGCAGGCTTCTGAATGGAACTTAGACAATGGAACTGGTCACCATAGATATAGGCTCAGGAGCCTACAAACACACATAATTTTAAAGGGAACATTTTCCAGGAGTTGCAATGCAGCAGAAAAACTACAGACTTCTGAATTGGTAAGGTTTGAAGCTTAAAATTGGTAAATTGAAGCCCTTAAGAAAGAATTTAAAGATTAAGAAGAAAAATATTTTCTAAGTTAAAAATGGGGTTATGCACAATAGCATACAACTGATGGACTTTATATAATTCTTTTATAATGGTTCCAAGATAGAAAGTGACAAAAAATACACATAAAATGTAAAGTCTCTGAAAAAGAGGAAAAGAAAAATAGATAAAAATTTATTCAAAGGTACATAGAAGTTAAAAAATTAAATAAACAAACAACATTCATTCAAAAATACAGAATTTAAACAATGAAGTTTCCATAAATAGATTAGAAAATATTTTCCATAATAAATGATGGAAAACAATGTAAAAGAGGGCATTTTGACTCCATATAATTTTGTTTTGACTGTCAACACACAAATAATAATATGTTCAATAATAAACGTGATTCTATATATCCTTTTTAAGAAACATCAAACTAAATAATACTTAGATTTAAAAAAAGAGACTGAAAGATTAGATACTAGATTAGAGACAATAGAACAGAGGTTAAAAGAATCTTTGAATCAAAATAGGAAACCTTCAGAAAAATCCAATCTGGAACTTAGAGTAACATCAAGGAGGATAGTTCTAGATGAACTAAATCCACAGGGTTATCAAGAAATAAAATGTCAACCCATAAATATACAATATTGTGAATTAAGAATCTAGATTTTACTTATTGATGCTATCTTAGAGCAATGTCATACATTAGATCATGTGTTTCATTTTGGAGAGTTTCGAAAGTTGAGATATGTACACATGTTGATGTATCATACTTGTAAAAATATTTAATTACATTGGGCACCTATTGTAGAAATAATTAATTAAATTATTTACCACTATTTATATTATCATTAATTGTTCAGGCGGTTGTTAAAACTTATATAGCCATTATAAATGAGGACACACAGACACATGATGGATTTTAACAAACCTAAGCCTGGGTTGGGCAATCCTAGCCCATCAAAGCTAGCTCTTAATTCTATTAGCCAAATATGACACCATATACACATATGTCCTCTTGGACTGCCATTCTCTACACTATTCCAATGTTCCTTGCCATGTGGAATGACGTTCTTTTTTCTAACTCATGGTGTGTGTCCTCCTTATTCCTGCTCCTGGCTGTAATGCCTTAGTCCTCAATCTAAATGGCAGGCTTCCTGTTCTAATCTCAGGAAGTACCACTTTTCTCTGTCTTTGCCCAATCTCAGGCCTCAGCATTTATTTCACCAATCAGAGACAATGTAACAGACAGCAAACAGGACCAATTAACATTTAGAATGCTTAACACTACCCCATCACATACTACTGATACATATTCAGAATTCAATGGGCTTTTGCCTTGAATTCTGAGAATGATGATTGTGAGATTACACATTTTTTAGAGATGATTATTGTCTTAGATGTGCCTTTTCAGATGAGGGCTGATGATTCTCCAACATGTATATCCATTGGCATACCACAGGTTTTTGGACATAATGGCATAGAAAAAGATACAGATAGATCTTACAATCTTACTGGGCAAACAAGTACAGAAATATCTAAGAAGAGTTTAAAGGATGTGCTTATAGAACAGAAGGAGATAAAGAATCTCCCAGAGTTAGATTAAATGGTGCTTTGTTGATTTTGAAGTTTTTAAATATCAATGAAACAGATAACAGAGTTGTTAAAAGTCACTGGAATTTTAAAAGAACTGATAAATCTTTATATACATATGTGTGTGTGTTTGTGTGTGTGTGTGTGTGTGTGTGTGTGTGTGTTACATATGATAACCTCAAAATAGTGGGCAAGTTAATGGCAAATTAGGGAGGAGATTTTGCGTTTGTTCCAAGAAAATAAAATATATGGATTCCATTCAAACTGATAAAAATCATATTTGACAGAGGGAAAACCCCTGAAAATCATATGTACAGACAGAAAGAAAGAAATCAAGATGAAAAATAGGACAGGTGACATAAATCCTGGTCCCTCTCTATGGGAACAACTCTGAGATAGACTGGGACATGCAAATTTCTCCAGTGAGAACTTCAATTATTCATAGTCAATAAATCTTTGGCTATAAAATCCCTAGGACTTATTGTGCCATTGTTTTAAAGAACATAGATACAAATTTATGTTTTAGTTTGGTTACAGTCCAAACTAGCTTGCAATGAAAGACAGATGTTTTTCACTTGCTCAAACAAAGAGCAAAGAATCACCTTTAACTGATCTGTGAATCTTGTGCATTCCATACTAAAATTATTGTTGAACTGTATATTATTTGTGAGAGTTTATATGTTTACAGAATAAAAGGTCCAGACACAAATAGAATGGAGATGGTCTTGACAAGATTCATACTTCAGGATGCTGAGACACTGAAACATATTTAATCCAGCACACTACTTATTCCAGCCTCAGACTGCCTCAGTTGCTGTTTCATCAAAAATAGCTTCCAGGACAACTTCATAGCAGGTAGCTCAAGTTGTTCAGAATCATAGACTATTCTAGTAAGAACTTCATTTAAGTCTATATTTTCTCAGGATGTAGATACTGGACAACAAATGCCAGGGCTAGTTTTCTATAGACTTTACAATTTTCCCAATTACTTCTCAATCCCCTAAAAAGAAACACTATGCCCCAAATCAGTAGGAAACAATTTTGAGGGACCAATATCCTGTTCTCTTAAGGTGGGGTGAATAAATTGTGGTTATTCTATTGTGTGATGGATGCTTGTCATTAAAAAGAGATTGGTTATAAGTTACTAAATGGTCTAGATCAGGGAGAAAACACCCCTTCCTTTTCTCCATCCTTCTTTCTTGGATAAAGGAAAGGAGGTTGAGGAAAAAAGGGGGAATACAGGAATATCATCTATGAATAAAATAAGAATACTAAGGAAAATGTGTGGATTATTGAACCTACCATTAACCCAATAAGCCAATAATCTTACATTGATATGAAATTTTGCCTATTGATATAAATTGAAGGTTTATATTGTTATAGATTTTTGTATAATGATACAAATTTAAGGTTTACATTGGTATAGATTATTGTATATTGATACAAATTTAAAGTTACTTTTGATACAAATAATGTATATATGTTCCAACTCTTGTATAAGATATGGTACCTTTGTAATTCATTTACAAATATAATGTTGAACACCAGTCCTTTTTAAAAGCTTCTATTACAAAATGTTTGAGGTAATTAAATATTACTAGTTAATAGTCAATAAAATTCATGGTCATGTCTGATACTTGTCTAGTTTATCACAAAAATATACATCATAAGTTAAACAGATAATAAATAGTTAGAAACATTTGGCTATTCAGATGTGTTAGATATATGGTCTTCAAAATCTCAGAGACCTACAGAATATGCCATTTAATGTTGTTTCTACTTAATTTAACATATTTTCACAATGAGACATGTCAGCTGCTGGCAGCACTCCATTTAATTGCAAAGAAGATGATTGATGCACATCAAAGAATCTCCTTATGAAGTTTGCTTCAAATGTGGCAATGTGCTACTGGGCAAGAAACTGCTCTCCCTTCAACTGCAGACAGAATGTTGTCTGAAATGAACAAATTTGGGCACACTAAAAGTCAACTGCCAAGTTCAGCTAAGACAAGGCAAGCACTCCTTCATAATTGTGCTTTATAAATATGCCTATCAAATCTACTGGGCCAGAAGGCTGAATATGATGCTCCAACATTATGGAGAAATTCTGTATTACTATCCAGGCAGCCAGCTTTCTCTGTCATTTATATATTTTGCAAGTTGTTTGCTCTATACTTTCAACATACTCAGGAAATAATTATTCTTTCTCAGGTCTCTGATAGGTTGCAAACTAGATAGTTATAATCTCACAAATAGTGTTTAGCTGTTTAGTGTTTAACAAGATGATTTAGGTCCAAGGAGATGAAAATGATTTAGGTACAGAACTCTGTACTTGAGAAGGTAAGAGAGATGATAGAATATTTTATCCAATGTTGCCAAATGCATAAAGGACTGGACATTGTGAATGTGAATCTTATTTAATAGTTTTCATAATTGTTTCTTAATTGTTATTATTGTACCTAGTTTATAATGGTCAGGATAAAAGGAATCTTTTATTGGAGTAAAAGGGGGAATTGTTGAGATAATCTCTTATGTATGTATAGAAACTTCTGTCAATAATAAAATTGATTTCCTATAGCTTAGGCAGGGAAGAGGAGGCGGGACCTCCTGTAGGCGAAAGGAATTTGGGGATAGTTCCAGGTACAAGAAGATTCACTGGGAATATGGAGGACACATGCATGGTTACTAAGCAGAGGTAACCGGTCATGTGGCAGAACTTAGACTAGAATAAATGAGTTAATTTAGCTGCTGGTTAATCAGGGAACGAGCCTAGTTGTATGGTCTAGGTATTTGTAAATATATATTAAATCTGAGTCATTCTTTCTTTGAACAAGGGCTTGGATGTATAACAACTTAACAACAAATACAATCTGCTCAGTCTCTGTAATTGTACTTGTTTGTATATTTCAAGGATATTCACTGGGTATTGGATAACCAATTGGGAGCCCTTTCCTAAGGGAGACTATTTCTCCTCCTTTTAGCATTCCTTACTTAGTCTGTAGTTCACTGACTTTGGATTGAGCCCTGTGAAATTCCCCATCCCATGTTAGATGTCTATTAATACCAGTAACTAGTAAGGACTTCAAGGTGTGACTGAATTTATGTGAATCGAACTATACTTTGAAACCTCTCTCTTACCCTACATTTTTAAAAAAAAATATTCGCATGGCTTGTTCATCCACAGAATTAACAGATGGTATCCTCTTAGGTGTCTCTTGCACACAAATGCACGCTTGATATTTTCAAAACAATATATATATATATATATATATATATATATAAATTTTCTAAATCAGTCAGAGCATTTCAAAATCACCTATATTCACTTTGCTTCCAAAGTATGTTATTCAGCATTGTTTTATCAAAATACAATTCTCGACACAATCAATTATTTTTTAAATGCTTATTTGGGCTCAATTTTTAAGGATTTCAACTCACAATCATCTGATCTTATGCTTTCAGGCCTACAGTGAGCATTGTTTTATTTTCACAATGTATTGTGCCTCAAAACATTGTTATAGCATAGTGGGAAAAATAGTGGAATAGATTCCCTTAGAGGATTTGTCCCAGTAATAAGTTCTCCTATTACAAACAATATTGGACATCACAGCATCACTCATTATCATCAAGGAGTCAACTATAGCTTTGAGATATGGACATTTGGGGAAGGATTTTATATCCTGTATTAAATAAGATTAAATATTAAAAAGGTTGACAGCCCTTTTATTTTCATTTTTCTTTCCTTCTTTCTTTCTTTCTTTCTTTCTTTCTTTCTTCTTCTTTTTCTTCTTCTTCCTCCTTCTTTATTTTATTTTGTACTAAGTATTCTAAGCTGGTCATACTTTTACAGTCATCCAATATTGGTCTCTTTAATACTAAGAATATGAGGGATTTTACTGGCTTTACTAACAATATCAATGTGGTAGATTGAATAAGTATGGCCCCCATAGACTCATGTGTTTGAATGCTTGACTAATAGGAACTGCAAGTATTTGGAGGTGTGACCTTGTTGGACTATCTGTGGCCTTGTTGGAGGAAGTGGGTCACTATGAAGGCAGGCTTTGAGACCTCTTATCCTCAGGCTATACCCAGTGTGACACACAGTCCCCTTCTTCTGCCTGTGGATGAATAATATAGAACTCTCTACTCCTTTGTCAGCACCATGTCTGCTTGGATGTTGCTTTGCTTCCAACCAAGATGATAATAGACTAAACCTCTCAAATTGTAAGTCATACCCAACTAAATGTTTTCTTTTATAAGTGTTGCCATGGTCATGGTGTCTCTTCACAACAGTGAAACCCTAACTAAGACAATCAACAACCTTTTACTACAGATTTTTTTCACTGTAAACAATAAATGGTCAATAGTGATAGAATTTGCCCTATAAAGGGGACTGTGAGTCACATCAAAGATGACATTGCCCTGTGAATGCGAAATCTTAACAATGTCACAAGACAATTCAAACTGCAAAAATGCTCCGACGATGAGCATTTTGAATTATTTTGAATTATTCAAAATCTTCTTCACCCTATTCTACGGTTATAAATTTCTAGTTTTCACTGATATCATATTTACAAAGCGGCTAATGCTCAAGGACAGCACATTCCTAGGAAGAGATAGATGGAAATCAATTGAGTTATACTACCAAAAATTTTGCCATACCCAGGGAGTTTAGTAAATGTTTACAGAACAATAATCTTCAGAGCTTCACAGGCCTTGGTTAAAATTTTTAGAAACAAAAAGTAGTTTTCAATTTGTTTATGGTGTCTGCTTTAAGGCAGGAGAAGTGTCATGTACAACTTTTCTGATGTCTGTAACTTTGTATTCTTTTTCACTGTTTATTTTGAAACATCTGGTCTATTTCTTATTCATTTTTTGGTATTAGATATGGTGTGTTTTAACTATCACAGATTGACTTAGATATTACTTATATTATGTTACATTATTATTATATTTTGATATTCTATGAGTTAAATGATAAGTATATTTAAGTAGTTCTTGTGTAATATATATTATTTATTACATTATGTAATATATATTACACATATTTATTACACAAAGACTATATAAAATATATAATATACATTATATATATATATATGTTTAATAGAATCATATTTAGTTCTTGGTGTCCTCTCTTAATTGCTGTACATTGAGGTTAGTGCATGTCTGATGAAGGCTAATTCCTGATAATATTTGAATATATAGCTAGACATAGTGATAATAAACAATGATTGATATTTTACTCTTTCACAATAAAATCATTGAGATATATTCTTTACCCAGAATTCACTAGTATAAACTATTATATTTCAATAGTTTAGCATATCGATTGGCATGTACAAGCCATACTGAAATTGACCACATGTATTAGTTAATGGAATGCAGGTAAATCTCACTCATCAATTATACTTAAGAGATGTGCAAATGATTGTTTCAAATTAAAACTTTATTTTAGATAAATTATTTAATTATTTAGTGTAGAAGACTCCTTAAAATAATAATCATTGGATACTTCCAAATATTTTATAGATACATGTGTATTAAAGATTTATTGATGGAAAGAACATTAAAAAATATGCTATCTTACAAACCCAACCACAAACCTTTGATTTACAATTGTGTCCATCCTCCAAATTTTGTTTTGATAATGGTGACACAAAGGTTGTGGGATTAGCCAACCAATTCCTAATTTGAGGCCACTCCACAACATGGAGCCCATACTTGATAATACTTAGATGAATAAGAACCAGAGACTAGATAGCTGAGAGACCAAATATAAAACCAGATACTGGTAGTACTTTAAAAAAAAAGTGATGGTAAAATGACAAATACAAAGACCTACAGCCAGACATTAGGCAGAGACCCTAAAACACCACCCTAACTGAGATATCCCATCAATCCCTACTCTCAGAGATCAGTGATCCCTGCAGAAGAGGTGGCAGGAAGAGTCAGGGAGAACAACACCCTGTAATACATCTGAGCAAAGTTCATAAAAACTCACAGAGACTGATGCAGTAATCACAGGGCCAACAAGCATCTGCATTAAGTCCCCTTCATATATAGTATAATTTTCAGTTTAGTTCTTTTATGGGCCTCTTGAATTTGTAAACAAGTGGGTCTCTGATTCTTGTTCCTTCCCTTGGGGCTCTTTTATTTTTCTTTTGTCTTGTTTGTCCAACTTTGATATGATGGTTTTCATTTTATTTCATATTTTATTTTGTTATGTTTTATTATTACCTCTTAGAAGCTAGTTCTTTTCCAAAAAGAGGCATAAAGGTAGTAGATCCAGATGGGAGAGAAAGTGAGGAGGATCTGGGAGAAGTAAAAGGAGGGGAAACAGTATTCAGATTGTACTATATGAGAAAAGAATCTATGTTTAATAGAAGGGAAATAAAAATCTAGAGTGAAGAGAGTAAAGGAGAAATATATGTAACTGTATTATAATTTCAAAAAATTAAAGAAATATACAAACATAAAAACAACTGTCCTGCTGTTCTGTATGTCCTTTTATTTTATCACCTTCTTGGTGTGGATTATGGAAAATGCCTGATTGAATGTGTGTGTGTGTGTGTGTGTGTGTGTGTGTGTGTGTGTGTGTGTGTAAAATAAGAATTTCTAGAAAAATAAAAGTATATATATTTATAATTCAGTACTGTAAAATAGTACATGAGTATGTACTATTTAAATGCACTGATTAAAACTAAACTCTAAATCAACATGAACTTACAGTACAGATTCTCATCAAAATCAGTTAAATTTAAAAACCACATTACACATAAAGAATACTTGACATATTCCTGTATACAATCCAACAATAGGTTAATCATTGGAACATGTTCACATCAGGGGATGCATATCTTTGGTTCTTTTCTGCTTTTTCGTAGCAAGTGCATTCTTCATTAGAATACAGGAATCCCAAATGGGGTACAGAGAAGAGGACCATTGTTAAAGAGAAAGATGTTTGTTGTGAAATTTATTTTTAATATTTTCTTCTTTTGTGGACTAAATTTGATATCTGGAAGACAGGCAAGAAAACTAGAATTTTCTTTACAAAACCACAAGTTTGGTTCTGAACAAAAATTATTTTGAGAAGAATCTTTACTTTTCTCACTTTCCATGGTCAACCTTGGTCAAGAGTGTGAAACTACATGAAAGCTATCATAGTCACAAGCTATACCAAAATTAAATAAAAAATTATAGAATACATTTTATTAATATATTTTAAATGAAACATAGATAAACCGTGTGTTTTTATTACATATAATTTAGAAGAAAAAAAGGGACGTTCTTATCTTTACATGAACAAAAGAATGATCTGCCTTTGAGACTCATATCTGGCAAGATGACTGACTTACCTAAGATCCATTATGACCTGCTCACTACACAAGCACTGAACAAACAAAATGTTTGAAGAATAAGATTTGTTCCATAAAAGCACAAACATCAAATGAAGTAATTTGGATGTTATTATCACCACCATAGTCAAGTCTTTCATAAGTTTCAACACTAGAAAAAGTTTTGGAAATAAGGTTTCAAAAAAACTAGAGCAATAGAAATATATCTTATTTGCAGAAATAAGTTATCTATCCAAGTTATACTATGTAAATTTACAATAACTAAATACTATTTTCTAAACATTCATTCTATTGGAAAAATCAGTTATTTCACTGTTATGTTAAAATGTGATGTGTATTAAAGTAATATTTTAGTATATCTTTATAAATGAATGAAATTAGTATTTCCAAAAATAGTATTATAAATATATAAATATTTATATTTATAAAATTATATTTTATAATCTTCCTTACAAATACCAATGATTTTATAAATGTATAAAAATAACAATAGTAGCATTTGCTACTTGATTGCTATGGATAATGTGTAGATATTATTAGAAATAATATTCATTTTGCATTATTTATTTAACTCACTTTAATATTAAACACACAAATATATAAGAATAATAGAAATTACAATTAAAAAAAAATAATGTACTAACCGAAGACAGAGAATTAGTTAAAATGCTAGCAAGTGTTTATGATGAATTATATAAAAAATGATTTACCAAATTGAATAGTTGTATAAGGAGACAAAGTGTCATATCCATATGGTTCTCAAAAACAAATATAATCAAAAAATTCTGAACACAACTCCCATTAAATGAATAATAAAATACTAAAAGCCTTGCGTGTTAATGACTCTAACATATTTTTAAACTAAAATATCTAAAACCTATATTAATAAATACATTGTAACTACATATTCTAAGTAATGATAGCAGAGTAATGAACTTAAGAATCAAGAATAATTTCCTTACTGTGATTACATTGGTAAATTATTAAAAATTCTCAATCCCTATCTCTTGACAATCTAAATTCAGTCAGCTGAAAAATGGTACCATATAATTAAGTATAAGATGCTAATTTTATGTATTTTTCTTTAAAAAGTCCACATTTTCTAATGTTTTGAAAAAAGAAAAACATGGTAATTAAATGATTTCAAAGTTATTACAAGGCACGATCCATTTCTCAAGTATTTTAATTATTGGTGCACTATTACTTGAGGCTGAAAAAAAAAAGCCAAAGTTAAATATCAAAATTTTTTCTAAAACTAAACATTGTGTATCAAACTTACAAAGTAAACTTGCCTACTCTTCTTTACTATAATAAAATTAAAATAAATGTTACTATTCTTAGATATTTGATTTAGCATCATGAAACCCTTTTTGTCATTTCAGTTATAACTGTTTTAAAGAGTTTCAGTATCATGTAATGGAATTCTATGTATAACAATGAAAACTTATTGTCATTAAAATTCTATCTACCAAAAGGCTAGAAGTTCTAGGGAACTCATTTGGCTGCTGAAAGTTTCATTTCCCATGTTTATCCAAGCAGAACAGTTGCCAGATACTCTTCAGCCTGTAAGAACAGATATCCTATGTGGTAAGAAACTTTCAAAATCTAATCCTTAGAAAACAATATTTTCCTGCAAAAACAAAAGTAGTTGCACAAAAAGGAACTGCTCAGTCTGTGACCATTACTCAAATATGGCTCATAGTGAACTTCAGAAGCTGCATCTTAAAGTACCAGAGTCAGCTTTGAAACAAGTTCTCACATTATCTTGCATTTTAATTTTATATTGAAATTAACTTCACAATGTCCTCTAGAATAAATCACAGCTATTTGAAATGGCTATTTTATAGGGCATTTGGTCAAGTCACACTGCATAGAAGACTACACTGAGCTATTGAAATTAATTATTCCCACTCAAAAAGAGGCAGGGCCAACTATTCATATAACTTTGCTTGCAAAAGCAATTACCTGTCTTTTATGGGTAGATGACTTGCTGATGATATGAGACAATTATGATCTTGTCAATCACATAATATTATCAACCTATTAAAGCATATAGTTATTGTACACATTTCATATGTGAAAATGCATTTACTTTATTTCTTCCTTATTTATTTATGTTACATAATTTTGAGGAGTCTCAGTATGTAGCCCATGCTAAGCCTTAACCTAACTAGATAGTCATGCTAACCTTAAAGTTAGGATAAATTTGCTTCAGTTTCTTATATTCTTAGATTGTGGATTTGTACCACCTCGCCATGCAGTATAATGCTTCTAAAGGTCATCCTCACTCCAAAGATGATGTCTTTCCTTTAATAGATATTTTGTTCCATGTTGTCCTGCTTCTCCGTAGAGAAGATAACACTGTGCTATTTATATGTATAAGGCTTAACTATGAATGTAATAATGAAAAAAATATGGAATAGTTTTAAGCTAAGCTCCAAAATATGAAGCTAATCCGGTACAAATTTTTGTTTCATTTGTTTGTTTAAGTAGAATATTTTTATAGTTTTTGAGAATTTCATAGTGCTCATACTTTCTTTTAATCAGCTCTATCTCCCATTCTATTCCCTCTAACTCCTCCCATATCTCCTCACAATGCTTTTCCTCATCTAGGCATGTATTCTTTCTGTAATTTTACCTTTGAGATCATAATTTCATTCTTTTCCCCTTCCCTTTCCTCCCCTCAAACCTCTTATACACACCTGCCTACTTTCCCTCAAATTATCAACTTTATTACTAATTGTTATTGCATGTACATGTTTATGTTAAATCCATTGAGTCAATTTCATACTGCCAATATGTGCATAAACCGAAGCTTTACAAACACATGGTTTGAGCTGAACACTTGTGTTTCTATCTAACTATCCCTAGGCCTAGGCTTGGAAACTTTTAACCTTTAAACAATCCAGTCTTCTGTAAATCTGGTCCTTGAAGGCTTCAGCTGCCAGCATCCATCTCAATTACACATCATTGTTTGGGATTAAAAGTGTGTAAAAAATTCTAGCCACAGGGATTAGGGATGTTTCCTGTGTGTCTCTATTACAGCCAGAGGAATTCAAAGTATATAGAAAAGGCATGTCTATATGCCAGTAGGATCATCCAGACCTAGGCCTTGCCAGTGTAGCCATGTTGCTGGATTAATATTCCTCAACACTCATTTTGTACATTAATTCAATAACTGAGAAATTTATTTTATATGTCTGCATTTTTGAGAATATTTGTATAAAAGGATTGATGGTCTTACTGCAAGTTGATATGCCAAGGCCAGTGGATATACATGAGAGTCACACAACAGTGCACGCGCACACACACTTGTAGATTTTCTTAATTTTTATGTTTACTAAAAATGAAGTGTGATGACAACATAAACATTGAATGTTACAAAGACTCAATCTGCTGATTCCTTTCATTATTTTTTTGTATATTCCCCTAGATAGCAAAAGATTAGTCTTATTCTTTGCTTTATAATGTTACTGGAACATGTCTCACATTTCTTATATTTATTCTAATGACATTGGAAAACATTATATTGAAAGAAATAGTATCTTAAAAAGTGCTTGTACTGGCAATTCATCTTCAAACTTTAGATTAAAGAAAACACAGTACTATGAAATGTGAAATTTTTTAAAAAGGGAAAAAAAACTCTAGTTTTTTAATTCTTCAAAATGTCTTTCTTTTAGAAAATTATTCAAGATGAATTTCCACCCTTTCATGTGATATGCTAATCTGAGTGTTCATTACAGAATATTGTTTATGTACTTTGAAAACTACTTGGGAAGCATTACATGACAGCTGTCTCCTTAATACCCTCACAGAAATTAGTTCTTCTATTTCAAGAATCTATTCCAGTGATCCCAATACAGCTCCATAAATAAATATGTAAATCTATTTCAGAATAATCCACAGACTGTATATTATAGATGTCTGTCTGTGATTCAGATTACTTGCTTCTAAAATATACACCTACACACAATGGTAATGTGCAAATGGTTTGACTTGTTATGATTAAAGCAATTAAATATAATGGTGCAATAAAAATAAAACAGGGGTAGATAGAGATACATGAAAACCTAATGCACCATAGTAAGCCATTCCACAATTAAATTTTCCCCAATAAAATTCACACTTCCATCAGAGAATTCCATGAAATTCACTAATTTAAATACTTGTGCACAAAATAAACATCTGCTTGTAATTATATTAATTTTCACAATTTTAACACAATTCATTGTCAGAGTATATTCCCTTATCAAATTAAATGAAAATAAAGACAATTTTTTTAAGTGAGAAAATAGACAGTTTTAGTGTTTTTAAAAATATACCATGTCAAATTGTGATTTATGTAAACTAAACTAATAATATAATGTAAATAAACATAATTTAAAAAATATAGTTTCAAATAAGTAAACTACAGAATATATCGTATACAATTTTCAGGACAAGTCTAGACAACTTTGGGTTAGGTATTCTACCCTGTCTGGAATTCAAAATGCTTTGGTGTCAAGGTTTTTGTTTCTTTCTCTATTGTTGCAATAGAATAGCCCAAGGAAAGCGACATGAGGGAGTCTTGGTTTATTTCTCACAGGTGTAATTACAGTCTACTGTAGGTAAACCAAGTGTCCAAAACATTCATTTCATTTATTTAAGTATAATTAAAGAAGACTGGTTAATATTAAATGCATAAATTTAATAGTTTTAAATAAATGATCAGTTTAATTAATGATATTCAGTAAACAACTGTCATAAAAGATAACTTGTTTAGTCTATAAAGATTCATATTCTATATAGTTTAGCTGTCACTTTTGATAGGTTAGTTTACCTGTAGTTAATGCAACAAATTGGCAAAACCTAAGTTCTAAAAAAATTAAAAAGCACGTATGATTATACACCTCATTTTGTGAATCACTACATTACTTAGGAAATAAACAAACAGCAAGCTTTTACATGTGTGATAAAAATGTGTCACCTTCACATTAACATTAAAAACAATCACATATTATCACTGCTATTGTACATATAATATTTAGCTTTTGCTTTCATTCTTAGTATATTTGATATGTTTACATTTTTAACAAGGAAATCACTTAAAAATAACAGTATATTGAGTAATACGTTAAAATCTGCTGTGTTTAGCCGGGCGGTGGTGGCGCACGCCTTTAATCCCAGCACTTGGGAGGCAGAGGCAGGCGGATCCTTGTGAGTTCGAGGCCAGCCTGGTCTACAAAGTGAGTCCAGGACAGCCAGAGCTGTTACACAGAGAAACCCTGTCTTGAAAAACCAAAAAAAAAAAAAAAAAAAAAAAAAATCTGCTGTATTTGTTGAAATAGAAAACACATAATGTCTTCCATTTGATTTTTATTTTTATTTATTGACATAGGTCAACCTGTACCCCAGGATCTCTTCAATCTCAGAAATCTTTCAAACTTTAGATACCAATGACTGGGATTATAAGTGTTTTGTATCACTCCTGAAAATCTTAAGACAAAATATCCCCTGCATTTACCTGCCTTCAAGAGATTCCTTTGAACTGTGTCACTCTCATTTATATTTTCCAAAATGTATATTTTTTGATATTATATTGCAATCTTTTGTCTGTAAATATAGACCTTAACAATTTCTGGGAAATCCTATTCAATATTTTCTCTTCAGAATCCCTTGAATGCCATTTCCTCACCCCATTTATCTGAAGTGTTTAAACTGTTACTAGACATAGTCATTTTTACTATGTTGGGAAAACTACTTTATACTTTACCTTAAAACATTATCTCCTGATTAACCCTTTGAGGTAGGTGGATATGTCAAGTCTATCAATATTGTGCCTCTACTAAAAACAAACCCTGACCTTACAAAGATTCATTTGCCTAATTTATTTTGTGCTTCCCATTGCCTCACATATCAGTGCTTAATTTCATTATATATTCATAACATCCTTTCTACATATCCTGCCTTCTAGATCATAAATTCCTTAACCATGCTTTTGTATTAATAAGCAAGTGAAAGACCTGTATGACAAGAACTTCAAGTCCTTGAAGAAAGAAATTGAAGAGGCCATCAGAAGATGGAAGTATTTCCCATGCTCATGGATAGGTAGGATCAACATATTAAAAATGGCCATTCTACCAAAAGCAATATACAGTTTCAATGCACTTCCTATCAAAATACAACCACAATTCTTTATAGACCTGGAAAAAGCAATTCTCAACTTCATATGTAATAACAAAAAACCCACAATAGCTAAATCAATCCTGTACCAAAAAAAAAAAAAAAAGTCTGGAAGTATCACCATCCCTGATTTCAAGCTGTACTACAGAGCAATAGTAGCAACCACAGCACGGTACTGTTATAGAAACAGACCAGTGGATCAATGGAAACAAATTGGAGACCCAGAAATGACCCCACACATCTTTGGTCACTTAATTTTTGACAAAGAAGCTGAAACCATACAATGGAAAAAGGACAGCATCTTCAACAAATGGTGCTGGTCCAACTGGATGTCCACATGTAAAAGAATGAAATTAGACCCATACTTATCACCTTATACAAAACTTAAGTCCAAGTGGATCAAAGACTTTAACATAAGGCCAGACACACTAAATGTATTAGAAGAGAAAGTGGGAAAAACCTTGAAACTCATTGGCACAGGTGACAACTTCCTGAACAGAACACCAACAGCTCAGGACCTAAGACCAACAATCAATAAATGGGACCTCATGAAACTGAAAAGCTTCTGTAAGACAAAAGACACTATCATTTTAACAACACAGCAGCCCACAGATTGGGAAAAACAATCTTCACCAACCCCACATCTGACAGAGGGCTAATATCCAAAATTTAAAAAGAACTCAAGAAATTAAATGCCAAGAAACCAAATAATCCAATCAAAAAATGTGGAACAGAGCTAAACAGAATTCACAAAGGAGGAATCCCTAATGGCTGAGAGACACTTGAAGAAATGCTCAGCATCCTCAGTCATCAGTGAAATGAAACTCAAGAGGACTCTGAGATTCCATCTCACACCTGTCAGAATAGCTAAGATCAAACCTCAAATGACTGCACATAATGACAAAGTTGTGAAGAAAGGGGAACCCTCCTCCATTGCTGGTGGGAATGCAGGCTTGTGCAACCACTACGGAGGTCAGTCTGGCAATATCTTAGAAAACTTGGAATAGCCCTTCCTTGGGACCCAGCCATATCACTTCTAGGTATACATTCAATGACTCCTCACCAAATCACAAGGAATTTTCCTCATCTATGTTCATAGCACCCTCATTTGTAATAACTAGAAGCTGGAAACAACCCAGATGTACCTCAACCAAGGAATGGATTAATTAACTGTGATACATCTACACAACGGAATATTACTCAGCTATCAGAAACAATGCAATCATGCAATTTGCAGCTAAGTGGATGGAACTAGAGAAGCTCATCCTGTGTGAGCTAACCCAGAAGGATGCACACGGCATCTATTCACTTATAGTCGGAAATTAGTGATATAGTACAGGATATCTATATTACAACCAATGCACCAAAGGGAATATGAACATAGACTTTTTTCCTGTCAATGAGACACTTTGCCCTAGTGGTGATCCCTTGTAGGCACCTAGTGTATGCGGAGGCTCTTGACCCTCATGTGACTGCTGAACTGGGTTGGGGACTCCTATATAGGGACACTCGACTCCAGAGTATTGGGATGGAAGGGATAGGGGTTAGAACTTGGAGGATGGGACTGGGAGGGATGGAAAGAGGACACTGTAATGGAGATGTAACCTGAAGTAATATTTTTTTTAAGTTACTGTATCAATCGGCTTGGAGATTTAGCTCAGTGGTAAAGTGGCTTCAGAGCACATATAACCCTGAAATTAATTTCAAGTACCAAACAAAACAAATACAAACCAAGCACTGAATTCATTCTCAGAAAGTTCCCTTTAAGTCACTGAATGACATGTATGGTTCTATATTTAAAACTAGAGATTGCATTTAACATCTCACTTGTAAATTTTAACTGCTTAGCAGATCTATATTATACCTTATATCACTATCAAATAGCAATAGTTTAACAGAAAATTGCATTTTAATTAACTATTTCAAATACTTCAATTCCTGTTTGTCTGTCTCCAATATTATGAGCTTTGCTTGAGACAGAACTTCATCAAGGCAGGATGAAGCAGAAGAGTTGTTGTTTAACATATGGAAATAAGTGGTATTTCTTTACAAATACTGAAATCAATAACCCACCATTCTATTAATCATATTTTTAATTCCTTACATGAGATTTGTTCTTTATGACTATGATTTTTTCTAACATATGTTCCTCACATATTTAAACTGACCTAAAATTATCATATAACAATTTTGTGCAATAAAAATAAGAACAAAATAAATAAAATAACTTTTATATTATGACTTCCTTTACATTTTTTTAAAAATAGTATATCGCTTGCCCATCTAAACAGATGTGGCAAAATATCTAATTTATTTGGCCTTCCTATGCCAGCAATCTATTATCTCTGGTTTTCTTAAATAATTACATTTGGCAAATGTAGGCATTTCTGTGACAACAGCCATCAAATTTTCAATCTGTGAGAGGCAGTTAAGTTCAACATGACTAAGTAGCAGGTGCTGATTCAAAGTTCTGGAGTCTGACCATGAGTAGTTTACTTAAGGTATATTTAAGCACAACAAAATTTGATGAAAATTTTCTGGTGATAAATAACTCAATGAACTCACTGACATTTGCACAATAAAGCATACATAAATCTCTTTGAGGAACAAATTAAGTTAAATAAGGATCAGATGTGACTATATGGAAGTTCTGTAAAGGACATCTTTACATGCATGTGGGAACTTCCTTAAAGATGGGTTCTATAGAGTCACTTCATATGACATCATAAAGTTGGGCTCTAAAGACTGACAGAAAAACAAACTTATGACTTAAGTCTGGGGCAGTGTCCAGTGTGCTCTGGCTGCACAGATAGCTCAAAGATCCCTCAGAAAATTAATACCCACTCCCATCCTTCTGGGCAGATATAATGTTGTATATTAGTTAATGCTATGCATTCCTTCCCTTGAAGGACAATTCTGGTTGTTTTAATACTTCAGGTTCACCTAGGATTTATCTGTAAGCACAAGGACCACTTTGAGCCTACTATTGGCAAAAATTTTAAACATCCAGTTACTAACATCTGCTGTCAATTTTTAATTTTATTTCCACCAAAATTCTATATTTATACTTACAGTAAATAATGTTATATATCTAGGTAATTTCTAAGATAATATGACCTTAGGAGTTTTCTTAAACTAACATTTCCTAACCTTAATTTAGAGTAAATATAGTCAGACAACACCTGAAAATGATTTTATTCTAAGAAGAAGAATGTTTGGGTAAGTATCATTTTGTAAAAAACAAAGGGACATGTTTAGGTTAACAGGATAACTAAGTTATTATACATTTGGTTGAACACATTTCCTCCATCTGCTGCATATTAATAAAATCCTACTTAATTTGCTTTTCAAATGCTAGCTAACAGCTGGTCTAAAGGTTTTCATACTGTTCTTGCCTAGTCAAATTTTTAAATTTGACGAATAAAATACATTCTCTGCTTAAAATAATAAAATAATATCATTTGATGCTCAGCTGTGCTTAAAAATATAAACCTTATATTGTAAGTAGGAATTCCATTTTGTGGTTTCCTTTGATGGCTAGCATAAAGCAGCCGTATCACACTTTCACATAGATAAAGACAGAACAAAAGCACACACATTTGCCACAGGTTGATTAACATATTTTTATTTGTTATTATCAAATGTAATATTAATTGCAATTCAAAGATTTTAGAGATTTGAAAAGAAATATGCTGTCTTATATGAGCACTGAATAGGAGATATTTTTCTTCACCAATAAGATATAAATTAAAATAAATCCTGCATTTTAGAAAATTTGTGTTTTGTTACACAGGAAAAAAATTTTTTTTCGAACGAATCCCTTGTAACCGATCTTTTAAATTATTTATTATCACTTATTTATTTATTACTAAATTCACTTATAACAAACACCAACAATTTCTTAACTATTAATCCTATAAACTCTTACAACCCCTTTAACCTATCCACTAAGCCTATTGATAATTATAACAACTACTTTCATAACCTTTTAGAATGATACCGTCTCTGGGGCAGGTCCTCAGTCGTCAGGAACACAGTCTTTGTTGTAGATTCTTTAACACACTTAGCAGTCCTTTTTCTGGATCTTCAGAGGCAGGTTCATCAGGGTAAGTTGGTTATTTCAGTCTCACCTTAAATAAGGCTTCATACTTTCTTCTCTGTGGGAGACCCCAGCCTTCTGCAGGCCAACTTACTTCTTTTGAATCAGGAACTCAGCTGCTCTGCCTCAGTCCTTAAAGCCAGGCACAGTTTCCCCTAGGCCACTGATGGGACAGATCAAACCCCTCTAGGCAAAAGCTGAGCCACAGGGTCCAGTCCTTGGCCTTTTGGTGTCTTGCTCAGGCTTTCTTTGCTCACCGGCTTCTTTCTGCTTCAGGGAGAGAGCTGGCCATCAATGGCCAGCCCCTTTTTCAGCAGGACTCTTGGAGCTCTCTAGCATCAGGGGCCTCTTCCCTTCTGGGCTCCATGCACTATCCTTAAATAGGAGGAACTCTGTTTCAGCTTAATTTGGGCTCTGCCCACTTAGCAGCTGAAAACAATGTCAGGCCAGATACTTTGTTTCTTCAAGTCTATTAAGTCTTTCCTGTTTTCCTGACTTCAAACTTGTTTTTCAGTCTATTGAGTCTTTCCTGTTTTTCCTGATTTCAACCTTGTTTTTCAGTCTATTAAGTCTTTCCTGTTTTTCCTGACTTCATGCTGATAATGCTCTTCAGGCCCCGAATTAAGAGACAGTATCAGAAACTCCTATATATTTTCTAAATCTAATTTATCTAACCCCTGCAATCCCTAGCTGTCCTGGACTTACTTTGTAGATCAGGCTGGCATTTGACTCCTGAGTGCAGAGATTAAAGGCAGGTGCCACCACACCTGACAGAAAAATTTTAAATACTTCGATGTTACAAAATTTCCACATGTCATCTAACACATTTTGATGAATTTATTAAAAATATAAATGTAATGTGAATTTACATAAAATAAGCTTGCGTTTTATAACCTGAAGAGATCTTAATGATTCTTAGGCTTCTCTGGAAAACTCTGTTGAGGCACAGAAGAGTTAAATGTCACCAGGCTGATAAGATGAACATTTGATGTTTTATAGCTGTAATGTTATAATCTTTTATAGCATCTCTTTTTCAAGCACTGTGCTTGAAGAAGTTTTTCTTAAAAACACGAGGTAATTATTACAGGGCTTTTGTGGACTCTGTTTGAGGTTTAATTAAGACATGAGACATCTATATATTTTAAAATTGTTGGAGCAGTCTCTCAGCTAGCTTCTAACTTAACCTGTCTGCCACTCTATCTCTCCACGAGGGTCTCACTGCCTACCTCCACGCTCCTTTCAGTCCCCTTCCATCTTTTTAACTGCCTCCTTCAATATCTGCCATCTGTTGTATCTCCCTGTCTTTCCTTCCCATACTTCTTGCCCCAGCTGCTGCTGACAAATCGCTAATCCTTAGTCACCTAGTAGTCTGCAGAGATCACCTTCCCCTGTGCATCTTGCTTTTTAATATGATAATCTCAGGGAATCATCTTTTGGGCAGGTGTGGAAAGACAAATGTCTCCATATAGGACTGGCTTTGACTCTTTGAGTGTCTTTGGATCCCATTCCCATATCTGGATTGCCTTGTTTGGCCTCAGTGGGAGAAGGAGCTCTTAGTCCTGTTGCAAGTTGATATGCCAGGGTAGATTGGTACCCATGGGGTCTCCCTTTCTCTGAGGAGAACAGTATGGGGAATAGGGGAATGGGGATATGAGGGTGGGACTGGGAGGGGAGAAAAAAGGGTTTACAATCAGAGTGTAAAGTGATTTAATGAATAAATTAATGATGAAAAAAAGGACAAAAAGCCCAAAAGGCTTGTAATAGGCTATTGAGTGGACAATATCAAATATTCTTCCAGCACTTACCTCTGACCACACAGCAACCAACAATTGAAAATATAGGGACCTATATTCATGCAATGTGAGGAAGTTCATCCTCACAAGTAACATACAATTAACATTTGGAATCTCAGGCTATATCCATGATCCAAGTTCTTTTGAGATGTGAATTATGAATTCACTTATCTAATCATTCTTCCTGGAAATGGATCTTGAAGTATACATTTGAAATTTAATTATGTTTCTCTTATACTGAGAGTTTATTCATCTGAATTTGCAAAGGAAACTCTGGCATGAGGAAATGATACCTGCTAATCCAACACTGTAGTGGAAAAAAAAGTTTCTTACTATTAGGCTACAGTTGGATAGGGTGACACAAGTGTCTCTCATTGGTTTATGCAATACAGATGCTTCCTTCATCCTGTTCTTCTAATGTTCTATTATTCTCATTGAGAGGGGTGAGCCAGAGTGGTCTTTGTCCTTTAGTGACATCCATATTATTAAAAAGGAAATACTAACTTTCCCATTTTTAATGAAGTCATTTAGATGCAGATACAGAAATATTGTAATAAAATTGTTTCCCTGATGCTTTAAATAAAATGAGTTCTGCCAGTGATTTATTGAATTATAAATTGATTTTCTTATGCATTAACACTACAATTTTAATATGCATTTGTGGGTATTTTAATCATTTATTTGTCTGTCCTTGAATTTTGCATTTCCTACTTCTGACATTTGAGAGAAGACCTTCAGTTTCCTTTGATGTCCTTTAAGAGTAGACAAAAGGTAGAATAATGGCAAGACATAAGAAACAGGGATGTTGGAGATGGGTCTTGTACTGTAATTTCTGAGGCACTTTCTAACTGTATAATAAAAGTCACTGATGGCCATTTAGCTGGACAGAGAGAGAATAGGAAGGTGGGATTTCCTGGGATGGAAGAAAGATCTTCCTACCTGGACTTGGAAACAGATGGACATCTTTGTGTAAGCTCTGAGAGTATAGCAAGCCACATGGCTGACTGAGGATATTTGTTCAGGTTAATTTAGATTAACTAATTGAGAGTCAAGTAAGGCATAAGTGTTGAAACATTAAAAGGTCTTGGTATATTTAATTATTGGGAAAAAAGCCACCCTTGATACTGGACCTTATCACAAGGACAGGTGACCTACTGGTCTCCTGCCAGGCCCTGCCAGCTGCTCTGCCCACCTAATATAACAATTTATAGTTATTAATAAATATATTTCTTAACTAAGTTCCAGGTTTTCCAACAGAGACCATTGGAGAGTTGATGATTAAGAACTGACAGTATCCAGATTGTCTGATGTGATTACTTGAATAGGAATCCTTGCCCTCACAATTAAGGAGTGACACTATTTGACAGGGATTAGAGTTGTGAACTTGTTAGAGTAGGTATGGCCTTATTATAGGAACTATGTCACTTGGAAAGGGCTTTGGGGGTTTTTAATACTCAAGTCAGGCCCACTGTTTTGCTGTTTTCCTGATGCCTAAAGATCCAGATGTATAAGCCTCAGTTCCCTTTCTTGTACCATGTCTATTTCCAAGCCTTCATGTTTCCCATCATTATGATAATGAACTAAACTTCTGATTGTGACCAAGCATCAAATAAATGTTTTCTTTTATAAGAGTTGGTATGGTATGTAATCTGTTCATAGAAGTAAATCATTGACTGAGACTTCTGAATATCTGGATTTCAAAAAAAATCTTTAGAACTACAAATTATATACCAAACCTGTATATTAAAAAAGAGAAAGCAGGCTGGAGAGATGGCTCAGAGGTTAAGAGCACTGACTGTTCTTCCAGAGGTCCTGAGTTCAAGTCCCAGAAACCATATGGTGGCTCATAACCATCTATAATAAGATCTGGTGTCCCCTTCTGGCCTGCAGATACATACTTCAATCCAGAACATTGTATATGTATTAAATAATTTAAAAAAAAGAGAGAAAGCAAAGGTAATATTTAAGTAAGATGAAAGTTTAGAACATTCAAAAAGCTACTTTATTCCCCAAAAGAAAATAAGTGAATCCTGTATTTTTGTGATGTTAATGATACCTATTTCAAAGTTTGCTCTTCCTCTCCAGATGAATAAAGGTCTTGAGATCTGAGGCATTAAACAAGGAAAAACTTTCAAATCTTTATAAATTATACAAGAGTAAGACATATATCAAAATCAGACAAAAATTTTCCATGAGCCTTTGACTTTTAATAATTTTTACCTACAACATACTGCTCATGGGCTAATTATTACAGCTTTTCCCTTGTGAATATTTCTAGAATGCAAGGTGTAAAATTGGGCATCTGAAAATTGTGAGAAATAAAAAACAAAGTCTTAATCCAGAGTTCAAGAATTTAGGTTAAGTAATTTGTTGTTCTGAAAAAATGCTTTGTAAAACTTTTAAGTAAATGGTTTTAACAAATCTTATCAAAATATTTTTATCCTTATCCAGATGCTCCAACTAAAATTCAAATGAATTGGAATTGAAAAAGAACTGAAAAATAAGCAAACAGGAAAAATGTAGCAAATTATGTGATAATTAATAAATAATAGTAGTGGATAAAAAAAAGTGGACATAGTGAGAAAGGCGTAGTAGAGAAAAGCTTAATTGCCTGTTATATGCATCTGAATTGTATGTATAGCATCAAATCCAGGAAATAATTGTCATTAGCTTTTATC
Source organism: Lophiomys imhausi (assembly GCA_907164525.1). Classification (NCBI taxonomy): domain Eukaryota; kingdom Metazoa; phylum Chordata; class Mammalia; order Rodentia; family Muridae; genus Lophiomys; species Lophiomys imhausi. The sequence continues at coordinate 10,481,294 of CAJQZJ010031536.1, forward strand.
TGAGGTCAGCCATCCTAGAAACAGAACTTATAATGATTTATATCCAATTGAATCAGTAAGAAAATGATCTTCAAGAGAATTTAGGAAGTGTCAAAGAAAACTTTAACAGAATTTGCTTTCAAATGATCTCCCAACTTTATCTGATTTCTTCAGAAAACTCAGGATTGAAAATTATAGCTCAGCATTTTACTCCTGGAGAAGCAGCTGTGGTTCCATGGTCTTTACTTCATTGTCTCTGCTTTATCCCAAGGAATCACCAATTCCAAGTATAAAATATCTTAACTTCACAGCTCTGTGCTCAAAGAGACACATTAAGCTGTGAGCAGCCAAAAGTAGGAACATAGAATGATGTGGAAAGCAAATGTCATCTACAGATCTGAATATGAAGAGCTTGGCTTTTTTTTTTTTTTCTTTGATGCACAAGGTACATGTAGAATTTTGGTATATGTAACTTTTTGTGGTAGGAGAACTTAATATTGTTATGTTCTGAAGGCCACTAATTTCTCAAGGAGATAAAATATAACTTGATTTGTTGGATAAGACTGGCATCAATTTACTAAGAAGATTCAGTGAACAAATTTAATGGTATAAAAATATAAAATAATTTTGACTTTTGGTATATATGTGATAATATTTATCAGAATACATATTTAACTTAATATAACTGATAATCTGTTTAATGTAAGTAGGTTATTCCATTATCTCAACTGGCAATATGAATATAATTAATAGCTTAATAGGCTCTATTGGTCTAAATGTGCATTGTGTTGCTCTCTGCTCCATATTCCAAATGCTCAAAATGGGCAAAACATAATTATAAAAACTGAAAGTGGTCATGTCTCCTCATATGTATATAGAATATTTGAAGTAGTTTTGTGGATGTCTCTACTGATTATGTTTTAGTTGTTTCCTTACTCTTCTTTCATGGGCAATCAATGCTCCAGAAACTACTGTGACTCAACTATTAGTCACACTGCCAGATACAGTTCATTAATTTTCACTCACTTTTATCCCAGGAGGTATCCTTTATCTTCTTCTGATAACTTTTAACACTTAGGGTTTGACTTTAATTTTTGAATTGTAATTCATATATCAATAATTCCATGGAGAGGAGAGCTTGAAAATATTTAAATAGAAATTTAAAGTAATAATTTTTAAAAATCTTCATGATGAGCAAGCTCTGAAATGGATGTTTTCACTGTAGAAGTCTTGTTTAGACGACCATATTATTGAAATTTCATAGGTACAGGTTCCCTGTTTTATAAATACGGTGCAATCTTGCAGCAGATGTCCTGGTCCTCTGTCCCTTACAATATTTCTTCCCATTTTCCATGATTTTGTCCAAGCTGTAAGAATATGAGGTGTGTTTTAAACACTAAATCAAGCTGGCTGGTAGTATTTATATTGTTATTCAGGTATGTATAAATTTATACATATACACAACTCCTACATATGTAACATATAACAATTAAAGAAAAAGAGTTCATGTGTCTGAAGAGTGAGGGAAACACTGGAGGGATTTAGATGGAAGAAAGAGGGGGAAATAGTGGGAAAATACATACATATTTAAAATGAAAATAATATTAAGAATGATATAAGTTAAGAAATAACAAACAACTGTGGCTGCCTGGAAAGTCCCCAATATGTCTCAATACATTAGAGCATCTATTTTTAGCCTTTTGGGTCATTATCTCTCACAGACATTAATTATAAAGCAGCAATTATGAAGGACTTGCCTACCCTGTCTTGCCAGAGCTAGGCTGTCGATTTACCTGCTTCCAAGCTTTGTCCTTTTCAGACAGCAGTCTGTCTACAGTTGAAGCAAGGGATTTTTCTTGCCCATTGACAAGCTTCACACTAATGTAACCATCTCCAAATGGAGATTCTTCAATGCTCATCTTCTACTTAGAGTAGAATAAGGAGTGCTGTCAGAAGCTGACATGTCTCAATATCAAAAAAAATCTTAAGAAAACATCTTTATATGCCACATTCTGCAGATCTCCTGAGGTTTTTGAAGGCCACCTATCTATCTCCGTATATTTGGATAAGCAAGTCTCTGAGCAAATTGATTTCTGATTAACTTAGTAAACATCTGTGATAAACTATCTTAGTACCTAAGAAAATGACATATATGAATGACTATTAGTTTGGATTTTTTAATTATCCAAAACAGTTTATGGCAGTTCCTATCAAGAAGCCCAAACTTCACATTTCATTTTTAAGTGTTACCTAAGTACAATACATTAAAAAGAATTAACCTTAATTTTGAATTAATATATATATATAGACATAGATCAATACTGATGTAATCAAATATAATCTTTCTTAGTTTTAGAAGCTGTGGGTTTTACACTTCCTGTATATTCAGATATATTTATCCTTCTCAGGTCTCTGATGTAGTTTAAGACTAGGTAGTTATAGTTTGACAGTTAAATTTTAAGTTGTTTTAGAAATTAAAAGGATATTCTAGGTATAAAAAGATGTTTTTAAGTTGGTGATGCAAGTTAGGATGGAAACTGATTTAGTTATGGAACTTTAAATTCATTGAGATATATAGAAAATATAATAGTAATATCAGTTGCCAAATATGTATGGATTGGACAGTGGAAAAGTATGTTGTACCTTATAATTTTCATAATTGTGGCCTAATTATTCTCATAGTTTTATACTGTATTTATTGTTATAAGAAAAAGAGCTGCTTATTGGACTAAAAGGGGGAGCACTTGGGAGGGAAGATATACTTTAAATTAAAAAAAAAAAAACAGATAGGAGGGTGAGGTGGAAGAGGGTAGGAGGATGGAACCCTAAATGGGAGAAGAGAGGGGATTATGATGGAGATATAACTTGAAGTAATAAATTTTTAAAAAGAAGTTAAAAAAGAATGATTTAAATCTATGCTGTCAATGCTCACTTAAAAAATTAACATTATTACACTTAATGGCATTCAAATATCAGAGCAAGAAAGTTAGAGAATGACTTGGTACTGAAAGTTTTGTGTTAGAGTGTGAAAAAAAGGAGAGAAAGAAGAGAAATGGTAGAATGCTATCAGTATAGCACAGTGAATGGGTGTTTCCTCAACAACAACCTCTGATTGCATCAGCCCCAGTCGCCATAGAAAATTCCAACTTCTGCCAAGTTTGCAATGGTGAAGAAAACTGACTGATTGAGACACGTGAGAATTATAATAGTAAGAGTGTTGTAATCAGAGATTAGTAAGGGGGTTCTTACGATGTAAAATGAGTCATCAAAATGCAAGGAAATGAGAGAATTGGTATGTAGATTATGGGGCCATCTGCTGAAAAGTATAGGTTCATTTTCTTTATCATAAATGCATCTGCTCTGTGAAATGATGCACCTCTTTCTAAAATTTCTATATGATGGCACACACAAGATAATAAAAGTAAGTATACTAAAATAAATTATTTTCAACCTTAAGGGCCAAATATTCATCCTGTTATATTTTGTAAAATAGTAAAATCAGTTTTAATAATTAATATGATATAGCAAATAATTGTAGAATTGTAACAACAAATTTACTAACATGTTACTGACCTTATACAAAATCAGAGCATCTATGTATAAACCTATATGCCTCATCCAGACATATGAACAAACTGGAGAGTTCATCTCTATATATTGACATGCTGGAATTCTATTTCAGTTTTGATCTTTGATGTTGCCAACTGTAAAATATAAGTTTTGCTTTTAAATATATATCAGAAGATCAGCTTGTATCATGGGTATCTTCAGTTCCCCATATCATAAGTTTGATTCAATGTAGAATATTTTTTCTGTTTCCCAAGCAAATATGCTATCTGCTTTCTTCCTGTGGCTGAAGCTTAAATTCAAAGTGGATGACTCAGATATTACCACAATACTGCAGGGCTATCACACCACTGCTACTAGACACTTGGGAAGTTTACTTTCAAAGAGAGATTGATGCATTCTGAGATGACCCCTCACTTTCTATTTTCTTAACATTGATTTATTAATTAAAGTTACATCTCAATCAGAGTCCCCTCCTGTACCACCTTCCCAACATCTACCCCATTTCCTATCTCATTCCTTATCTCTTATCTCTATCCTTCTTCAGGGTTGGGGTTCCCACATAACAGCACCCCTCAGTTCATCAGTCTCATTCCTTTTTTTTTAACATTTACTTATTCAAGTTACATCTCCTTCACAGCCTCCTCTCTCTATCCTCCATCCCTTCCACCCCAACCCTCCCACCCTCTTACCTTTCTCCCTACACTCCTCCTCAGGTGAGGGGTGTCCCACACATATCTAGCCCCCTCAGTTAATCAATCACATGAGGGCTAAGAGCTTCCTTTTTCACTGGTGCTAATATGGCAGTCCAGCTAGGATAAGGTGTTCCACTAACAGGTACCATAGCCCATGACAGACATTGCTCTCCCCCAACACCCTAACCCCTGGCCTTCGACCTCTTGCTAAGGGGTTTGTATGAAAGCCAAGCTCCCTATCAACTATATATGTACAAGGGGACCTAGGTCTATATATGCTTTTTTTAGTGTATCAGTCTCTGTAAGCCTCTAGGAGCCTAGATAGGTTGGTTCTGTTAATCTTCATGTGGTGGTTTTGTCCCCACCGAGTATCTCTTTTCCTCCTCCCTCTCTTATACAGGAGAGCTCCACCTAGTACTTGGCTGTGTGTCTAAGCCTCTGGTTTTTTGTTTGTTTGTTTGCTTGTTTGTTTCATTTTGTTTGTTTGTTTTGTTCTTGTTTTATATTTTTGTGTTTATTTGTTACTTCAAGTTGCATCTCCATCACAGTGCCCTCTTCATACTCCCTCCTCCCCCTCCCACCTATCCTACTCTCTGGAGTGGGGTGATCATCTGCTGGGTAGAGTTTCTCCCAGGATAGTTGTGCTAAGTTTCTGTTCCTTTGGGTCTGTCTATTGTAGGATAGTTATCCTATACTGAATGGCAAAAATCTAATTATAAATGAGTACATGTAACTTTCTGAGTCTGGGTTAGATCACTCAGGATGATCTTTTCTAGTTCCATCTATTTGGCTACAAATTACATGATTTCTTTGTTTCTCAACAGTGTTATTCCATATGAAGTTGAGAATTGTTTTTTTCAAGGTCTGTAAATAATTGTGTTGGTATTTTGATAGGAATTGCATTGAATCTGTATATTGCTTCTGGTAGGATATCCATTTTTATTCTGTTGATTCTATCTATCCATGAGCATGGGAGATCTTTCCATCTTCAGATGTCCTCTTTTATTTCTTTCTTCAGGGACTTAAAGTTCTTGTCATACAGGTCTTTCACTTGCTTGGTTAGAGTTACCCCCAGGTATTTTATGTTGTTTGTGGCTATTGTGAAGGATGTTGTTTCCTTAATTTCTTTCTCAGCCCACTTATCATTTGTATTAAGAAGAGCTTCTGAATTTTTTGAATTAATTTTGTATCCAGCCACCTTGCTGAAGGTGTTTATCAGTTGTATTAGTTCTCTGGTGATCAATCCTGTACAATAAAAAATCATCTGGAGGTATCATCATTCCAGATACCTCCAGATGATTTCTCTACATCCTTGCCAGTATGTGCTGCCAGTTGAGTTTTTTATCTTAGCCATTCTTTTGGGTGTGAGGTGGAATCTCAGAGTCCTTTTGAGTTGCATTTCCCTGATGATAAAGGATGTCGAGCATTTCTTCAAGTGTATCTTCGGCATTAGAAATTCCTCTTTTGTGAATTCTCAGTTTAGTTCTGTACCCCATTTTTTTATTGGATAGTGTGGTTTGTTGATGTTTAATTTATTGAGTTCTTTATATATTTTGGATATTAGCCCTCTGTCTGAAATGAGGTTGGAGAATATCTTTTCCCAATCTGTAGGCTGTGATTTTGTTCTGATGACCATGGTCTTTGGCTTCCAGAAGCTTTTCATTTTCATGAGATCCCATTTATTGATTCTTGGTCTTAGAGCCTGAGCTATTGGTGTTTAGGTTAGGAAGTTGTCACTTGTGCCAATGAGTTTGAGGGTTTTCCCCACATTTTCTTTATTAGATTTAGTGTGTTCAGTGGGTTTTTTTTATCAACTATTTTGTAAATTTGAGGGTTTTTAGTAGCTCTAGGAACATTTTTAAAATGCGGAGGAATCCCAACTCATCCCATATTTTGAGTGTAAATGATTTTTAAGAGGTTAGATAATTTTCTGGTTGTTTATTTTTTGGAACAACCAAAAATTAGCAGGATATTGAAGCAAGAGAGGCTGTGAATGTCTCTGTGGTCACCATAACATTCTTTAGTGGGAGCTAGTTTTATATCCTACAATACAAAGCATACTGAACAGCAATTTGGAGACTCAGTCATGCATTAGTATCTGGAATATTTTCAGTTATATCTGATTTTGTGTTTCTAGTAGAGCCATTTCCTAAGAAACTACTCCTTGCCCTGCCAGAACTGTAAAGTCTCAGGTGATGGCAATCCATTTTCCTAACAATTGTAATAACATGTTGTGAAAGATGGAATTTGAGTGTGTGACATAAAATTGAGTCAGTGGAATTGAGGATTATGGGCATGTGGTTGTTATGTGAGGTATTAAGGAAAACTTGCCAAAATCGAGGCTGGAAGGAGCATCACTGGAATAAGTTCAAAGAGAGACAACCTGTACCTCTTCATTTACACATATGAAAATGATAGATGACTCTTCACTTGGGTATGTGAACACAATGTGGTTCTTAATTTTAGTACATGTATTAAGAATTGAAATATATATGTACTCTGCTCCTCAGTCAATAAAATCTCAGTTGTGAGAGAGTAAATTTAGATAGATAGATAGATATAGATGATAGATAGACAAAATTTAAACAAGGGCCTAAAACTGGCTCAGTGATTAAAACTGCATCATATGAAGAATAACAATATGCGTTAAAATCACAGGACCTTCATTATAAATGATTTTTTTAAATATAAGATAAAGTAAACAAATTCTCTTACTTTTATTCTGTGTACGCTACTGCCAAACTTACAGAATTTTCTAGAAAAGAGGTTTCAAAAATGGAAAAAAAAAACAATTGAACTCCACTACTTTGATGAAGTTGATTTAGAAAGCAAAGACAATAATAGTTATGTCTTTCCATGTCTGGAATGAAACTCAAATTTATTATTGTTTAACTCACCTTAATAATCAGTTTCTCAAAAAAATACATGAACACACAACTATGCTTATTTTTTCTTCCTTTTTAAAGTAAAAATGTTCTTGTCCTTGCTTAAATTGTCACCTAAAATATTAAGCATTTTTTGATCACTAAAGTTATTTAAGGAAAACTTGCTTTTCAGAAAAAAATAATGTTTCAAAGTGAGCCTCGCTTGTTTATACAGTAAATAAACAATGCTGTTTTAACTGGAAAGATTGATATTTGACTTAGGTTCATGGGGTTTTAGAGGTGTTATGTTCATTTTAGTAAAATATATACAAATAAAAATCATTTAATTATTTGTGTGTAAAATACTACATACTAGTATGTGTTATTTTACTAAACTAAAACAAACATTGCCTGATGTTTATAATACTTTGTTATGTTTCTATAAATACATTTAAGGTTGGGAGCCAGAAGTAAAGAATCTATGAAATCAAAAGAGAGCAAGGAGGGGTATATGTGCAGGTTGGGAAAAGGCTGGTGAGAAGGAAATATTGTAATTATTACATCAAATTGTTTTTAAAATGTAAGGGTAAGGTTATTCCTGGAATAGAAAATACAATAATAATATTTAAAAAGAACTTTTATTGCTTTGATAATAGCATAACAACTTATAATTGCTATAAGACATATTTACAAAACAGCAATTTTTAGCTTAAAATATCATCAGAAAATAGGAAGGACTGGGAAGATACTGGACATTGTACATGCACATTTTGAATTTTTAAATTACATTGTTTCAATTTTTTAAAAGATTAAGATATACTTGCAAATATTACCCTCTTATTTTTGCTCTTTTCTACTCCTCTCATCAAATCCTACCCTGCTTTATTCATAACCTTGCAAATTTTTGGCCTGTTTTTTTTTGTCATCATTACGTTCTCCCATAAAAACATAAATATATGGCTATATCCTGCTTAATATGTTTAGTAGTCTTGTGTATATATTATCTAAAGGCTAAGACTTGAAATTTTATAATTCATTAGGAGACTGATTTCCAGGAAGACTTATTCTCCTTCTCTGAATATTCTTAGTTCCCTGTAGTTCTTTTTCTATTTTTGCCCCATGAGATTTTTCTCCTCCCATAAAACATGCCTATTGGTAATATCAATTTTCAGATGCTGTTCAGGCAGCCATATTTGTTGAAGAATTATAGATGTGGCACCCATGTTAAGGGGCATCATCTCACATCAGAATACCTAGTCTTTGGGCTCTTGCACACTTTCTTCTTCCACTTCCTTGGCATTCAATGAGTCTTAGATATGGGAGTTGACTTGTAGATGTATACATTGTGCAGCCCTCAATCCATTGTTCTCTATATTTTGACCAGTTGTGTTTTTCTCTAATGGTCACTGTCTAATCTAAAGGGAAGTTCCTTTGATGAGGGGTAAGGGATGCATAAACTTGTGTGTTTAATGCATTTTAAAACATTTGCAATGAAATTAAGAATTGTTGAGTTGAGTAAAGTAACAGTGGAAACTTATCTAAGATTAATGAACTTGTTAGCCCCAGGAATTTGGGTCACTTTCCAGCATAAAACTGGCTTTACCTCCAGTAGAATTGGTGGGCCTTAAGACAAATATTACAGGGATTGGTTACCAACAAAGTAAAAGTGGCACTATTGCATCTTGTGTGATATCTGGCCATGATGGCCATTGTTGTAGTTCATAGGTTTCTCAGCTGGGTTACTCTTTGTTACTTCCATTCCTTGGCAACTTCTATTGTACCTTTTGGTACTGTGCAAGCTGAACCTTATCAAAGAGTCTTTGATTGAGATCCAGCTTGAAATTTCGAAGTGCCATATCTGAAATTCATGTTGTCTTCAACAATAGAGACTTATCTGCACCCTCACAAGGCTTGACAATGAAAGAAAACAATAATATGTTGTGTTAAGGAGTTTCTTGGACTCCCCTGAGCAACAATTTGCAAAGAGGCTTATCATGCTTAGTAATGTTCCTTATGTAAAATGATTGCTTTTAAAATGTATATGTATGTATGGTAATATAACATATTTTTGCGTTATATATAATTTGGGGTTTAAAAAATGTCACAATTACTGATGTAATTTTCAAACAGCCTTAATACTACTCTAATTTCTCTTATTGGTCTATAATACGTTCCCTTCCCCATCCTAAGTTAAAGCCCTCTCTTATTTTTTTAAATTTCGTAGTCCATATCACCTTTCTTATTATTCTCCTCTCTAGCACTCCATAAATAATAACTTTTTACTTTCTTTGTTTCTGTAGTTACTTCATGCTGTACATTTACATCTCAGCCTTTATTGCTAGAAATCACAAAGGAACAACATGGACATTTGTCCTTCTAGATTGAGGCTAAGATTAATGTTTTTAATTCCATCCATTTATCATAAAATTTCAAGGTTTCAATTTCTTACAGATTAATAATATCCCAATGTATACATTTCCCTTATCCATTTATCATTTGAAGAATACAGTTACTTCCATTTCTTAGCATTGTGACTTGTCAGCAAAAAACATAGTAAGCAAAGATCTGAGGAGTATGTTGTCAATTTTTGGCATAAGCAAAGGAGTGGTATAGCTGGGTGTAGAGAGCTGCGACGTGCCGCGCCTTAAAGATGGCGCTGGTCTCC
>CAJQZJ010031536.1:10491073-10582873 GCA_907164525.1 Lophiomys imhausi
GTTCATTTAGTATTTAGCCTGTGGGTTGGGTCTGCCCGTCCCCATTCAGAAGACTGTTTTCAAGGGACCTGAATAAACTGCTTGAGAAGAGCTTTTGCGAGTTGCGTCGTTCTTGCCGGTCGAGAGGGACGCGACAGCTGGGTGTTATGATAATTTATTTTTAGCCATTTGGAAAGTCTCTATATTGATTGCAAGGTGGTGGCTGTACCTGTCTGGAATTCTACTGACAGTGAATGAGGTTTCTCCTTTCCCCCTATCTTCTTAGACCTTAATGTTTTTGTCTCAGTGACTTTTGAATATGACTGGAGTTGAATGAAATCCTCATATATTTATTCCTGAAATTGTCATGCACATTTTTATTGCTGTACAATATGAATAGGGATTTATATGAAAAAGAACTAGAAGATGTAGCTGAAATGGTAAAGTGATTATGGGCATTATGATGCCCTAAATTTTATCTTCAGCCATGCATAAAGGGAACAGTGGTGCACACCTATAATCACAGCTCATAGGACACTAAAAACAGAGTCATTTTTGTTTGTTTTTATTACCACCTTTTTTAAGAGAATAAAATAGTATTTTTAATTCTTATTTGCTAGGGAATACTTATTTCATGTCATATGTTAGTTACCAATGGAAAAAATCAAGAAATATCAGTATTGGCTCATAACTCTCTGTTTACATAGTAAATATAAGTAAAGTAAAAGGCCGATTGACAAATATGCATTTCAATACTGATTATGCCATATCTTCTCAAAGCTCACTTCAGTTTATTAATGTTCAGTCTAGTGGGTAAACTCTTGAAAAAGCTTGTTGTGTAATTAACATGAAGACTTAGGTATAGTTGCCTCTACACATTTAAAACACAATGAATAGCATAGGCTTTATATTTAGCATTTTCATAATTATTAAATACTTTATGTAAAATAAGAAAATATTTAGATAACAATCTTGATGACTATTAATTCGTTGAAATTTACCACATTAAATTCTATTGATCATTAGGAATAGTATCATATAGCCAGATAGATAAAGACATGAACATGAATGAAGATTGAATGGACTTGACCTTGACCATGGATAGTATACTTAACCTTTCTGATTCAGTGTCTTGATCAACTTGAACTGTTAAGTGTAATGATCCTGGTAGTATAATGTGCTCAAGAACACATTAAATTAGGGAATATGTAGTATAAATACATGATAATCAATACTTTATAGATAGATACCACTGGAATCTTTTTTTATCTTATGTGTTCTTCCTTCTGATTTTAGTACTCTTCATTTTTCAAGAGGCTTTTTCTTAGAAAACTCTTAAGCATAATATGGGTTATGATTTTAGCTGAAGTAACTATGCTCAGTCAATATATCCTGACAATAGACACTGAAGCAGTAAATGGATATACTGCTGTTTTCACTACAAATGGATCATAGAAGAGATTGTGCAGAATAACGCTCAGCAGAGGAGGTCCATGCAAGTATATATAAATTCCCTCCAGCATTTCTGCTGTCAGTGTGAAGTCTGCTTAAGTGCACAATTTCATGGTTGGCTGCTCATTGTCCTTGCTTGAATTTATTTTCAGTGATGGTAAAAAGATCATTGGCTTTCCAGTTCCTGCTCAGCAGTCATAAATCTATATGGAAAATACCAATTCTAGTGCCGTGCTAAGCTTTAGATTACACACGTATCACTAAGACAAGAGTATAACCATTCCGAACTCACCAATGCTCAATGATTGAATTTGGCAAAGTCCTTTTCAATCAGTGCCTTCAATATGATTCTCTATTTAAATAATCATCTTAAATTAAATTTAATGTTTGAATCTACATACCAAAAATGAATACCATGAATAAAACATAACCAAAACAAAACTTTTTTAAATATTTAGGTCATGTTCATTTGAAATAAATATTTAGAAAATGTATCTTTGACTCTTTTGGTTGTTTTTGAAGTAAAGAGGTTTGACATAAGACATTCTGTTATCAGTTTTGTTATATTTCTTGGTTTTGATTATCCATTATATTTGTAAAACTTGTAAGGAAAAATAACCCTCCTAATATTAGAATAAATCAACAGAAAGAAGGCAAAGTACACAGATGGAATTTTATCTGTAAGAAACGTAAATCATATTTTATTTATAAATTAAGAAAAGAGGTCAGTGGGAGTTCAACGTCATCTTCAAATACAAACCTAGATTGAGGCCATCCAAGGTTACATGAGAGACTATCTAGAATATATACAAAAGCATGTACAAGTGTTTAGCACTGACTATTGGGGATGCATAGAATATCAGGGGGCTTAGTCTTCAAGAAAACTAATTCTCCTTCATTTAGCTACAATTGATTGCCTGTAGCTATTTCCTTGTCCAGCATCAGGACTCTGTGAAATATCCCCCATCAATACTGGTATGTCAACTGGTAATGTAATTATGCAGGTTTTGTTTGGCAAACCATATTGTTGAGATTTCATGTGCTAGAAATCCTGTCATGTCTATAAGACATTATAGAATTCTTCAAAATTTTATTAAATATGATAAGTAAAACATAGGCAAACAAATAGAGTAAAAATTTTAAAAGTAGTTATTTTTTGTACTCCACTGCAAGCAAAATTTATTTTTGCTATTTATCATATGTTAACTCTAGTAAGAGAGGCTTATGTTGTATATATTTATGCAAATAACTAATTTTTTGTTTTTTTTTCTTTAAGAGTATGCAAATATATCTCTGGAGAAGTTTTATCATTAATTTTTTATTAGTAAATAGTGACAGCCATGATTATTTTTTCTACACGTACAATGTAAATCTTGAAAATAATGTATAAATACATTTTTAAGTATTACAAGTTAAATGTAATAAATCTTTGGGTGCTTCTGATTTCCAAAGAACAGGAAATACCTACTTGCTATGACACTAGTGTTTGTTGAATCAATTGAATGTCTTATCTGTTGGTGTTTATTATTTATTTCTAGACATACAAAAATACCTTGAATATAGAATAGGTTTTTTTTTTTTTTTTGATGGCTCGGGATCAGGGTTAACTGGATAATGTTGACTCACGATGGTCAATGTGGTAGAGCTTATGATCATGAGAAGAGCCATCATGTGTCAGAGCAGCATTTACTTGAAATGGAACCCTTATAGGTCCATTGGTAGGTGGCACCCTTTTGACTGTTGACCACTAACCTTCACAAGTTATTGCTTGTGTGATCCCTTCAATACACTAGATATTTGTTTCTTTAGTCATTCTTATAACAAAGCAAGTCATTAGAAGTGAAAATGGAAAAGAAAACATTGTTCAACACCATCACTATCATTTTGAGTTAAGGCTACAATATGCCTGGAGAAAAGAAACAAGTAATTGATGTTTAGAATATTATAATATTTGTAGATGTTTTAAATCCAACAAAATCTGCCATCTGGCTACAGAATATTTTATTAATTCCTTAATCAAAAAAGAAAAAGAAAAAAAGGGGAAAAGTTGCCTTAAGTGACTCAAAAGCTTCACCATATTACCAAATCAGCCATAATTTTGAAATAATGATATTAACATCAGCTTTACATACAGATAAATTTTATTATCAGCTTATCTTAAGGTATATAAAACATCCTTATAGGAAAATTAATGAAATAAAGCCTTAGAAATTTGGTTACTTCTGTATTCCAAACCCAATTCTCTGAAGACTAGAATAAGTTAGCCAGAAATCAGAAGACACACAGGAGTTATATAACTAGAGATACACATTCTTATAGAAACCTGTATGTGTGTTCAATAATCTATACAACAAATATAGGCATAATAATTTTAGAAGATAAGGGGGGAAATCTTCAATGAGCAACTTTTCTAAAATATTATACTATACAAAACTATTCAACTATAGGATCTTGGTAAAAGTTTTTAATTGTACTACCTCTGCATATTTTGAAGCCTTTTACTTGCAGAAAATATGTTTAAATTTTACTTATGCTAAAGAACTGCCTTCTAGAATATACAGAAGGCTATTAGATACCATTTCAAATCATTACCGCCTTTCAATATGTTTTCAGATATTGCACTAGAGAAAAAAAAATAAAACTCATTCACTCTAATTTGAAAATGTTTTCAGACATTTCACTAGAGAAATGATGAAGACTTAGTCAATATTAGTAAACACGTGAAACTCAATGTGATTATTATCAAATTCTTTTTTTTTAAATACTTTATTTTTTTTCTTCAAGTTACATCTCAGTAACAAACCCCTCCCTATTCCCCCTTCCTATCCCGCCCTTCCACCCTCTTCTACCCAGAAGTTTCCCCTTTCAGTTCAACAGATGATTCCTTCTCTTATAACAGTAAGTATTATACAAAACAACAGATATAAATATGCCACATTTATGAGAGTTAAATGGCCCAGTATACCTTCCCAATGTCCAGTTTATACATATTTGGCCCCTGACTTTAACATTCTACTATCTAACCATATTCATGAGTTTAAAGGTCTATATCTGACTCAACATTCATACTATCTTGCAACACACTTTTAAGAGTATCTTCTTAGATCTATAACACCCTCTTGATTCCTAAACAACTCAAAATTTAACTATGAGACTCTAGCTGTCTATTCTTCAACCACCTCAGAGACCTGAGAGGGATAAATATATTTGCTTATATAGGAAGTGCAGGGCCTGCAGCTTCCAAAACTAAGAAAGGACATACCAATGACTGCCTGGACAGTTCCCATTTTCTCTCCATACATTCCAGCATCAATCTTCAGCCTTTGGGTCCTGTTTCTCTGACAGACATTTGTTGTAGAGCAGGGATTATGAAGGACTTACCTACCCTGTCTTGGCAGAGTTAGGCTGTCGACTTACCTGTTACCAAGTTTTGTCCTTTTTGGACAGCAGTCTGTCTGCAGTTGGTGCAAGGGGTTTTTTCATGCCAAGAGATAGGCTTGCCACTAATTCAACCATCTTACAGTGGAGGTTCTTCGATGCTTATCTTCTACTTGGAGTAGAATAGGGGGTGCTGTCAGGCGCTGATATGTCTCGATATCAAAAAAAGTCTTGATTTAAGATAACATCTTTAAATTCTTAAGATAGTGGCTAAATTTAAGATATATTTATTAATATTAAATTATTATTCTTATTAGGTAATCACTAATTTGAACAAACTTCCTGTTGATTTGTGAATTAGTTGATAACATGGGTTTTGGTCACCTAAAGGAATAATAGCAAGCAATATAAATAAAATGGTATTGGCATGTGCAAAACTTGTGGATTAAGTTCAGTACACTACAGAGGTAAAAGAATGATCATCTAAATTAGTAACTTTCTATGAGACACAATTTTATAATATTAAAGAAAAGGAAAAATATGAGCACAAAAGTCAAAGAAATAAGCAAAAAAAAAAAAATAATAGAAAACAGACAAAAGACCATCAGTCACAAAGTTTTGGTTTAAATATTGTCCCCAAGTTTCTCTTTTTTTTTGATACTTATAAAAGTACTTCTAATATATTTATTTATTTTGCACAATTTTTATTCTTGTTTTAAAAATGTGGAAATTAATTGATAGAAAGATTAAGGAAATTGTTTAATGATAGTTAAGTGGTAGAACAGATATAAATAGAGATTCTTTTGTTTCTAGAATCCTTGCTGTTAACCTCTACTTTATTGCTACTATTCACAGACTTAACCATTAAGATTCTTTTTTCCTTACTCATTTTTATTTTTTCTTCGAGACAGGGTTTCTCTATGTAACAATTCTGGCTGTCCTGGACTCAGTAGACTAGGCTGGCCTTGAACTCACAGAAATCTACCTGCTTCTGCCTCCCAAGTGCTGGGATTAAAGGCGTGTGCCACCACACCCAGCCCAGACCACTCATTTTAATACTGATCGCTACATTCCCTTTCTTTTTTTTAATTTTTTTCCTTTATTTTTTATTTCTTCAAGTTACATCTCAATCGCAGTCCCCTCCCTATTCCCCCTCCAGTCCCACCTTCCCACCCTCAACCCCCCCATCCTCTTCCCTTTTTTTTTCTTTTAAGTTTAAGGTATATCTTATTTCCCCCTACGTTTCCCCTTTCAGTCCAACAGATGGCTCTTTCCAAGTTTCTCTTTTAAATGATATAACCTTTTCTAAATTTTTATTTTCTCCCCCTTAAACTATATTTCTCTGAAGATAAGAAATGATGTCATCGTGAAGCTATTGGGCTGCTTGGTCCTCAGTGGATCTCCAAATTGAAGCGGATGCTATCTCTGACTTGGACTCTGTTGCCTCTCTCTGGATCCTCATTTCCTGGCAGAGCTGACTTGTCTTCCCTTAGTGGAAGAGGAGGCAATTAGCCCTCATGAGATTTGATGTGCCAGAGGGGGTTGCCACCAGGTATCAGAGGCAGTGATGTTATAGGGGAAGTGGATAGGAAAGTGGGACTGGGAGGAGAGGAGGGAGAGGTTGTGATTGTGATGTAAAATAAACGAATAAATAAATTAGTGAAAAAAAGAAATGTTGTCATAATCAGCCAAAATATGACATTATGTATCAATAACTTAAAAAGCTAACTAGCCTGTGATATATAAAATTGAATTGAACAAAATTAGTGTCATTGATAAATTAAACTTACTCTTGAGGTCACTGAGTAAATACTAGCTTTTCCCCAAAAAACTGGTAAAAACAAGGAAGAAAAAAATTCTAGAAAATGTGAAGATTCTTTTTATCTAAGGACTGATACTACTTTGTCTAAGCCATAGATAATAACACAGTACTTCAGTTTTATTAAGTATATGTCAGACATGTCTTTATTGTATAATTCTTTAAAATGTTTAGAAAAGTTACTTTGTGTGTGTTGTTCTGTATAGGAATTTTAATCCAGCAACCTGGATACTCTGGCAAGGGTCACATCCAAATACTTAGGTTTGTGTGATTTAGCTGTAATACAGACAAGCCCTTAGAATATATACCTTTAATCCCTCTGGGTAGAATACAGACACACCTTTAGTCCACATGTTTAACACCAAACAATGACAACTAATTGAAGGATAGACACAATGATGAATCAGAGAAAAATTTGACAGAATGAGTCAGAGATAAGATACATACAACTCTTATGAGAACAGACAGGAAAGAGATGCTACTTAAAAACAGCACAGAACAAGATCAGAGAGACAGTACAGTTGAGAAGATGGGGGTATAGTTCAGGAATACAATACATTTATTGTGGTGAGTACACTACAGGTTGCTGCAGTTCAGTTCATGGAGTTAAAAGGCAGTTTTTCCAAGCAGAGCAATTCAGTGAGAAGCAAGAGAAGTCAGTGTGAACCAGTCATATTGGAAAGGAGTATTGAGCCAGATAAGTTGAGTTGACCTTGTCAACCAGAGTTCAGAGAGAACTGGAAAGGATAAGTTTATTCAGCAGTAAATCTCAGAGGCTGAAAACATTTCAGGCCTAAGTTAGCAGATGTAGGCTGGAAGCTGAAACCTGAAAGGTACAGGCTTGCAGAAGATTAGATTGTACGGAGGCTAAAAGCTTCCAGGCCTAGGGATGTTCATATAGAAACGATCTTGAGGCAGCCCAAACCATATATTAGTAAAGTTTGGGTATGGATCTATATCAACCCATTGTCCTATCTGAGTAAATAAAAATGGCATTTGCATTGTTGTTGTTATTTTTCTTGTTCATGTGTCTTTGTCTCTGTGTATATTTTTCAAAAATATTGAACTTTTCATAGGGATAGACTCATTAAGTGTCAGGTAACCAGAAAAGAGATTTTATACCCATCAATCAGTAAAAACTAGGTTTTGAGCTGGAGCTTGTGGAATGTAGTCAAATCATCACTTATGCTACTTTTCTGGCCATGGTGAAAGTCAACCAGTATTTTAACATTACATTAAATCCACCAAAAACCCTGAATGCTTCTAAGTGTCAAACATCATTGTATTCATTAACTTTTTCCTTTCAATGATACTTTTTCTACATGTATAGATTTCCATGTAAGTTATTTAGTAAATCACTTTAATAAACAAATCACAGTTTTCAACTACACTGTATATATGGTCTGTTCTCTCAAATTCATAATACATATGTTTAGAACTTGATTTTACCAAATGATAACGATTAACTAAATATAAATGTGTAATTGAACAGTATGAATTGCTTTTTATAACTCTTCACCTACACTATGTATTCTAGAGATATTGTAACTCCAATATAGAAGTTACGTAGAAATATTTGAATGGCTTAGAACACTATTAGAAAACAAATAATAGGAGGTGCTGACATAAACTTCAACAGAAATACTGCACAGAAAATAAGACACCAAAACATCCTACTTTTTAGTCAACAGAATAGCTTGGTGAGTCAACTGGCATTTTGATTATTCCAAACTATTTGTTTAAGTAGGGATGTCCCTCATTCTTTCATTAGCTTTAGATGGAAGCATATATGAAGCAAAACCCATGTTGCTATCATTCTGAAGGTACAGTGTCACTCCTAGATACAGCATTGAAGGTGAGTTCCTGTAACCTTCAGTTATACATCGCCAAGTACAATCCACTCATTTAATGCAAGGCACTGCATTGTCACTGGCACACTGACTCATGGTAAATACTTTCTTTTATGATTATCTGTAGTGTAAGGATAATTTCTGAATCTATAATATTTTTCAGGTATCAAATCCTCTTTACCAGATCTAACCTGAAAATATGTTTATTTATTACTTCAAGTTACATATCCATCACAGTCTCCTCCCACCACCCCTCCATGCTCCACCCTCCCACACTCTCCCCCTTCTCCCAGAACTCATGATTCTTTTTTTTCTCAATAGTTTGGCTTTAGTTATGAAAATTATAAGATATAACATACACTCCAAATGTCTAGTACATACATATTTGGCAACTGATATTAATATTCTATTATCCATCTATCTCCATGAGTTAAGTTCTATACATAACTCAGTGGCCATCCTAACTTGCATTACCAAATTACAGATATCTTCTTAGACCTAGATCATCCTTTTAATTCATAAACAACTTAAAATTTAACTGTGAAAGTATAACTATCTATTCTTCAACCACATCAGAGACCTGAGAGGGATAAATATATCTGATTATACAGGAAGTGCAAGGCCAGCAGCTTCCAAAACTAAGAATAACAGACAACTGGCTGCCTGGACAATCCCCAGTTTCTCTCCATACATTAGAGCATCTATCTTCAGCCTCTTGGTCCACTACCTCTGACAGACATTAATTGTAAAGCAGGAATTATGAAGGACTTACTTACCCTGTCTTGGCAGAGCTAGGCTGTAGACTTATCTGCTTCCAAGTATTGTCTTCTTTGGGCAGCATTCTGTCTACAGTTGAAGCAAGGGATTTTTCTTACCCAGTGACAAGCTTGTCACTAATGCTACCATCTTCAAATGGAGATTCTTCAATGCTCATCCTTTACTTGCAGTAGCATAGGGGGTGCGATCATGAGCTGACATGTCTCAATATCAAAAGTATTAAGTTAAGAAGTTTTCTTTGAATGTAAATTCTACAGATCTCTTGAGGTTTTTGAAGACCAGCTCCCTATTTCCCATAAGCAAATGTCACTTGGATCCATGACTCCATTAAATACTTTTTTTACATAAAAATTAAAAAAATATGTAGCTCAGAGAACATAAATAGAGAAACATACAATTTTGTTGGGAAGATATAATGTCAACTCCATTAGAGAGAAGTCCCTATACTTGCAATCTTCTAAAATTTCAACCCTAAATCTCTCTGTCTAACTTTTCATCATTATAATTTATAGTATTTTCATTCAATAAAACAGTAACCAAAGATAAGAATGCCTCTTGAATTGTGGATTACTTGAGTAAATTAGTGAATTTTAGAAAGGTTTTCTTAAACCTTACAGTTTATAGTTAGTCAATGATAACTACAAAAAAAAAATGATCTTTGTTTCTGGTGGTGGAAGGGCACAGAATAGAATAGTTAACCCCATCAGATGCAGCCCTTCATACCTGATTCTGTACTATTTTATGTAGGCAATACTGCAGTTGACTGAGTTGTTATAAAACACATGGTATCTAGGGGTCCATTAATTAATTCCTGATTAAAGTTGCAAAGCCAACTACATGCTCCACTGTATATGAACTGGATGCATCTGTGCTGAGAGTTTATATCTTTATCAACCTTAATGCACTGCAACCCTTGCATTGCTGATTATTATATAATTTAGAATTGTTTGACCTTTACTGTCTTTTTCAAGACTAATTAATGTGTGTCTTGATTTCTTTCTGCTGACAATTATCTCACCTATTCAGTGGTTCATTATGGAAATCTTACAAAAATTGATTTTAATCCCTATATATCTACATAGTAAATTACCTACTGTTTTCTAGCAAGGAATTAATGTGGCTGATTCTGATTGCTAATAGAAGAGAGCGTGTGTGTTTATCATTTGAATTCTTCATAGATTCTCCTTTCTGATTTTTTACAAAGATGTGTAGGTGTGAAAAGTAAATTCAGTGTTAAACAGTCACTGAAACATGTATATCTGTCAGTAGATGGCCACCAGATCTGAAACATTACTCTATCCATTCATCACCTGGTTCTCATATGCTGATATCAGTTTGCTGTCTTTGCCATAGTTTTTTTTTAATTTCTTACATTCTATTAGTTTTCCATATTATGTGTGCTTTAAAAAATATTAGCAAAAGTGTGATGCTGCAAATAACTCTTGATCGGGATGGAATGTAAGTGAAATAATAAGGAAAATGTGACAGTACCTGCATGTACTACATTCTCCTAAGTATTTTATCATGTCTTCACATTTTAAGACATCCTTATTTCATTATATATATATATATATATATATGTAGGGTTTTTAAAAATTTATTTATTACTTTAAGTTACATCTCCATCACCGTGCCCTCTTTACACCCCTCCGAGTCCTACTCCCCCACACTCTATCCCCTCTCCCTTCGATCCTACTCACGTTTGAATTTCTTAGGGGAAAATGTCATATGTGAACAACTGTTTAAAACACAATACTGGATCAGCCAGTTTGGTCACCCATCTGGAGAGGAGCACCTGCCAGAGCAGATCCAACACACAAGAGGATCCTGCCCAATGCTCCAGCCACAGATAAGCATTCTCACCTCTCTGCCTGATTTCCAGCCTGCACGTGGACCTGTACACCCAATGGGAAAAAATAGCTGGATAACAAGTGCAAAGGAGATTTAAAGTACCCATCCAAGGAGTCCAGGGACAACTGGATAACTGAAATCTCTGAAGAAAAGGAAACAGAAACCAAAGAAAATGTAGCCCAGATGATCCAGCCTCCCAGACTTCCTCAATAGCTGTTTCCTCAAAAATCTACAACCAAAACAACTCAAAATGGCTAATACGGTTCAGCCCTACAGTCTGTTCCAGCCAGGACTTCAGTAAAACCCTGAAGTTCAGCCTCTGTCTACAAACTTCTTAGGACATTTAAATAGCTGAGCACAAAAGGACTGAATATCAAATGTAACTATTAACTTGCTTAACCATTTTTCCATTGTTATTTGGGCCCCAAGCAGGTCTCCTGCATCACAAATCACCAGGAAGTACCTTTAAGAGAACAATGTCCCATCTCCAGAAGGCAGGGTACATGATTATTTTTTTCTCCCCCCGTTGGTCATTTGATGGATTATAGATGTTTGTTGTTATTGAGGGGGATTGCTTACAAGTTGTTAAATGGGCTTGTTAAATAGTTATTGGAGGTTAGACCCAGGGATTTCTCTCTTTTTCTTTTCTCTATCCTTCCTTCTCTCCTATGTGGAGGGGGGGAAGCCTTAAAAAAATGGGATATAGGTATAATATAGGAATGATAAAGGAAAAGGAACAGATGTTAGAACATGCTCTTATATCTTTGTATATTGATACAAAAATAAGAATACGTTTGGATACATTGGTATTGATCTTTGTATATTGACACAAAATTAAGGTTAACCCTTTTTAGGGTATTGTACCTAGGTAACACTTTAAAATGTAATGTGAAACTTTGGACTTTTGATAGCAGCTGCCACAAACTGTTTAGAATAATTAAGAAATGCAAAATCATAGTCACTCAAACATGTAATTTTTGTTATATATTGGATAGTTTATCAGAGGCATTTTCTTTTTTTTAATAATATTTATTTATTACTTCAGGTTACATCTCCATCTCAGTGTCCGCTTTCCACCCCTCCCAGTCCCGTCCACCCACCCTCTACCCCCTATGCCTTCCACTCCATTCCTCTGGAGTGGAGTATCCCTAAGTAACAGTCCCCTGCCCCAGCTCAGTAGTCATATGAGGGCCAAAAGCCTCCTCATACACTGAGGGCCTACAAGGCAGTACAAGAGAGGGCAAAGAGTCTCATTGACAGGTAACAAAGTCTATATCCCTGTCCCCTTTGGTGCATTGGCTGTAGTATAGTTATCCTGTACTGTATGGCTAAAATCTGAGTATAAGTGAATAGATCCCACGTGTATCTTTCTGAGTCTGGGTTATCTCATGCAGGATGAGCTTCTCTAGTTCTGTCCATTTGGCTTCAAAATGCAGGATTTCGTTGGTTCTGATGGCTGAGTAGTATTCCATTGTGTAGATGTACCACAGTTTTTTAATCCATTCCTCGGTTGAGGGATATTTGGGTTGTTTCCAGATTCTAACTATTACAAATAAGGCTGCTATGAACACAGATGAGGAAACTTCCTTGTGATTTTGTGAGGAAAAATTTGGATGTATACCCAGAAATGGTATGGCTGGGTCTTGAGGTAAAGCTATTCCAGGTTTTCTAAGATATCTCCAGACTGATTTCCATTGTGGTTGTACAAGCTTGCAATGCAACCAGCAATGGAGGAGTGTTCCCCATTCTCCACAACCTCACCAGCATGGGATGTCATTTGATCTTTTGATCTTTGCCATTCTGACAGGTGTGAGATGGAATCTCAGAGTCATCTTGAGTTTCATTTCTCTGACTATTAAGGATGCTGAGCATTTCTTCAAGTATCTCTCAGCCATTAGGAATTCCTCCTTTGTGAATTCTCTGTTTAGCTCTGTTCCACATTTTTTTATTGGATTATTTGGTTTCTTGGCATTTAATTTCTTGAGCTCTTTGTAAGTTTTGGATATTGGGCCTCTGTCAGATATGGGGTTGGTGAAGATTTTTTCCCAATATGTAGGCTACTATTTTGTTCAAATGACAGTGTCTTCTGCCTTACGGAAGCATTTCAGTTTCATGAGGTCCCATTTACTGATTGTTAGTGTTAGATACAGAGATGTTGGTGTTCTTTTAAGGAAGTTGTGACCTGTGCCTATGAATTTGAGGGTTTTCCCCACTTTCTCTTCTAATAGAGGTAGTGTGTCCAGCTTTATGTTAAAATCTTTGATCCACTTGGACTTAAGTTTTGTACAAGGTGATAAGTATGGGTTTAATTTCATTCTTTTACATGTGGACATCCAGTTGGACCAGCAGCATTTGTTGGAGATGCTGTCTTTTTTCCATTGTATGGTTTTGGCCTCTTTGTCAAAAATTAAGTGACCATAGGTTGTGGGTCCATTTCTGGATCTTCAAATCAATTCCATTGATCCACTGGTCTGTTTCTACCAGTACCATGATGTTTTTATTACTATTGCTCAGTAGTACAGCTTGAAATCAGGGATGGTGATACCTCCACTTTTTTTTTTTTTGGTACAGGATTGATTTAGCTATTCTGGGTTTGTTTTTTATTATTATTCCATATAAAATTGAGAATTGCCTTTTCCAGGTCTATAAAGAATTCTGGTGGTACTTTAATAGGAATTGCATTGAATCTGTATATTGCTTTTGATAGAATGGCCATTTATATTATGTTGATTCTACTATCCATGAGCATGGGAGATCTTTCCATCTTCTTATGGTCTCTTCAATTTTTTCTTCAAGGATTTGAAGTTCTTGTCATACAGGTCTTTCACTTGCTTGGTGACAGTTACCCCAGGCATTTTATATTGCCTGTGGCTATTGTGAATGGTGTTGTTTTCCTAATTTATTTCTCAGCCCATTTTTTAATTTAATTTTTATTTCTTCAAGTTACATCTCAATCACAATCTCATCCCTACTCCCCCCTCCAGTCCCACTCTCCCACCCTCTTCCCATTACACCCCCATCCTTACCACCCCTTTTTTAAGTTTAAGGTATATCTTTTTCCCCAACAGCTCCTCCTTTTAGTCTAACAAATGGTTCTTTCTCTTATAACAATAAATACAATACAAAACAACAGAAATAAATAGGCCACAATTATGAGAGTTATATGGCTTAGCATACATTCCCAATGTCTAGTCCGTATATATTTGGCACCTGACTTTAACATTCTACTATCTAACCATCTCCACGAGTTTAAATTCTAACTCAGCTTTCACACTAACTTGTATCACAATTTTTAAAACATTTTCTTAGATCCAGAACACCCTCTTGATTCCTAAACAACTCAAAATTTAACTATGAGACTCTAGCTATCTGTTCTTCAACCTCCTCAGAGACCTGAGACGGATAAATATATCTGATTATATAGGAAGTGCAGGGTCCGCAGCTTCCAAAACTAAGAAATGACATACCAGTGGCTGCCTGGACAGTTCCCATTTTCTCTGCATATATAAGAGCATCAATCTTCAGCCTTTTGGTCCTATTTCTCTGACAGACATTGATTGTAGAGCAGGAATTATGAAGGACTTGCCTACCATGTCTTGGCAGAGCTAGGCTGTCGACTTACCTGCTTCCAAGTTTTGTCCTTTTTGGACAGCATTCTGTCTACAGTT
This sequence comes from Lophiomys imhausi, assembly GCA_907164525.1. Taxonomy (NCBI): domain Eukaryota; kingdom Metazoa; phylum Chordata; class Mammalia; order Rodentia; family Muridae; genus Lophiomys; species Lophiomys imhausi. The sequence goes on from CAJQZJ010031536.1 coordinate 10,505,848, forward strand.
GAAGCAAGGGGATTTTCCTTGCCTAGAGATAGGCTTGCCACTAATTCAACCATCTCCCACTGGAGATTCTTTGAGGTTCATCTTCTACTTGGAGTAGAATAGGGGGTGCTGTCAGGAGCTGATATGTCTCGATATCAAGAAATCTTAAGAAAACATCTTTGAATGCCATATTCTGCAGATTTCTTGAGGTATTTGAAGATGCCCTATCTATGTCTTATATTAGGATAAGCAAATGTTGCTTGTCTCTTAGCAAATTGATTTCTGATTAGCTTAGAAAATAATTGTGGTAGACTGTCATAATACCTAACAAAATGACAAGCTTGAATGACTGTTAGTTTTCATTCCTTAATTATCCTAAACAGTTTATGACAGTTGGTAGCAAAAGGCCAAAACTTCCCATTTCATTTTTAAGCATTACTAGGTACATACCTTTATAAAGTGTTACCCTTAATTTTGTATCAATATACAAAGATCAATACCAATGTGGCCAAATATAATCTTAATTTTGTATCAATATACCAAGATCAATACCTATGTAGCCCAATACAGTCTTAATTTTGCATCAGTATATAAGGGTCAATACCAATTTAGTCAAATATAATATTAATTTTGTATCAATATACAAAGGTATAAGGGCATATTCAATAATCTGTCCTTTTTTTCTTGATCTTTCCTATATTATGTCTATGTCCCTTTTTTTTTCTCAAAACTGTTCACTCCTACATAGGAAAGAAAGAAGGATATAGAAAAGAAAAGAGAGAAGTCCCTGGGTCTAACCTCCAAAACCCATTTAACAAGACCATTTAATAGCTTGTAATCTCTTCCCCTAAATAACAAGATTTTTTATTATCCATCAAATGACAAAAGGGTGAAAAACACCCTCCCCACCTTCTGGGGATGGGATGTGACTCTCTTAAAATTACTTCATGATGATTTGGGATGTAGTAAACCTGTTTGGGGCCCAAATAAGAATGGAAAAAATGGTTAAAAATGTTAACAGAAGCATTTGATGTTCAGTCCTTTTCGTGCTCAGCTATATAAATGTCCTAAGAAGTTCGTAGAGAGAAGCTGAACTTTATGGCTTACTGAAGTTCTGGATGGAACAGTTTGTGGGGCTGAACAATCTTAGCAATTTTGAGTTGTTGTGGTTGTATTGTAGACTTTTGAGGAAACAGCTATTGGGGAAGTCTGCAAGGCTGGATTGTCTGGGCTACTTGTCTTCTTTGGTGTCTGATCTGTTTTCTTCTGAGGTTTCTGTGGTCCATTTGTCTCTGGATTCCTTGGATGGATGCTTTAAATCTCCTGGAAAGAACAGAGCCCTTCCCTAATCCTAATTCTGGGACACTAGCTTTTTTTGGGGGGGGCGGGGTCAGGTAATATTTTTCCTGGAGCAAATTTGTTTTTTTGACAATATAAAAAGAATTATCTTTCAATTTAGATTAAACAAGAAATTATTTTGATATTTTGGAGCTAAACAAACCTTTAGTGTATATATTTTGAGATCTCAAAGGACAATTTGTTTGAACTTCAGCGTGCCTTTTGTAAGTAGCTTTTAAACTTAATTCCTTCCAATCCTATGTGCCTATCTCTGCATTCTAAGTATTGGAATCAAAGGCCTGTGGTTCCCAACTGATGGGACTAAAGATGTGCTCCACCACCCCTGGATCGAAGTTTTTCTCTTTTTAGAGCTAGTTTTGTATCAGTCTGACCTTGAGCTCTGAGATCTGTTGGTTTCTGTCTCTAGTGTGTTGGGATTAAGGATGTATTCTTCTCCAATGATGGGATTAAGGGTGTGCACCATCACCACCCTGTTCCTTGTAACTCTAGAATTTTTATAAGACGGTTAACTCTATAGTGATCCTCCTGTCTCTGCTGGAGTTAAAGGCATTGGCTAACACCAAGCGTTTCATGTATTTTACCTTAGCTCCAAGTTTTTTCAGCTCTTGGAGGTTTAGAATACCAGGTTGAACAGCAGTAACATTTAATTTAGTTACAGTATTTTAAACCTGTTACCTGCTTTTTAATGCCAAACCATGAAAATATCCTATATATCTACAAAAACAAAACAAAACAAACAAAAAAAACTTTTAAGATGCTATCAAGTTTTTGTAATCTATGTGACCCCCTGTAGTCAAACATTCTAATCTGAAATTAAGGTCATTTTCCTTTCATGCCAGTAATGCAAGTATACATTTGGTAAATTATAGTTTGAAATTTTTTTATTATATTTTTAAGCTTATTAACTCTTTTCTTAAAAGAGTATTATTTTGTTTCCTCAAGTTACTTCTAGAATATAGTTTCCTCCCTCCTCCCCTTCTGGCCCCTCCCTTCCTCTCTCCTTACCTCCCTCCCCCTTCTCCCTCCCTCCCTCCTTGTTCCTCTACTTGGTACTCTCCTTCTCCATAGTTGAGGTAGGTGCTCACATATCATACTCCTTCAGATATTCCATCATGTGAGGGCCAAGAGCTTCCATTTGTACTGGGGCTTGATATGGCACAACATCTAGGGTATGGTGTTCCACTAACCTGCAACAGATTCCATGACTCACTAGTGGGTAAAATTTTTCCTAGGATATTCTAGGTTCCTATCTATTTGGGTGTGTGGGTTGTAGGATAGTTATTTTGTGATGTATGGTTAATATCTATTTATAAGGGAATACCTACCATGTTTATCTTTCTGGGACTGTGTCAGCTCGCTTAGGATGAGCTTTTCTAGCTCCATCCATTTGGTTTCAAATTGAATGATTTCCTCATTTCTGATAGCTGTGTAGTATTACATTGTGTAAATGTAACACAGTTTTTTTAATCCATTCTTCAGTTGAAGGACATCTTGGTTGCTTCCAGTTTCTGACTATTACAAATAAAGCTGCTATGAACATTTTTGAGGCAATGTCCTTGTGGATTCGTTTCAAATATTTTGGATATATGCCCAAGCAGGGTATGTTTCAGCCTATTTTTTTTTTTTTTTGTATAAAGAAGGGCTTCTGATTCTTTTGAATTAATTTGTATCCACCCAGGTTGCTGAAGGTGTTTATCAGCTGTAAGAGTTCTCTGGTGGAATTTTTGGGGTCTCTTAAATATACTATCATATTGTCTGCAAATAGGGCTAATTTGACTTCTTCATTTCCAATTTTATCCCCCCTTGATCTCCTTTAGGTGTCTTATTGCACTAGAAAGAACTTCAAATACTATGTTGAAGAGATATGGCGAAAGTGGACATCCTTGTCTTGTTCCTGAGTTAAGAGGAAATGTTTCAAGTTTATCTCCATTTAATTTGATGTTGGCTACTGGCTTGCTGTATATCACCTTTATTATTTCTAGGTATGGTCCTTGTATGCCTGTTCTCTCCAGGACTTTTAGCATGAAGTGGGTTTTGGATTATGCCAAATGCTTTTCAGCACTGAGCGAGATTATCGGAAATCAATTTGCTAAGAGACAAACATTTGCTTATCCAAATATGGAGATAGAGAGGTGTACCTATCACTTCAAGAGATCTTTAGAGTATAGTATTCAAAGATATTTTTTTAACCTAAAATTTTTTTTATACTGAGACATGTCAGCTCCTGAAGGCGCCCCCTATTCTATTCCAAGGAGGGGATGAACATCAAAGAACATCCATTTGTAGATGGTTGTATTAGTGGCAAGTTTGTCACTGGTAAGAAAAATCCCTTGCTTCAACTCTAGACAGAATGCTGCTTGAAAATGACAAAATTTGGAAGCAGGTAAGTCAACAGCATAGGTCTGCCAAGACAGGGTAGGCAAGTTCTTCATAATTCTTGCTTTATAATTAATGTCTGTCAGAGATACTTGGCCAAGAGGCTGAAGATAGATGCTCTAATGTATGGAGAGAAATTGGGGACTGTCCAGGCAGCCAGTTGTCTATCATTTCTTAGTTTTGGAAGCTGCTCGCTCTGAACTTCCTATATAATCAGATGTATTTATCCCTCTCAGGTCTCTGGTGTGGATGAAGACTACATAGTTAAAGTCTCACAGTTAAATCTGAAGTTGTTTAGGAATTAAAAGGATGTTCTAGGTCTAAGAAGTTGTCTTTAATTTGGTAATGAAAGTTAGGATGGCAACTGAGTTAGGTATAGAACTTTAAACTCATGGAGATAGATGGATAATAGAATATTAATATTATCTGCCAAATATGTATGGACTGGACATTTGGAATGTATGTTATACTTTATAATTTTCATAATTGAGGCCTAATTATTCAAGAAAAGAATTATGAATTCCAGGAGAATGGGGAGAGGATGGGAGGGTGGGATCTGGAAGGGTGGATTTAAGGGACTCTAATGGATATGAAACTTGAAGCAATAAATAAACATTAAAAATTAAATAAACACAAAATTTAAAAAAGAAACAATACTTTTGACTTGTTATACTATAGGGCAGTTACCAATATTTCACATTTTGTATACTTTATCTCTCAATATTTGAGGTTTTTGTTTCAATATTTTAAAATTATATTATGAATCATATTTATAAAATCACATTTTAAAAATCAAATTCCTAAGATGTTCTGGATAAAAATCTAAGAGACATTCCATTTCTATTTAAAAGCCTGTGTTTTGAGTATTTTTTTTCAATTCTGTGATAACATTATGTCAGTCAGCATTGTTCTTTTTTAAATAAATTTATTTTATAAGGGGGAACACAAAGTAGAAAAAATAAAACATTTAGAAGTAACAAAGTTTTAGGATCTTCCTCTCAGGTCCTGGACCCGTGCAGGGGGGAGGTATTTGGCCGCAGCTGAACCTTCCTGCCTCTCCTGCCATTCAAGCTGGTACTGACACTGGGTTGGGGCAGGGCCGGTCTTCTCTCAAAGAGGCAACCACTTTAGAGGCTTCCCTTCTCTGCACACCAATAGCTGTTGCTGGTTGCACCTAACTGTATAGGCTATCGTCTGGAAAGTTTCTTCACTTTTCCAAAGACCTTCTAGGTGGTGTACCCAGGGTGATGAAGGTCTCTCCTAACAAGTATCCCCCAGGCACGTGGGGGATTCAAGCAGAGCACTGATAACTGTAGGGAGGGTGAGAATCTAGGGAAGTCTATATTCTGCCTGCCAGTCTCAGTGCTCTCAGATCCTGGCCAGCAGTGAAGGAAGCCTAAGGAAGTGAAAGTGGACATCAACAGACCCACCAGACCTGGGCTCCAAGTTCTCAATCCTGTTGGCAACAAAGCACACATAGTAGGAAGGCAGCTCCAGAAGCTGAGCAGTATGCTGACCCAGAACTCAGGACTGTTAGTCCCCAACATTATTATCAGGAGATGAGTTTTGCTCGTTGCCACTGAAGCTACTGTGCCACACAGAGCCTAAGATTTCTGCTACCTCAACCTAGCTTGTCCACAACCCTCCCCCTCTCTATTGTATCTAACAGCCACCTCACACCCAGTCTCCATGTCAAGGTGTCCTCAGGTCACATTAGTAGTGATATTAATATTAATATACTACCTTGGGGATGAATAATAAAGGAAAGATCCCAGTTTTAGAGTGATGTGTTTGTGTGTCAACTTGACAAGGGTCCAATTGTGCTGGATAATTTTAGGTCAACTTGACACAAGACAGGCATTTTGGAAGAGGTGAGAAAAAGATGAGAAAAAGTCCCCGCCAGATTTGCCTGTGGGCAAGCCTGTGGTATATTTTCTTAATTAGTGTTTGATGTGGGATAGCCCAATCCATTGTTTTGGCTCTGGACATGTAGTCCTGGGTGCCATCAGAAAGCAGCAGAGCCAGGCATGATGAACAAATTAGTAAGCAGCAGCCCCTCATGGCTTCTGTATCAACTCCTGCCTCCAGGTTCTTTCCCTGACTTCCCTCAGTAATGGACTACAATTTGTAAGATGAAATAAACCTCTTTTTCCCCCAAAATAAATAAATTTATGCATGTATGTATGTATGTATTTATTTTATGATTGTGCTAAAGTTACTATCTTGACAAAGCTACTATAAGGTCCTTATTTAGAATATCAGCAACTGCTCAGATCATACAGAAGTAATGAAAACTTTTAGATGTGAACTACATAATTCAGATTTTTAGTATTTAAAAATTTTTAAAAATCAGCACATATTTGTTGCACAGGATGTATCATTGACAAATAAACTTCTAATATGTTGAAGGCCTAATATTGATTCTCAGACATCTATAAAGGATTTAGCATGAGTAAAATTCATTTCTACCAGTCCGTGTTGTAAATTAGAGAAGAGCTCCAAATAGTCTAAACTAAAATGTATTTTGAACAATATAATTTGAGAATGTATGGTACTTTTATAAAACAAAATGCAAAAATATATTTTGTGATGGTTAATGCAAAGCCAAATTATTATATGGAAAAAATAGGAGGGAACTATCTTATTTTATATAAATTTGAATATCAAAGATTGCAAACATAAACCTTCTAGCTTAGCAGGATAGTGAAAGTTCTGCATTTTCAAAGATAATTTGATGGAAATAAGTTTTCTATAAGAGATAGCAACATATTCACACTTCTCTGAACTGTCAATCAGACACACACATGAAAAGAATTTCTGAAAGAAAATTTCTTCTAAAACTAAATATTCTAAATTATGGAAATTCACAGCCAAGGAATGAAAAGAGAAATTATAATGAAGTTGCTTTTCTGTTTGAGTATATTCTCCTAAAATGGTACAAAATAGAAAAGATAATACCTCATATTACGGTTTGGATCAGTTTCTCCCAGATGGTCTTCGGCTAAAAAGCTGGTCTCTATAGTAACAATTGTAAGTTATGTTGCAAGCGCTCACCTAACAGTGTAATGTGTCCTCCAATGGGATTGTGGGAGGCTAGGCCACTTTCATTTCTTTCTCCTCCTTAGTATGAGATGGTAACAGTACTGCTACACAGCACAACTCCATCAGGATGTTCTCCCTAATAAACTCAGAGCAAATATATACTTGATCTTAGCTTATATTCCCCAAGCTACAACTCAAGATCATATTTGTTCTTCTATGGGAAACTGATTTCAGGTCCTTTTTAATGATGACAGAGATTAATATTGCCTTACAATTTTCCTTTTAAGGTTCCTAATGATATTCTGCTATACTAGTAGATCGAGTATATTCAGCCATCATAGGAGAGACTTCCTTTTGAAACAGATAAGGGGCATGAAGACCTAAAGCCAGCCAGCCAGCCGGTACGGGGTGGGGGGTAGAAAGAGGGGGGAGGAAGGAGGGAGGAAGGGAGGAAAGGAGGGAGGGAGAGAGAAAGACTGCTGGTGAGATGATAGGCTGGAACTGCCCCCCACCCTCTATCCTTGGAGCCAGGTCTCCCTTGCTCTCACCACTAGGGCCAGCTCTCCGGAGCCCCCTCCACCAGTGTCAACTCTGTTCTTCTGCCCAGGCAATATGCATGACTCACTCTCTTTAGTGCTGCAGCTGGTGAGGTACAGGGCTAGCTCTCCATGTCTCATGGGAAGCATTCCCAACTGCTGGAGGTGGCCAGGAGCAAATGGTAGAAGGACAGCACCTCTGCACCAAACCCATCCCCTGAAAGAGGAAGATTAGTGTTGGGCTAAGCTCTCTGGTATCATGTCCTTGGAGCCAGCACAAGGACACTGCCCCACCCCCCCAGGCCAGTTAGTCTGGACTGTCTGGGTGAAGCACAGGGCCAACTCCAATTAAATTTTATTTTGTTTTGTTCTTGTTGCTGTTGTTATATCTTAGAAGCCAGTTCTTTTCTAATGAGAAACAAGAAAGTGGATCCGAATGAGAGGCGAGGTAGGAAGGAACTGGGAGGAATAGAGAGAGGGGTAACTGTATTCACATTATATTGCAAGATAAAAGAATTTATATCTAATTTAGGGGAAAATATTTTTAGGTTGAAAATTCTACAACTTCAGATAATAAGAAACATTTACCTCAATTTAGTACAAAGATATTTTTAGGTAAAATATATAATCCTTTATGAACAGAATTTTTGTTTTCAAAGAAATTAAAGTAAGATTGCTATGTATGTCTCATGAAATTGTCACACATGATTTGAAATATCCACAGATCCTGAAAATTGAAGACCACAGATGATGTGGTAGCAGCTAGCAAGTACTATGTTTTCATATATTTAAAAGCAATAAGACTATAGAAAATACCAACAAGTGAACATCTTTCTAAACTAACTACAACTAGAGATGGAAAGTGGTCATTTGCCAAACCTTCAAGTAAAAGGGGAAATTCCTTATAACTAAAAAGCCCACAGCTTCAACTAAGGATTTTCCTGGAAGTCTGCTTATTGAGAAAATGCTACAATGATTTGGAGAAAGTGTCAACTAACCATACATTTTCCCAGAGACTTGGTAAATGAGGTATGCATTCCTTGAGTAAGGAAGACTATTACTTTTCACATGATTGAAATTTAAGCTTGATTTGTGTGTGTGTGTGTGTGTGTAATGCCTCAATTTTCCCTATATCCCTCTATTATCATTAACTTCCTTCAGTCTATACTTGCACATACAACTGTAAACTGAATTTCCATTATTCAATGAGATTTTTTAAACATGCTGTGTGTGAGTATTAAACTTCTTCATATACCCAAAAATGCCATTATAACTGAATATCGGGGATTTTACTGATTCACATGTTACATGTACAAAAAACCAAGGACAGACAATAAATAGACCGTATAAAATGTCATTTGCTGTTCAAGTTACCCTAACCTGTGAAGAGGTCACTAAAGATTACATTTCCAAACTGACATTCATGCATAGGGTCTATCTGCATTCCCTGGAACATCTTCAAAACATAGTAATTGTGAATGATATTTCACTTCCTTATCATGAAGCCTTAAGAGAATAGAGATCAGATGTGTTGTTGTTATTGTTACAATGTCGTGTATCATTCCTGATATACACATAGCTCTGGTAATGTATGCTTCTAACTAAATTCTCAAGAACATCATTACTCCATGTCTTCACAAGCTTTTGGATTAATCTTCAATATTGATCTCCATGAATTCTTGTTTCTTTGCAACAATATAATTATCCAGTGAGTATTTTTGATACAAATGTTATGACTCCTTAGAAGCAGTTTCAGCACTGTTGCTACCTCTTAGTCAGAAAAAATAAATAAAGAAAAGCACTTTGATGAGACCAACATCCAGAGAATATTCAGAGAGATCAAAATTAATTAATTATAACTGTTTTTAAATGAGGTATTTGTTTTCAGACCTCTGCTTTAAATAGTACACAAAATTACTCACATTGCTATTCCTGAGTGTAAACATAAGATAGGTCAGGTACAATAAAAGTCATTAGAAAGTTTCCTATTATTGAGGAATATCTTTTTTAATTGGATATATATTCCCTTAATTGCTATATGATTCTTCTTAACCTAAGATTTTTTGATATCAAGACATGTCAGCTCCTGACAGCATCCCCTATTCTACTCCAAGTAGAAGATGAGCATCGAAGAATCTCCAGTCGGAGATGGTTGAATTAGTGGTAAGCCTATCTCTTGGCAAGAAAAACCCCTTGCTTCAACTGTAGATAGAATGTTGTCCATACAGGACAAAACTTGGAAGCAGGTATGTCGACAGCCTAGCTCTGCCAAGACAGGGTAGGAAAGTCCTTCATAACCCCTGCTCTACAATCAATGTCTGATTGATGCTGTAATGTATGGAGAGAAAATGGAAACTGTCCAGGCAGCCACTGGTATGTCATTTCTTAGTTTGGGAAGCTGCAGACCCTGCACTTCCTATATAATCAGATATATTTATCCCTCTCAGGTCTCTGAGGTGGTCAAAGACTAGATAGCTAGAGTCTCATAGTTAAATTTTGAGTTGTTTAGGAATTCAGAGGGCGTTCTTGATCTAAGAAGATATTTTTAAAATTGTGATGCAAGTTAGTATGAAATCTGAATTAGATATAGAACTTTAAACTCATGGAGATGATTAGATAGTAGAATGTTAAAGTCTGGTGCCAAATACATATGGACTGGACATTGGGAATATATGTAAGCCACATAACTCTCATAATTGTGGCCTATTTATTTTTGTTGTTTTGTATTGTATTTATTGTTATAAGAGAAAGAACCATTTGTTGGACTGAAAGGGTTAGCTGTTGGGGGGAAAGATATACCTTAAACTTAAAAAAAAATCAACGGAAGAGGATGGGGGATTGAGGGGAAAGAGGGTGGGAAGGCGGGACTGGAGGGGGAAGTAGGGAGGAGATTGTGATTGAGATGTAACTTGAAGGAATAAAAAATAAATTATTAGAAAAGATTCTTATTAATTTTCAGCAGACTGAAAATAGTCTGCTACAATTTTCTATAAAAATATATTGCATTTTTGAAAAATAGATTCTACTCTACTATTTTTTTTAAACTAGCAATTCAACTGACTTTTGAAGAATAAAAAAAATGAATGGACAAAAGAAGGAAACCTATACTTTCTCCTTTCCTCATCAAAACAAACATGGAACTTATAATTAGAAAGCAATCAGATATCATTAAGTCAGTTGTTTTAGGTCTATGATATAACTTAATGATAAAATTGATTTTTAGCATATAGGTGATCCTTCCTTCCATCTCCTTCAACATAAAACAACTGTAAATATCAAATAAATATATGAAACCTATGGTAGTACAAAATTTATGCAAATATAATGTATATACTTGGTGAATATGTATATATGAATATGTCTGAAAAATAAATCATTTGTACTAATATTTTGCTTTGTGTAATATGCTTTCTAAATTTTTAGTGTAATTGTGCATGGTGGCACTTGCCTATAATACAAGTTTGTGATTGTCAGAGTCAGCCGGGTAATTTGAGTTTAGATCACACTTGTTATGTATTGGGATTCCAGAACAACATAGATATTCTTTTAGAAAACCAAATAACAAACATAAGATTAATAGTATCACTCTGAGGATACTGTAAATTTTACAGGATATATGAAATAAAACTAAACATAGTACATTATTTTAGTTTTTAATTGAAAGTAGAGTATTTTTTCTCACATAACATATCCTGATTACAGTGACCCTTTCTTTTTTCTCCTCCCAGTTCCTCACCATTTGCCATCTCTTTCAGAGCCTCTAATTTTTAGCCTCCTATTAGTAAATGAGCAGCATTCTAAGGGACTATATTATAATAAATATAATATAATATGACATGATAAAACAAAAATTAACACTCTGAAATGGGATAAAAGAAACAAACAGAAGTAAAAGAACACAAGAAACAGAGATTTAACTCTTAATTCACAGAATAATTGTAAATACATTTCATTAATTATTCATTATATGAATACTGGAATATATATATATATATATATATATATATATATATATATAATGGGTAATATACAAGCAAACACATAAATATTCTCCAGCATATGTATATAATTGTTCTCATATACAGTATTGTTAATATTTACTGTTTTCCTCTAAGAAAGAAAAATAATTGAAACTAGGAATTTTATTTCTTTGGCCCTCACCATCAGAGACAGACAGGAGATATTGTCCCTATGGGGTCACAAGAACAGGAGAATTGTCCCTGCCCCTCACATGCTGCAGCACTCAGGAGAGCATGTCCTTCCTGCCTGGGCAGCCTACTACAGCTGGCCCTAGATATGGGAGTTGTGAGTGAGTCAACCTGAGGGAGTGAGTGTGGGAGAGACAACCCTGCCTTCTGTGGGCTTTCTGGTGTTGACCAGGAATAAATCCCCTTTGCTTTCTTGCCCTTGACACATGTAGCAGGTGGAAGTATTGGCCCTAATGGGGTCAGGAGAGCTGATCCAACCACTCACTACTGAAGCACTGGGGAGAGCAGGCCTTACAAGTGGAGGTTGCAGGCCCAGAACCAGGCCTTTGAGTTGTTCACACTGTGGAAGAACTGCTGCAGTGCACGAAGAGGCCAGTTCCACAGACCCAAAGCTACAGGATCTCCATGACACAAGACAATAACTGTATATCTGAGGGGAGTTCCAGTGAGGTTCTACTACTGACAAAGTAGCAGAAGCCAGAGGCCTCATACTATACCAAGGAGTCTTTATAATGAACATTTGCAAACAAAAATGTGTGGACAATAGGGAATGTTGTGGAACACACTGAGACACGCTACAGCTTCCACAATGAGATGTTTTTTTCCTATGTGGGGGGAGATTGCAAGGGTGGAGGGTGGGTCTGAGGGGAGTTGGAGAGTATAGGGAACAGGTTGCATGATGTGAATTTCACAAAATGAGAAAAAAACAATAAAAAGAAAAAGAAAAGTAAACATATCTAATCTAATTAAATGATGATGTGTTGGTAAAACATATGTTAAAGTTAAAGTTGATAATAATGGAGAAGTTATATTCTGGTTTAATAATTTTTTCTAATATATAATATTGTGGCTAGCAACTACAGTTAAGATCTTAAAATTGGTATATTTTATTCTTGATTATGTGTAAATCCCAACAATAGTTTGTATTTGGATTCTATCATGTACTATTTTTAAAAATATTCTATTTTTGTTATTTTGTTTTATATATATATATGTGATTATATATATATATATATATATATAGTTACTTTGAATTCATGTAGAAAAATTCCTGAGTTATAACAATGTCTAATTGCCTAACAAAAGGTAGAAAACATGAGTTCATATACAAAGAGCCTTTGAATTTGTAAAGAAAAGAATTGACTTCATTTCAGCTGCTGCCTAAATGCCTGAGTTTAACATGTCTGTGAAAGGTACTGATTAATCACATCTTTATGTGCATACACACAAATACACATATATATATAATAGCTCATAGATTGCTATAAAAATTAAAAAGTACAGAATTGATAAAGACTATGGTTTAGAATATAAAGATTATATACCACATAAATTTGAATATCAAAATGCTTTCTAGGTAAGTTATGAAACAGGTTCTGCAAATAAGTTACTTCAGTTGCACATCTGTATCATAACTTCTAGTCATGGAAAGAGAAGATTGCAATTTAGACATACTTTTCTATTGACATATTGTTCAGAAGAAATAATAGTCTGAATATAATGAGATATAGCTATTATATAACTCAGTAAAGCTTTTAAGAATATCAGTGCATTTCTGTTAGGGATTTGTATGAAGAAAAATAAGTCAATGATGTTCTGGCATAGACTTAGCTCAATAATAAGAATTGAAATCTTAGATGAAATTGACACTTTTGAAACTTCTTTTTCAAAAATTTGTACATATGCTAAGATAAAATTGTACTCTGATCATGTAATAAAGTTTTCAGTGAAAGAAAGCAAAACATTAATCAGAAGATCAGCTCCAATGGAAGAAACATAAACAGCAGAGGATAAATAAACTGCCAGCCAAACTTTCAGAGATTTTCTTCAAAAAAATGATATTTGTTGTTGTTGTTGATGCTTGTTTTATTGTTATTTTAGTTTAACTGTGCCAGACTTGTGCCAAAAGCATCTTCCATTTAGATCATCCATTCTTGAGTAAAGGAAACAAGAATAGCATTTGTAACTGACTCAAAAGTTATGCCAAACAATTAAAACCTCTATTATTCTTAAAGATGTTTGTTTTGAATTTGAATTAATTCTCCATATATGAAATAGTTAATGAATGACATTAAAATTACTCTCATTCTTCTAAGTTTATGTCTCTACCATCAAACCCAGTCTCTTTCTTTTTTATATATAATTGCATTTATTTATTACTTCAAATTATATCTCCCTCACAGCCCCCACCTCCACCCTTCTTAGTCCCACCCTCCCACCCTCTACTCCCTCTCCCACCTATCTTACTCCTCCAGTGTGGAATGCCCCAACATCTCAACCACCCTTAGTTATTCAGTCATATGAGGGCTAAGAGCTTCCTCTTACACTGGAAGCCAACATGGCAGCTCCACTAGGGCAAAGTGTCCCACTAACAGGTAACAAAGTCCATATTCCTGTTCTTTTTGGTCTGCTGGTCATAGAATAGTTATCCTACACTATGTGGCTAAAATCCAGTTATAAGTGAAGACATTCCATGTGCATCTTTCTGGATCTGGGTTAACTCACTCACAATGAGCTTTTCTAGTTCCATCCATTTGGCAGCAAACTGCATGATTTCCTTATTTTCCCATCTCAACAACAGTACTACCCATGTTATTTTGAACTAACTTATAGGAAAACATATACTAATAAAGTCATTACTTTTTACTTGTTTTCAATATGAATTTGAGTACATTGTAGGGCAGAATGAGGATAAGTAATCTGAGAGTTCAAAATTCAAAAATTTTCAAAAACATAAGTGGTCTCTCTTTCCTGATCTGTTTTTGTGAAAGTTGGGCATATCACTAGAAGGTCTTTGGATATGATCCCTAGCCAAAGCACCCATGTTTCCAGATTAAAATTCCTCTACATTTTTAAATCAAATTCTGCCTACTCTACTGAATAAATTAAGTACACAAAATTATTGTATTGAACTGTTAGTTAGCAGCACTTGTTTACATTTACAAGCCAGGAGTCAGTGGATAAACCTAAATATACTGTGGATCGAGACAATATTGTTAAGATATTACTATTGGATTTAACAGTTCATTATTAGGAGATTTATTTTCATTATCTATATAATCTATCAATACTATGATGGTAAAAATATGTTTAATTTTAAGAAATTTGTAAATAACAAAGGCAATTGATGAGGAAAAACATACTATAAATCTAACTAGTAAGTGTTTGCAGCATGAATAGTACATTAATTATCCTATACTTGTCTGATAAAAAGGAAATAAATAAGAATGTTATTTAAAAAATCCTAGTAAGAAACACTCAGTACAAACTGATCTTCTCTCTCCCTAAACTGCTCTTAAGTAGCCTCTCTTTCCTGTCTAGTTCTTGTGAAAGTTGGATATATCTACTTAAATCCTATCTCTGACTCCTTCTGCCAAATCTTTTTCTGATTCATCACTTTGTCTGCCCCTCAATTAGATGTCACATTCAAAACATGGTTGCTTCCTTTTATAAAGCAACTTTACCTTCACTGCTAGGGATTAAAGTTTCCTAAAAATATATGTACTTAAAGGTGTGTACTAAGAGTGTATGTATATTCCAGGAAGATCATATTTTAATCCAGAGCATGTCTGCATTCCAGAGAGTTCACATAGACCTGGAAGGTCTTTGGATGTATTTTCTTTAATTTTATTAAATTGTTAAAGTACTAAATATGTATTATTAATACAAATTAAATTTGATAATGCAGCATGTAATTCAAGACTTTTATGAATTTTATAGTTTCAGAATAAAGAAGGAATCATAAACAAAACTTTTGGTTGTTTGTATAATCAGATAAGGTATACTGCTAGCCATAGTAAAGATATTATTATATTTAATTTCATAATGTAAAAAATAAGAATAAATATATTCAAGATGGTGCTTAGCCATTTCCTATAGTACCTGTAAACAGAGTTGATATTCAGCCTAACACAGACCAAATTCATAAAGCACTGTTGTAGATATGAGGCATTTATTTCATCATTGTAGTTTGTGTACAAATGATATTAATTTTAAAGTTTAGCCTAAAAAAAAAACAAAAATGAAACAAAGCAAAACAAAACAAAAAACCCAAAAAACAAACAAAGTGGTGTTACTTTTTTTCTTTTTCAATTATTTTATTGTTCACTTTACATCCAACCATAATCCAATTCCCTCCTTTCTCCCAGTCCCACCCTCCTACCCACCTCCTTCACTCCCAAACCTCTAGTTAGCAACCAGTTCTGGCATATCATGTCCCATCAGGACTAAGTGTCTGTTCTTTCACTGAGGCTGGAAATGGCAGCCCTGCTAGTGAAAAGAGATCCAAAGGGGAAGCAACAGATTGCAAGTCAGAGGCCACTCCACTCAAATTGTTAGGGACCCAATTGAAGACCAAGCAACCCATCAGCTTCATATGTGTATGGGCCAAGACCCAGTCTATGAATGTTCTTTGGTTGGTAGTTCAGTCTCTATGATCTTCCATGGACCCAGGTTTATTGACACTGTGGGTCTTCTTATGATGTCCTTGACCCTCACAGCTCCCTTAGTCCTTCTCCTAACTCTTCTCCAAGACTTCCTGAATTCCTCCTAATGTTTGGTGGTGGGTCTCTGCATCTGTTTCCATCATCTTCCTGATGAAGCCTCTCAGTTGGCAGTTATGCCAGGTTCCTGTCTCCAAGGATAGCAGAGTAACATTAATAATGTCAGTGGTTGGGTCTCTCTTTAATACATCTAATACATTTAATATATATAATACATCTATCCATGTCTACTGTCTTTCCTCCAGCTTTACATACTTAAGAGGATCTTGTATGTACTTAAGCAAAAGGAACAAAGCAAATGAACATTTTTCTATTTTAAAATTGAACATTTGTATTTTCACAGACTGTGAATAATATATCCCACTCTCATTCTGGCCACCTCAATTCATTTGACTAACAAAACAAAACCCAAAGAATCCTAATATATCACTTTAAGAAAAATAACAAAAAAAAAACAGAATAATCAACTTTTTAAAAGTTGTTGTTTTTCTCTTGGTGTTTGGAAGTCCTCTCAAATAGTTCAATGCTTCTTTCTGAAACCTTTCTACATTGTTATTAATTATAAGTTGGGCCAGTTAAAAAAGAATACTACTTGAGCAATTTTTAACTGTAATAAAAATATTTAGTTTGTTGTGCTAATATTTTTGTGCTAATACTTTCAATAGGAACCTGATTAGATTATTTTTTCCTATCAGAGTGAAGGATGAAAGGGTTTATTTAATCTTTCCAATAATATACCCTTACTGAAGGAAGCAGGATGAGAAAACAAGGCTGGAAACAGAAGGCAGGAACTGAAGTGTAAACCATGGATGAACACTACTTATGGCCTTGCTCTCTATGGTTTGCTCAACCTGTTTTCTTAAGTACCCCAGGACCAGAAGGAGCATGTTGTACAATGGGCATGACCCTACCACACTAATTGCTACTTCAGAAAATGCCCTACTGGCCAATCTATTTATTGAGCAAAACTTTTCCATAAGATGCATTTTTCAACAAATATTTTATTTGCTCACTTTAAAAACTTTTAAAAACGTACACTGATTTTTTTACCTACTTTTCAGGTTTCTCTCTCCCTTTCATTTCTGTAAGTAACATAATTTGCCCCTCTGTTAAACATTTAAGAAGATGTAAAATGGAATTTACTGGTGTGTAATCATGGGATATTTTTGGGTATTACATGACGTAAAAGTTACTCTCAGAATGGAGACAGCTATTTCACACAGATTTGTGTGTGTATATCTATGGAGACAACTATTTTACACAGATTTGTGTGTATGTGTCTGTAGGAAAGAGAGAGAAAGAAGGAAAGAAGAGGGAGAGGTAAAGGGACCAGTAGATATAGAAGGAGAGGGATAGGGAGAGGGGGAAATAGAAGTAGAACAGAGAGGGAGGGGGAGAGAAAGTAGGCGAGAGAAATGTGGGAATAGAGGGGCAGGGAACATTCAAGCTGTCGTCTATTTTGTAACATCTCTATTGCTTACTCCTGAGAGATTACAAGTATGTTCCTTAATGTTTTTCCTATTTTGTTCCATTTTCTCACACTGTATTCTTGGTCTCTCAAAGAGAGAATATTGTGGATATAGTATTTATAAGGAAAATACAAAACATATGCAAATGTAATCTGGAAATGGATCCAACTATTCTGTGAAGATCACCAGGACTACTTCATATCACCACAAAAAAAAACACAACACAGAAGCCTACTACATCACTAAACCTGCTATTGAGCTAATCTGTGATTGAACAAATGATATAAATAATCCTTTTTAATTCTCTCTCTCTTTCTCTCTCTCTCTTGCCTTCAGGAGTAACTGCTTTCTCTTTTACAGAAAAACAGATTAAAGTCAGCTGAGTCTATAATCACATTCATTATATATTAATTTTTTTTGTTATATGAGTGATGTACCTTCTATATTTATTATATTGTCTATAATGGGATTCATATTCATGTGAAAAAATATTTCTTAGTTATTTTGATAAGCTTCTTATATGATAAATAATAATTACTCTTGTTTGGCCAATCATCTTTGACTACAAATAACTAATATTTTTAATAATTTATATTTCATATGTATGCATGTGTATGAAAGTGTGTGCTGCACATGTATGTGGAGATCAGAGTGTTTTATTAGGATATCTTTCTGAAAAGATTACTTATTATAGTTCTTGAAATAGTCTCAGTAAGCCTGGAACTAACTGCTTGGCTTAACTGGTTATACAGGAATCCCTGCAGATCTCTAACGGTTCTCTTTTGTTTTTCTGAGACAGTATCTCACATCATGCAAGATAACCTTGATCTTCTAATAGAGCTGAAAATCATCACTAATTTCTGATCCTCATGGTTCCATCAGTGTGAACCACACTGTCCAGCTTTTCACTATTTTTGACATTTATCTTCATTGCTTAGGGTTACTCGGATCTCTACTCATTGATTTCTACTGAATATTTGTGATATTTTACTTCATTCATTTGCCTAAACCTCCAGGAAACTAATGATTTTTGGTTTAGTTTGTATTCGCTTGTTGTAAAAAGCTAGAAGGCACAAAGAGCCAAAGACAAAGAAACAACCCTTCAACTACATTTATTATGCTGATGACAATTTTGTTTATAAATTGTTTAATTTGTTCTCATATTGTAAATTAAAATATTTTTATTTTACAATGTGACTTTCAACTTCTTTATAAACAAATTCACTTGATGTGATTGTACTAGATACTGATTAATTATTACATGGGAAAATATTGAGGGTTAAATCATAGCTACCCTTATGAAATGATAAATTTTCATTTTTCATAGCTATTAGTATTAACTAGTGAAGGTAATACTAGATTAGGCTAATAAATTGCAACACACTTCAATAACATATCATATGTTTTTTATTAGACATTTGAGTTTGCAGCAGCATTTTCTTTAATTAAGCAAATTGAAGAAAATTATTATAGGTTATAAATATATTGTCTCTTTTTATGTAGAATAATGTACCAAATTATATATCCATGAGGGAAACATGTGCATAAGCATGCATGCATATATTCTTGATTGTATGTATGTATGTATATATGTATTCCCTCTTCAAAAGGTAGAAGACAAGACTTAGAAGCAGAATAAATTCTTTTCTTTTAGAGCAGGAGCATTACTTCAAATGATATTCAAATATTGCTGCATAGGGAAGCAATAAAATTAAGGAAGTGGCATTGTTCTCTGCATGCTATTTTTTAGTATTGCTGAAAATTACTTTCCTTGTGGAATTGACTGTCAATTAGTAACCAGCAGACGGTAGCCAGCTCCTTAGTTTTCAATTTTACTAGAAATAATTCTCATATAGTGCTGCTTCCTTAACAAGCACCTTTACCATGTGAGACGCATATAAAAGTAATTAAATTTAATAGTCTCATTGCTTTTAAGCAAAGCCATATGGTGAATTTAGATTGCAAATTCTAATTGAAGTCAATGCGATTTTATGTAGAAAATACTTTCGAAAATCTAGCTGTGTAATCAAATATATATACAATGCATGACTTTAATCTTGACAAGAGCATCACTGAATACTTTTTCATTGTATTTTTTGTACAAACAATGGAGTATTATTGCCAAGCTGAGTCTTGCCATGAAAAATAACTTTAATATTAATGATAATCATTGTTGGTGTATGTTCAATGCATCTTTTTCATTACCCTTCTATCTAAATTTTAATATTGCAATAATCCGTGGAACTGTGTTTTGGATTACAACAGCAGTATGTAACTGAGACATGGCCCAATTCATTCACATTTATTGGTTCTATTATCCACTGTGAAATGAAAGCTCCATAAAAAGCTGTAAATGCATTGGGAAATAACACAGGGCAAACTAACATGGAAATAGTAAAAAAAAAAAAAATCTTATTTTTTCTTATTTTGAATAAATATTTAGAATTTAATACTCTGCATAAAAGAGGAAGATGAGAGAGATTGATTCACCAAAACTATAAATGAATGCAATTACAGAAGTATGAAGATAATATATCTTACCAATCTCTAACCTAAGATATTCAATTGAGACACTACTGACAAGGCTGGTGTTGCCTACTTGCTTATATGCACAGGAAAATCTATGTTCAGAGATGCGATTCTGACTCTTGTCCTCTTGGTATTTGTAGACTCTCCCCATACAATTTTCAATCCTAGGCCACATGCGTGGTTTATCTTAAAACTGCTCATTTGTATATTTGAATTATTTTTGTCCTTATTTCCCTCTCACATTGCCTTCACTTATTCATTTTCCCTCATCTATTTACACTTCCCTTTTTCTAACCAGTTTTGCTTTCATTTCTCTTTTCTGAGTGTAAGCAAAGCTTGTCCAGGTAGCCCTAGCTGCTGTGTTTTCACAACTGTAATGGCCATGGCATATCCGGAAGAAAATGTTTTAAAAATGATTAGTTCTTCAGAACATATTTTAATACTGTTTAAAATTCTCAGAAATTGGGGATAGGTATGGAAGTAAGGGCAGATTTGGGAGAAGTTAGGGAGAGTAATGAGATGTATGAAGTTCTCCAAGAATTAAAATGAACATATTTTTTAAGGAGGATAGAGTCAAAGTGAAGAGAGGCCTCTATGCCTTTCCTACAGAGACATGGAGGACATGTTTCTACATTCTATCCTGTCCAGATCAGGCCTTGTCTTGCACGTCTTTGATATCTTAGCTTAAAAAAAAAAAAAAAAGCAAAAAGTGGGATGAAAACCTCTTTTAACTATAAAGAAAATGTGCAGGAATATAACACATGCTCATTGTTTTTGCCTCAGCTCTGTGTGTTAGATAGGTTATAAGAACAGCAGAGAGGCACTGTATTACATCTACCATTGTTTCAAGGTCAGGTTGATATTATGATAGTTTCTTTTGATCGTCTAGGAGAAGATAGGAAAAATTGTTATTTATACCATGTTTTTTAGAGGTTTATATTCCTCTCACTCCTCTCACATCATTCAGATATCACTTGTTTATACTTCTTAGATGTGTGGGTTAAGCCAGTGAGATGTTAAAAGACACCAGTGAGACATTTTATGTACTCTATTGTGAAACAAAGATTTTCTTCTAGCACATATATTCTTATTGGCGAATTCTTTCTTCAGAGCTAGGTGGTCCTTGCAGTCCTTTAGTCCTCAGGGCTTACCTGTACTTTTTGTGTGTATTTTTTAGCCTTTAGAAAATTCTATGTGAACATTCTGGTGAATTCTGGCATTCAAGGTCCTGAGATGAAGACTCACTAAATTATCTGGAGATAGATTCATCATATTAACTTGATTCTCATGCAGAAACAAGGTACTGTGGCATGATATTTTATCTGATTCTATAAACCTCATAATGAGGGAAAAATTAACTACATGATCAAGATTTTATCAGAGCATTTTGATAAACTTCATCAGGACAAATCCTTTCCATGTTCATGATGCCCTAGGTGAACAGACATCATCTCTCAAAAAAGTGTTGCATTCTTAAATATGAGAAATAGAAAAGAAAACAGCCATTGACCTAGTTGAGCTCAATGTGTCAAAGATAGAAAATTTTATATCTAAATACAATCAATTTGCTTTCACCATTCCAGCAA
The DNA here is from genome assembly GCA_907164525.1 of Lophiomys imhausi. Classification (NCBI taxonomy): domain Eukaryota; kingdom Metazoa; phylum Chordata; class Mammalia; order Rodentia; family Muridae; genus Lophiomys; species Lophiomys imhausi. The sequence goes on from CAJQZJ010031536.1 coordinate 10,527,434, forward strand.
AGTAAATTACTAAAAATAAGAAAGGGATCAAGTAAGCCCAAGAATTTATTTATGTTCATTTTATGCTATGTAATTTCAGTAGTATGGCTGACGAGATCTTATAGTTCAACACATGTCTCTTAAATTGTGGATCACCTTTTTACAAAAGTCAAACATGACTTAAAATTCTTTTAATTGGTAAACTTATATTATTGAAAATATAAAAGTAGATAATATTGTCTCTATATTGTTGAATATTAAGTGACTTGAATGCTATAAACTTTACCTATAAAATTTCCTTGTGGTATGATGTGAAAACCCTCTTTGACTTGATGTTAACTGTACCCATTTAAACTCATGAAGTTGCCTCTATGTTGGGTAAGATTTTTGTTTGGTTGGTTTTTGTTTGTTTTGCTTTTGTTTGTTTGTTTGGTTGGTTCATTGTTTTTATTTATTTTTTTATTTTATATACTTTGCAACTCGTTTTAAAGAAAATCTGTTAGAGACAGATTTTCTTAAACTTGATTTTTTTTTAAATTGAGTTTAATTTATTTTTATATTTGTTCACTTTTGTTTCTGGAATTTTTATCATATCTTAAAATTAAGTAGTAAATTTAGTGTTAAGTATAAATTTTACTATTGAATGGTATATTTATTTGTTTAGTTTGTTTTCTTTTTTATTACAGTTTTCAAAATTGTGTATGTTTTCTGAAAAATCTCTGGATTATTTCTTTTGCTACCAATGGGTTTGGCCTCAATGAAGAACTTAGAAAGAACATACTAAATCTCATAGAAGGAGCACACTAATTGTATCAGCATATTAGATACTGTATTAGTAACAAAGATGTTTATCTGGTGTGCTATATATTTCCTTTCTAAAAATATTGATATTAGTCATAGGGACTCAGTAGTAGAGTATTTAGTAGAGTGCAAGAGGCCCGAGGTAGAATCCCAAATTCTGAAAAATGCAATACCTGTACAGTAAATATAAAACAATACATTGTAGAGGAATTTTAATCCTTCAACATGGCTACACAGCAAGAGATTACATGCAAAGAACTAGGACTGTGCAATCTGGCTGGAATAAAGATATACTTTAACTACACACCATTAATCTCAAACAATGATATCTAATTGAGCAGCAGACAAAGTGATGAATCAGAGAAAGATGTGACAAAAGTGTCAGAGATAGAATATGCCTACCTCTTACAAGAACAGACAGGAAAGAGAAGCCACTTAAGAGCAGTTTTAGGGAGAGAGCTGAATTGAGTTGAGTGCAGTTCAATTGAGTGGAGTTGAGTTTAGCTGAATTTATACAATGCCTTTCAGTTCTGTTCAGTTTATGTAGTCAGTACAATTCATTCATGGAGTTCAGGGGCAATTTTTCCAAGCAGAGAAATTCAGTTAGAAGCAGAGAGAAGTCAGCTTAAATTAGTCCTCTTGGAGAGGAGTTGTGAGTCAGAACAGGCGAGATGAACAAGCCAGCAAGAGTTCAGAAACAAACAGCAATGGGGAGCTTATTCAGCTGTAGTTTCAAAGGCTGAAAACATGATGAGCCTAAGTTAGGACAAAGGCTGGAAGCTGAAGACTTCAGGGTCTGCTGTTGCAGAATTTTAGATTGTATGAAGTATAAATGTTCCAGACCTAGGCCTAGGGATAGTTAGATACAAATTCTCTGTGCTCAGCACAAGAGATGTATTTGTAAAGCTTGGGTATGGATCTCATTGAATCCATTCATCAGGGAAAATAAAAACATATACAATATATTGTTGAAAAACTGTGTTCTTCTGTTTCAGTTCAGAACATGTAGCTCTTAGATTATACAGAGAAGTAGAATTTATTAAACATATGTTCAATTACTTTATTATATCTTTACTTTTTATTGACTTATATCTGTGAAAATTCACACACACATGCATGACAATTACTCTCTTAATCTTAGTGGATCTACTTGGTGATTTAAATTCTTGATAAAAGCTTCTTTATGATTTTATCATTAATTTTAATGTTAATGCTTAGAAGAACATTTATGCAGTAAAAATTGGATATAAATGTATAAAGGAATCATTTGTGTTGTGTGGAAACTTTTTTAACCAAATCTTCCACATATTTGATAAAACATCATTTGTTTAACCCAGCACCACAGCAATCCAATGTCACTGGGACGGTTTAGCTCTACACAATGCCCCGGCAGGAACCTCAGTGAAGCCTGCAAGATCAGCTTCTTCCTACAAACCCCTTAGGTCATCTAAACAGCTGAGAACAGAAGGACTGAACATAAAAGGAGTGTACTAACATTTTTAACCATTTTTTCCATTTGGGTTCGGGCCCCAAACAGGTCTACTATGACCCAAATCAGCAGGAAGTCACTTTAAGAGAGCGACGTCCCATGCCCAGAGGGTGGGGAAGGTGTTTCTCCGCCCTTCATTTTGGTTATTTGAAGGATAACTGAAAACTCCAATATTTAGGGGAAGAGATTACAAGCTGATAAATGGTCCTGTTTAATGGGTTTTGGAGGTTAGCCCCAGGGACTTCCTACTTTTCCTTTTCTGTATCCTTCTTCCTCTTCTATGTAGGACTGCATAGGCTTGAGAAAAATGAGATATAGACATAGCACAGGAAGGTCCAAGAAGAAGGGGCAGATTATTGAACCCAGCACATTTTTTAAGATAGAAATTACAACATTTCTTGCTTCCCTTTCCTTGATCTAAAATCTCCTATATACTCCCTCATACTCTCCAACAAATTCATGCCCTCTTTTTTCATTAGTTGTTATTAAGTGCGTATATGTATCAGTATATACACATATATTCCCAAATAGAAACAACTCAGTATGTATAGTTTTGTCTGTATCATTTTCAAGCCCAGTAAGTGGAGTGAACAAATCTTATAATTCAACAATATTGTTGTAAGATTATTTTTCATTTTAAAAGTATTTCATTTGATTTGTGTCCATGAATTATAATGATACACATTAATTCTTAACAGTCAACGTTATTTTGCTATAATTTCACATGACAAAACTATCCACATTTAATGTATATATATTTGGCATTATGGTATATCAAACAATTCTGAAGGGGTCTCTAGATTAAAACAAAGGCAAGATCTAACTACAAAGTTCATCTGAAAGTATTTGTAGAAGTAATTGGAATACTGGATATGTTCATTAACATTTCAAATCTCATTTAAATGTAAATGGTAATATTCTCTCTCTGCAACACTAGGTAGTTAGTGTCTTTCTTGAGTAATAAGTAATTTGTTCCCCATTAGGTATAAGAATAGATGAAAGGATAAATCAAATTCTGATAAAAGTCACAGTTGCAATGATCATCCGCTTAAGAAGGGCAAAACTAAAAAGAAACTTTTTTCAATATTATTTTACTATGAAAAGTGCAAAAAATTCAATCAACTTGTGGTTGCAATCTTGAAACCCAGAACATAGAGTTGGTAGCAGGAAAGAAATGACTTTTGTAACAAATATATGACTATAAATAGCTCTAGAAGATTTTTTATGAAATCATGGCTCATATGACAGCAATGTTTTCACATTAACATGTTCACATTATAATATCTAAAGTGTATTTGTCTGCTTGAATATTTTCAGTAATAGAAAGGTGATTAAAGTTAAGAATCATCATCCTTATACAAATTTTCTTCATAGGTCTATGGTGGCACGTGAAAAAAATTTCAATTTTTGAAAAAAACAAACCTTTTAATATCTGTTGTGCATGAGTTTACTTATAGCCTTCATTACATCTCTGTCCAATGTTCAATTTATCAAGTATGTAGCAGGATTTTTAAAAACAGTATTCCTGTTATAAGAGTCTTATTAATTCTAACCATTCATTTCCATCATTTTCAGATAGATATTCCTCATGTGAGTAAATTTAGGATAGGGTGAAATCTTAGAGATTGTATATTTTTAATATTTAAAATCATTCCTTTTACTGACCTAGTTCATGTGCTTTATCATTCTTGTATTCTTTTTCTCATCAGAATTATGAAAATACCACATTTCTTTCCTTATGGAGTTGTTGTGATGACAATTTTTTTTAACATAAAAGGTGAAAGATTTTGAACTACCTGAGCAACTCCCAACATCATTTAAATATTTAAAAATGTATATGCATATAAACATTCTACTTAGTTTATTTACATATTAACTACTCTTAAATTTAGAACTTTATGTTGGTTTATATTTAAGCTTATATAGTAACATAGGCTATGGTTGACTCCATAGTGTATGTTTGCATAGCACTGCACAATGCTAATCATCAATTTCCTAAAGTGATAACATTAGCAAGTCTGGCATTTGGCTGATGATAAGATCTTGAAGGTGGGACTCTCATGAATGAGATGGATTCCTTTAGCATTCCTTAGTTCCTCTTACCATACAAAGCTCCAGTGTGAAAAGAGCCATCAGCAAGGAAGTCTTCATTCAATATCATGTATTTGTGAATATTGGTCTTAGTGTTCCAAGCTTCTTCCATGAAAAAATAGAATTCTGTGTGTATATGTGTGTGTGTGTGTGTGTGTGTGTGTGAGAGAGAGAGAGAGAGAGAGAGAGAGACAGAGAGAGAGAGAGAGAGAGAGAGAGAGAACAGTCTGATTCTTTTGTAGACTAGGCATAACTTCATCTCATGATCCTTCTGTCTCTGCCTCCTAAGTACAGGGATATCATACATGTTCTACATTTTCTGTTCCTATTAAGGATATTTTGATTTTGATAAATTCAGTACTTATTACATACTGTTTTGTTCCATACACCACATTTAAATATCCTATTATCCAAAGGTGGCAGAAGAATTAAAAAGAAAATGTAGCACACACTAAAATATGCCAAGAAAATAAAGCAAAAATGTATTACTGCCAGTTTACAAAGAGATCCCAATTGTTTGAGCCCCATAATCTATGTATCTACTTTAAGTAGAAGGAAGGCCAGAAAATTATTCATAAAGAATTGTTGGGGTAGTGTTAAGCATTCTAAATGTTAATTAATTGGCCCTGTTTGCTGTCTGTTACTTACATTGACTCTGATTGGTTAAAATAAATGCTGAGGCCTGAGATTGGGCAAAGACAGAGAAAGGTGGGACTTCCTGAGATTTGAACAGGAAGCCTGCACTTCAGACAGAGGATTAAGGCATTCCAGCCAGCAGCAGGAAGAAGAAGATATTGCAGCCAGCAGCAGGAGGAAGAAGAAGACACAGGCCATGGGTTAGAAAAAAGAACCTCATTCCACATGGCCTGAAATATTGGCTAGTGTAGAGAATGGTGGTCCAAGGGGATGTATGTATATATGGGGTCATATTTGGGTAATAGACTTAAGAGCTAGCTTAGTTGGGCCAGGATTGCACAACTCAGGCCAAGGCTTGTTAAAATCCATGCGGCCTCTGTGCACTCATTTATAGTAGTGGGTTAAGAATTAACAGCTGCTGAGCCAATTAAATATAAAATAAATACTGGTTAAACAATTTAATAAATTATTTCCACAAATGTCACCCAATGTAAATTAATTAATTTTTTTACAAAGAATGTCGCTGTTGACTGGCTTATGCCACATTCAGTGACCTGTAGGATGCCCTACCTCTCTCTCTGAAATAAAAAAAATGAATCATCATATTGAAATGGTTTATATAGAAGATGAAATATATCACTTTCTCTCCAATTGGTACATATAGAGCAGCTTTTAAAATTAATCTCATTATTCAGATAAGGAAACTGTCCTGTGTAAGATCAATGTACACATTTTACTGCTAGTTGTTTCTAGGTTATACACCAGGAATTGCTCTTTTACTCTGAATGAAATAACTGGAGAAGGACCTCAGTAAAGGAACATAGGGTTTGGACAACAATGAACTGGCAGGAGTGGGTGATGCTGTATAATTTACAAAAAGACTGATTGTGACAAACACAACCCGATAAATTGCACTGGCAAGATAGGAGCAACAGAGGCTTTACAGAACTGAGATAAACTGAATATTTGATAGTGAGAGGGAAGTTAGCTAATTTGCATTTGTTATCTCATCAACAAATCCATCAGACACAAGTATTACACAAATATAAATTCACATTATCTGGGTTCTCTTCAAACTCTTACTTCTACAGAATTTTGCCCTTCAGAAAACCACACAGTTCAAGGAGCTCAGCTATAGTTGTTAATTCTTATGAATAACTAGTGGTCATTCAAACATGTCATTTGATTAGGGACTAGCATAGTTTATCACAGATGTTTTCTAAGTTAACCAGAAATCAAGTTGCTAAGAGACAAGCAACATTTACTTACCCAAGTATACGGAGATAGATAGGTGGTCTTCAAAAACCTTAAGAGCTGAGATTGCAATGTGTGCAATTTTTTTTGTAGTTGTGGCATCTTGTTGACATTGAATATGACTTTGATAATAAATACCAGTTCCTGAAAAAAAAAAGCCTTAAGAGATTTGTAGGACATTTAAAGGTTTATTTTCTTTAAAATTTTTATGTTTATTTATTACTTCAGGTTACATCTCTATAACAGTACCCTCTTTCCACCCCTCCCAGCCCTGCCCACCCACCCTCTACCCCATCCCTTCAAAGGTTTCTTAACTTAAGATTTTTTTGAAAATGAGACATGTCAGTTCCTGACAGAAACTCTTATTCTACTCTAAGTAGAGGATGAGCACCAAAGAATCTCCATTTGGAGTTGGTTGCATTCGTGGCAAGTCTGTCACTGAGCACGAAAAATCCCTTGCTTAAATTGTAGACAGAATGCTTTCCTGAAAACAACACAACTTAGAAGAAGGTAAATCAACAGTCTAGTTCTGTGAAGACAGGGTAAGCAAGACCTTCAAAATTCCTGCTTTACAATTAATGTCTGTCAGATTTACTGGGCCAAGAGGCTGAAGATAGATGGTCTAATGTATGGAGAGAAGTGGGGAAGTGTTTTCTGTCATTTCTTAGTTTTAGAAGCTGCTGGCTCTGCACTTCCTATATAATCAGATATATTGTCCTTCTCAGGTCTCTGATGTGGTTGAAGACTAGATAGTTATAGTCTCACATTTAAATTTTCATTTGTTTAGAAATTAAAAGGACCTTGTATGTCTAACAAGATTTTTTTTTAAGTTGGTAATGCAAGTTAGGATGGAAACAGAGTTAGGTATAGAACTTTAAATTCATGGAGATAGATAACAGAATATTAATATCACTTGGAAAATATGTTTGGACTAAACATTGGGAATGTATATTATACCTTATAATTTTCATAATTGTGGCTTAATTATTTAAAAAAGATTATGAGTTCTGGGAGAAAGGGGAGAGTGTGGGAGGATGGGTCCGATAGGGGTGGAGGGAGGGGACTGTGATGGAGATGTAACTTGAAGTAATAAATAAATATTAAAATACTATTTCTATTATCCTATGTGTGTGTGTTTGCTTGTGTAGGTGAATCTATGAAGAGTACCTTTGTATGTCCAGTATATGTGCCTGTGTATGATTTTCAGGTCCAGAAATGTATCAGGTGTCTTCCTCTATCACTCACTGCCTATATATTGAGTAAGGATAAGGCCTTTAACCTGGGGACTTGAGTTTTTTCTACTTTGCTGGAAGTCAGAGCGCCTCAGACTTTTCATGCCTCTGTGACACTGGACCCAGAGTAATAAGTCTGTGTGGTGCCCAGCTGATTATGCAGATTCTAGGATCTAAACTTCATTTTTATGATAAATAGCAATGCATGTACTTTAGCAATTGAGCCATGTCTCTGTAAATTTTTCTTGATATTGTGGTTACATTTTTAATATTTAAAACATTTTATTGCTTATGGTTTACACAATAATAAGGGTATTGTGTATACATATAGGTATTGCTTGTTAATGATTAGTTTTTCAGAATAATGATAATTATTGAACTTTTCTATTAACTCACAATTTCAACACACTACTCTTTTCTTCATTGAAACTAGTAAAAATTGAGAATATCTTACATTGTAGATGCTAAAACAATGCATGCTATGGAGATATGTGCATTTTAGAGGCATGTAAATTTTCCAAAGTGCCTCATAAATTATTGCATAGAAGGAACTATGAAATTTAAATCAGGATAGTGAGCTTCAGTATGCTCTGGAATGGATTATCTGTGTGTCCTTGTGGTATGTCATCTAGGCTCTCTCAGCTGATCCTTTATAAAGCAATGGTGATGGAGGAGATACCTCTAATATCTTATTGAAATATACCTGCTATTAACACCCCAGATCAACACTTGGCACACTACTTTATATTACATTTCAGAAAAATATAAGATTTCTCTTAAGTTTTCAAGTGCATTAACAACAAATTTTCTGACAGCATTTAAAAAAATCTATTATGTAACACATCAATTTTTGTTATTTGTTTTTATTTTTTGTTGTTTTTTCTTTTTGTTTTCGAGACAGAGTTTCTATGTGTAGTCATGACTGTTCTGAAACTCACTTTGTATATCAAGTTAGATATCAGTCTGCCTCTGTCTCCTGAGCGCTGATATTAAAGCTGTGTACCAACAAGACCAACTTTAACAAGTTATTTTAAACCCAAGTAAATGTTATTCATGACAAATTAGGATTATCAGTTTATATTTTTAATATAAATTCACCATTATACTTTCAAAGCTGCTAAAGCTTAGTCATAGCTGGATAGCACTTTTTACTCCAACATTGGTGAAGGACTATACAGCAAATGTAAAACAAGTTGTTCAAACCTCATGTAAGATCATATTTTCAATCATTAAAGTATGTTGACTTTTCAATGATCAGTTGTGACTTATCATATAAAATAATACCAGTGCTTTTGAAAACAAATTTCCTCATCACCTTTCATTTCATTATTTCTTTTCTACATGCTCAAAAGTGAAGAAAATTTTACAAAGATTAAGAGCTGTCATATACCAATGCAATATATAACACATTATTAAGACTTCTGTTTTGGAATTCCTACTCCAAATAGAAATTGAGCTTTTGAGTAATAATCATTTTTGTTTTCTATTCAGTATTTACAGAAGCAGAACAGATCCATACAGTGCACCCAGAGGAGGAATAAAACTGACACTTACCTATAAAATGATTTGCAAACTGAACATAGAGAAATCTCAGTATTCACACTTTTTGTAAAAAGGAAAGCTATTTATTTCACATTATTACAATTTTACTGTGAAAGATATTGATTTTCAAAAGAAAGACTGGTTTCTTAGACAATTCTTTTTTGGATGGTGTATTTGATGTTGAACTCCACAAACTATTGGTGGTTTCTTGACTTTTGTTTCATTGAAAGTTCCCGATTATTTCAGTTACTAAAGTGGCCAAGCATCTTGAGTCATGTTCACCACCACTCAGTTCCAGAGCTTTGTTTGTGACATTCCAAATTCCCTATAAGGCATCTAACTTCTTAGCTTTGACCAATCAACATAATTGTTTTTCAATGAGAAAAGGACCTACCTATTGCACCAATGGAAGCAACACACAAGCGGTCACTCACACCTATTCTTTTCTATCACTGTGTTTTTGTTAGGAATCCAATTTTATACTTTCCTTTTTAAAAAACATTTATTTATTTATTTATCTATCTATCTATCTATCTATCTATCTATTTATTTATTTATTTGTTTATTTATTATGTATACAGTATTTGCTCTACATATATGCCCGGGCAGATCTCAATGTAGATGGCTGTGAGCCACCATGTGGTTGCTGGGAATTGAGCTCAGGACCTTGGGAAGAACAGCCATTGCTCTTAACCTCTGAGCCACCTCTCCAGACCGCAATTTTATACTTTCTAAACTAAATTTCCATAACAAGATTCTATTTTTTCTCTGTTCATGTTCTTTTCACAGTTATAGTTAAACATCTGCTTCTTGGTTGGCAAAGTGCCAGGCATTGCTAAGTTTCTCTCACCCAAAGTAGCATTTTTCATTGCATGGTTTCTATGCATTTGTAGTTTAGGTAACCTATATCTGTCTACCACAATACAGGAATGATTTTAAAATTGAATTATAACCCATGAATTGTAACTTCCAGAATTTTTCCTCCACTCCCTCACATGTACTGTGTGTAAATGTCAGAAAAAGTTATGAACACTGATTTTCATGGTTTTAAAAAGATATTCTGTATGTGAAATATTAATTTTAACATTACAAGTATAAAACTTCCAGTTTTTTGCTTAGTTTAGTAAAGGTGATAACATATGCCAAATTGAAGAGATTTCACTAAGAAAAGTAAAGAGTCTACTTCCTCTTGTGTGGACAGGAAATCTTCCTGGAACTAACAGCATTATGGAACTTTAAAGGACACAGATCCTAGGGAAAATTGAAATGGAAGGTTCCTCCCAGCACACAAGAGAACTTGCACCAATGTTAAAGAATGTGGCACATGCAGCCCAGTGTTAGTTATGGAATACATATTTGTTCCCTAGATATGTGTCTAATCTAATGTTGGGAAAGTGCTGACTGCCCAAAAGAAACTGCATTTGGTGCAAGTGCTTTGTTACCGAAGATTCTCCTGATTGCTATTGGATCCTTTGCATTATAGAAGAGCCACGCATTCAGCCCCACAGTAGAGAATACTTAACTTTGATTACAACTGTATTCTTACTGCTCAGCAGAAGTCAATTCTACTGAGGCAGGCAGTGATATCACATGTCAACATGTCATTATTAGGATATACTCTACATAGGCCCTTGACCAGAGGATAGGACTAGTTCAGACCGATAACAGACAGACAATTTGTATCATTGCTTATGTTTTCTTCTATAGATACATATACTGGTGAGATTTAAATAAGGAACCAAACTTTTTTTTTTCTTCAAGTTACATCTCAATCACAATCCTCTCCCTACTCCCCCCTCTGGTCCCACCCTGCCCCCCTCTTCCCCTGCATCCTCCCCATCTGCTTCCTTTTTTTTTTTTTTTTTTTTTAGTTTAAGGTATATCTTCTCCCCCCTTTCAGTACAACAAATGGGTCTTTTTCTTATAACAACAAATATAATACAAAACAACAAAAATAATTGGGTCACAATTATGAAAATTATATGGCTTAGCATATATTCCCAATATCCTGTCCATACATATTTGAAAACTGACTTACCATTCTACTATGCAACTATCTCCATGAGTTTAAAGTTCTATATCCAACTCAGCTTCCATCCTAACTTTCACAACCAACTTAAAAATATTTTCTTAGATCCAGAACACCCTCTTAATTCCTAAAAAACTCAAAATTTAACTATGAGACTATAACTATCTAGTCTTCAACCACATTAGAGACTTGAGAAGGGCACTTCCTATATAATCAGATATATTTATTCTTCTCAAAACCAAACTTTGATAATCTGATACCACCATTCTCTTTTTATCTTCTAGGTCTATAAATCATTAACCAAACTATTTCTTTCTGCTTATTAATTATTATGTATCCATAAAGTGTGTGTTGTGAAGAGAACAAAAAAATATGAATTGTTCCTAATTTTCCATAGTCAGAATTTTCAGCACATGAGACTATAATTTAAAACAAACAGTGTTAAGAACTACATTATGGCCTCCTAAAATTCACCAACAGATAATGGCACTTTAGCTATTAACATGGACTATATATTTATTGATTAACTTCACTCTATGTGTGTAATATAGAACCAAATGGCCCTGACAGAGGGGACACAGGTGAGCAGCTCAAGGCCTAAGAGCTACTGCCTCCTCCTGATAGGGGTATTGGGTGCCTAGCTGGAGCAGTGCTGGAAACCAAAACCTATACCTTGTTGAAACAGTTGGGATGGGTGAAAAACCCAGTCTTGCTGTTCCAAAGCTGCATGATCTCCATGACAGGGGGGCAGCACAGGATAACTGGAAGGAGTCCCATTGAAGATCCAAAATTGATGGTGTCACAGAAGCCAGAGATCTCGAACTAGACCAGTGATTCATTGTAATGAACATTTGCAAGTGAAGATGTGTGGATAGATGGATAAAATGTGGGACACACTGTGAAATATTACAGTTTCCATGAGGAGATGTTTTCTATGCTTTGTTTTTCATTTTATTGTTGTTTGCTTGATTATGTGTATGTGTGTGTTTCATTTTGCAAGATTGAAAGAGCAAAGGGTGAGTATGAAAGGATGAGGAGATGACCAACATTGTGGTGCATGATGTGAAATTCGTGAAGAATCAATAATAAATTTTTAAAAATTAGAATCAAGCCAGTGTGTTTTATAATGGAATACAGTTGTCAAGAGACAAGTCTACGTATTTTATAGTTAATATCAACTTCTTTTAAGATTTAATTTTAGTGGGACTGGGGGGGTGGAGGGAGGAGCCTGTGATGGAGACATAACTTGAATTAATAAAGAAAAAATATTTAAATTTAATGTGGCATGTATTTCACCCATTTTTGCTCCTCTAGGCTATGTAACATATATCATATAAATAAACTATAATATACTTAGTAATAATTGGTCAAGGAGGTTGTTTGTTGTTTCATTGATTTGTGGTCAAACAGTTTTCCCAAAGAGTACGTAAGCATGGTTAAGTATTCCTAGCAGGATGAGAATAATCTGACAGTTTCTTTTATTCCACATCCTTCCTAAATCTTGTGACTACCTATCTAGTAATTTTGTACTATCAATTGAGTTTCTTTTTCTCATGGTGGTTTTAGCATATATTCCCCCAATTAACTAAAACTTTCACACAAGGCTATTTGTCCAATAAAGAAAATTTAAACAAAGGTATAGATCACTTTTCTTGGCATCTATCTTTCTAGAGTGATAAAAACAATGACCAACTTTATATTCAAAAATTTGTTTACACTTACAGAATTATACATATTTATCCAGAAGATGACTGGAAGGATTTGAAGGGTGTAGAGGAACTTACTGAAATTTTAGCTGTAACTGAAATTATTTAAAATGATGTAAGGACATTCAAGGTTGAAAACACAAAGCACAATCTTATTTAATGCCAAATACTTTAACAAGGAAATTTGAGCAGCTGATTTTATAATGTGAAGTTTAAAATCAAGTAAAGACAGTAGCACCATTAAGGACTGGACATAAAGCATATGGCCATGTTCATAGATTTCACATTATCTAAGCAATCTGTAAACCACTGCTTTCCTGAAAGTGAACTATTACTTTAATTTTGGTCAACATCTGTGATTTTTGCATCAGCGAATAACCTGGCACTAAAAAGAACAGTGGTACATACCAGGGGTGCTGCATGGCTCTTCAATTTTCTCACATAGCATATTTAAAATAAAGTAAGATGACTGCACTTTTATTAATGCGACAGACTGACAATGAGATGTTCATGGTTCTCATCTTTGCTTCTGTTATTTCGAAGTATCCAATTATCTTTTATTGTATATTGAACTGAAAGGTATCTTTTGTATTGTGAATAGGGAAGTGAGTCACATGCACAATGAACAAAAAATTCTTCCAACAAATGCTAGTGTTTTGCTTCTAGTCTTTTTGTGTTTATAAAGCATGTACTCCAAAAGTATGCACTGATACTTTGTGATAATAACACTATTGAAGGACATAGAAAAGCAGGAAAAAAGGAGAGTACATCTCTTAGTGAACAAGAAGTGACCTCAAAAAACTAATAATTCAGTATGTTGTCATCACATTGTGTGTGTGTGTGTGTGTGTGTGTGTGTGTGTGTGTACTTTGATTTCCTTCAATTGGCTAATATTTCTCATTAAATAAACTTTCCCTTTTAGCTAAGTACTCATTATTCTTTAGTTTTCACTACAAAGTGTTTTTTCCCTTTAATTTACCTATTTTTTCATTTTAACATCCCATTCACAGCCACTTCCCTCCTCTCCTCCCACCCTTTGCCTCCATTCCTCCTTCTTCTTCTCAGAGAAGAGACCTCCTTCCATCAACCTGCCCCAATATTTCATGTCGTGTCAGAACTAACTGCATCATCTTCCACTGAAGCCATTCAATGCAGTCCAGATAGGGGAAAATTATCTGACTTTGGCAAGAGAATGGGTATAAGGGACAACCTTTTCCAATTGCTAGGGGGCTCACATAAAGAACAAACTGTCTTTATGTAGTGTAGGGGTCCTGTGTTCACTCCATGCATGCTCTTTGGTTGATGGTTCAATCTTTGATAGCCCCCATGGGCCTAGGTTAGTTGCCTCTCTTAGTCTTGTTGTGTAGTTCTTGCCCCCCTTCCAGTCCTCTATCCTTCATGCAACTCTTCCACAAGACTATTCAGTGTTTGGCTATGAGTCTCAGCATCTGATTTGATCCTTTGCTGGGTGGAGCCTCTCAAAGGACAGTCATACTATGCTCCTGTCTGCAAGTATAGAGGAGCGTTATTACTAGTGGCTTGTTATAAAATTAACTAAAAAAATCACTACCAAGTTTTGAATTTAATGTATATGCATTTTAATGAAATTTTGTTAAAGAACATACACAAGGTTACAATCCTTAGTAACGAATGTTTTCAATGTATATTTTCCTGTTGTTCTATATCTGTGATGATAATGACTTTATTTACTCATAGTCCAGAGAATATAGTTTAACAGGGAATTTTAGAGGCTGGTCATTTTATATTGGAATAAAAATAACAGATATATGTGCTTGAGAAATTATCAAGCTCCTTACCTTATCATTAGTAAAGTGCAGTATTATCACAACAAAATTATTGTGTTATGGGGAGGATTTGAAAAAGTAACACTTTATTTTCTAGTGTATACATAATATCCATGCAAAGTGTGGTGTTTATTGAGAATTAAATTATTCTCAACATTTCTTAGCAAAATATAGAGCTAATCTTCAACCTTAAAAAAGATCAATGTTTGTGACAGTGTTCTCAATAATTATTTGTATATCTAATGATGGCATCAACAAGTGGATAGCGAACAAAGGAGTATGTCCCATTCTAAAGGAAAATGATACTAAATTATTTTAATTTTTTTGTTTATTGTGAATGAATTTTCCTTATTATCAATGATATTTTCATGAGTTTTAATTTCATAAGTAAGTTCATCTCTTCAATATCTTACCTTATTCATTGAGCAGTACACAAAATAATCTAACTAAATGAAGTTGCTATTATGTTTTACTTCACAGAAAATTCATAATAAATATTTTTACCTTATGTCTATGGAAATGTACTACATGAATAAGAATGTACAGATTCTAAAGAGCTCTGTCTCCTCTTTTAGTAAACAGTGATTTATCCAGCACCCTTTCTGTGCTAAGAATATTTCATGGGTATATTGTCAGTAATCACTTTAGTTATTCTCAGAAAAAAAAAAAGTAAACTGAGGGACAAATGGGACAGAATCAGGATCAAGTCCAAATCAAAGAGACTTTGCTGGAAGGTTCTAATACATATGAAGAAACAAGAATTTGAAGTCATTGTTAGAATGATATAAACTCAATTGTTTATTACATATAATTAATTTCCATACCACATGGTGTGAGGTGAAGGGCCAAGGTAGAAGACAGTAGTTTGGTCTCCCTAGGAATCAGGGCAATATCTCACAGAGAGCCAATATAAACAATACTGTAGGGTAGTAAAGATACACTAGGAAAAAGAACATTAGGCTAAAAGTTTTGAGGACTGTGGAAGAGATTATTAAAAGATCACAAAAAGGGAAGCCATAGAGTGTGAGCATCATTGTCTACAGAGTGGCAGCACTAGGGAACAGAGTGATAAAGGGATTAGGATCAAGCAGTACTGGGCACATCATTAAATCTTCCCCATGGCTCATGGCATTCTTCAGGTAAATATTTCCCTTTTCTAGTAAAGCCATCACTAGGCCTTGGTATAATGTTGATTGGTATTTTGGGATAATTAAGAATAAATGTTGTCTTATGGATGACATTTCATGGAACTAACACATTTTAACCTAACAGTTTTATATATTCTGTTTGCATATCACTAGAGGCAATGATGAGGCTTAAAGAATTAGATAACAAAATACACAAAGAATCTAATGAGATTGATGAGACTCAATCATACCACAGATGTCACCATGTGGAACTCCTCAGGAAACACTTTATGAAATAGAAGAAATGGATCTAGTGTATGTGAAGGTAGGCTTATACATAGGTTTATTTCTTATTTGTTAGATCATTATAATTATGAATATATTACAAAGAAAGGGGAGGGGGGAAATGCAGTAAGATGAATGGTACAATCTAATGTTTATATACATATAGAAAAGTGTCACAAAGAAACCAAATAGTTTCTTCAGTCAATATATGCCAGTAAAAAGGAGCAGGATTAAGTTGTTTCTAGTTTTTCTTTTCTTTCGTTATGGAAAAATAAATTAGTGGTCACGAGCATGGTTGTCATGAACTCTTTATTATTTGTAACATTTTAGAATAGGGTTGAACTCAAATTATATATACCAGCCTTTGTGAAATTAATAAACATGTCATGGAATTCACTTCTGTGGTTATATAGGAGAGATAAACTATGGGATGTGTCAGGAACATATAAACTCCTTGAAAACAAAGAAGTATAATTATAATACAATATAACATTTATAGAATTGCTATCTTTTTCAAGTTTGAACAGACATCTAACACATTTAAAATGAATAAATTTTTAGATTTTGTTTATTTATGCTTATTATTCTATGTACATGCTTAATTACTTTTGCATCAAATATGTCAGCTCTATAATTTGTAGGAAATTTCCCTTATTATATTGAGAGCAGAAAATAGAAAACAACTACATAAACATTAAAATTAGTCTTCTAAAATAAGTTCATTTGTTTAGATGAGCTTGAAAGTTTGTTCCAGGAATCAGAGTTTTGTATTTCATGCTAGTGAATAAAACATGCAAATGCCATGCTGATTACCTTCTGAACAAAACACACAAAATCAAAATTCTTACATTCTATGGATGTGTTACCTTTAGCAAAAAATAGCAATGTTTAATTGTATAAGGTTTCTATGCTGATAAGTTCTGAGAAGAAAGCAATATAGGGTTTTATAATAGAAGGTAGGTTCCTGATTAGGTTTCTATTTTAAGGAACATTGATAGAACAGCCTCATTGATTAGTGGTAATTTTGCTGGTGACTTGTAAAACTGAAGAAGAGTTTCAATGTAGATATTTGGGAAATTTGTCTGCATGAACAATTTTTACACTTATGAAAAGAGAGGTTTTATGTGGAAGAGTTGAAAGGTTGGGAAAATGATTTGTGTGGATGGAGTGAAATAAAAAAGGAAGGAGATACATTTGATTGGCACATAGCAAGGTTAGGAGTGAGTAGCCCTTATAGCCCTTTTCCTCGAAGTAATCACACCAGCATTTGCTTGGAATGATATAGGATACTATGAAGAAGTATTTACCCAATCAAACAAGTGATATAACACTACTAAGGCTTATAAAGGGGTGTTTACTCATTAGACAAATGATGTAACAATAAGGCTTCTTATGACTATTATATAGACAATGGGTTATAGTGAGGAGATAGAAAACTGGAGAAAAATCAGAATAACCCAGAAGACATTTAATGGAGTATAGATTAAATTCTATTAGTACTAGAACAATTAATCCTTTCATAATTGTAGTATATCTTTAAATGCATAGAATGTTATGATGGCTTGTAGTTTTCTTTCATTGAAGGTATTTGTAGCAGGAAAGGTAGGTGAGAAGGTAAAAGTGGTTGCCACAGTTTCTGATACTTGATTTCCAACCCTGGGACAGATATGATGAAGGATAGGATAGAAAAAGTTATATTTGTCCTCTGACCTCTTAATGAAAACTGTGGAACTCTTATGTGTATACACACACACACACACACACACACACACACACAATGCATGCATATATGTATACACAAACATATGTACATTCAGAAGAAGAAAATGGAATTTAAAAGTTGCTTTACATAAACTTGTCTTCTTTTATATAAACACACATTGTATAACACTTGTTTTTACCTTTTATTCTCTACTCCATACAAAATCATATTGGTACTTTAATAATAGTGGTGAATTTTCAATTTGTATAAATATTAAGTATTATTATCACATGGCATTATTCTGCAGATTAATTTATATATATTTCTTTTTTAATATGATTTCATCATACAATGAGGCTACACAGATAAATGGGTATAAGCTTGAACTTTACATGAGATAGTCATATTATTCAGCTTGAGCTTGTACCACGACATCAACAGAAAGAAAAATATTTTTTGGCATATAGGTCAGAGAATGGGAGAAAACAGTATTAATAAGAATAGTAACATTTGAAGTGAATTATAATACAACAAATAACTTCATATTCAGTACAGAAAAAAATGTTACCAGAGATGACAATATTTGACCAACGATATTCTAAAAAAAAAACAAAAAAAGAAGTGTCAAAATATACAAATATCTCTATTTAAAGGATATCGTATCTTATGAAGCACTTCATGATTTCCTCAACAAGAAGTTAAATTTTATGTTTGTAAAAATTAGTTTATGAGTGATACTTATGATTTGTTTTATATATTGCTTATACAGCCAATAAAAATGTGCTTCAGTGGCAATGGTGTAGAAATTTGAGTCATTGTAATGCTGTGGGTCCAACTGCGACCATCTCCAAAGCCTTGTTTGAAGTTGCAATACTTACCTGCTATTTTATAGATAGTAAAATGACCCAATGATTCTGTCTCAAATGGTCACAAATCTGTCAACAATTCAAGGCTTGCCTCATAAACACAATGCTTCACAATGCTTAGAAAATATTTGGTTTTTATTGGTGACATATAAAATACCATTGACAGATGTAGAGAATTTTATGTTCTTGTAAAGCCTTAGGAAAAAAAACACTTTTTTAAAAAAATTACACTGTTGGTACTTTGTCTTTAAAGCTATGATTTGTTGTTGCTATAAGCAATATGTCCAATGGTTATATTTAATTTTATGTTACAACAAATAAAGCCACAATTTTCAATATTTTTATCAGAAAGTGACATTTTCTGTACCAAACTGTTCTTTAAGCATTCATATATTTCATAACATGTTGACTTTCACATTTACATGTCAAAATCCAGCTGTCTCCTGCCTTCAGATGCTAAGTCACTGACTTATTGTAGAATTGTTAGGAGTAAATATGTTCATCATAATGATAATGCTTGTATTATTTTTATAAATTATGAATATTGCAAGGGTGCAATGTTTTCCTCTGTTATAATTACAGATGTGAGTAAAATATAATCACAATTTTCTAGAAAGAGACTAATGATTCTAATTGATGAAGAAATCACACCCCAGCTATTGAGGTGGAGATAGCTAATCTGGCAATGAAATAAACGATGTAGAGTATAATTAATTTTTACTACATGAAAAAAGATTAATTCTGCAATGCACCTGATGTAGATGATCTTCCTATTCTGAATTGTTCTGTTGGCAGAGGTCCTGGTAGTGATAAAAGAAGCAAATATGCCTACATCTTGGCCTATGTTTTCAGTCTTTCAATTTCTTTTCTTAAATAGTGACTAATGCTATTTTCTTTAAGCACATCCTTCATACTATGGTAAATCATATTCTATCCATTTTGTTCCTGGTTTCCTATTTCTCCTCCTGTACAAAAATATTTATGCTAGTTATCATAGAAAGTTTGTGCTCATTCATAGTTTATTGGATATTGAGTTCCTCCCTAAAATTGATAGTTGAAACATTTCGATTCAGTTCTCTGACTTTGTTCGGTCCTCTAAGCCTGATAAGGGATTTTACCTCATGGAATAGTTGCACTATTTTAGTGCTTCAGTTCCCATGCTGTGACCCACACATCCTGTGACTTTCTGGATCTGGTTCTCCACTGCTCTGATGCAACTTCTTGAAGCCTAAGCCCCAGCTCAAACATGTTGAATGCTACTTCTTGGCCTCTTGCTTTGACAGTATTTTTATACTTTGCAGTACCTCCATTCATCAGTCTGTTGCCATTCCCAGTTTATTCCTGGTGATTATGTCACATTTTAAAAATGTATTCTTTAAAGCTTTGGGAAGAATTAGTTCTCCTGTTTTTGTCAGTTATGCTGTTACAAATTGTCTTTCTGTGACATCTCCACAGCATTTCTCATAACATAATGTAGAATTTCCTTATCACATGTCCTCTTCTTTACCTGTTGCTTCTCTCTGCTGAGGAAAAAGACAAGTTCTTATTATTAACATAAGTATTGTTTGTGCTTTTTAAATTCTTTTAAGCTCTTACATTTCGCTGAATAAGTAATGATTAACATAAAACCTATCAATATATAAGTAAAGCATTTTAATATATTTTAAAATTAAATAATTTTAAATAATGTCTGAAATTTAAAACAACATAATTCATCAGCTCATAGATAGTATTTATCCATCATAGAAAGCTGTACTTAGGATAGATGTGGCACATAGCTTTCTGAGATAACTTTATTAAATATATTTTCAACTGCAAATAGAAAAACAATTCTTTGTTTTGATCATCATTATTCAGTGAAACTAAAAATCAGACAAAATTTCAAGTTAAGACAATTATTATATTTATACTTTCCCACCTGTTTTTGATACTGTAGTTTTATGAAATACCCATTATAAATAGGATTAGATTATTGTAATTAATTATATTATTCTACTGATAATTTAAAGATGTTTGTTTACTGAATTTGCATCTGAAGTGCAATATAAACTTCTGGAATATATTTCCAACAGCACAGCATGTAACTTGTAGAAAACTGTTTTGATTTCTTTCTGTATAAGTATTCAGGGTTTATGATTTAAAGTTTTATGATGCCCATGAAAATCCCATCCATAGCACCTGTGATGGTTATTATTGGTTTTCAACATGACTATGTCTGGAAAAAACTACAATCGAGAAATAGAGGGCACACCTGTGAGAGATCTTTTCCTTGATTTGAGGTGAGTGACAGGACTTCTAGTTCCAGCCTTTGAAGTTGGAAGACACACATCATTGATCCAGATCTTGAGGTGGGAGACAAACAATTTTAATTTGGATCTTGTTGAGGGAAGGCACAGGCATTTTATCTGGGCCATACGTTCTTCTGGAAATCTATATAAAGACTGGATATATAAGTCTATATAAGAAGGAAGTTTTTATGTTTTGCCCGCTTGACCTCACCTTACTAGCATATTCATTCCTTCACTGGCAATGAAGCCTACTTCTTTGAAATTCCAGCATATACAGAAAGCCAGCAAAAACACCTAGCCTTGTGGAATGAGCACCTCCTTTTGGATTAATTGACTGTCCATTCAAAAGCATATATTGTTGGATTAACTAGACTGCTGTCAATTGGATATATATTGCATTATATATATATCACTTATATGTACATATAAGTATGTATGTATGTATATGAGTGAGAGAGAGAGAGAGGCAGAGAAAAAGAGATTCATTTTACATACTGTTACTCTAGAGAATCCTGACTGATACAGCATCTTATATGATTTTCACAAAGGACATCTCCCAAAGGTACATGGGATGAACACTTGGTCCTCAGTTTTTAGTTCTGTTAGAAGGAGATGAAAATTTAAAATGTGGGTCCTTGTGAAAGAAAATTTTGTCATTGCAGGTATTTGTTGGGGTAGTGTTAAGCATTCTAAATGTTAATTAATTGGTCCTGCTTGCTTTCTGTTACTTATATTGACTCTGATTGGTTAAATAAAATGCTGAGGCCTGAGAATGGGCAAAGACAGAGAAAGGTGGGACTTCCTGAGATTAGAGCAGGAAGCCTGTGCTTTAGACAGAAGAAGAAGAAAGCATTCCAGCCAGCAGAAGCAGGAAGGAGGCACACACCATGGGTTAGAAAAAGGAACCTCATTCCACATGGCCAGGAACATCGGCATATCATGGAGAATGGCAGTCCAAGGGGACGTAGGTATATATGGGGTCATATTTGGGTAGTAGAATTAAGAGCTAGCTTAGATGGTCCAAGATTCCTCAACTCAGGCCAAGGCTTGTTAAAAATCCATGTGGTTTCTGTGTGTGCTCATTTATAATGGGCAAATTAAAGAATCAATGACTGCCAAACCAATTAAATATAATATAAATACTGGTTAAATGTTCAATTAGCCATATTTTTTTTGACATATGGTGCTCAACTACGGCAATTAGAATGCATGCTTACAGCCTGAGAAGGCCTGGGTGAAAGTCAGTTTCCTAGCCAAAGAGTGGGGAACTGAACTCAAATGCATTTCAAAGGTGTGGCTACCTTAACAAAAGCTGTCGCCTTGCAGCAAAGTCAGAGAGCTAAAGCTTAGCTCTCCTTATGTACTGAAAAACTGGCAGCCTTCTAAACAGAGCTTAAGAACAGAAATAATCACCTACATTAAAAATGGAGGGATTTATAATGCCTCAATACTTTTGGATTCCAATTGAGTTTGTTCCTCTTAGCATGCAAATGATTTTTACCCTGACAATTGTGGTTCTGTATATCTTTTTTGAGAAATTTCAGACTAGGATAGTCTTAAAGGAAAGAATTTACAGATGGAATGCTAAATTGCCAACAATGATAATGAAGGAAAGAGGGAGGCCTTTCCTGATAAATAAGGCAAAATTGATGGCAGGTGGAGCTAAAGGCTCCCTGACTATGAGGTGTTTCTCAGGGCTTTCTGGGAAGGGTCCACAAATGAAATACATTCACAACTAGATTTCAAGGAATAATGAACAAAGCTTTAATTGCAGCATGGAATGGCATGGTTAGACATGCCAAGGCTTTTGGAATGCAGTTTTAAGAGAGTGACGTCCCATTCCCAAAAAGCGGGATGGATGATTCTTTGGTCATTTGATGTGTTATAAATGTTGTTTATGAGTAATGGTTACAAATTGTTATATGGTCTTGTTAATCAAGGTATAGAAAGTTAGACTTGGAGATCTCTTTTTCTTTTCTTTATCTTTCTTTCTCTCTTATTTAGGGGGGGAAAATTTGAAAAGAAAAAGAGGGGAATAAATGTATATAATATAGAAATGATAAGATATAAGGATAGATTATTGAATCTGTTACAAAACTCAAAACTATTGTTATTCTTTAAATAAGGTTATCTTTTGATACATTGGTATAGAATTTTGTAAATTGATACAAAAATAAGGTTAAATTTTGATTCCTTGGTATAGAATTTTATATTTAGACACATATTATGTATATTTCAACTTATATAAGGTATTGTGCCTATACAAAACATTTAAAAGTATAGGTTTACTTCTGATCCTTTTATGGGTTGCTATTGCAATCTATTTAGGAGTCTGGTTAATACAAATTGACTAGCCAGTTGAGCTTCTGGTCATTTCAATTACTAGTCTTAGTTCATCACAAAATAAACTTAATATGTTAAACAGATAGGAAATGGTTAAAAATATACAGTTTGTTCATAGATAGAAGATAGATGATAGATAGATAGATAGATAGATAGATAGATAGATAGATTTATAAATAAATCGATCGATGTCTTCAAAACCCTCAGAGGCAAACAGAAAATGGCATTTAAAGACTTTTTATTTTAAGAATTGTTTGACTTAAGACAGTCAGCTCCTGACAGCTCCCATTTGACTTGGAAGAAGAGAATGACCATCAAAGAGAAATCTCCCATCAGGAGATAATTCCTCAAAAAGAAATCTCCCATCAGGAGATAATTCCTATTGGGCAAAAATGCCCCTGCTCTCTCAACAGATTATAGAAAGTCCAAAGATGGACCAGAGCTTAAATGCAGGTAAGTTGATGTCCTGATTCTGCAGAGACAGAATGGGAAAATCCTTATTTCCTGCTGCATAATTTAGTCTGTGAAAAATGCTTGGCTAGAAGGCTGAAGATGATGCTCCCATGATATCGAGAGATATTTGAGGCTGTCTAGGCAGCAAACTGTCATTTTTTTCTTTTTGGAAGCTTCTCTCCTATGCTTTCTACTCACTCAAATAATAACTTTATCCCTTCTTATGTCTTTGATGGGGTTGAAGGCATAATACTTATAACATTTCAATTGAACTTGAGTTGTTTAGGATTTAAAAGGATATTTTCAAGTCTAAATAAAATCTTCAGGTTTATAAATATACGATATGAAAGAAATTATTTAGGTTCAGAACTTTAGACACACCAAGATGATTTTTTTCTTCTTCAAGATTGCCTGATACAAATAGGCTAAACATTATATGTGTAACTTTTATATATGCTTTTCTTGATTGTTTCCTATTTGTTCTTATTGTTTTTACTATATGAGTTAAAAAATTAGCCTTTTTTTTAGACAAAAGGAGGGAATTTTGGGGTAGTGTTAAGCATTCTAAATGTTAATTAATTGGTCCTGCTTGCTGTCTGTTACTTATATTGACTCTGATTGGCTAAATAAAATGCTGAGGCCTGAGAATGGGCAAAGACAGAGAAAGGTGGGACTTCTTGAGATTAGAGCAGGAAGCCCATGCTTTAGACAGAAGAGGAAGAAAGCATTCCAGCCAGCAGCAGCAGGAAGGAGGCACACACCATGGGTTAGGAAAAAGAACCTCATTCCACATGGCCAGGAACACCGGAATATTGTGGAGAATGGCAGTCCAAGGGGACGTATGTATATATAGGGTCATATTTGGGTAGTAGAATTAAGAGGTAGTTTAGATGGGCCAAGATTCCTCAACTCAGGCCAAGGCTTGTTAAAAATCCATGCAGTCTCTCTGTGCTCTTTTATAATGGATGGTTAAGGATTAGCCACCAAACCAATTCATAACAATAATAAATACTGGTAAAAAATTTAGAGTTTTTTTTGTGCAAATGGTGCCGAATGTAACTTAATTAATTTTTTTCTGCAAGTGTTACTTTGAAGAGGACCATGATATTGGCCACTTTCTTGTTTCTGTTACCTGGCCACAAAGACCTGAGCGGGGTCCTGTTGTGATACACTGTATCTCTTTAGGTCCAGAAGTAAAGCTGCCAAGACTTTATGGACATAAATTTAATCACTGAAACTATGAACAAAATGAATTTTCTATCTGTATTTGAGTGGGTAACTGTTTAACACTGGCATTTTGAGAATGATAGAAGGCTAAAGAGCAATTTTACATCTATACATTTCAGTTAGTTTTCTTATAAAGAGTCTGTTAATATGTATTTTTAAGTACTAATATTTGCATGAAGGGAAACTCAGTTTTAACCTTCCCCTGGTTATATTCACATTGCAATAGGCATATAATTTTCTTGTCCCTGTCTCTGTTAGCTGACAGTCTTAATCTGGCCTTTATATTGTTAATGTCTTTATTAAAACTAACTAAATCCTTCATAATGCAGAAAAAATTAATGGTTTAATTTTATGTTTAGAAGGAAACCTGCTCAATGTATGAATTCAGTGAATTTCTGTACAAACCCCCTTTTAAAAGAAGGAGATATACTGCTAAAAGATTTTCTTTCCTAGGGTCCTTTACATGGGAACAAATTATTAATTCACTAAACTCTCTAGGTTGGTGAGAGCACATATGGATTAGGGATTCTACTTTTCCTTTCCATTTGTTCTGTTTTCAGAGGTGAGCTGCACAGAACCATGGCCTCTGTCTCAAAACAGCTGCTGCCCATTAGCCCTGGTCACTGTCCTTTCTTTCCCATGTGGTTCTCTTAGCTTAGGAAGCAGATAAAGATGCATTCCAATCTACTTTGGACTGTATTTCCAAGTATGCTCTGCTTCTGTTTCTCTAAAATCATTTTGTGTGTGTGTGTGTGTGTGTGTGTGTTTTCATTTAATGTCTTTATTTTTAAATTCACTGTAGTTGTTCTCTCAGAAAAACTGCGAATTTTTCTTGTTTATTCATTGTTTTTGTACATTGCACTTCTGGGTATACCAAATGACTCCTCATTGAATCACAAGGAAGTTTCCTCATCTATGTTCATAGCAGCCTTATTTGTAATAGCTAGAAACTGGAAACAACCCAGATGTCCCTCAACCGAAGAATGGATTTAAAAACTGTGGTACATCTACACAATGAAATATTATTCAGCTATCAGAAACAATGATATTATGCAATTTGCAGCCAAATGAATGGAACTAGAGAAGCTCATCCTGAGTGAGCTAACCCAGACTCAGAAGGATGCACATGGCATCTATTCACTTATAGTTGGATTTTAGCTATATAGTACAGGTTATCTATACTACAACCAATGTACCAAAGGGAACATGGACATAGACTTTTTTTTTTTCCTTTCTCCCTGTCAATAAGACACTTTTCCCTAGTGGTGCTGCCTTATAGGCCCTCAGTGTATGAGGAGGCTCTTGGCTCTCATATGACTGCTGAACTGGGGCAGGGACTGTTATATAGGGACACTCCACTCCAGAGGAGTGGGATGGAAGGGTTACAGGGGAAGAGGTTGAGAGGCCGGGACTGGGAGGGGTGGAAAGAGGACACTATGAAGGAGATGTTACCTGAAACAATACATAAATTAATTTAAATAAATAAATAAGGAAACAAACAGACCTCTAAGGAAAACAGTATAATAATATATAATAAGTTAGAACAAAAACTAACATACCACAATAGGACAAATCAAACAAACAGAAGGAAAAGAGCCTAAGAAACAACACAAGAAACAGATATAAACCTAAAGACTCACTCATTCATACACTCAGAAATCCTGGAAAAATCAGTAACCAAGAAGCCATAGTATATATGAAAAGGATATATTATGAGATAAGGAACCTCAAAAGATGCTGTTGAGATTGCTCTCTGTTGGCTACTTTCCGCTGCTCATGTAGTCTACCCTTCCTTAAGAGTAGTTTATTCCCTAGTGAGACTTCCTTGGGGAAACTATAATTTAATTTTCAAATGGTTATCAATTAGAAATAGTTGTCAAAAATAAACATATTATCAATTGATAAATGGGTTATCAATTGAAGATAGGTGCATTTGTCTACTTCTCTTTTCAGCTCCAGGACCCATCTGGTACAAAACCATACGAGCCTTGTATATGAAACTTCAGTCTCTGTGAACTCATATGTTCATCAATATGGGTGGTTTAGAGGGCTTGCTTCTTTTGTGTCCTCCATACTCTTAGGCTCTTACACTCTTACTCTTTCTGTCTCCTATTTAAAGGGATCCCTGAGCTGTGTAAAAGAGATTTGAAGGAGACATCCCTCTTAGGGTTGTGTCTTCCAACATTTCTTACTATCTGCATCTTGTCCATTGGTGTGTCTCTATTTGTTCCCATCAGCTTGTTTGATGAGAACTGAATGAGCCACTTATCTATGAGAATAGCAGATTGGATTTATATCCTATTTTATTGCTAAATTCTTTTAATAGAAGATTATTATTTGATTTTAACCTAATTCTCTGAGCTATCTGATCTAAGGTTCTTTTTTTATAATTAAGTTTATTTATTTATTCATTTTACATCCTAATGGTAGCCCCCTCCCATCCTCTGAGTCCTGCCCTCCTAAGATTATTAGAAGTTCTTGGGTGTAATGATTACATCTTATGGAGTGGGGTTTAAGACAAATCAAATATTTGTTGGTTAATCCTACTAATTTTGTGCCATCGTTACATTAGCATGTCTTGCAGGCAGGTTACCATTGTAAATCAAATGGTTTGCAAGGTGCTTGGTATTAATTATTCCTCTTTGGTAGCATGAAGCATACCTTACAGTCAAAAAACATTAGTAAGTAGGGGTGACATCTCAATGTAGACACCAGCTTGACTTCTCCATGTTCAGTTAGATGTGTATATAATGTCTTCAGCAATGAGGCTTTTCCCTCAGTTTGTACAGAGCAAGTGTATCCTTAGGCCAACAACTCAATTAGATTTCACATTCCCAGTACAGGGAGCTCAATTTGGTGACAAGAAAGCCCAGTTAAGAATCTCTTTCTCTCAATTTTTGGCAATTTCATGTTCATTGCCTTCATATATTTACATATTTCAAAACACTTCTAGCATATTAGGATTCCATATCAGCCCTCAAATGACCCTTAATTTTAGCTGTCTCTCTACTCTTTTCTCCATTTTGTCCTGCTTTCCTCCAACTTTCCACTTGACACACCTGTTCTCGCCCCCTCCCAATCCACCCATAGCTATCTCTTCTATTTTCCTATTCTGGAGAGATCTATCTGCTCCACCCTACCCACATTCTCTTAATCTACACATAACCTCTCTGGCTCCACAAATTGTAGCTTGGTTAACATTGATTTAAGAACAAATCCTTAATGAGATTTCTTTGTAGTAGTTATTTATATAATGATTTTTTTGAAATTTATAAATCAAAATCTCACAAAAGACTATTTTATTTTTATCATTTCTCCATTTCCCAGTCCTCCTTTCAATCTCTCCCTTGTGAAATTTTTTAATAAAATGATTAGCATCTAAAATTATTTTGTTTTAAAATTCTCAATTTTAAATATCTATTTTAGTGACATAAGAATGTGAAGAATTGGTTTAAGTTTCTTTCCATTTAATTTGATGTGGGCTATCAGTTTGCTGTATATTGTCTTTATTATGTTCAGGTATGGGCCTTGTATACCTGATCTCTCCAAGACTTTTACCATGAATCAGTGTTAGAGTTTGTTGAAGGCTTTTTCAGCATCTAATGAGATGATCATGTGGTTCTTTTCTTTCGGTTTGTTTATATCATGGATTACATTGATGGATTTTTATATGTTGAACCATCCCTATATTCTTGGTATCAAGCCTACTTGATCATGGTGGATGATATTTTAGATGTGTTCTTGCATTTGGTTTGCCAGTATTTTATTGAGTATTTTTGTATCAATATTCAGGAGGGAGATTGATCTGAAATTCTCTTTCTTAGTTAAGTCTTTGTGTGGTGTAGGTATCAAGATGATTCTTAGCTTCATAGAATTAGCTTGGCATAGATCCTTCTGTTTCTATTTTGTGGAAGAGTTCAAGGAGTATTCGTATTAGCTCTTCTTTGAATATGTGGTAGAATTTTGCACTAAAACCGTCTGGGTCAGAGCTTTTTTTGGTTGGGAGATTTTTGATAACTCCTTCTATTTCCTTGGGGATTATGGGACTGTTTAATTTGTTTATCTGCTCCTAATTTAACCCTATCAAGAAAATTATCCATTTCATTTAGATTTTCCAATTTTGTGGAACATAGTTTTGAAGTAAGACCTTATGGTTCTTTGGATTTCCTCAGTGTCTGTTATTATGTGTCTCTTTTCATTTCTGATTTTGTTCATTTGGATACTGTTTCTTTGCCTTTTAGTTTGGCTAAGGGTTTATCTATCTTGTTGATTTCCTCAAAGAACCAGCTGTTTGTTTCCTTAATTCTTTCTATTTTTCTCTTTGTTTCCTTTTTTAATAATTTATTTTATATTTCTTCAAGTTACATCTTAATCGCATTCCCCTCCCTACTCCCCCCTCCAATCCCACCCTCCCACCTTCAACCCCCCATTCTCTTCCCTTTTTTTTTTTTAAGTTTAAGGTATATCTTATTTCCCCCAACAGTTCCCCTTTTCAGTCCAACAAATGGTTCTTTCTCTTATAATAATAGATATAATACAAAACAACAGAGGTAATTAGGCCACAGTTATGACGGTTATATGGCTTAGCGTACATTCCCAATGTCCAGTTCATATGTATTTGGTACCTGACTTTAACTTTCTACTATTTAACCATCTCCATGAGGTTAAAGTTCTACATCTAACTCAACATTCATACTAACTTGCAACACCATTTTAAAATCATCTTCCTAGATCTATAACACTCTCTTGACTCCTAAACAACTCAAAATTATGAGACTCTAGCTATCTATTACTCAACCACCTCAGAGGCCTGAGAGGGATAAATATATCTGATTTTACAGGAAGTACAGGGCCTGCAGCTTCCAAAACTAAGAAATGACACACCAGTAGCTGCCTGGGAAGTTCCCATTTTCTCTCCATACATTACAGCATCGATCTTCAGTCGTTTGGCCCCATTTCTCTGACAGACATTGATTGTAGAGCAGGGGTTATGAAGGACTTGCCTACCCTGTCTTGGCAGAGCCAGGCTGTCGACTTACCTGCTTCCAAGTTTTGTCCTTTTTGGACAGCATTCTGTCTACAGTTTGAGCAAGGGGTTTTTCCTGCCAAGAGATAGGCTTGTGACTAATTCAATCATCTCCCACTGGAGAGTCTTCGATGCTCATCTTCTATTTAGAGTAGAATAGGGGGTGCTGTCAGGAGTTGATATGTCTTGATATAAAAAAAATCTAAAGTTAAGAAAAAAAAATCTTTGAATGCCATATTCTGCAGATCTCTTGAAGTTTTTGAAGAAGCCCTATCTATCTCTTTCTTTAGGATAAGCAGATATTGCTTGTCTCTTAGCAGGTTTATTTCTGATTAGCTTAGAAAATAACTATAATAGACTGTCATAGTACCTAACACAATGACCAGCTTTTATGACTATTAGTTTGCATTTCTTAATTATCCTAAACAGTTTATGACAATTTGTAGCAAAAGGCCGAAACTTCACATTTCATTTTTTTCTTTACACTCTAACCCTTCCATCCCATTTCTCTGGGGTGGGGTGTCCCTATGTAACAGTCCCTCATCTCAGTTGAGAGGTCATATGAGGGCCAAGAGCCTCCTCATTCATTGGGGGTCTATGAGGCAGTACCACCAGTGAAAAGTGTCTCATTGCCTGGGAGAGAGAACTAAAAAAGAAACAAACAAATAAGCAGACAAACAGATACAAAAGGGTAAAAAAAAATAGAAAAAAATAAAAAATAAAAAGTCTATGTCCATGTTCCATTTGGTGTATTAGCTGTAGTATCGATATCCTCTACTATATAGGTAAAATCCTACTATAAGTGAATAGATGCCATATGCATCCTTCTGAGTCTGGGTTAGCTCACTCAGGATGAGCTTTTCTAGTTCCATCCATTTGGCTTCAAACTGTATAATTTCATTGTTCCTGATAGCTGAATAATATTCCATTGTGTAGATGTACAACAGTTTTTTAACCCATTCTTCGGTTGAGGGACATCTGGGTTGTTTCCAGTTTCTAACTTTTACAAATAAGGCTGCTATGAACATAGATGAGGAAACATCCTTATGATTCCGTGATTAGATTGTTTG
Organism: Lophiomys imhausi; assembly: GCA_907164525.1. Classification (NCBI taxonomy): domain Eukaryota; kingdom Metazoa; phylum Chordata; class Mammalia; order Rodentia; family Muridae; genus Lophiomys; species Lophiomys imhausi. Next base: position 10,558,385 of record CAJQZJ010031536.1, read on the forward strand.
GTTTCTTGGCATTTAATTTCTTGAGTTCATTGTATATTTTGTATATTAGCCCTCTGTCAGATGTGGGGTTGGTGAAGATTTTCTCCCAGTCTGTAGGCTGCCGTTTTGTTCGAATGACAGTGTCTTTTGCCTTCCAGAAGCTTTTCAATTTCATGAGGTCCCATTTATTGATTGTTGATCTCAGGTCCTGAGCTGATGGTGTTCTCTTCAGGAAGTTGTCACCTGTGCCAATGAGTTCGAGGATTTTTCCCACTTTTTCTTCTAGTAGAATTAGTGTGACCAGCCTTATGTTAAGGTCTTTGATCCACTTGGAGTTAAGTTTTGTACAAGGTGATAAGTATGGGTTTAATTTCATTCTTTTACAAGTGGACATCCAGTTGGACCAGCACCATTTGTTGAAGATGCTGTCCTTCTTCCATTGTGCTAATATATTGATTTCAACCAAGAGTTTGATTATTTCCTGCCATCTATTCCTCTTGGGTGTGTTTGCTTCTTTTGCTCTAGATCAGATTTGCTTTTACATTGCTAGAATGTGATCTCTCCAATTTCTTTTCTTCCATTCATTCATTCTTTTTTCTTTTTCTTTTTTCTTTTCTTTTTGTTTTTGTTTGTTTGTTTTTACATTTTTCAAGACAAGGTTTCTCCATGTTACAGCCCTAGCTCTCCTGAAACTCACTCTGTAGATCAGGCTGACCTTGAACTCACAAACAGCCACCTGCCTCTGCCTCCTGAGTACCTAGTTTAAAGTATCCACCACACCCGGCTCTTTCCACTTTCTTTATGAAAGCCCTTAGTGCTATGAACTTTCCTCTCAGCACTTCTTTCATGGTGTTCCATAAATTTGAGAATGTTGTAGACAAGACAAGGTTGTCTACTCTCTTTATATCTCTTCAATATAGTATTTGAAGTCCTAGAAAATTAAGGGACATCTAGGGAATACAGATTGGAAAGGAAGAAGTTAAATTATTGCTACTGGCAAATGATTTGGTAGTATACACAAGTGGCCCTCAAAAGTTACTAGAGAACTCCTAAAGCTTATAAATACCTTCAGCAAAGTGGCTGGATACAAAATTAACTCCAAAAATGGTTGTTTTCCTTTATACAAATGATAAACTAGCTGAGAAAGAAATTAGGGAAACAACTCCCTTCACAATAGCCACAAAGAATATAAAATATTTTGGTGTAACATGAACCAAGCAAATGAAAAAGCTGTTTGACAAGAACTTCAAGAAAGAAATTGAAGAGGATATCAGAAGAGAGAAAGATGTTACCAAACCATGAGCATAAATAACATATTTTAAAATGGCCCTCTTACCTAAAGTAATCTACAGATTGAATGCAATTCCCATGAAAATTCAGACACAATTCTTTACAGACCTTGAAAGAGCAAGTCTCAACATTATATATATAAAAAAAAAAAAAAAACAGGATAGCTAAAACAATCCTGTACAATAAAAAAATCTCTGGGGATATCACCATCTGTGACTTCAAGCTTTACTACAAAACAATAGTAATAAAAAAACCACACTGTATTGGAATAGAAACAGACAGGTTGACCCACGGAATCAAATCAAAGATCCAGAAATAAACCCACATACCTATGGACACTTGATTTTTGACAAAGATGCCAAAATCATACAGTGGAAAAAACAGATAGTGTCTTCAACATTTGGTGCTGCTCTAACTGGGTGTCTCCATCTAGAAGAATGCAAATAGATCAATATTTATCATCTTGCACAAAAGTGAAGTCCAAGGGGATCAAAGACCTCAACATAAAACTGGATATACTTAATCTAATAGAAGAGAAATGGGGGAAAAATTGAACTCATCTGCACAGGTGACACTTCCTGAACAGAACAACAATAGCTCAAGCACTTAGATCAGCAGTTAACAAATGGGACCTCATGAAACTGAAAAGCTTCTGTAAGGACAAGCACACTGTCCATAGGGAAAAAAAAAAACGGCAGCCCACAGATTAGAAAAAGATATTCACCAATCCCACATCCAAAATATATAAAGAACTCAAGAAATTAAACAGCAACAAACCAAATAGTTTAAATCTAATAGTTTAGTTCAGAACTAAACTGATAATTCAATACAGAAGGAACTCTGACAGTTGAGAAGCACTTGAAGACATGCTCAGCATCCTTAATCATAAGGGAACTGCAAATCAAGACGACTTTGAGATTCCATCTTACACCTGTCAGAATGGCTAAGATCAAAATATCAAGTGACTGTTCATGATGACGATGTGGAGAAAATGGAATGCTCCTCCATTGCTGGTGGGAGTGCAAACTTTTGCAACCACTTTGGAAATCAACCTGACACTTTCTAAGAAAATTTGGAATAGTTCTAACTCAGGACCCAGCCATACCACTCCTGGGCATATATTCAAAAGATTCTTCACCAAACCCCAAGGACATTGGCTCAACTATGTTCATAGCAGCTTTATTTGTATTAGCTAGACTGGAGACAATCAAGATGTCCCTCAACCAAGGAATGGATAAAGAAATGGTGGTATATCTACACAATGGAATACTCAGCTATCAGCAAAAGGATATCATGAAATTTTCAAGCAAATGGATGGAACCAGAAAAGATCATCCTGAGTGAGTAATTAAGACCCAAAAAGACACACACAATACTTACTCACTCATAAATGGATATTAGTCAATACATACAGGATCTCCATCTACAATCCATAGAACTAAGGAAATTAAGTATCAAGGAGTGCTCAAGGAACATGCTTGAATCCTGCTAAGTAGGGGAGATAAAATAGATATAGGAAATGGAGGAAGAGAGGGATTTGGACAAGAACCCAACATTACTGCTCTACAAGAAGTTTTATCCTGAAGATAATGGAAACATATTCAGAGATCCACAGATAAACATTAGGCAAAAATGAGGGATTCCTGAGGACAAGTTAGTGGAAGGTTTGAGGAAGCTGGAGGGATCAAGGACACCACAAGAAGACCTACATAGCTATTCAGCTTGAACACAAGAGTGCTCAAAGAGACTGAACTATGAAGCAAAGAACTTGCAAGGACCAGTCCTAGGCCCATTACATATGTGAAGTTGATGGGCTGAATTGTCCTCGAGTGGTTCCCTAACAGTTGGAAAGGGGTCTCTCCCAGACTTAGATGATATTGCCTACCTGTGGAGCTCATTTTCCTAGCAGAGTTGTCTTATATTGCCTCAATGGACGAGGAGGCACTTAGTCCTGATGAGGTTTGATATGCCAGAGTGGGTTGGTACTGGGTGGGGAGAGGGAGGTAAGGGTAAAGTGTGTGGGTGGGTGGCACTGAGAGGAGGGGAGAGAAGGGGGCAGGATTAGAATTTAAAATAAACAAAAAATTTCAAAAAAAGTATATAAAGAATTTTAATACTTGGAACTAAGTATTTACTACTTTTAGACTGATCTCAATTTCCAAGTTGATGTCACAAGTCTTTTACTAAAAGAGGGGTATAGTGATCACTTTGGCTTAAGTATACTTGATGTTGAAATTACCCACAAGTAAGGGTGGGGATAATGATTATCCAAAACTGAGGATGGATCATCCTTGAACAGATTATATTCTTATACTCTATTAATCAAGAAATACAAGAAAAAGAGTAAATAAGTACAATGATTTTTCCAAGGTGAATATTACACAAAGTATAAGAATCCTGATTCAAAGAAGATATACTGCATAAAATATATTGTTTGATCTAAAATATTGCAAAAGTGTAAGTTGAATGAAAGTTGATGTGAAAACAACACCGAACACAAACAATTGAATACAAACAATTCATTTTTTATAACTGAAAGATAAGAGAAAAACATTTGGGCAAGGAAAAATTAGTATAGAATTACTATGTGGAAAGAAAATTCTTCTGTATAAAATTATTAGAAATGATGTTCCTTTTTCATACAATGAAAGTTCACTTTTCATGTTTGATTTTCAATGTAATGAACTTTTGATATCATCAAATTTTTGACATGCTTTTTCATGTTGGTGAGAATTATGTGCACTATTTAGGATAAAAAGAGTCCAACTCCACAAAGCAGTATATTGTCCTCTACTCTGCTGCCTCAAACTTCCTCCCACAAACACACTCTGCTTTGCTATTTACAGCAGCTAATAATGTAGTCAATAAGATCAGGATTAATTCTGGGAATTATAGTTGGGGAGGAATATACAAGGTTTTGCAGCTGCCACTGTGCAGTCTTTTGTATAATAATAACTTTAATTTTCTTCTGCATTTTAGAATCAGGACTCTACTTTTTCTTCAAATTATAAGAACTAAAAACAGTCCAGTTGTGACAAGTCATATTATTATATTCTTACAGACTCGTTCTGGAACCTATTCTTTAGCATCAGGGAGAACTGAGTGCACCATTCCTCTGGGAGGCCCTTTTATGATTCTTTTGTGTTGAAAAGAAATTATGAATAGCGTTTTCCTCATTTCTTTCATTTTAAACTGCACTTCATAAGACTGGATAAGCATAATTTTTTCCAGCTGTTTCTATGGTTGCTTATTTTTTTAGCACAGTTTTTGCAGCGCTGATTTCTAATTCATAGAACATTCAGTGCACATTGTTTTAACTCAGTATGCATATTACTAAAAGAGTAAAAATTGGCTTCAGAAAGTTTAGGTACTTAAGACTGTAATGATGTATATAAGCCTGTGGAAATCATTAAGATAAATGAAAATTCAATTTTCCTAATGTTTCTTTTAATTTCTGCATTAGTTCTCCTTTAAAAACTCCATGGATGATGAGATTTAGTTTAGTTTTTAAAAACATTAAATATATATACATATATATATGTATATGTATATATATATATATGATAGCTGTTGAGAATTGGTTTTCACATTGACAACACTAGGAAGTTTAAAAAGTATAAAACTTTCATTTTGAACATTTATGTTCCTAAATAATCATTATTAACCTAATGTTAGTAATAATCTTAATAATGTTATTGATATTATTGAAACAAACTTGCATTTTCATTAAGTCATTTCAAAATTAACATATTTATCATAAACAGTAGTTTAGACAATCTCATGCAGAGATTTTTTTGAAAGTTTTCTACAAAAATATACAAAAAGTCTTTTCTGAAATCACTAATTTCTTTATTAGTTACTCTCTTTCTCAATAGGATAAGTTATATTAAATTATTTTCTATCTAACCTCTCATTTTCTCCAGATTTTTACTTATAGGACTCATGAGAAAAGACTGACACATTGATAAGAACTAATATCCAGTAGTTCTGCCTGGTTTTATAATTACAATTTCTTTTTTTTAATAATTTATTTTTTATTTCTTCAAGTTACATCTTAATCACAATCCTCTCCCTACTCCCCCCTCCAGTCCCACCCTTCCACCCTCCTCCCCCTCAACCCCCCCATCCTCTTCCCTTCTTTTTTTTTTTTTTTTTTAGTTTAAGGTATTTCTTTTTTCCCCCCAACAGCTCTCCCTTTCAGTCCAAAAAATGGTTCTTTTTCTTATAACTATAAATACAATACAAAACAACAGAAATAAATAGGCCACAATTATAAGAGTTATATGGCTTAGCATACATTCCCAATGTCCAGTCCATATGTATTTGGCACCTGACTTTAATATTCTACTATCTAACCATCTCCATGACTTTAAAGTACTATATCTAACTCAGCTTGCCTCATAACTTTAAAAATATCTTCTTAGATCCAGAACACCCTCTTGATTCCTAAACAACTCAAAATTTAACTATGAGACTGTAGCTATCTATTCTTCAACCACCTCAGAGACCTGAGAGGGATAAGTATATCTGATTATATAGGAAGTGCAGGGCCTTCAGCTTCCAAAACTAAAAAAATGACATACCAGTGTCTGCCTGGACAGTTCCCATTTTCTCTCCATACATTACAGCATCAATCTTCAGCCATTTGGCCCCATTTCTCTGACAGACATTGGTTGTAGAGCAGGAATTATGAAGGACTTACCTACCCTGTCTTGGCAGAGCTAGGCTGTCGTACTTGAAGTTTTAGCTAGAGCAATAAGACAACTAAAAGAGATCAAGGGGATACAAATTGGAAAGGAAGAAGTCAAAGTATCCCTATTTGAAGATGATATGATAGTATACATCAGTGACCCCAAAAATTCTACCAGAGAACTTCTACAGCTGATAAACTCCTTCAGCAAGGTGGCCGGATACAAAATCAATTCAAAAAAATCAGTAGCCCTTCTTTACACAAAAGATAAATGGGCTGAGAAAGAAATAAGGGAATCAACACCCTTCACAATAGCCACAAATAATATAAAATACCTGGGGATAACTCTAACCAAGCAAGTGAAAGACCTGTATGATAAGAACCTCAAGACCCTGAAGAAAGAAATTGAAGAAGATATCAGGAGATGGAAAGATCTCCCTTGTTCATGGATAGGTAGGATCAACATAATAAAAATGGCAATCTTACCAAAAGCAATATACAGATTCAACGCAATTCCTATCCAAATACCAACTCAATTTTTTACAGATCTGGAAAAAACAATTCTCAACTTCATATGGAATAACAAAAGACCCAGAATAGCTAAATCAATCATGTACAATAACAGAAAGGAGGTATCACCATCCCGGATTTCAAGCTGTACTACAGGGCAATAGTAATAAAAACAGCATGGTACTGGTATAGAAACAGACCAGTTGACCAATGGAATCAAATTGAAGAGCCAGAAATAAACCCACACACCTATGGTCACTTAATTTTTGATAAAGAAGCCAAAAACATACAATGGAAAAAGGAAAGCATCTTCAATAAATGGTGCTGGTCTAACTGGATGTCAACATGTAGAAGAATGCAAATAGATCCATACTTATTACCCTGTACAAAACTTAAGTCTAAGTGGATCAAGGACCTCAACATAAATCCAGACACACTAACATTAATAGAAGAGAAAGTGGGGAAAAGCCTTGAAATCATTGGCACTGGTAGCAACTTCCTGAATAGAACACCAATAGCTCAGGCACTAAAACAATCAATAAATGGGACCTTATAAAATTGAAAAGCTTCTGTAAGGCAAAGGACACTGTCCTTAGAACAAAATGGCAGCCTACAGAGTGGGAAAGGATCTTCACCAACCCAACATCTGACAGAGGGCTAATATCCAAAATATATAAAAAACTGAAGAAATTAAACACCAAAAAATCAAATAACCCCATCAATAAATGGGGTACAGAGCTAAACCGAGAATTCACAGAAGAGGAATCTCTAAAGGCTGAGAGGCATTATAATTACAATTTCTTAAAGACTTGAATTAACATGAGGGTTCTAAAATATGGAGAGTACACAGCGTGTTAACCCACATGGTGTTTTATTGCTCTCTGTCTCCTCTCTTATTTTATTTTTCTCTTTCTTTCATTTTTCCTATCTTCTCACCTTTATTTCTATGTATTTCTGCATTTATTAATTTGTTATTATAATATCCTAAGTGATAGCTAGAAAGTATAACAAATGTTTGTAAAGAACATCTAAAGAAAATTGGAAACATGTCCACATTTACTGCAAAATGACAACATTTCAACATTTAAGAAACTTGAAGAAAGCATCAGAGGTGAAAATTTATTGTTATAGAAAACCTTAGATGGAACTGACATCTTTACACGTGAGGATTGTTCCCTAGGCAAAAGAAAAAAATAAAAGTTTGCTTATCTTCTTATTCTATAATAAGGTCTGTGTGGCAAAGACCTGTGAGAAGAGAATGGTGAGGATGGTCTGAAGAAAGAATGTCACCTTTTTCATATTCTTTTAATCGGTATCAGAATTCCTGTAGTTTACACAGATTCTCTAAGAAATGAAGTGGTCAAAGTACTGTCACATATTTGTTTGTTTGGTTTGTTTTAGGAATAGAGAGTAATACATATCTACCTTAATATTCAGAACCTCTGTGCAAAGTAATGATATATAATTTAAAGAGAGGTTATATTTTTAGAGGCATATGGAGAAGTATTAAAAAATCTTTTTCATATCTGAAACTTTAAAATGGACATAAGGGGTAGAGAGATTAGTCAACAGTTTGAAGTGCTTGCTGGGTGAGTCTGGTAAACTGGCTTTGATCCACAGACCCTATAGAGCATGACTAGAGAAAACCAACTCTGCAAAGCTATTCTCTGAGCTTCACCTGACCTTTGGGGAAGCGTGTTCACATGAAAACATGCAAATACATACATACTTACACACACATGCACGCATACATGCTAATGATTAATATCTTTTAGTTAAGATAGGATGGAGAGATAAGATAAAGGGGAAATTTAAAAACAATAAAGAATAATAGAAATTTATAAACATCTCTGAAATAATAATTATAAGATTTTCAAATTTGTGCTCTGATTTAGCAAATAGTAGGCTTTATTACTAAATTATTGCTTGATTTATGTTTTCATTAAACAAAGTGGTTTGACATTGTTAGTACTACTTAAAATGCAGTTTACACAAATATATCTTCCCAAATTTATTTTATTTTTTAAGTATACCAGTCTAATGTATACTTTTATACTACTACTTAAAAGAATACATAGAACACTCAATTGGCAGTTTTCCTTACCTTTGGTGGTGGCTGCCGCTGTGCTTAGCCTTCCAGTCTGCTGAGGGCCAGGCAGCATGGACAGTGGTCCCAGCACTCGGCACCCCTCACTAGCCCGCCCCACACTTCACAAGCCCGCTGCTTCCCCCCTCTGTGACCGGCTGCCCTGCGGTCCAGCGAGTGGCCCAAATGCAGGCCATCAAGTGTGTGGAGGTGAGAGCTTTTGGTAAAACCTGCCTGCTGATCAGTTACACAACCAATGCGTTTCCTGGAGAGTACATCACCACTGTCTTTGACAACTATTCTGCCAATGTTATAGTAGACGGGAAACCAGTAAATCTGGGTCTATGTGACACAGCTGGACAAGAAGATTATGACAGACCGCGTCCCCTCTCCTACCCACAAACAGACGTGTTCTTAATTTGCTTTTCCCTTGTGAGTCCTGCCTCACTTGAAAATGTCCGTGCAAAGTGGTATCCTGAAGTGCAACACCACTGTCCCAACACTCCCATCATCCTAGTGGGGTTGAAGCTTGATCTCAGGGATGACAAGCACACGATTGAGAAGCTGAAGGAGAAGAAGCTGACCCCCATCACCTACCCGCAGGGGCTGGCCATGGCCAAGGAGATCGGTGCTGGCAAATACCTGCAGTGCTCAGCGCTCACACAGCGAGGCCTCAAGACAGTGTTTGATGAAGCTATCCAAGCGGTTCTCTGTCCACCTCCTGTCAAGAAGAGGGAGAGAAAATGCCTGTTGTTGTAAATGTCTGAGCCCCTCATTCTTGGTCCTGTCCCCGGAACCTTTGTATGCTTTGCTAAAAAAAAAAAAAACGGTGGAGCCTTTGCATTTGATGCCAAGTTTTTGTTACAGATTAATTTTTTTCCATGAAACCATTTTGTACCAATGAACCAGTCAATAATTTAAGGTTCTGTTTTAAATGTAAGAATTCCAACTTACGGTCTATTAAAATTCAGCCCTAAAACTACAAGCCTTCTTGAAGCCTTATTTTTCAAAATCGCCTATTCTCGTTCAGATTAAGAATTGCCAAAATTCCCTTTGAACTAAATTGTATTTGAGAACACTTAAGAACTAAGCTGTTGAGAGACTTCTGTGGTTAAGAGGACCTCAGCTTCTGGAGCTGGTACAGACCTTTCCCTAGTTTCCAGACCGTGTGACCAGAACAGCCTCCTTAATGACACGTTGCCATGTAATGCACCTGTAACTTATCAACCCATGTTCATTACATAACTTTGTACTATATGTCACATGATGATTGTAACAGCTCAGTTCTTTGATTTCATACTGAGTTTTCTAAAATACCAGTTGACTAGTGTTTGCAGATACTTGGAACAGAACTCTAGTTCCCATTGCCTCTAATGAAATATTCTGTTCCTACTTGTGGGTGTGCTGGGTGGAGTTTGTGAAACACGACATGATCAAAGGATAAAGACAGTATTTTGACTAATATGAAGTAGAGATTACTTTACACTACATTGTACATGGAGTAATTCAACTGAATAAAAGTGTCATGGGTAAAGATTTTTAACAGTTAATTTCTGTCAAACATAGTAGGTGACAAATGGCCAGACTTATCAATGTCTCTCTTGGGCTTTTCCTTTCCCCCACACTGCCATTCCTCCTCCCCCGCATGGGGTGTTAAATGCATATTTAAACTGGTCATCCCCACACTTGCTAACTTAGCAAGTTTCTTTAGGACCACCTACTTAACAAGCAATATGCCTGACCTGTAGTATAAGATCTTTCTGATAATGCATTTTTAGATTTTTTTTTTGGTAGATTAGTAGAAGTGCATTCCTGTTTTCACCTTACTTTATTCAAAGCTAATAAGTGCTTTCCTTAGTTTTCTAGTAACTAGGTGTAAAAATCATGGGTTGCAGCTTTATGGTTTTTAAACTATTTTAGATATTCCTAAACTATGAACCTTCTAAACATCACTGTCTTGCCAGAGTACCAACACTATCATGTGACTAATGACGCCCCTCAAGACCTCACCCACATGGACACATGCTTCCTGTAGTGGCTCTGCCTAGAGATGTTCCTTTTGGTCTGTGAGTTTCCGTCAGCTGCTAGTGCTAATGTCATTCTGTACAACCTAACCCACTGGCAAGAACAATGTTGGGCTTTCAACCACTAGAACAAAACTTTTCCAATTGACAGTTGCAGAATTGTGGAGTGTTTTTACATTTATCTTTTGCTAATGCAGTTAGCAGTATGTTTTGCATGTATGACTTAATAAATACTTGAATCATAAAAAAAGAATACTCAATTGGGAATGGAATTTATTTTTTTTTAATTTAGTCTTCATTGTTTTGAGTATTTTATACATAAATACCCTGCATTTGTATCACTTCAATCTTTACCCCTCCAACTCCCTTTTCCACCTATGTCAGTCCTTCTGGGATTCCTAGCCTTTTCTTCTAGATTTAGTTATATACTTATATGGTACATACACACCATATCCACTCAGTGTTGCTCTTGGTGCATTTGTGTAAGTCAGAACATAGCTTGACCTAATACTTACAGATTTTAACTAAAAGACAAAAGACTATTAGCTATTTTTTTTGAAAGAATTGAATTGAAAACATGAGATCTGACTTTTAATACTTTAATTTGACTTTCTACATTAAAACCTGCAGAAGGAGGGAAAAAAGAAGATTGTTTGCCAGTTTCAATAATATTTTTAAAATTTGGTTTCAAAGAGAGTTGACGTCATGTTAAGTTATGGAAATGAAGAATGTGCTGCTGATTGCCAGTTGTTGTTCAGTTCCAGTCTGAGTCACATTTATTTGAAGAGAAAAAAAAATGATCATGATTTTATCAAACTTGGGTGCCTTTCCAAGTACTTGTTTTTTCACTAATTATTTTTGGAATTTCAGGGAGTTGGGAACATTTGAATTGACTTAAGAAGGGATTGAGAATGAAATGTTAACATCTGCTCCTGTCAATGTTCTTATTTTGCAACAGCTTTGGATCTGGAGAAAACAGATCTTTTCCCTTTATTGAGATGATTATTTCTAAGATTTAGTCCCCAGAAATAAAAGATATATTTATTAATATTTACAACTATATTGTCAGGGTTGCATTGTAAGATTATGTGATGGGAATTGTAGATTTTTGGTGCAAATGACTTCTGCTTCAGAAAAGATATAGGAAACAAGTAAATAAATAATCCTCAAAACAAAATAATCCTTCGAGCAATGGAACAAGTCAGTAGTCAGTATTCCTATGGCTGCTTATATCAGAAATATCTGTTTGCCAATCTGTTAAGAATTACACATGACTACAAGGTTGAACTAGTCAATTGTCTTTGCTGCTAGGATAAAATAGCAAAAGGAACTCAAGGTAGAAAATCTATAGTTCTTGAGAATAAATTCCATCATGACAAGGAAATCCTGCATGTTGACAGGTGTCTGACACATAGTCACATTGTGTCAACACTCAGGAAGAGAGATTTTTTTGTGTGTGTCATTTCATCCTTTTTCATCCATGGAATCTAGTACAATGTTTGGTGTCATCTACTTTCAGAATAGGTCTTCCCACCTCAGTTATACTCTACAAAGTTCTAAGAAACATACCCATAGGTATGTTGCTAGATGGTCCTAGATTTAGGAAGGCTACCAGTGAAGATTAGCTGTCATCAAAGAGTTCTCCCTCTCTCCTAATCTTATTATAAGAAAATTATTAACATGTATGTGTATGTGTGTATACATAGCACACATATATGTCTCTAATAAAATCTAAAATGAAAACGAAAGTTGGGACATTCGACAATCATCTTTTAGTTAACAATACAGGAAAGAAATTTGTTCTATGTAATAAATGCTGGTATTATACCTAGAAGAAATTTTTATAATTTCAGAAATTTCTGTTACAGTTTTACCATCTATAAGTTATGTGTGTATTTTAATCACCAGTATTTAAATATAGAAATTGAAGGAAAAAAATGTGCCTAGTGTTTTGTGATAGACACTTTTATTAGTTACTTATCTGCTAATTATGATTAAATCCATGGCCAAAGCAATGTTTATTATTCCAGTAAGAGAGTCCATGTGTGATTATGGATGAATGGTGGCGAATGAAAACAGAAGTAAAAAGGGAAAGGAAACGAACATAGGTGCACTTAAGTATGGTAAAGGAAAAAGTTTGTTATTTTATGTGGGATAGCATATAATAGTGAGTTATAATATATATAACAGATATTTAGATGCAGTGACAACTGAGAGAGTCCAGAGTGGTCATGACAAGGCTGAGCTGGTCTATGTGGGAAGTAGAGAGAGTAAGACGAAGGGAGAGAAGGGAGTCAGGTCAGCAATAAGGAGGTCAAAGATACCAGAGGGGTGTGTAATCAAAATATTTGAATTTAGGAAAAAGCCTCTGCAGGAAGGACAGTTGAGACCTGGGTTGGAGAAGTTTAGGGTTGGGGACTGAATATTTCATTCATACCCTATAGCAGGCAGGGGCTGAGGGATGCTGGGAGAATGTGAAGGTTAAGTCTCCTTAGATATTTTACATAGGCTTTGTCCTTGCTTTGAAAATTAACATTCCAGCCTTATTCTTGAAAATAAATGATAAAGATGACAGAATTTCTTATGACCACTTCCTGCTGATCATAGAACATCATTGTTCTGGACCAAAAAAGCTGGAATTTTTACCCAGTCCTGGAAGAGCAAGCTGTTTCACTCACTGTCCAGGCTCTGCAGGATCATCTAGGGGTAAGGACATGTAGACAGCATTTTGAGCAGTTTGTAGTCTTTAATTGATTGGAAATCTGCTAGAACAGACATATATTAGAACAGAAGGTAAAGTTAAGGAGTTTAGGAGAACATTTTTTTCTTAGGTGTACATATGAAACTTTTAGGCTTATAGTCCTGGTCATTGGGGGAGGGGAGTACCCCAGGCAAAGGAAAGAGAGCCCAAGTTTAGGAATAGTCAGGTGAGGAAACAGGTTGTTGATTGCAGTATATTTTTCGAGTCCATTTGACCAGTGAGAAGTGGATAAAATTGGATTCTCTGAAGCTACAAGTTTATAAAAAGAAACAAGTTTTAGGTATGGTGTTAGCATCCGAATACACTGAAGAAGACACTCAAAATCAGACAACACGCAATAGCGAGAACACTTATTTTCTGCAGAATTCCAGCATACAGGGATCTCAAAAGAAATGGTAACCCCTCCTTAAGGCACACAGGCCTTTTTAAAACCAAGAAGTGGGATTTCAAGGGGAGGTGAGGTAAACTTTAATGTGATTAGAACATTCAAACTGAAAAGCTTGGGCCAAGAATTGAGGGCTAGGGGAAGAGATGACCTTTGGTCTATTTACCATTAGTCAATGGTCTTGAGTTAACCTTCAGACATGAGGGTATTGTCTAACTGGTATGGGGTTAAGTTTTAACTGTTAGTTAAGCAACCGTATCTCTTTCTGGCAAGATGGCCAGGTCTTGACCATTGTTTGAGGATTTTTCCATTAACTGCTGAGCTCATCTCTGAGAACTGGAAGCTCAGGGCCTACTTTAATTTAACAAGAAGATGAAGCCTATCATGGAGTCAGCTTGACTCACACGTTAGGCTCTTTGGGGCCTTAGGGTCTCTAAGGGGTCTCAGATAGGGGTCTCCCCTGGGACCCTTCAATGGTAGCAGTTTTAGCACTGTTTTTAATATGTGTTTAAATCCAATTGCAGAAAAAGCAGTAGACTCACTCCTTTTAGATATAACAAAACCTGAGGACTGGCCACCTGCCCAAGTAATGACATTAATACTTCTTATTAATATGAAACCTTGGCCTTAGCTTAGGCTTATTCCTAACTAGCTCATATAAATTAAATTAACAGTTTATACTAATCTACATTCTGTCATGTGGCTTGCTATCTTTCCTCAGAACCTAATAACTATTGCTTCCTCCCAGTCTGGCAGGCTAATTACCTGCACCTGATTCTTTCCCAGAGTTCCTATCCCTGCCCAAAAGTCCTGCCTATCCTCTTTTGCTTTGTTATAGGCCATTCAGATTTTTACTAAACCAATCAGAAGGTGACAGAGAAGAATGTTTATAAAACACTAAGACAAATGATGTTTCATTAAAAATAACAATACCAAAGTCTGGTCTATACTCAGCTCTTTTCTGGTATAGAAATCAGCATTTGACTAATACTAAGAACAACTTAACACAGAGCATAACAGATTATCCCAACAAGAAATTTAAAATCTTGAGTTTGTGACTTTGATAACATTTAACAGTACTTTACCAGAGCTAGAGTACTTATCATAACCTATACATAGCTTATCATAACTCCATTGATCAACATTAAAATTCTAAAGTTTGATGTCTTAATATAACAATAACATGTAAGGGAAAGAATCCCAAAGCATGTTCATGTACCTTACATCACTTGTTTTTTAATACATTATTTATTATCAGACACAAGTAGGCGATTACTGACAATAGTCATTGAAAAGCAAATTTCTTTAAATAAAGGAATAGTAAGAAGTTACTTTGAAACCTCTTTGTTGCATTTATCTCTTTTTAGAGTCTGGTAGCAAGGTAAAATGTCTTTCTCATCTGGAGGCTTAGAAAAATGAAGCTTTTGGCCACATTTTTACATATGAAGAGATCTGAGAAGCTATCTGAAGCTTTTGGTTAGTGTCGTTAAACTGATGGTCTAGACTTCAGCTCCATCAGATGTCTGTGAAGGAAAATTTTCACTGGAATAAGCAGGAAATACAAACCAAGAAAGTCCTGAATCTATTAAAAATAACAGAGACTTTTCTGGCTACCAGGAAAATCACCTTGGGTTTCTCCTTGTTTGGTTATTGGGAACAGAAGTCTCATGACAACATCAGTACTCAACCACCAGGCTCAAAATATTCAACAGACTTTCTTATGAAGTAGTAACTTGAGGGGACCAGACCATCTGGTCTAGGTAAAACAGTATAATCCCCAGTGTTCTGCTTGACCAGAGTTTGGACAGGGTGCTGGCTGTGGGTGAGGTGAAGGGCAGTTTTTCGCCCAGTGGCCAGCTATGCCAGATTTAAAGCAGTGTTTAGAGTGTTCTTCTGTGCCCCTCATCTTCTTTGGAGGATATTAAGGGTACTTCCTGGAGCTAACACTTCTCTGTATCATGAAAACATTTATTTTTCCCAATTGGCCTTTGTAATTTTTTATTATATGTCATTTAACATTTTTTATATATTTATTACTTCAAGTTTCATCTCCATCACAGTCCCCTCTCTCCACCCCTCCTGGTCCCACCCTCCCACTTTCTCCCTCATCTCCCACCTATCCTACTACTCGGGAATGGGTTGCCCCTACATATCAGCACCCCCCCTCAGTTCAACAGTCATATGAGTGTTAAAAGCTTCCTTTTGCACTGGGGGCCTATATAGCAACTCTATTAGGGCAAAGTGTCACACTAACAGGTAACAAGGTCTATGTTCCTTTTCCTTTTGGTGTGTTGGTTGTAGGATAGTTATCCTGTACTACTTGACTAAAACCCAATTATAAGTGAATAGATGTCATGTGCATCTTTCTGAGTCTGGGTTAGCTCACTCAGGCTGAGCTTTTCTAGTTCCATCCATTTGGCTACAAATTGCATTATTCCATTGTTTTCGATGGCTGAGTAGTATTCCATTGTGTAGATGTACCACAGTTTTTTAATCCATTCTTCAGTTGAGGGACATCTGGGTTGTTTCCAGTTTTTAGCTATTATAAATAAAGCTATGAACATAGATGAGTTTTCCTTTTGGATTGGTGAGGAATCCATTGGATGTATACCCAGAAGTGGTATGGCTAGGTCTTGAGGTAGAGCTGTTCCAAATTTTTTCTCAGGTATTGCCAACTGATTTCCATAGTGGTTGTACAAGTTTTCCCACCAGCAATGGAGGAGTGTTTCCCATTTTCCACACCCTCTACAGCATGTGCTGTCATTTAAACTTTTGATCTTAGCCATTCTGACAGGTGTGGAATGAAATCTCAGGGTTGTCTTGAGTTGCATTTCTCTGATCATTAAGGATGTTGGGTATTTCTTCAAGTGTCTCTCAGCCATTAGAGATTCCTCCTTTTTGAATTCTCAGTTTAGCTCTGTTCCCCATTTTTTGGTTGGATTATTTGTTTTCTTGTTGTTTAATTTCTTGAGTTCTTTATAAATTATGTATACTAGGCCTTTTTTATTCAACATTTTAAATGCCATATTCATCAGATCTCTGAAGAATTTGAGGACCACTATATATTAAGTATACCTTATTTAGTTGTTTGTTTTGGGTTAGCTTTGAAAACAGATACCAGAAAGTAAATAAAGCTTGTTCCTATAATTAATTACATTAGTATTAAACATGGCTACAAGTTTATCTTTGAACACAATAAGAATCTGATCATTTGTAACATTACTGACCAGTTACATGGATGTCTTAATTGCCCTTTATACTTTACAACAAATTAGTAGTTTTCAGAAGACTAACACTTTTGCAGATTTATCCCCTGATAGGTTTTTAAACTGTGATTTAATTATCAATTATACTTATTAGTAAGTATAAACTATAATATTAGGCTGATGGAGCAGCTAGTGGGCTGGCAGGAGGCCGGCAGGCCTGACCTGCCTTAACTGGTGGCCTGACTTGTCCTGGGGTAAAAGCCCTGGACCGAGGGTGGCCTTCACCATCTACAACCTAAACTCTGTTAACTAATATCTTCATTAATAATGATAACTTATTATATTCAGCCAGCTGAGCAGCCAGCGGCTTGATGGGAGATTGGCAGGCCTGACTTGCCTTAGAAGCCTATAGGCCTGGTGAGGCAGCTTAGCAGGGCAGCTGCTGGATATTTATTAATGACAATGAACTATTATGTTAGACCAACGGAACTGTCAGTGACCTGAAGGGAGAGCTGCCAGGGTTTGGTGGGAGGTCAATGGTTCTGGATTGCTTTGATTCATGGCCTATAGGCCACCTAGGCTCTTTCCCAAATAATTAAATACACAAAGACACTTCAGTGTTTCAACACTTAGCCCTTACCTGGGCAGACTCTTAAATAGCTAATCTAAATTAACCCAGATCACCTAATCCCAAACAGCCATATGTCCTGTTGTTACCTTTCAGAGCTCTCAAACACGTCTGTACTGCTCTGTGTCTCCTGGCTGAAAGAGGGGTTCTTCTGTGTAAAATGCAGTGTTCCTTTTCCCATCTCAGGCCTCAGGAAATTCCACCTTCTTTTACTATTTCTGTCCAGCTAATTGGCCATCAGTGACTTTTATTAACCAATCAAGAGAATGCCTCAGAAGAGGTGGTAACCAGATGTCAGCATTGAAATCAGCCCTTCAGAACCAATGTATTAGACTTTCCTCCAACAAGGTTTAGCCTTCAAAAAATAATAATAACACATTTTGAATTGCACCTCTTCTAGTAACAAAATAAAACTCTTATTCATATATATATATATATATATATATAGTACATAGAAACAGACAAATTTACTTATCATTTTATAGCACACCAATATGGAATATTGTAGTTTATATATGGGTTTGTTTATCCAAATAGCTAAAGGTTAAGTTGAGCAAAGAAAAAGAAGCTAGGTGAATATGATTTTGAACTTAAGTAGACCTTGGAAACTTATAAATCTTGATTATCAAATATTTCTTATTTATGAAACATATGTTGTTACTAATCTAATTTTCTAGCATTTTGCTATTGATCAGTTAGCAAAGACATAGTAGTTAGACATACATCTTAAATTAGGTTTTGTTAATCTCAATAGAATTTTATAATCTTAAAATTTTTATCACCATATAAAATATAAACTTATGCAGTATATTGTAGCAAATATAACTTTAATTTTTGTCATCATACAAAGATCCAAAACATTTGTGACTTATTGTTACTTCCTTATACTAAAAAGATACAATAATAAACCAAGGCATCAGTAGACAGAGAAGTTTTATAATTATTATTTTATGCCACAGGTCATCTTAAGATGGTGAAGTCACATGGCATGTACTTCCAGCCTCCCCTCTCACCTACAAATAGAGAGTGTCTTTGTGTAGCCTTGGCTGTTCTGGAACTAGCTCTGTAGATCAGGCTAGCCTCAAACTCACAGAGATTTACCTGACTCTGAGTTCCAAGTGCTGGGATTAAAGGTATGCCTAACCACAATCTGGCTATTCTCTAACTTTAGTGTGAATGGCTGCTCAGATTTGATGAAGTCATCAGTCAAGATAGGGACAAGACATATGACTGCTGTTAAAATGTTTGTTTTAGTAGATCTAATTTTTAAACAAGAGTTGAATCCAAGTTACATATAAAGTATGCTCAAGACAAGAATTTATATGTCTGTGTGTGTGTATCGTATACTTTTTAATTATAAGCCTTTTCTTATGCTTTAAACCAACTTTTTTACAGATTTTACAGATTCTTTAACAACACTCAATGACCTTACAAGTCAATCCCGAGATAAAACCTGTTTACACAATCGTCTTAAAAGATTTCTTGAGGGCAAAGCACAGAGAAATCAGAGATAAAACATTTAAGAGTGGAAAGTCTTAGAATCTTTGAAGATGAAACTTTTAATACCAATATATTTATTCATAACAATAAGCACTTATAACAAATATAAACACTTATTACCTAACAACTAGCTCTAAGAATAGCTATAAACCCCATTTACCTAACAACTAACCCCATTAATAATTATAAACTCTTATTATCTAACAATTAACCCTAACCTTTTAGAAGAATACAGTCTCTGAAGAAAGTCCTCAGTCATAAGAAACACCTCAGGAGTAGATCCTTTATGGCACTTGGTCAACAGTCTTTCCTAAAGAATATCTCAGACATCGGTTTTTGGGGTAAATTGGCTATTGCATTGCTATAGCAGCTAAACTTTAAATGAGACTTGAAGCTTTCTTCTCTCTGGAAGGCCTCAGCTGTCATAAACCAAATTATTCAGTTTGTATTAGCCACTCAGCTACTCTGCAACACTTGGAGGTAGCCACAGTTCTATTTAGTCCACTGTTTGAACTGGTTGAATCCCTCTTGACAAAAGCTGTGTCACAGGGTTTAGTTCTTGGCTTTTTGCTGCCTGCTGAAGCTTTCTCTGCTGGCTTGCTTCTTTCTGCCTCAGGAAAAGCTGACTGTATTTTTTAAGCTCTATCTAAGGTTAGCTTTTCAGTCCACCTACATTAGCTCCACCAGATGATGCAAGCCATCTTGCATCTCTATCATGGGAACTCTTGGGCTCCTCCCACTTTGTTCTTAAATAGAGTCTCTTAAATTGTTTCACCTGGCCTAATCTGAGGTCCACTCACTTCATAAGGCTATTGGCAGCTGAAAACAATTCCAACTCATAAACCTTGTTTTTAGTCCATATGCTGCCATTCCAAATGCCCACAGTTACCAGGCTGATCTATATGCTCCCTTTTAAAAGATTGTATCAGATGACCCTAGATATTCACTAAATCTATATTAATCTAACCCCCCTTACAAATCTTAGTGATAAGAGGTTTTGAGATAAATGCTTGTGTGATGGCATAATTTGATACAATATTTAATAACTTTAAACTCATGTGTGCCATTTTTGAC
The DNA here is from genome assembly GCA_907164525.1 of Lophiomys imhausi. Taxonomy (NCBI): domain Eukaryota; kingdom Metazoa; phylum Chordata; class Mammalia; order Rodentia; family Muridae; genus Lophiomys; species Lophiomys imhausi. The sequence goes on from CAJQZJ010031536.1 coordinate 10,578,517, forward strand.
CATCAAGCTATAATGGCCAACCCACTTTCAGTAAGACAGAGAGGCTTTAAGAAAATCTCTGAGTTCAAGAAAAGAATTGAGTCCAAGGGGAAAAGGAGGAAGTTTCACAAAAAGAACTCCACCATAGGGAGGTTTAAGCAACTAAAAAGCAGAGATCAGTGTAGCCATAAGGGACAAGGTGGAAAAACCAGGATCTCTACCCAAGGGAGGGTTCCAGTGTTGCAGAAGTCGTGAGGGCATATGGAAGCTTCAGGACTTAGAAGATACCTCCTAGGTAGAGGCAGGGAAACTAGCAAATTATAGGCCAAGGAGACTACAAGGAGAGATAGAGCTGATAGCTCCAAGAGGGAAGGGGGTAAAGAAAAGATCTCAGACTCAGGAGCATGTAGGCAGCTCCTAGTGGGAGGGGACAAAGTTCCAGGAAGGAGCTCAGAGGAGCCATGAGGGAGCAGAGTGAATAAGTGTCATCATAAAAAATTTCAACCTAGAGTGTCCAAAGCAGACTGAGAGGCTTGTCAAAGAGAAATGTCTCAAGTCACAGAGAGAGGCATCCCTATCCATGGATAGTGGCTTGCTAGGGTGAGAAGAAGCTTCCTTGCACACTAGTACAGCTTTCACAGTAAAAGTAGCCAAAGCAGCAACACTTACCCAGTAGAAGGAGAGACAAGTGGTTAGGGCAGGTTAAGGAGAAAACAGCTGATGAGGTGCAAGTATTTTAGTAAGTAGAACTGTCCACAGTGCTGGGGCTCTGAAGGGTGTAGTAGGACAATACACACATGATGGGTCTCCTATAAAGGCATAGAAAGGCAGCTGCAGAGGTGAACTCTAGAATCAAATTTGGTTGAAGGAAAAGCCAGAATACACAAATGAACTGTACTTAACTTATGAAAGAGTCAGATCAAGCAGTTTAATGAACAAAAGAAAAAGAAAAAAAATGAAAGAAATTAAAAGAAAGAAAACAAAAGAAGGAAGGAAGGAAGGAAAGAAAGAAAGAAAGAAAGAAAGAAAGAAAGAAAGAAAGAAAGAAAGGAATATGACTTCTAGATATGGCAGAGGATATATGAGAAAACAACATAGTTAAAGACAGGGACATCTGGGAGAGTCTAGAGTGCTCCTAATCAGGCTGATCTGGGCCATGTGAGAAGGTGAGGAGGGAAGGTAGATGGAAAAGAGCTGAACCATACCAATAGTCGAAAAGCAAAGGTACAGAAGTACAAAGGGAGACTGTAACCAAAATGTCTGAATTATATACAGAAGAGCCTCTAGGGAAGGATAGTCCAGCCCAAGAGTCTGGAAAAGCTTAGTGTAGGGAGGCAGAGTATGCCAAAAACAACCTGTAGCAGTTAGAGACTGAGGGATGCTGGGAAAACTTCTAGGCCAGTCTGATTTGATAGGTTGAATAGGCACCTTGCTTTGGTCTAGGTTTGAAACTTAACAAGTGATGTGGAAGTCCTTAAGCAGAGCCAAGAAGCTGACATATCACATTTGCAAATGGAAATAAGAATAAGAAGAGAAATGGAGGTTAGGCAAGCTTTAAGTTCTTAAGCCAGCTTTCCCCTATTCACACTCCCTAGCAGGAGGTGGTTTTCTTCTATTATCAAGTCTCACTCTGCTAACCCTTGCCAACCAGTTCCATCAACTGGGAAAGAAGTACTCAGGCATATAATCCCATGAAGGCGATTTCTTTTAACCACTGTAGTATTAGAGCTTTGTTTCTAAAACTAAGTGTACGAAAATGTGACTGTCAAATTAAACAACCATCATGTCATATTCATATCAGATTTTAAATGCTTCAGATTTCTACAGTCCCATTCTTCTATATTATATTTTCAGAGTTACAAATTGTTGGATGAAAAACCTTTCACAAATAAATCTGCTTGACAAATGCTCAACTAGAAATGCTAAGTGCCTCTTAATTAAAGGTTCCTCAGAACTAGTCACATAATATATGTTTCTGAAACACAATACAAATGTGACAAGTGATTTATTGAGCTTGTGTTTCATAGGCCACATTTCATGACAATTTGACTTTTAACCTATTGTCTTTTCTGTATAACAAAATTCTCATAGTTTTCTCTAGCTACAAAAAGAGACTTCTAGTACAATCCTAATTACTGAGATATTTCACTATCACAAATCTACATTTCTAAAATACCTTGTTTAATTTCCCCAAAATAAATAAAAACATTATAAATAAAAGAATTACATTCTAAAGTCTTCTAAAAAAACGATTACAATTTAAGAAATATGGCTAATTAAATTGTTTAACCAGTATTTAGGTTATATTTAATTGATTCGGCAGCTGTTAATTCTTTAACCAGACATTATAAATGAATACATAGAGACGCCACATGGATTTTAACAAGCCTTGGCCTGAATTGTGCACTCCTAGTCCATCTAAGCTAGCTCTTAATTCTATTACCCAAATATGACCCCATATATATATACGTCCCCTTGGACTGCCATTCTCCATGATATGCCGATGTTCCTGGCCATGTGGAATGAGGTTCCTTTTTCTAACCCATGGTGTGTGCCTCCTTCCTGCTGCTTCTGGCTGGAATCCTTTCTTCTTCCTGCTACTGGCTGGAATGCTTTTTTTTTTTTTTCCGCTGTCTAAAGTGCAGTCTTCCTGTTCTAATCCCAGGAAGTCCCACCTTTATCTGTCTTTGCCCAATCTCAGGCCTCGGCATTTTATTTAACCAATCAGAGTCAATGTAAGTAACAGAAAGCAAGCAGGACCAATTAATTAACATTTAGAATGCTTAACACTACCCCAACACTACTGTATCTAATTTTCATACCTTTAAAATTTTAGCATGCATATGTTGCAATAGTTATTTCTTAAAACTCCCTACTCCATACCCCCCTCCCACACCCTCTCACTCTCAATTTGACAACATTTTAACATATATACTTCATGGATAATCATTCTATATTGGATAACTAATAACAGTGCTCAGCCCTGGAAAATGCTAGCTCTCCTCTGAGCAATTAGCTATCTGTAGTTGTTTGCCTGTGGATAGGACCTGTAGAGTGCTCCTCCTTCCATATGAATACATCCTTTGAATTACCAATATTTCAGTTGTATGTATGGAGCTGCTTCTAGAACAGGCTGTTTCATCGAAGAGTTATTGCTATTCTGGCCCCTGCAATCCTTCATTCTACTCTTCAGAAATGTTCCCTGAGTCACAGGCACAGGAGCGCTGATGTATCCATTGAGGTAGGCTCAATACAATCCACTGGTCTCTGAATTATGTCCAGTTGTGATGTTTTTGGGATAGTTTTAATTTACTGTAAAGAGAGGAGTGTTAATATCTGCAATTATGGGTGGTTGTAAGACTGAAATTTAGAATATAGTAAAGAATGATAAAACTCAGGCCAAACAACAGTAGTAGATTCTATTCTAGCACTCATTACCTCATTAATCCTGAAAGATGACTAAGTTTCAATTACCACACATGATTTACCTCTTGTAAAGTATACCTTAAGTACAACTACACAGCTATTGATTACCATCAATATATGAATGACACTTTTGAACCTTTATGGATACCTTGCCATGCTATAAATTATGTTTCATTGGAGTTCCCAGTTGGAATTTTTCTTTATTTCTCTCTATTTGCAGCTTGCACAGTAATTTCTGTTCCCATGAAGGCTTGAACATAGAAAAAAAAAAAAAGGCTTTCAGGACAGCTCAAGCTGGAATTAACCTAATATTGTATGATGCATGTGCAGTGTCTTCAACAATAGGGGTACACCACCAGTCAATTTGAGGCAATATGGGCTACATTGCTAGTCTCTGTTATCTTGGGAGTCACCTGGCCTATGTTGATCAACCACTCAAAAGAGCATTCTCTTATTTGGCGCTAGTGCTTGTTATCTAGGTATCTTGTGGGGAACTTTGTAAGCCCAAGTGGCTTAACTTCATGTAAAAAAGTAAAATCTGTGTGTGTGTGTGTCCTATATATGCAATACATAATATCAATATAAAATATTTCAGGCTTAATCAAACAACCTCTGTGTTATTTGTCTCCTGTCCCTCCTTCTATCTATGTACTGACCCTCATTCCTCCATCCAATTCAAGTAAATTCCATGTTTCTTCATTTGCCACTTCATATCACCAGTATCCTGATATTCATTTTGTCATTGCCTGTGACCTCTGACTATACCACCTGTACAGGGGGGCTGGGAATTGGAGAGACAAAGAACACAGAGAGGGAGACCAAGTCAAGTCAGATCTGATCAAGGTGTCAAACTTTACTAAAGATCCAACTGCTTATATAGGGTGAGAACAAGTAGTCCAGGCAGAAATCACACCTTCACCTCATTACAGAATCAGACAACAAGTAGGAGTGG
>CAJQZJ010031536.1:10583342-10679864 GCA_907164525.1 Lophiomys imhausi
GTTGTTTCCATATTAAGGCTATTGTGAAAAATGAAGATATGAACAATTATGAGTAAATACATGTGGAGTAGGATGCTTATTCCTTTACATTTTTCCAGAGAAGTAGTATAGCTGTATCATACAGTTAATTTATTTTTATCTTTTTGAGGATTCTCTCTATACTGATGTCCAGTATGCAACATTTTGCAATCCCATGGTAAGGGAACTGCCTTCCCTCTATTCTCTGCAGTAATTGTTGGCAGTTGTTTTGTGAATTTTTGCCACTCTACTGGGTTGACATTAACTTATAATTCCCCAATTATTAAGGATGATGATCACTTTTGTTAGATAGCTCTTAGACATTTTCATGTCATCCACTAGTTACTTTCTGTTTATATCTCTAACTCTTTTAAACTGTGTCATTTGTTTTCTTGAATATTTGGGTTTTCTGTTTTGTTTTGTTTCTTGAATTTTATATTCTGGATATTAATGCTCTGTGGGATGTATGGATGGCAAAGATTTTCTCCAACTCTGGATTTACTCTTTACTCAATTGATTCTTTTCATAGCTTAGAAAATATTTTTACTTTTTTTGAAGTCCCAGTTGTCCATTATTGCCCTTACTTTCTAAGCAAATGGAGAATTATTTAGAAAGTCCTTGAACACAGCATATCATAGTCAGCATTCTATTGCTGTGAAGAGACTCCATGGCCATGTCAACTTTATACAGAAAAGTAGTGATTGTGGCTTGTGTATGGTTTCAGAGGTATAGTCCACTATCAGCTTGTCAGAAAGCCTGGTGACACTCAGGCAGACTTGGTGTCTGGAGAAAGAACTCAGGATTCTGTATCCAGATCCACAGGCAGCAGGAAGGGAGAAATACTGGGCCTGACTTGATTCTTGGAACTTTAAATCCTACCCCCAGTGACACACTTCCTCCAACAAGGGCATACCTTCTAATTCTTTTGAAATAGAGCCACTCACTGATGACCATGCTTTCAAATCTATTACCCTATCGGGGACATCTTATTTAAACCAGCACATACGATGCCTTTCCATTTCTCCAGTGGGTTTCTCAATTTGTTTATTCAGACATTTAAAGTATCTATTGAAGAGATTCAATTACATAGTAACAATTATGCCAAAATATTTTGTTTTTCATGCAACTGTAAATGTGAGTGTGTCTCTGTTATTTCTTTCAGTTTATTTGTTGCTATTATATAGAAAGTTATACAGAAATGGCTTCTCCTCCCATGAGCCATTCAATCCCCCCATATCTACACAATAATATTACTAACCTTTATCTTATTAACCATCCTATTTCTAGGACTAGCCTACGAATAGTTACAAAAAGGACTTGAATAAACAGAATAATTGGTAATTAGTTTAATTAAAATTAATGATTCAATGCATTAGAATGAGATCACTGTCACAATTACCAAAATGATCCCTATATTTAATTAATCTAATTCTGGCCTTCTTTCTATCCCTTTTAGGAACACTTATATTACATTACCCCCTTATATCTACACTTCTATATTTAGAAGGCATAATACTCTCTCTATTCATTATAATCTCTATCTCTATCCTTAACTCCAATTTAATCATTTATTTTCCAATTCCCACAACCATTTTAGTATTTGAAGCATGTGAGGGAGCCGTAGGCTTAGCTCTACTACTCAAAGTTTCAAATACATATGGCACAGACTACGTGCAAAATTTAAACCTCCTACAATACTAAAAATTATTTTCCCTCAATCATACTATATCCCCTAGCCTATCAAACAAGAACAAAAGCAAAAAACACTAATAAATTAATGTAACATCCCATAGCTTTCTAATTGTTTAATTGGCTTTGTTTCACTCAACCAAAACAACAAAAACAGTATAAAGTTTTCCACTGTATTCTTCACTGACTCAATCTCATCCCCTCTACTCATTCTTAGAACATGACTCCTTCCACTTACATTACTTACCAGCCAAAACCATATTAAAAACAAAAACTTTCTATAAAAAATTTTATATATCTCTAACTCATTCAATTACAAATCCTTCTTATCCTAATATTCTCAGCTTCTGAACTCATCATATTTTATATTATATTTGAGGCTACCCTAATTCCAACGTTAATTATTATCACTTGATGAGGCAACCAAACAGAATTCCTAATTGAAGGACTTTATTTCCTATTTTATACTATAATATATATATATATATATATATATATATATAGGCTCAATTCCACTCTTAATTGCCTTAATCTCTTCTTACAACTCCATAGGCACTTTAAACTTCATACTCATGCCTTTCAACATACTATGCCTCAAACTTAAACAATCTAATAGTATTGTATGACTAGCCTGTGTAATAGTCTTCATAATCAAAATACCACCTTACAGACTTCAATTATGATTTCCAAAAGCCCATGTTGAAGCCCAATGGCAGGCTCCATAGTCCTAGCAGCCATCCTCCTTAAACTTGAGGTTATGGCCTGATACAGATTACCATAACCCTTGACCCAATAATCAAAATCATAGCTTATCCATTTGTTTCACTTTCACTATGAGACATAATCATAACCAGCTCTATTTGCCTACAACAAACTGATCTTAAATTTCTAATTGCTTATTCCTCTGTAAGTCATATAGCACTAGTAATCGCAGGCATCATAATCCAAATCTCTAAAGCTACATAGGAGCAACCACACTAATAATCATCCATGGCTTAACTTCTTCCCTCTTATTCTGCCTAGCCAACTCTAACTATAAATGTATCCACCACCGAAAAATAATCTTAGCCAGAGGGCTCCAAACCCTATTCCCGCTGATAGCCTCCTGATGACTCTTAGCAAGTCTGGCAAATCTAGCTATACCCCCTTCAATTTACCTAATTGGTGAAAAATTACAATATCACTATTCTCATGATCTAACTTATCTATTATTCTCATGGGAATTAATCATTGTTACCACTCAACAAGGCAAATTTACCAATCACATTGGTTTTTAAAATTTCTTGTTTTTTTTTTTTAAAGTTGACTTTGTATCTTGCAACTTCACAAAAATTATTCTTTGTGTAAGTTTCCTAGTAGGGTTTTGTAATATATTATGTATAATATCATATCATCTACAGATAGGGATAATTTGACTTCTTTTCTTTTATATATCTCTTTAATTTCCTTCTCATTCCTTACTGCTCTGGATAGTGCTTTTGCACTCTAATGAAAAGATGTGGGGATTATGTGGAGCCCTGTCTCATTCCCAATTTTATATTTTAGTACTCATCTCAGTACATATTGATTGTTAGCTTAATCGTACACTTGATTAAAAGAAACCTTATGGGCTTTTTCAACATTTATTTATTTCTTCAAGTTACATCTCAATCACAGCAGCATCTCTCCTCCCCTCCTGATCCCATCCTCCTATCCTATTCTCCCTCTCCCTCCTATCTTCTTTTTTCTTTTAATTTAAAGTGTATCTTTTCCCAACCTCAACATCTCTCCCTTTTAGACAAATAAAAGTCTCTTTCTCTTAGAACAACACATATTATATAAAACAATAAGAACAATTAGAAAATTATGAAAATTATAAGGTATAGTATACATTCCCAATATCCAGTCCATATGTATTTGACAACTAATGATAATATTCTATTATCTATCTCAATGCATTTAAATTTCTATACTTAACTCAGTTTCCATCCTAACTTGCATTACCAACTTAAAACATCTTCTTAGACCTAGAACATCCTTCTAATTCCTAAACAACTTAAAATTTAACTGTGAGACTACAACTTTCCAGTTTTAAGCCACATCAGCGACCTGAGAAGGATAAATACATCTGAATAAACAAGAAGTACAGAGCCAGCAGCTTCCAAAACTAAGAAATGACAAACAACTGGCTGCCTGGACAGTCCTCAGTTTCTCTCTATAACATTAGAGCATCTATCTTCAGCCTTTAAGCCCAACCCTAACCCTAACCCTAACCCTAACCCTAACCCTGACAGACATTAATTGTAAAGTAGGAATTATGAAGGATTTACCTACCCTTGTCTTGGTAGAGTTAGGCTGTCAACTTACCTGCTTCCAAGTTTATTTTTTTGTTTGTTTGTTTGTTTGAAACAGGGTTTCTCTGTATAACAGCTCTGTCTTTCCTGGCCTCGCTTTGTAAAATTGGCCTTGAACTCACAGAGATCCCCCTGCCTCTGCCTCCCAAGTGCTGGGATTAAAGGTGTGCGCCACCACCACCCGGCTTTCCAAGTTTTGTCCCTTTCCAGATAGCATTCTGCCTGCAGTTGAAGCAGGGCTTTTTCCTGCCCTGTGGCTAGGTTGCCACTAATGCAGCAGCATCTCCAAATGTAGATTCTTCAAAACTCATCATCTACTTGGAGTAGAATGGTGAGGAAAAAAAAAATTATGTTATTTTTAAAAATCCTCCTGGTTAAGATCATTTTCATAATACGTGTTAGAATAGTTTAGATTTATAGATAATATCAAAGACAATTGAATTGTATTCCAAATTGTTTCCTCTCTACTGATACATTACTATGGCTAACTTATCTCAATTAGTGAGTCAAAAATTGACACTTCTATTTAAAAGCAGGATGTGCCATCAACTATGGTTGTTTGTTGCTGTTGTTGTTTTGCCTTTTATTTTGTTTTCTCCTATGTCTGTTTTCCTGGATGCTCCAGGTTCATGTTGTATGCAATTCAACTATATTGGTCTAAGAAAGCCTTTAAGGGTGGAAAAAGAAGAAAAAAGGTAAGTTTGTATTTAGTTGGAATTAGTTCCTGACAGTGTCATTTTTCTTCTTTGTCTTTGTTCAAGAAGAATGTGAATTCAAGAGTCATGTGATAGCATTCATATTAATGAAAAAAGCTTAGCCTATTTCAGTAAACTAGTAAATGAAAACATCTATGCGAGGAACCCAGAAGGAATTTTTGGTATTATTCCATGTAAATCATGCTGAATTTACAATCACTACAGATATATGTAGTACATCTGACTTTAAAGGAGAGGAAGGAATCCCAGAATACTTACATATGTACATTTGTAAAAATGCGATTCTTATAGATGTCAAAAGTACAGTCGCTCCCATTTCACCTTCATTAGCAATGCCTTCAGGCGCAGACTGTGTAGCTTTTCTACAAAATATTTAATCTCACTCAGGCCCCTTAGGAAAATGTAACAGCAATCAGTAAGTAAATAACAATACAGAGACTGTTAATTACTGTTGAATAAACTAAAACACTTTCCATAGTTTGCAAATTAAAAACATTGCTTACATCACTTATTGTGTTTTAATGATATGTTAAACTTGAGGGCTATATTAATCAATGCATTATATAACGTTTTCCAAAGATATGTCTATGTCATGCTTCAGAATCCAAAGAGCTAAATATGATGAGATTCTTCTGAGGAAATTCAATTAAATCAGTACTCATAAACATTAGGCACATGATAAGAGAATTTGAAAAATAAGACTGTTAAAAATAGGCAACAAAATAGAGGTTAAAAGAAAAAGAGATAAGGGTCGAGCAAAAATGAGCAGTCCTATGATGCTTAGTTTTTAAGCAGCATTTTTGTCTTTTCTCTTTGGAAATTCTTTTCCCTTCTACTATTGTTTTTTTTTTTTTCCTTTCAGTATTTAACATTTGAAAGCAGTGGTTCTCAACCTTCCTAATGCTGTAACCCTTGGGAAAGGTTCCTCATGCTTTGGTGACATCCAGTTAAAATTATTTTTTGCTGCTACTTCATAACTGTAATTTTGCTACAGTTATGAGGATAATGTAAATATCGTGTTTTCTGATGGTCTTTTGGGACACCTGTGAAAGGGTCATTCAATCCCCAAAAAAGACACAACCCACAAGTTCAGAACCACTGCTGTAGAGCAGGATTTTGATAAAACAATAAGAGTTATCAAGCAGTAAAAAATGTTAAAATCAATATGTGTAAATAAAGAAATCAACCAAAAACGTTATATTCTTTGAATCCATATACTTGACATTTGCATAAAGTTAAATTATAAAGACACTAAAAAAGATGAGTGATTGATAGATCATTGGAATGGTTCAGAAGGATGAATAATCAAGATCTTTTAAAACTATCTCTGTGACATTGAAAAGCAGATGCATCTCATATATTTTGTTGTACCTACAGGATTCTCTAATATGAACTTTACTTATAATAATGAATGATCTTTTCAGAGGACTAGGGCTTTTGGTGTCAGGAGCATCATGCAAGTTTCCAATGGAAGAAAACAACCAAAAGATCTACTCAGCTATGGTGGCTAAGACTCACTACAACAATCCACACAGCAAGGACTCAAACGGAAAGCATATCTTGGAGGTAATCAACAGCTCTCTAATTTAACTTAAGACCATTTTAACAAGAGGGGAGTTATGTTTGGTGTTGGAAATCAAAACCATTATGCAGGACTAATGAAGTCATGGATCTTGAAGATCTCGAAACTATCACTCTTCTTTTTTTTTAATAATGTATTTTTTATTTCTTCAAGTTACATCTCAATCACAATACCCTCCCTACTCCCCCCTCCAGTCCCACCCTTCCACCCTCCTCCCCCTCAACCCCCCATCCTCTTCCCTTCTTTTTTTTTTTTTTTTTTTTTTTTAGTTTAAGGTATTTCTTTTTTCCCCCAAACAGCTCTCCCTTTCAGTCCAAAAAAATGGTTCTTTTTCTTATAACTATAAATACAATACAAAACAACAGAAATAAATAGGCCACAATTGTAAGAGTTATATGGCTTAGCATACATTCCCAATGTCCAGTCCATATGTATTTGGCACCTGACTTTAACATTCTACTATCTAAGCCAGCACAATACCTAAGTATATTCTAAAAATATTTGTCCTTTTACACACATACAGAAAAATAGTCATAGCCTCAAAACAGGAAAACATTTTATTTTCAACACCCAGAGACCATTACAGAAGTCCACAGTCAATCAGAATGCAGAACTTTGAACCCCCGTTTCAAAGGATGCTTTTACAATACCGACAGTGCACCAAAGGCTCATGGATTATGGGAGATGAGGATGGAAAGATTGTAAGAGCCAGAGGATGAAGCAGCTAGCTGTGAGATAATGTTTGCTATTAATGCAAGAGCTAGACCCATGAAGTTTCACAAACATGACTTCCTATAATTAAGCTGAGCATGGGCAACACAACACTAGTTATATTAATATGGTCTGGAAGTGGCAAGCACCAAGAAGGCTCAACCTTAGGCAAAGAACCACAGAAAACTAAGGAATGCTGAAAGTAGAAGAGCTATTCTTCCGCATGGAAGAACACATCAACCTGATACCGAATATCAGCCCATAAAATATGCATACAAGTGAAATAGTACAGACTGAGCAGGTCTTATTTATACATTTAGGAGATTATATATAATATATATCTGTGTTTATATATGATATATTTATAAACATATGTAATAGCAATTTTCAAAGGAGACTTTGAATTAGAAAAGGGACAAGATGGGTATACGGGAAAGGTTTGAGAAAGGAAAGGGAAAGGGGGTATAATCTCAAGAGATAAATAATTGATCAATATTATCTCTTCAATTTTAATGATTATAGCACATTAATGGAAGTTACTATTGGCATAGAACAGTCAGTGAAGAGAATTAGATAAAAGGCAGGTTCAAAATTTTGAAAATTTTCTTCATATATTATTTACTCTGAGAAATAGATTTATTATACTTAGGGCTGCAGGTGCAGTAATGGGAATAACCATGTCCTGAGGAATCATTTATTTATGCATAAAATATTTCACAGACTCTTGAATTTCCTTCGAGGCTATTTATATTTACATATCATTGTAGCTCCCTGAAATATACTTACTCAAAATAGAATAAAATAATTTAATATTGCCACTCTATCTAGATATTTTTTAATCATACTAACAAAAACATGCAACCTAAATTAATTAAAATTTACAATAATGAAGTGCTTTACTATATTTATTGGGAGTTCCTTGTAGACTATGCTATACTTTTTATAATCCTTGATTTTATATAACTTAAAAGACTCAACTAAAGATACTAATGATGGACTTACATTAGTTCATCCTTGATAAAATAAATTATATTGAAACTAATTACTTGTTAAATTGTGAGAACATCAAATTCTATTCTCATTAGATTGTAAATATTGCTTTGGGTATTTTAAATAATTATAACAATATTAAACTTTTTCAAGTGTTCACTACTCTCTCATCTCCTACTAGTTACACAGAATGGAATATATTTATCTGTCCTATAATTGCTGCACCAATATTGATATTGTTTTATGGTTTGCTGAGACTTTCAATAGAATCCTAGCCATGTTGTCTTGCTTAAACACTTCATTGTTAACCAAAAACATTACTGCTATATTTTAAAATACTGATGGCTGAGTAATTCATGCAGATAATTAAAGAAGTACTTGAATTTTCATTACATCCTTTAGCATTTTCTCTTTTCAATATAGATTAAGTTTAATAGAGCTATTTGCATGCACTTTTCCCTGATTTGGAGTATTGTTTGCAAATAAATTGGTATCACAAAGTTTATTGAATTACTTTCAACACATTTCCCCATTTTATTGATATATTGAAATGCTCTCAGTATCGTAACCGCTTTTCATAAAGAAATCTTCATTTTAATCAAAGGTTTCCTATTCTATTTACATACCAGAAAGAAAATATCCTTTTAAACTGCAGTAGAGGTAGAAATGATTCCCATAGAGAAGCTAAAATCAGTCTAATTGGTTTACTTTTTGATGTTTTATAAAAATAAAGATCCAATAAGTGTTGTATTTTGATATAATATGGAAAAATTATTAACTTTTGTATACCATTATGATATGATTTTGTAAACATGGAGAAAACACATTTTTCTTTTGTGTGTTTGATTAGGTTTTATAGTATATCCCACTTTATTCCTATATGAATTTGAATGTCAAGATAAAGCATGCCTTAAGTATTGAAATGGTTTATTAACATTTGAGTAACTTTTCTCAGCATTTTATTTAGGAATATTATAATTGTGAAGTTTTCATGTTGTGTTAACTAAACAAAAATTAAGTCATTATTATATGCTTACTCATCACATAATTTACAAAAATATTCATTTTACTCTCTTGCAAATGCACAGTGTTCATTTTGGAAGTCACTAATTTACAATGAGATCATAACAGGAATGAAATGAAATAACAGAAAAAAATTCATGGCAAGTAGCTTTTTTGGATAAACTTTTTAGGATAAATATTCTTTAAAACATTGTTTTGCATTAATAGTTTCACACAATTATCTCATGTGCTTTATTAGTTTATTCATGTTATTTTCTCCATCCAACACTAAGGTAAAGTCACAAATATGAACTTGAATTTACCTCTCACTAAGTGATAGAGAAAAAAATACATTATGAGCACAAACACTTTGCTGTACTAGTATAGATTAATTGATTTTTTTTTTGTCTCCTCTTTCCTAGAGACAGGTCAGAGTTCAGGAATAGTTTTTTCAGGAATAGCCTTTCAATACATACATATATACATATATGTATGAATGTATGCATGCATGCATGTATGTATGTATCTATATGTCTACATGTGCATTCAATGTGCTATAATTATATAGAGAAATTCTCTTTAGCCCTGCATTGTAGTTATTAAAAATGTTAAAAATATCTTGATTAAATTACCAAATCTACATCTCCTAACATTAATGTGTCCTCAGTCTTTCTGGGATTAAGCTAATCCCCGAAAACATCCATTGACCAAGATCATTTTTGTCAAGCAGTGGGGGTATTTTGTGATTCAGTATTGGTTAATTCTAATCAAGTACTCTTTTCCTGAATCAATTCAACTTATATGTTTTAAGACACAGACATCTAATAATCCTTCAGAAAATGTCATGGTGTCTTTACAAAAATATAATATTCCAAAAATTATTTTCACAAAAATATGTGTGGGTAAAAAGTCTCAAAATTGCTTTACTTTATTTTTTACTTTCTATGTTGTCAAGCTGGAAGACTCAAAAGTGCTTTTTGTATTTACTCATTGTGTCTAGTTAATGATTTCCTAAGCCTGAGTAAGCATACACTAGAAAATGCATTTATTTTATTCTTCCAGCTAAATATTTCAAATAATGCTTAGAATTTTCTACAATTGAGATTTTTACTAGAGTTTGCTTAGTACTATGGCTCTGTACTTCTGTAGTTGCCATGAATAGGGATAAAAAGAAGAGAGTCAGCAACTTGCTTTGGATGAGTAGTTATATTGTTCCTCACCCAGAAGAAGTACTTAATCTTCGTGAAGGTTGGACAATATTCTCTATATATCAGATAAAGAAAAAATATATTCATTAGCATACAGAAACACAGCCTTCTTTAGCATAGTTTACTTACTCAATTATTGGCCAGCCAAGTGCTTTGCCAAACCACACACAGTAAGGAATAGAGATATTTCATACTACTTTTATAACTTATACAATAGAGGAAGCAACAATTGACATAAAGACAATGTGTTGAAAAGATTGTCAGTGAAAACGCATGGAGTGCGATCTTTACTTAAATAAAAGTAAGGAAGAAAGGAAACTTAGTAGTTTTAGAAATGAATTAATAGTTGCATTACAACAGAATGTGAAAAAGACAGAAAAATATATTTATCAGTTTTTATGTATAATTTATTATAGTT
Source organism: Lophiomys imhausi (assembly GCA_907164525.1). Lineage (NCBI taxonomy): Eukaryota > Metazoa > Chordata > Mammalia > Rodentia > Muridae > Lophiomys > Lophiomys imhausi. The sequence continues at coordinate 10,594,010 of CAJQZJ010031536.1, forward strand.
ATATTATTTTCTGGGTCAAAAATAATTAAAATTTTATTTTCCTCACATGTAGAACTGTTTTATAGATAATTTTTTAAATTCTGTTTTAAGTCATTTATTTTTTATTTTTAAAATATTTTGAGACATGCTTCTCCTGTTTAGATAATCTTGGCTAGCTAGATATATATTTACTAAGTAGCATATGTTAACCTTGTGTCACCATACCTGGCTTTTTAGTAACATTTTTAAATAAAGATATATTTTATTCACTTTGTTTTTGTGTCAATGATTTGCCTGTGTGTGTGTCTTTGTGCACCACATGCATTTTTGGTATACATGGGATCAGAAAGGGGCATCAGAACTCCTGGAACTTGAGTTATAGGTTGTTATGAACCATCATGTTAGTGATTGGAATTGAATCCAGGTCTTATGGAAATGCAACAAGTGTGTTTAACTACCATGAGCCTTCTATCAAGCCCCCAAATAAAGAGTTTTGTTTACTAAACTATGATATCAAGATGACTACTTTGCACACTTGTGTTTTCTGTTTCTTTTGTGTACTTGGACTAATGCTAAGTATTTTAGAATTATTTGGATATTTGCAACTGATAATTTTAAAATATTTTCTAAGATGCTATATAACTTCATCTTTAATTTTAAGTCATATTTTCTAATAATCCCTATAGTTTCTTAGTGATCAAGAATTAGAAAATTAAAGGAGATGAGAGAAGGGGTATAAACTCCTGTCTTCTCAGTTCAATAACTTAGGATTGAGAACTTGTTTATATGATATTATTTTAACAGAACTTAAATAAATTTCAATTTATTAATATAAATAGAATAATTGTATTTGTAATGTAAATCTTGAGTTCAATTTTCTAGTATATATGTTACCAAAATTATTTTCTGTCATGAAATAAACAATATCTACCCACTACTCAGAAGGTCCTACTAAAAAAACCAGTTTGATTTCAACAAAGTTCTCCTATGGAAACAACGAGTTTATTGGACTTGTAGAGCATGTGTGAGAAGTTACAGACAGGAGTGTGGTGATTCCCAATGGGCTTCACTGAAAAGTTTTTATACCACTTGGATGATTTCCTACTGACTACCTCGTTAGTCCCCCTTTCCTAGTTATCTCCATGTTCATTAAATTATGGAAGACATTTTGTTTATTGAATTAGGGAAGAACTGCATATGAATGTCTGGGAAGCATGGTTAGATATTTAGCTGAGAAACCAATGACCCTTTCCACCCATTTTTTTGTTGTAAGCACAGCAGCCCATGTGATCAACTCTGATATAATAGTGCAGTCTTGTTTGAAAGATAATCACAACAAACTTAATAAATGTTACAAAATGCCTTTTGACTAATCTCCTCTCTCTCTCTCACTCACTCATTCACTCATTGTTTGTCTCTCTGTGTCTGTGTGTGTCTTCCTGTCTCCCTGTTTGTGTCTCTGCCTCTGCATACCTCTCTGTGTCTGTCTCTCTGTCTTTGTCTGCCCTTCTTTTTCTTCAATGCAGCAAATTTTATAAGGAGGGATTTAACGGCTAACATTTTTGGATTAGATTAATCTCAGTGTTATACTGAGACTATGAGAAAAAGATTGAAGATCATTTGGCAAGTGAAAATTATTTTTGCCAAAAAAAAAAGCAAATTAGAACCTCAGGAAGGTATCTAGCAGCACAGTCAGGCAAAACAGTATTTGTCTTTTATCATTGATGTAGGTGGTGACTGTGTGCCATCCCATTACTGAGTGATCAATAACACAATCTGATGTTATTGGCTAGTTTGTGCAAAGTATAATGGGAAACTAAGGAATTATGGGTCCTTTTTAGACTGAATAACTTTGATAGATCAAAAGAAAAATGAAAACCAACTAAACAGATCCCATCTATCTCACAAGAGACTGTCCCTCAAGTAGCCATTTCTCAATCCTTGGTTTTATTCCTAGAAAAAAAAAATAAAAATAAGGTAAAGCTTATCTGTCACTTAGATGTAAGTTGTACATGGAGTTTTAAGATACAAGTAATAACTGAATAAATTAAGCATTTTAAGAAACATCAGCAAGGTTTACTTCTACAAGAGAAAATGCTCAGGGTCTAGAAGAGCAATCATAAATATACATCTACATGAATCTAAAGGTCATTGTTTTGGGGGGCTATTAGTTCAGTAGATATTAAATCCCTCATTAACCTTGCATCTAACAGCTAAATGTGCTTATGGAAATACTTAAAAATAGCTTAAATAGTTGAAAATCATGTCAGACTACAGAGCTACAGTAAAACCCATCCTTTAAGAATAAAATGGGAAGAAGGATAAATGGAAGATGGCATGGGTACCTCATGTGTTATTCACTAAGTATTTAAAATGGGAGATTTTAAGGTTAGTCTCGTAGTGAGAATTTTTTCATTTTAGAGAAAGTGTGTCTTACACTGAAGAACAGTACAATCAGCCAAGAACACATGATCTTTTTGGGTTGAGACAGCCAGAGACAATATAGGAAATCTGTACTCCCTCTTCTAGGATGTACCTTAGCAAACTAGAAATATGTCTGAGAAGATAACTGATGGAACAAAGCATATAGATACTAAATAACATGATCATATTAATTTTCTCAACACAAAAATAATAATCAAATTTCATATCCTTTGTCGAAAATAACATTTTGAAAAAATATTTTAATTACTCAAAAAGATATGTTTCTAATGAAAAAATTAATTTCTCACCCGGCAAAGGAAATAAGTTTATACAAACAGTTTTTGTTGGGTATCCGAAATTAGGGAAGCAACACCCTCACAATAGCCACAAACAATATAAAATACCTGGGGGGTAACTCTAACCATGCAAGTGAAAAACCTGTATGACAAGAACTTCAAGTCCTTGAAGAAAGAATTCAAGAGGCCATCAGAGGATGGAAAGATTTCCCATGCTCATGGATAGGTAAGATCAACATAATAAAAATGGCCATTCTGCCAAAAGCAGTATACAGATTCAATGCAATTCCTATCAAATACCAACACAATTTTCACAAATCTGGAAAAAACAATTCTCAACTTCATATGGAATAACAAAAAAAATGCAGAATAGCTAAATCAACCCTGTACAATAAAAAAAAAAAAAGAAACATCTAGAGGTATCACCACCACAGATTTCAAGCTGAGCAATAGTAATAAAAAAAGCATGGTACTGGTACATAAACAGACCAGTGGATCAATGGAATCTAATTGAAGACACAGAAGTGAACCCACACACCTGTGGTCATTTAATTTTTCACAAAGAAGCCAAAACTATACAATTTAAAAAGGACAGCATCTTCAACAAATGGTGCTAGTCCAACTGGATGTCCATATGTAAAATAATGAAATTAGACCCATACATATCACCTTGTAAAAAACTTAAGTCCAAGTGGGTCAAAGACCTTAAAATAAGGCCAGACACACTAAATCTAATAGAAGAGGAAGTGGGAAAAACCCTCAAGCTCATTGGCACAGGTGACAACTTCCTGAACAGAACACCAACAGCTCAGGGTCTAAGACAAACAATCAATAAATGGGACCTCATGAAACTGAAAAGCTTGTGTAAGGCAAAAGACACTGTCATTCGAACAAAATGGCAGCCTATGGAAAATATCTTCACCAACCCCACATCTGACAGAGGGCTAATATCCAAAATTTACAAAGAGCTCAAGAAATTAAATGCCAAGAAACCAAATAAGCCAATCAAAAAATTGGAAACAGCTAAACAGAGAATTCAGAAAGGAGGAATCTCTAATGGCTGAGAGACACTTGAAGAAATGCTCAGTATCCTTAATCATCAGAGAAATGCAAATCAAGGTGACTCTGAGATTCCATCTCATACTTGTCAGCATGGCTAAGATCAAAAGATCAAATGACAGCATATGCTGGCAAGGTTGTGGAGAAAGGGGAACTGTCTTCCATTGCAGGTGGAAGTGCAAGCTTGTGCAACCACTATGGAGGTGAGTCTGGTGATACCTTAGGAAACTTGGAATAGCTCTGCCTCTGGGCCCAGCCATACCGCTTCTGGGTATACATCCAAATAACTCCTCACCAAATCACAAGGATATTTCTTCATCTATGTTCATATCAGCCTTATTTGTAATAGCTAGAAACTGTAAACAACCCAGATGTCCCTCAACTGAGGAATGGATAAAAAAACAAAACAAAACAAAAACAAAAAACAACTGTGGTACATCTACACAATGGAATACTAAGCCATCAGAAGCAACAATATAATGCAATTTGCAGCCAAATGGAAGGATCTAGAGAAGCTCATCCTAAGTGAGCTAATCCAGACTCAGAAGGATGTACATGGCATCTATTCACTTATAATTGGATTTTAGCCATATAGTACAGGATAAGTATACTACAGCCAATGCACCAGGGGAAATACAAAATACACTTATGTATTTCTATGTTCTCAAATAAAATATCTTTGTTTTGTTTTGAGACAAGATCTTTCTATTACCTAGGGCTGGATTTCATTATGTATATTATGCAGGCCTCAAATTCACAGAGATGTACTTACCTCTAATTCTGGAATTCTGGCAGTAGGCATGTTCACCACCACACTCAGCTTAAGGTCTGTTTGATAGATTCAAATTGTGTTACAAAAGAAAGACTCTCATGAAAGAAGGTCCTAAATAGTATGGGTACTTCCCCTCTGATCCCTGATAAAGGTTCAGGGTTTGTTAATTATTATTGAGCCTTATGTCTTACTTATTTCTCATTGTTATGATAAAACATTATGAACAAGACAACTATCAGAAAGAAGGGTTTATTTTAGTCTGTGGCTGTGTATCCCTAGTTCACATTGAGCTCAACAATACTTTCTTTTGAGCTCCTACTAGTATGACCATTATGCTCTGTTTATAGTTTACAAAACCTTTCTTGGGGAGTAGTATAAATGTATAATTTGTAGTCTTATTTATGTGTCCAATGAAATAAAACTCCTATTCTATATTATGGTGTCTTAGTAGAGGTATCTGCCTATAAACTACTAGATTGTGTAGAAGTAAAATAACTTAAAGTTTTACTTAACTGTCTTGACTTCTGCCTGCTGGATAAAACCCATTGCTCTTATCTTAGGAACTGAAACTGTAGCAGAAAATTACCTGAAAGCCTAATTACCACAACCTGCTTGTCATAAGTCATATTGTATTCATGTTTCTAAGAAAGGAATATTTTTCATTGTCATCTGAAACTGTCAGTACTCTTTAACTGCTATACATAAAACGACTACATGAAATCGTTTTTACCTGCAACTTCTGTTCATCAAAACATGTCAAACTCTGACAGAAATTCCTTTTGATGGGCATGGGACTCGGAGACCACCCTTGGGAGGTCATACAGCTACTTAACTTATAAAAGCTACAGGAAGTTGCCAAAGGTGGTAGAGTCTTCATGAGACATCATTAGTCTATGTCCTATCTACACCCAAATATGAAGTTATCTGGCCTCTTTAAGTACATGATTTATTCTCTGATAATTGAAAATTGTATATCATTTAGTTGTAAGTTCCACATTCTTCTAGAAAGTTACATGGTCAGATTCTTTACAGCCACACTATACTTTAGTTATCAATTTCTGTCTTAGTTACATTGCTATGAAGAAATAGCATGATAAAAGCAATTTATAGAAATAACTGTTAGCTTTGGGTTACACTTCCAGGGTACTAAAAGTCTATTATGACAGCAGTCAATAGGCAAGGTGACAGGAACAGAACTTTGAAGTTCATATTTTCAAATACAATCACAAAGCAGAGAGAAAACTGCCAGTAAGCAAAGGTTTCACTCTCAAATCCCAGTCCCAATGACATACTTTCTCCAGCAAGAACAAAGCAAATAAACTTCCTGTGGTTGTTTGAATAAGAATGGTCCCTATAGAGGCTCACATATGTGAAAAGAACGGACCCTATAGAGGCTCACATATGTGAATGCTTAATCATAAGGGAGTGATATTCCTGAGAAGGAATAGGAGGTGTGGCTCTTTTGGAGGAAGTGTGTCACTGGGGGGGGGTGAGCTTTGAGGTTTCAAAGGCCCAACCAAGTAAGGCCCAGTGCCTTTCCCTTTCATCTGCCTATGGATTCAGATGTAGAATTCTCAGCTGCTTCTCCAGGACCATATTTGCCTGCCACATGTCACACTCCCACTAGTATGATAATGGAGCAAGGTCTGAAACTGTAAGGATACAATTCAATGTTTTCTTTTATAAGAGTTGCTGTTGTCATGATGTCTCTTCACAATAATAGAAAACTGACCAAGAACTTCTCCAAACAATGTTCCTCACGAGGAGGCAGGTTTTCAGATGTCCAAGACTGTTGAGAACATATCATTCTAGCACTAGAGCTTTAGTGAATGCTGTGCTTCAAGGAGAGATAATATTACCATTTGAAATGAATCATTCTGACATGACAGACACAAAGATTGAAGAAGGAAATGATACCTGAGAATATGAACAGGATTGTTAAGATCTTTTAGTATAAAAACCAACATGCCGATCTCTTGAGGTTTTTGAAGACGCACTATCTATTTCTTATATTTAGATAAGCAAATGTTGCTTGTCACTTAGCAACTTGATTTCTGATTAGCTTAGAAAATAACTGTGATAGGCTGTCATAGTACCTAACAAAATGACAAGCTTAAATGACTATTAGTTTGCACTTCTTAATTATCCTAAACAGTTTATGACAGTTGGTAGCAAAAGGCTGAAACTTCACATTTCATTTTTAAGCATTACCGGTACAATACCTTTAAAAAGCATTACTCTTAATTTTGTATCAATATACAAAGATGAATACCAATGTGGCCAAATATAATCTTAATTTTGTATCAATATACAAAGATCAACACCTAGGTAGCCCAATGCAATCTTAATTTTGCATCAATATACAAGGGTCAATACCATTGTGGCCAAATATAATCTTAATTTTGCATCAATATACAAAGATCAATACCAATGTAGCCCAATACAATCTTAATTTTGCACTAATATACAAAGAACAATACCAATTTAGCCAAATATAACATTAATTTTGTATCAATATACAAAGGTAGAAGGGAATATTCAATAATCTGTCCTTTTTTCTTGATCTTTCCTATATTATGTCTATGTCCCATTTTTCCTCAAGTCTGTTCACTCCTACATAGGAGAGAAAGAAGGACACAGAAAAGAAAAAGAGAGAAGTCACTGGGTCTAACCCCCAAAACCTATTTAACAAGAAATAGATAGGGCATCTTCAAAAACCTCAAGAAATCTGCAGATTATGGCATTCAAAAATGTTTTCTTAACTTAAGATTTTTTTTGATAATGAGACATGTTAGCTCCTGACCCCACCCCCTATTCTCCTTCAAGTAGAAGATGATCATCAAAGAATCTCCAGTGGTAGATGGTTGAATTAGTGGCAAGCCTATCTCTTGGCAAGAAAAACCTCTTGCTTCAACTGTAGACAGAATGCTGTCAAAAAAGGACAAAACTTGGAAGCAGATAAGTCGACAGCCTAGCTCTGCCAAGACAGAGTAGACAAGTCCTTCATAATTCCTGCTTTACAATCAATGTCTGTCAGAGAAACGGGGCCAATGGATGAAGATTGATGCTCTAATGTATGGAGAGAAAATGGGAACTGTCCAGGCAGCCACTGGTATGTCATTTCTTAGTTTTGGAAGCTGCGGGCCCTGCACTTCCTATATAATCATATACATTTATCCCTCTCAGGTCTCTGAGGTGGTTGAAGAATAGATAGCTAGAGTCTCATAGTTAAATTTTGAGTTGTTTAGGAATCAAGAGGGTGTTCTGGATCTAAGAAAGATGTTTTTAGAATTGTGATGCAAGTTAGTATGAAAGCTGAGTTAGATATAGAACTTTAAACTCATGGAGATGGTTAGATAGTAGAATATTAAAGTCAGGTACCAAATACATATGGACTGGACATTAGGAATGTATGCTAAGCCATATAACTCTCATAATTGTGGCCTAATTATTTCTGTTGTTTTGTATTGTATTTATTGTTATAAGAGAAAGAACCATTTGTTGGACTGAAAGGGTGAGCTGTTGGGGGGAAAAAGAGATACCTTAAACTTAAAAAAAAAGGGAAGAGGATGGGGGTTTGAGGGGGAAGAGGGTGGGAGACAGGATGGGGGAGTAGGAAGTGGATTGTGATTGAGATGTAACTTGAAGAAATAAAAAATAAATTTAAAAAATCCAACATGCCATTTTATTCTTGACAGGATTCTATTGATGAAATTTCATCCATTTGTGGCATCACACAATCATGTGAAAATAGAACTTAATTAAACTGTGAGGAAAAATTTAAAATTTTCTTTCTTCTCTTTAGCTGACATAAAAACATAGCAAACAGAATTCTCCTTAAATTTTCAGGTGCTGGGAGAGAAAAAGTGAGGGAAGGAATAGAGCAGCGAGAGAAAAGGGAGGAAGAAAGAATACAAGAGGGAGATAAATGAGGAAAAGGAGGACCGACGACGAATAGGAACAGGCAAAAGAATAAGAGGCGCAAGAGGAGAAGCTCTGATTTCACTTCAAGGATATTCTCCCTATGCTGTAACATCCTTTTGATAGTCATTACTTTTCATAATGTTAAACATCAAAACAAAACTCTTAATGCACATTTTTCTGTAGATATTTAAAATTCCAACTACAATGATTAAGCATTCAAAAGAGGGTATTTTGGGACTGGAGGGAGGTGTTGGGAGGGGAATGCAATTGAGATGTAACTTGAAGAAATAAAAAATAAATTATTATTGAAAAAGAGGGTATTACCAGATTAAAACTATCACTAATGTAAACAAAATAAATGTTAAATTCTTATAGGTACTCATATAATAATAAAATGCAATGTTGTGAATTATGGATTTGTATATGAAAAATGATATAACACTTCAAATAAATAAACAATCTTTCAAGTTAGTGAGTTATTTGTTGAAACATATCTTGAAGTTATTTATTTTGTTTCTATGTTACTTTTTCTTAAACAATGACACTAAGCTATATGTATAGCAAACAATGCTATAAGATATTACTACTATGAAAATAGCTTTTTACAGTTGAATTCAAGAAACATATACACTGTCAAGTGTACATTATGTGGTATCATACATTGATGTTATTTTGTGCTTTAAGAGATATGCAGTATTTGAAAAAAATGTGTGTGTGTATGTGTGTGTGTGTGTGTGTGTGTGTGTGCAATTTTTTAAATAAGTAGTCAGTTTGTGCCTCAGACCCGGATAGGAGAAAGAATGGCTGGTTTTTTTCACTGTTAGATTTTTCATTTAATTGGAAATTCTATCTTCATGTTTTCAACATGAAGCTAATTAATCAATGTTAGTCTCTTCCTCAAGACAAGGTTTTTTGATGTTATATAAAATAATCATTATTGGTTTTAAAGGAGCTCAATAATGATACTTTAAATATCTGTGTCAGAGAATGCAGCTTGACTGTTAACAAAAATCATATATTTTGGGGGGGGCTAGAACTTTCCACTACAGTGAGGAAACATCAAAATTATTTCATTAATTTAACACAAATGAACATCCAATTAATTCAATGTAAACTTCTAACTGTATGTTATAGTTTATTTGAGCTCTACATTTGGACTTAATTAAATTTCTTCAAACTTCTTTAAAAGTTACCTTAGTGTGAGTGACTGATTAACAGCGCTCATTCTACCAGTTGAAGCCAGTAAAATTACAGCTTTTCACTCATTAACCACTCTCTTCCTTCAGAGATGATATGTACGCAACAATTTTTTATCTAGTATGATTTTGTGATATACAATATGAAATAGGAATTGGTCTTTTTATTAGCCTATTGAAGGCTGCAGAATTTGTTCAACAGTTGTCTTTTGCTATGGAGAGTCTTAAAATTCTGCCTTGTCTATAGGCTTGCTGTGTTTGGCAGGCTTCACTGAATACCTCTGTTGCCCTGCTGTTTGTCAGACAAAGCTGGAAAAGAGATAAGGAACTTGTAAAGTGTAAGCACAGGGTAACTCACTTGTATTTATTTTCAATTAACTTTTCTATTTTTAAGAAGAAAAATGTTAATAAAAATGATCAAAAATGTTGATAAAAGCTTGTTAAAATGAATCTGGTAATAAAGCACAGAGAAATTGTTTATATATGCTTCAGTGTTCTTTAGTCTTCTTTTCCTATAAGACAATATTGAAATATGTAAGCCAAGTTCATATATAAATTTTTACTAAAAATATGCAACTGCTCTACCATTTCTTTCTGAGACATATTTCAATATGAATATGGACTTGTTATAAAAATGATTATTGAGGTACATATTTTTCTTTGGTTTCTGTCCATAAATCAAACCTATATAATCATTTTGAAGGGTTGATATATACTCATTGTTAAGTATGTTTCTTTACATTTATATTTCATTTGCAACACTACTTTTTTTGGAAATATGAAATAAATCTATATTTGAGGAAAGGAAATTTCCTCTTCCATTTTGGGGGAAAAACAGAGCCTACAAGTCTTTCTTTAAAACACTGAGTTTTAAAATTTTACAATTATTTATATGTTCATCCCTCATTTGCATCAAAAACACTTAGAATCTAAAACTCTCAAACTATGAATATTCACTTATTTGAAGGAAGTAAACTTTTAATAACTCTCATATTACAAAATTAAAATATTCTTGACACGCTATCACATTTTAATGGAATGGAAGACTTCTACTCAAGGTACACTGAAAAAATAAGGTTAGGGATGGATCAATTTCTCATTAGCTGTCCTTTTCATTCAATCAATCACTCAGCATCAATTTAAACTTTTTCAGAATGTGATTTGCTATGCTATAAAAATATTGTAAGAAGAGACTGCATAATGTATGGATGATAGAATATATGATGAAATATACAAATAAAAGAGCATATTAAATTCATGGGTTTTTACTGGTTATCATAAATTTAATATATATAAAACATCATCATACACAATTAATGTAATTATTTAATGGCTTCAAAATTCTTCCTATATTAACTGCCTACACGGACTGAGGAATTTAATCAGCTTCAGTTTAAATAAAGACATTTTTTCCTGAACATGTGCTCATGTGGCTTTGTCACTTAGTTCACCAGTCTTTACTGTGCCCTTTGTCTTCCATCAATGTCCCTCAACCTGAACCTGGAGTTCCATATGAATTTTAGGAATTTTTTTTTTTTGTGTGTGTGTGTGTGTGTGAAGAATGGGAGGGGGATTTTAATTAGGACTGCATTGAATCTGTAAATAGCTTTTGCTTGAATTATCATGATCACAATTGCTATTCTACCAATCTACAACCCTGCCTGTCTTTCCATTTTCTGTTGTCATCATCTATTTATTCCAGGGGTTAAATTTTAATTGTAGAGATTTTCCATCGTTTTTTAGGTTTATTTCTGGATTTTTCATCATCTCTGAGGCTATTGTGAATGGAAATTTCTCTATAATTTCCTTATATATGATTGTGGTGTATAGAAAAGCTATTGGCTATGAAATTTAATGCTCTATCCTGCCACATTGTTGAAAATGTTTAACATTTCTTGGTGAGTTTTGGAGACTTTTTGGTATCTCTCATGTATAATGTCATCTCCTCTGAAAGTTGCTAAAATTGATTATCATATTTTTAATTTTTATAGAAATTATAGGATATCATATCTATTGCAAATGGGATAATTTGACTTGTTTTACTATTTGCCATCTCTTTGATTTTGTTCTCTTGCCACATTACTTCTTCTAGTGCTTCCAAAACATATTGTAAAGGAATGAGAATAGTAGAGTCATGTCTCATTTATTGGAATTGTTTCAAATTTTGCTCCATTTGGGATTATTTTGGCTGGTGATTTCTCATACATAGCTTTTATTATGTTAATTTGTTCACTATGGTGCTATTTTTTCTAAGATTTTTATCATGAAGTCATGCTAAAGGCTTGTTCATTATTTATCATGATGATCACGTGATTTTTGTCTTTAAGTGCATTTCTGTATTTTTTTATATCTATTGACTTTGTATATTATACCATCTCTTTACCTCATGGATAAAGCCTGCTAGTTTTGATGGATAATCTTCTTGATGTTTGTCTGTATTTGTTTTGCAAGTATTTTTTTAATGTTATATGAGCTATGTTTATCAAGGATTTTGGTCTATAGTTTTCTTTTTTCCTATTGTCTTTACATGATTCATGGTGTTAAAGTGAATTTGGTGTCATATAAGGAGTTTAGTTGTTCTATTTATGTTAATATTTCATTTGAATAAGTTAAGAGTGATTTCCTGGAAATCTCTCATCATCTTTAGGATTCTTGGTGAATTGAAATGGCCCTGTGGATTTTTTTTTTTTTTTAGTAAGTTGGAAAAAAAAGATGTTTATTAATTTTAATCTCATTTGTTATGGATGTATTTATGTTATTGAGTGCTTTGTTTAGCTCTTGGTGGATTGGCTGAATATAAACACTCATCCATTTATTTTAGATTTTCAGGCTAAGGAAGCCAGGTATTTAAAATATTCTTGCATTATATTCCAAATTTCTTTATTGACTGTTGTAATGTTACCTTGGCCACTTTTTATTTTGTTGATTTGAATACCAATTTTCTTTTTTTCTTAGGTCAAGAGTCAATCTTGTTTATCTTCTAAAGAACTAGCTCTCCATCTGGAGATATCTTAGAAATCTTTGAATAGCTCTCCCTCAAGACTCAGCCACACCACTTCTGAGTATCCACCTAAAGGATTCCTCACCAAATCACAAGGACAGCCTCATCTATGTTCATAGAAGCCTTATTTGTAATAGCTAGAAACTGGAAACAACCCAGATGTCCTTCAACTGACAAATGGATTTAAAAAAATTGTGGTACATTTACACAATGGAATACTACTCAGCTATCAGAAGCAAGGAAATCATGCAATTTGCAGCCAAATGGATGGAAGTAGAAAAGTTCATCATGAGCAAGCTAACCCAGTCTCACATAGATGCATATGAAATTTACTCACTTATAATTGGATGTTAGCCCTATAGTGCAGGATAACTATCTTACAACCAGCACACCAAAAAGATCAGGAACATAGACTTTGTTACCTATCAATGGGACAATTTGCCCTAAGGATGCTACCACGTAGGCCCCCACTGCAAGAGGAAGCTCTTAGCCCTCATATAACTGTTGAACTGAGAGGGTCTGATTTGTAGGTACACTCCACATTGGAGGAGTGGGATGGGTGGGAGAGGGAGGAGAGGGTGGGAGGGTGGAACTAGGAGTGCTGGAAAGAGGGAACTGTGATGGAGATGTAACAAATAAACATTAAAAAAAAAACAGCTCTCAGCCTGATGATTCCCCCATATTGTTTTCTTTGTTTTTATTTATTTGGTATCTGTTTTTGTTACTTTTCCTTGCTCTTGACTGGATTTGTATTTGATATGTTCTTGCTTTTCAAAAACTTTTGAGTTACATTATTTATAGTCATTTATTTGCTCTCTTTCTGAATTTTTAATGGAGGCAATTAATTCTATAAATTACTATCACAGAACTGATTTTAATTTATCCCACAGGTTTGATTGTGCTGTGATTTCATTTCTATTCAGTACAAAGATATTTTTATTTATTTTTTCTTTGCTTATATTTGACTTATACTGTAATGTTTGTGTAATCTCCATGAGTTTGTCTATTTACTAGAAATTTATTTGTTGTTGATTTTAAGTTTTATGACTTATGGTCAGTTAGGATGCACAAAGTAATTGCATGCTTTCTGCATTTGTAAATATTGCTTTTGTGTTCCCAGATATTGAGCATCTTTGAGAAGTTTTTGTGTGCTGCTGAGTAGAATGCATATATTTGACTTTTTAAAATAATATCCTCATAATGTAAAGTCCATTTGATGTATGATGTCATTTACTTTTGGTGTTTATATGTTTGTTTGACCAAATGCCTATCTTTGACATTCATGTTATTATGTCACCTGTACTAATAATGAAATGGTGTTAATATTTGTGTTCAATTGCAGTAGTATATTTTTTGAAGTAAAGAACACAAGCATTCGGTTATATTTTAGGATGGTAATATTTTCTTGCTTCATTCTTTCTTTCATTAGAATGAAGATTCCTTATTAAAATTTTTATTACTTTTAGTTTGGACTCTAGATATCATGATATCAATACTTGTTTGCTTCCTTTTATTAAGGCTAATATGATTTTATGAAGGTGAGAGGTAGGTCTATTTTGTTTCCTTATCTATTCAACCAGCCTATGTCTTTTGACTGGTAAATTGAGCCATTAATAATTAAAGTTATTAATGAAAGTGTGCACTGCAGTCATTGTGTTGCTTGTCTTAATTAGAGTTCTTAATGCTCCATCAAAACAGCATGACCAAAAAGCAAGTTGGCAAGGAAAGGGTTTATTTTGTTTATACTTCCATATCACGGTCTATTGTTGGTGGAAGTCAGGACAGGAAATCAAGCAGGGCTGGAGTCTGGAGGCAGGAGCCAATGCACAGATCATGAGTGGATGCTGCCCACTGGCTTGTTTTGCATAGAATGTTCAGCCTGCTTTCCTTTAGAACCCAGGAATAACATCCTAGGGTTGGTGCCACCTACCATGAGCAGGGCCCTTTTTCATTGATCACTAATTGAGAAAATGCCTTATGGCTGGATCAAATGGAGGCATTTTCTCAAGTGAGGCTCCTTCCTCTCTGCTGACTCTAACTTGTGCCAAATTGACACACAAGACCAGCCAATACATTGTTTCCTTTCTCAGTGGTACTTTATGTTTTTGTAATTATACTTTATTATTTCTTTCTATAGTTTTTTGGCTAGATATGTGACCAGGGCTATATAAGGGAGTTGAAGTGGGTAGACTGAAGGTAGGATTAAGTGGATTTACTAGGCTAAACCCTGGAGAAGGATAGGTAGACCCTGGCTGGGTGAAAAGCTAGTTTTTCAATTTAAAACAGTAGTTAGCATGTCAAGGTTTACTACAGCTAGGTGCCACAGTGTAGGCATAATATTATTGTGTACTCAAATGCTGATTTATGAACCCTCCACATATGGCTTCAGTCCTTGTGCTGAGGAACTCATGTCTCAATGTTACGTAAACACTGCTCCCCAGTTGTCCCCTTATATGCCAATAAAGCAGCTTACAGTCAACCACCGAGCAGGGAAATAAATAGGGCTGGATTTCCTGCCCTCCAGGGGAGGAGGAGTTAAGGAGAGGAAGTAGGGGGGGATTCAGTGAGAGACAGAGGCAGGAGAAAAGAGAAGAGATTCAGTGGAAGCCAGAAAGCCACAAAGTGCAAGTATCTCTGAGATTTACACTAGGAGGAAGCCAGATTATCTTAGTGGATTAATAATAGAGCAATAAGTACTCAGTTTTTGTGTTGTGATAATTATTGTTATTTTTTATATTATTTGTGTATATATTTTACAAATAATATACTAGTCTCAATTATTTCGATAATAGCCAGGTTAAGAGGTAAACTGTGAAATTAACACAATTATATAAAGTTACACTAGCACTACAGTGTTGAAATTGAACCAAGGAATGATACCTTATATGTGGGGATCATTTTGCTTATCATGAAGAAAATGAATACTGGGAAATAATTTTCTAAATAGCATTTCATAAGACTTTAAACCTGTTTGTGCAGTGTACCACCATGGGTTTTACAAGAATAATATCAATCATTTAAATCTTTAGTCATATTTTGGTACTAAGTAACTGAAAGTGGACATACACATATGTGTGTGTGATAGGCATATATTAGTTAACTATATATAGTTATATTTTATATATGATTATATTTATTTCTGTTGAAGATCTGGTACTAAGGAATCAATGTGGTTTTTGGAACCTTCATTTTTTTTTTTTAGCCCCTCTTAAAAGGGGTTGTATTGCCTTTCTAATTTTGGAAATTGGAATTGTTCTCACACAGTGTCATGATATAATGTCATAATATAATACCTGTTTATAAGTAATTGTGAAAAGTTATTTTTAATGTATGTTAGATAATACATTTTTAATGTTGCTGTGATAATACCACACAGCAACTAATAAAGAGGAAGTTTATTTGGGCTTATGGTTCTAGAGGAATAGGAATCTGTCAAGATGAGGAAGCATGTCAGCAGACAACAAGCACAACAGAAGAAGCAGAGAGCTCGCATCTTAAACTGCAAACATAAACAAAGAAAGTGAAGTAGAGTAGCACTAGGACTGTAAAACTTCGCCGTAGTTACATGCTACCTCCATCACGGCTGTGCTTCTTAAATCGCACTGAGCAGCACTGCCAATTGTGGACCCAATATCAAATGTTGTGCTTTTTGGAAGACATTCCCACTCATACCACAGAATAGTAAGAATGTTATCATCTTAGTTGTATGACAGTAAATGTATGTACACACACACACCTATGCATAAAATAGTGTAACTTCTTTATTCTTGAAATTGATTCCACTCACTTAGTTTGACGTATTGCATTTCTATTGCTTATTCACCTTAAATTACATGTCATTGTTTCCATCTTGAGCAGTAATAATGTCATCATTGTGAATGAATTTCTCTCATCAAAAGCTGTGCACCTGCTGTTTTCCATCTGTTTTCCCTGCTCTTTCACCTTGCTGAGAGTCCTAAGGAGATACACAATAAATCCAATATGAGCTCCTATTATGAGCTCTCATTTTTGCACACAAGGCTAAAGTAAATTTAATTTGTAAATGGAGAAAACATTTATGTTTTTAACATTCATGGAAAATCTATTATTATCTTTTTCATATTTGCATAACAATTTCTAAAGAATTCAGTTGATCTGCATATTTGAATTGTTATGAATACTGTGTTTTAAAATAAAGATATCTTAAAACATAATTACCATTAGGTTACAAAATACAGAAAACACAGCTGATCATCACTTTCCTAAAATTTTACACATTAAATTTACTTAGACTTTTGTACAGAAGACTGTATGATCTGTATTGAACTTCATTTCATATTTTCAGTTTTTAGTAAAAGAAAAACTTGTCTTCAAAGTTGTCTATATTTTAAAGATTTGTTGGTAAAGAAACTTGTAAGTGATATTTTATTGGAGTTCAACAGTCCATTTATCCTGGTTGATTTTTTATTGCTTTGGTAATAAAATTGAAGATCTAAAATTAATGTATATGTACTTTCTATTTTATTAATGTTCCTACAGAATACTTCATCATATTTGCTTTTAAAAACACCAGAGAGTAGTGATAAAATAACAATTTGCATAGGCAATTCCATCAAATCATTTTCACACTCCTCACTCATTCAGTCATACAATCCAAATTTATGAAAATATAGTAGTTGTAAAAATAAATGTATTTATATGTGATATATTTGTGACTTGTACACACACATACACACTATATTTTCAAATGACTGAATTTGAAAGTGTTCCTGATTTGATTATTTTTTAAGTTTTTGTCATGTAAAAGTTATGGCTACAAAAGCGATTACAGTCTTTCAATTTATTTACTCTTGCTCATAATTGTTCAGATACGTTTCTATATGGATCTTCTAATTAGATTTTTTTTTTGCTTGTGCTTTTGTACAACCAAAAGATTCAAAATTACAAATGTTAGCTGTCCAATAAGACAGCCTTAAGAAGCAGCAGATTCAGACAGCATAGAGACCAATGCTGACGGAAGTCCTGGAAATGAAGTAGAGATAGAACAGGATAGTTTATGAGGATATATATATATATATATATATATATATATATATATATATATATATATATATGTGTGTGTAAAATATATTTTGAAATTGGGATTTTAGTGTTACCTGAGAGGAGGCTTAGTATGAGGTCTTCAAATGGCTAAGTTCTATTTTAGAAGCAATTCTAAATTATCAGTGAGTCTACTGTAACCCTGTGGTTTTAGCAACTATACATGTTTTAGGAAGTTTCTGAAACACTGAAGAATTGATTACAACTCCATCTTCCTAAAAATTAATTCTTATATAACATGATTGTGGTAGTATGCAAAAGTGCATAGCAATGCTGAGTTAAATAGTGCACCAAGCTATGTTTGTTTAGATAGTTTACATATGTGTGCATACTCATATTTATTGTATGAATGAGAAAGCATGCAAATGGAAATGAGCAAACAACATTGGGTATTTGGTTTTTCTTCAATATTTTTTGAGACATGGTTGTGCTCTGTTTGTTTGTGGTTTTTTCCACTGTGAATTCCCCTGATCTTGTGGGATTCTCCTGTCTCTACCTCCAATTTTTCTGTACTTAGGATTGCAGATACTTGAACTGAGGGGATTTCTGCTAGTGGAGTGGAAGTCTGGTATGATCAGAAAGCCTATGAGCTTGATGCTAGAACAATGTACTCCCTTGTTCAGTGGAAACTCCTCTTTCTTCTGATTTGGGGATCCTAGATCCTCTGAGATGTGTCACATGCCTAATCTCCACCCCCCCACTTCCTGTGCTAATGAAGTGTTAGATTTCAACCAATAACATTTGTCTAGGCCTTTAGCCTCCCTGGAGTTTCTCCCCAACCCCACTGGCCATGAATTAATTAGGCATTCCATTTTCTTTCTTCTGATTGGACAATAATCAACGAATCAAACACATTCACTTCCCCATTACTCAAAGTTATATAATATTCCTGATTAAACTCTCTCTTATTCTACTCCTGAGATGACTGTCTGAATCTGCTTGTTTAGGGCATGGTGGAGGGGAAGTGCTCTTCCTTCCATGAAGGATCCACTGTTGCCACAATCTCCCTTTTGGCCAGGCTTACATGGGCCTCAGACTTGCCTGGTCACTGCGTGCCTAGCTAAGTCTCCTACCACTGGCAGCTGGGACTCCTTTCTGGCCATAGCCAGGCCTGTTGGAGGAACAGGCTTCTGCTGAGAGAGATACTGAGTTTCTGCTGTTCTGCTGCTTCTCCCACACAGCTGCCTCCCCACCCTACTCTGACTGAACCCACAGTACACATGTCCAGCTATTTTATGTGAGTTACAGTAATTTTAATTCATGTTTCATGCTTATACAGAAGGCACTTCTACTAAGTGGCTCATCTCCCTATCATCTGCTTATTTAAATTTTATATATTTTAAGATAGGTTTGATGAACACAAAAATATTCACAATAAATTTGAGTCAATTGTGCTCTAGAATAATGCCAAGTCAAACAGAAAAATAATTATATTTGTCATTCATTTCATTTTATTAATTGAAAAGACAAATATTTTATCTGTTGACATTTCAGAAAAACCAACTATTTTTAGTCAGAAAATTCACTTTTATAACTTTAAATTTTGAATTTTACACTTGAATTTAGAAAAAGTTAAGGGTACTCAGAAGAAACTTGTGGAAGTTTCAAGCAGTGCAAATATAGTTTCTCCAATAATGCTGTAATCCCTGCTAAGCAATCTCTAAAACAATTTGACAGAGTAAATGTATCCTTTATACAACTTGACAAAATAGAAAAACAAATAAAAAGCTAACCTCAGAGTAAGAAAGGAAGCGCTGTGCTGTGGAAATCAAGAAAGAAGTGAAAGGGAAACTGAGAAAATTAAGAAGTTCAAAGATACAGGAAGTCAACTGAGAGAAAAGTAAAAGCTGTCTGCAACTGAACATCACTGAATGAATGGACCTGATGCCACATGCAGAGAATAATGCTGGATAGTGATAGAGTACCTGTTGGCCTAGCAGCAGGGGCAAGGTGAGGCTCTCGTCATCATTATTTTTAATATTGTGTGTGTAAATTTTTAATTTATTAGTGTGCACTCCCTGTACAAAGTGATAGGTTCAACAGGGCCACTTTTCTTCAAGTACATCTTATACTTTGATGATTTCTGTTAACATATCTGAATAACACCACTGTTGCACTTCTTCCTTCCAAAATATCTACCCTTATTTATGTGCATGAGTGTCACTGTTACAGTCCTTTTTAGAATTCCTTAAACTTAAAAAAAAAATTTCTGTGCTTTGCAGTGTTTTTCTTGAAATAGTTTCAAAGAACTTATATCAAGCTCTCAAATCTACTGTAAATTAATTTTGGTAAAGTATGTGAGATAAGAACCCAGTTTCATCCTGCTACATATGAATTCCAAATTTTCTCAGCAAAGTCCATTTGAAAGGCTGTATTATTTTCTGGGTCTATTAGTTACATCCTTATGAAAAGAAAGTACATGTTCTGTGTGCAACTATGTCAAGGATTTTCATTCCATTTCTCGTGTGTTTGAAAATATTCTAGTTCCATGACCTTTTTTTTGTCCTGGCTTTGAAGCATAATGTGTGTTATAATATCCACAGCCATGTTCTTCAGTTTAGGATTACTTTGGCTATTTTAGGTGTTTTATTCTTCCATGTGAAACATAGTTATTTTCTATTCTTTGAGAAGAATGTTTCTGAAAACTAGATAAGCATTACATTGAGTCAGTATGTTGCTTTCTATAATATTTGACACTTTCTCAGTATTATTTCTGCTAATGCGAGGACTATCTTTCTGTCATCCAGCATACTGTTCAGTTTTTGTCTCCACCCTTACAAAATTTCAATTGTACAGTTCTTTCACCTCTTTTCATCAATTTATCCCTGTATATTTTATTATGGTATTTATTTATTTATGTATTTATTTATTTATTTATATTATTGTGATTAAGGCTGCTTCTTTATTATTTCTGCATATTTAGATATTAGTATATAGAAAAATTTCTAGGATGATTCTTATCTCTGTTACGGAAAATACATTGCAAAAACTACTGAAATAATTGAGAAGTTTTGAAAAATCACCTTCATCTAGGTTCCAATAATATAAAACAAATTATCTAAAGTAATAAAGCAATATTTTTAAAGTATTAATGATTATAGTAAAATCTTTTTAATTTTTCATTTATTCATTCATTAATGTTTATATATGTATCTGTGTCTCTGTAATAGTATATAAGAATAAAAATACAAGTAATTGATTATAGAGGCAAGTCTCTTTATCCATAGAGTAAGTTGACCTAAATTTTATTTTTTAGCCTTATAGGTATATTGAAATCTTCCATGAAACTGAAATTTGACATATACTAAGCTTTCAAGATTCAAAGCAGCAAAAAATTGACAAAAGAAAAATGTGTTATCAAATATATAATAAAGCAAAATTATGTTTATTAATAATATTTCAGTGTGGTATGAAACATATATGAGACTAGAAGTAATTGATTATATGAAAATGCTAATACACATTTAAATGATCAGACCAGTCTTTGAACAATGATTCAAGCTCTCTCCCAAGGCCTTATAGATCTTAATGAAAACATGTCTGAAAAAAAGTTTTTTGTCATTAGTGAGTGAATATTACTCACTTGGTAAATGCTTATATAAAGAAATCAAAACTATTGCCATTCATATGCTCCAGTTTAATAATAATAGAGCAAGGTGAAATTAATTAGTAGGTAGAGCTAGAAATATTGATATCCAAATATTGTAGAGAATAAAAATCATAAATGAACTACTTTTGGATGACTCATCAGAGATAGTAGTAATTCTAGTCTCATATTGTTTTATTAGTTGATGTCTGTATATGTCATGGGAGGCGTAATATGAATTTAATAGTTAGAAATAGGAAAGAAAGTGTATAATGAAAATTGTTATCACCAAAATACATTTGCTATTTTTCCTTGACAAAAACTGTATCAATTTTACCAGCATTTTTTTTGAAGTTGTGAGGACACCTGACTATATTTCATTCATGCCTGATAGGGTTAGCATTATTAGAAGTAGTAGAAAAAATAAGTGATATGAATACACCTGCAGTCCTCACACGGCAGCTCTGGAAGAAGTCAATGAGTTCAGGTCAGCCTAGACTACTTAGTGGGACTCTATTGACTCAATTTCAGCCAGTCAGTAAAAACAGGCAATAAATATAATGGATAATTAAATTGTATAGTATATTAGAAGATAAATATTCCTGTTGGAAGAAAAGAACTCATAAAGCAAATGAAAAATGGTAACAGAAGAAGACAGAGACCATTTTGAATAGACAGATCAGTAGCTGAGAACTCGTTAAAAAGTAGACATTTGCACTAAATTAAAATTAAAAAATTAGTTATTTTTTCAGAAATTATTATATGAAATGGTTGTAAAGTTTCCCAGCTGAGAGAAAGCTTACAATACTCCAAGGTCATAAAGTTTCTCTGTATAGTAGAGTGAACAGTGCTGCAGTTGTAAAAATGATGACATCAGAGAGAGAGAACAGGAAATTATATTCTTTGGGGTTTTTTTGCAAACCAGAAGCACAACTGACCTTCAAAGGGAAGCTGAGGAATAATGTTCAGCTTATGTCAAAAAGCAATCAGTCTTATAGTTTGAATTGCTTTGGTATGTTTTTCTACTGCATTTTGACTGAAAATTGACTCAAATTATTTGAGTTTGAGTAACTGAGAGGGTAGAATTGGCCTTATGTGAACTATGAAAGGTATAAGTGAAGAACTACTGACATAAGATTTGGAGGTGACTCTGTTTAAATTTTACACCTTACATTCAGATACCAATTAGACAGTTTAATTAAGACGCACTGTAATCCTTTGGAATTTGAGAAAATCTTTATGATAGCAGATAAACCAGTATGCCTGGCTGATAGGTGCTATTTAATTCATGGGAATTGAAAATTTGCTAAGTAGCTGCACATAAACAGAAACAGAAGAGGCTTAGGATGCAGACATGGGAAAATAGTAAAACTAAGAACATGCAAATTTTTGTTCAAAGAGCAGGGCATTGATTTTTAGATTTAGGGGCTTGCAACACTCCTAAGGAAATAATGTAACCATGGGTTAAGATAGCAAATGTGAAATTTTGAACTGTTTAGGAATCAAGAGGGTGTTATAGATCTAAGAAGATACTCTTAAAAGTGTGTTGCAAGATAGTATGAATGTTGAGTCACATATAGACCTTTAAACTCATGGAGTTGGGTAGATAGTAGAATGTTAAAGTCAGGGGCCAAATAGGTATAAACTGAACATTGGGAAGGTATACTGGGACAATTTACTCTCATAAATGTGGCATATTTATATCTATTGTTTTGTATAATACTTACTGTTATAAGAGAAGGAACCAGCTGTTGGACTGAAAGGGGAAACTTCTGGAGGGAAGAGGGTGGAAGGGCGGGATAGGAAGGGGGAATAGGGAGGGGTTTGTTACTGAGATGTAACTTGAAGAAAAAAAATAAAGTATTTAATTAAAAAAAATAAAAAAAAGATAGCAAATGTGGTTTAGTTGAAGATAATGATTTCAGAAAGACAATCAGCATATCAATGAGCTGTTCATAGGAAGTCTGACATGAAGCCTTATGGAACTATCTAAACTGGGGAAAAAAATCTCTTGGAACGATTGTCATATTTACTAGTTATTCATTTCAAAAATAGAAATGTGTAGACAAGTTCTGTTATTCTGATTATCAACTTAACAACATTTAAAATTACCAAAGAATCAAGTCTCTGAACATATCTGAGAGAAGTTACCTAGATTCTATTAATTGAATTGCTCATTCTCATTGTAAGTATGAATGAGAGTTTTACATGAGCTAGGGTCTCAGTTTGAGTAAAATGAGGAAAAGTGATCATGAGCATTAACCACTCTCAGATATCTTGCTGTAGACACAACATGGCTCATGTTCCTGTCATTTTTGCTATATATTCAAATCTTATATATTTAACCTATGTAATTGAAAATGTAAATAAAGGAGCTACAAATATCAAACATCTAAGGGTTAATTTAGGGGAATTCCTACTGTTATTCAGATCAGAATGATGATCTCATTTTCATCACTGACAGGTGCTTCGCAGAGATTTAGATCTTTGATAATATAATTTAAGTGATATAAACAAATTTGTGTTACATATGAAAGTGGTGCAAGAATACCTTTTCCATCTCTGTAGATGTTGAAAATGATGATTATGGTGTCTTAAGTAAGCGAAAGTGAAACTTGGAGTAAAAGATGGAAGGAGAGAAAGAGGATGAATGTGTAATAGGAACTCTTGGAAAGAAGCAATGACTTCAGAGACTGATGGACTGGTTAAAACTGCATTACTGTGCAGCATTTGAAATGCTGCAGGTCCAAAGACTAGTTACTTTATACTGGAATAGTTTTAGTACCTCCTCCAACATACCCTTGACAACTACTATTCCTCACTCACCTGTTTAAGAATTCCTAGAGGAAAACCCTTCTGAATTTTATTAACTAACAAGACTCTTAATTTCCACCAACCCAAAAGCTGAGAATGTTATCAGACAATATTTAGGTCTATTCTAAAATGTTCTACATCTTACTGTACCCTTCTTTCCAATAGAGTCACCAATGTATTTTAAATATGACTTGATTTATGGCTTTCTTTGTCAACTATAAAATTCATGAAATTATTTCCATTGTGGAATATGTAAATTGAGGTAAACTATGTTTGTGTTCCCTGAACATAGTTACTCAAAATGGCTCCAGAATAAACTATCTTGTTTTTATTTTAAGAACAAAATGATAGCCTACAGATTGGGGAAAGATCTTCACCAATCCCACATCCAGAAGAGGGCTAATATCCAAAATATATAAAGAAATTAAAGACTAACAAAACAAATAATCCAATCAAAAGATGGGATCTGGAGTCAAACCAAGAATTCACAAAAGATAGATTTCTAATGGACAAGAGTCACTTGAAGAAACACTCAACATCCTTAGTCATCAGGAAAATGTAACTCTATCTCACACCCATTAGAATGGCTAAGATCAAAAACTCAATTGATAACACATGTTAGCAAAGAAGTTGTGTTCAGGGAAGGTCCAATATCATTGCTTCTGATAGGTTGATTTCAATGCTAAGATCTGGTTATCCCCCCCCCCTTTCTGAGGCATTCTCTTGATTGGTTAATAAAAGTCACTTATGGACAATTAGCTGGGCAGAAAGAGTATAGGAAGGTGGGACTTCCTGAGATTAGACAGGAACCCTGAGCACACACAGGGAACCTCTCTCTTTCTGCTGGAACACAGAAGGAGACAAAAGTCTTGAGAACGCTGAAAGTAATGGCAGGCACCTGGCAGTTTGGGATTAGGTTATCCGGGTTAACTTAGAGTAGTTAATTGAGAGTCTGCACAGCTAAGGGCTAAGCGTTAAAACATCAAAAGGTCTTGGTGTATTTAATTATTAGGGAAAAGACTGTTGCAGCTTATAGGTCCTCAGTCTAAGCAGTCCTGGGCCTTTGGACTTCCAGACTCCTGGACTCCCCTGGAGCCCAGGCGAAGCTCCTGCCAAGCAGCTGTAATTCTACTGGCCTCATATAACAACTTATATTAATTAATAGAGTTTAGGTTACAGGTGGTGTAGGCCACCCTTGGTCCTGGGGTTCTTTCTCCAGGATAAGTTAGGTAACTAGTTAAGGCACGCAGGCCAGGTGGCCCATTATTCTGCCAAGCTTCCAGCTATACCACTAGCCTAATCTTACAGTTTATGTTTACTAATATAATAACTACAATAATTAATTAATTTGCAGTTTCAAAGTTGAGAAAGGGGAACACTACTCCATTGCTGGTGGGAAGAAAATTTGTACCACCACTTTGGAAAACAATCTGGCACTTCCTAAGGGAATTTGGAATAGCTCTATGTCAAGACCCAGTCATAAAATTCTTGGGCATTTATTCAAAAGATTATCCACCAATCCACAAAGATATCGCATCTACTAAGTTCATAGCAGCCTTATTCATAATAGCCAGAATCTAGAAACAGCCCAGATGTCCTTCAACCAAAGAATTAATTAAAAAAATAAAACAAAACAAGAAGAAATAAAACAAACCAACAAACAACAACAACAAAAACCTGTGATACATTTATACAGTGGAATATTACACAGCTATTAGAAACAAGGAAATCCTGCAATTTGCAACCAAATGTATCAGGACTAGAAAAGCTCATACTGAGGGAGCTAACCCAGACCCAGAAAGATACACATGGTATGTAATCACTTATAAGTGGATATTACATATAACACAGACCCCAAAAGACAGGAACCTAGTATAACTCTCCTACAAAAAACTCCACCCATCAGCGGGTCATGGGCCCTGCTGCCTGTTAATGGGATACTTTACCTTAGCTGGGTTGCCATATCAGGCCCCAGTATTGGAGGAAGCTCTTATCACTCATGTGACTGCTGAACTGAGGGAGGTTGATATGTGGGGATTCCCCTCATCCAAGGAGAAGGAGGGGACAGAGATGGGGAATAGGGAGGGATGGTGGGACCTGAAGGGGAGAATGGAAGGAGCTGTGACCAACATGTAACCTGAACATGACTTTCTTTAATTAATAAATAAAAAAGTATCTTAATTAATAAAAAAGTATTAAAAAAAGAAAATTGAGAACTATTTTTTCATTTACAATATTATATTGTATGTATAATGTGAGTCTGTATTGTATACGCTGTATGTATTGTGTATATATATACATATATATGTATATACATACCCTCTGTGTGTGTGTATATATATATATATATATATATACATACAATGTAATACAATAAATAATGTATATATAATACAATAGGTACACAGGTGGCCTACAACTTTTTATGAGTATATAGTCATATAAATGAATGATTTATATGTTGAAATTTATGTAGTATGTAGACAATGTAGATAACATACATATCAAATATCAAATAATACACTACATAATAAAAGAGAGCTGTTGACCCTGTCTACTGGGTAGATGACTGAGAGCTGAGACTGGCTAAATGTTCACACACATACATAAAAAATATTTGGTGCGCTATATTATTATTATTATTATTATTATTATTATTATTATTATTATTGATATGATGGAAAATCCTAAAACTAAAAATATAAAGCATAGTTATTACCCAATTTTGATTGCTCTTGCATCATCATGCTTTTTAAAAAGTTAATGAACTCCAATAAGTAATTTCATTCTGTAACAATGATTATGTAAGTTTTAATTTATTTCTTCTCTTTCTCCTTATTTTTTTATTATAAAGTTAATTTATTGCATAAAGTTACATGTCCATCCTAGTGCCCTCTTTATACCCCTCCCAGTTCCATCCTCCCACCTCCTCCTCCTTCTCCTACCCATCTGTCTCCTCTGATGTGGAGTGTCCCTACAAATCAGCCCCTCTCAGTTCAACAGTCATATGAGGGCTAAGAGCTTCCTCTTGCATTGGGGGCCTACATGGTAGCACTCTTAGGGCGTTCAAAAAAAAACGGCAACCTAAAGATTGGGAAAAGATCTTTACCAACCCCACTTCTGACAGAGGGCTAATATCTATAACTTATAAAGAACTCTAGAAATTAAACACCAAGAAACCAAATACTCCAATGAGAATTGAGAAGCAGAGCTAAACCGAGAATTCACAAAGGTGGAATCTCTAATGGCAGTGAGACATTTGAAGAAATGCTCAATATCCTTAATCATCAGAGAAATGCAACTCAAGACGACTCTGAGATTCCATCGTACATCTGTCAGAATGGCTAAGATAAATAACTCAAAAAATAACTATTCTACAACTCACAAGCTCAAAGCAATTGGAACCTAGCATAACTAACTTATGAGACATTCTACCTAGCAGCAGATCAAAACAGATGCTGAGACACACAGTTAAACATTAGGTGGAGCTTTGGGAGCCCTATATAAGAGAGGGAGGGAGGAATAGAGAGACAGGGAGGGGTCAAGATCAACACATGAAGATCAACAGAACCAACTAACCTAAGCCCATAGAGGCTTACAGAGACTGAAACACTAACCAAAATAAGAAGAAATCTTAGACTTGACCTAGACTTCCACTATTCTAATATAGAGGACAGAAAACTTGGTCCTCATACAGATCTCTTAACAAGTTGGGATGGGGCTGTCTCATCAGTATTGGATTTGTCACCTGTTATTGGGACATTTTACACTTGTGGAACTGCCAAGTCAGGCCCCAGAGCAAGAGGAAGCTCTTAGCCCTCATGTGACTGATGAACAGAGGGGTGCTGATATGTGGGTACCCCCTACACCAGAGGAGTAGGGTAGGTAGGAGAGGGGGTAGAGGGTGGAGGTTGAGAAGGTGAGGAGAGGAGGGAGGGGGGTTGTGATTGAGATATAACTTGAACTAATAAAAATGCGCAAAAAACAAAACAAAAAACCCAAATAGGAACATAGCATAACTGTCCTGTGAGAACCTCCATACAGCAGAGGATCCAAAGAGAGGATGATATTCAAAGTCAAACATTAAGTGAAGCAACAAATGTCAAGAGAGACAACTAACCTGGATCTGTGAGGGTTCCCACAGACTGAATTACCAAGCAAATAAAATGCATGAACTGGACCTAGGCCCCCTACACATGTGTACACAATGGGTAGTTTGGTCATCATGTGGGTCTCCTAGCAACTAGGAGGGGCAGGGGGTAACACTTTCTGTGGCTTGGACTCTAATGACTTTTTAAAAAATCACTTTTCCCTAATGGGGCTGTGGTGCCTGGCCTCAATGGAAGAGGAAGCACTAAGTTCTGATGCAACTAGATGTGCTGGGGTGGGATGGCACAGGGGTTGGGGGCTCCCTTTTCTGAGAAGAAGGGGAGGGGGGATGGGGGAAGATGGCAGGAGGGTGGGACCAAGAGAAGGAGAGGGAGGTAGCTACTATTGAGATGTAAAATGAATAAATAAATAAAGTTAAGAAAAGTCAATGCTTAAAAAAAAAAGCAACGTTAATTAGTTAAAGTTCATGGATCTGGCTCTCTTCTTTGTTTTTGTTTTTTGAAGTGCTGTTTCAGTGAGGTGTTCTAAGAATGTTAATTTCTCAATTGTAATTGTAGATTTATCTTAATTTTCATCACAATTTCCTTTACCTTTAAAATGCCAAAAAAAAAAAAAAAAAGAAAAAAGGACTGGAGATATGCCCTACTAACCATCAGCAATTAAAAGCACTTGTGACTCTTTCAAGAGGACCGAAGTTTGATCCCCCCTCCCCCCACAAGCCTAAAAGCAGCTCACAACCATCTTTAATTGTACTTTAAGGGCATTCAACATTTACTTCTGTCTTCTAAGGGAACTGCACACCTATGTTAAACAGCTTACCTTCAGAAAAAACACCATATACCTAAAATAAAACTAAATAAGCCTTTTTAAAATTAGGTTATAAAACTTGTACAAATAAAATTATTGATATTTATTACATGTCTCTATATGTGATATAATTTTTGAAGAACATTCACATAAGTATTTTGATGCAGCATATATACAATTTAAAAAATCTTTCTAATTTTTTCCTGCCCTTTTTTTTTTGCTATTATTCTTCTTCTGATTATAAAATTCAAATTGCTTCTTGTACAAATAACATAGGCTTTACCACTTGGCACTGTGCTACACCACCAGCTACCTTATAGCTTGCCAGATATCAGTAGGCTTGCAAGTGATAGAAGATTGACTCCTTTCTCATAACCAGTGGCTTATAAAGTCACAGAGAAAAAAATCAAATACTCTGTTCCCTAGTTCTGGGGGCCCTACTACCCACCATTATACTTGAACAAAGTAGGAAACAGAAGAGACAATGATATGCTTTTCTTCCAATTTGGACTTGAGAGAGTGAAACAATGACTTTAAGTCTCAACTCTATTTCCTGTTCTTCTAAAGGAAAGGGTGTCATAATTGTTGTGTTTTGATGAGTAGAAAATTCCTACAGTTGCCTGAGATCTTTGACTCTGGAAAACCCTTATATATCTTTCATTAGAAGAATATGTGTGGTGCTCAGGCTTCATTTCTTCATGAAAATCAACTTTGTGTTCCACCATCTGTTTTCTTACTCATACCTCATTTTTGTAAATGAAAAACCATGATAATTAAAGAAGAAGGATATATCAAACTAACACCTCCTTAGTAACTGAAATACCACATTAAAGAAGGTGGAAAATAGTACACATGCCCTCAGTTAAAATTTAGAGTACTATATAAAAAGAGAACTATATACTGGACATAAGGGAGGATGTTAGAGATATGAAAACATTGTTTGAGGTTCACAAGTTCACAAGTGTGGCCTAATTCCTCCTTGTAAAGACTGGTCATTTTTATATTTTATTTAATGCTATTTAATTAGCTTTGTTGCATGATTTCTGGTCAAAGATGGTCTTGGCAGTCACCTAGACAAGAAAATGTTTCTCAGAAAAGCTGCCTGTTCAACAGACTTTAGAAATACATTTACACTGGATTCCATCTCAAAATGAAGGTTGATACAGGGTCTCTTTCCCTACTGTCCACTGTAATGATCCTGCCCTAGCTTACCATGTTGTGAGCTATCTCTATCATCTCTAATATATTCTGTGTCACATCTGAATGTCAATCCAATCCTGAGGAGCCAAGAACAGACTAAACTGATACCACAAACATAAAAGCTTTAAATTTTTTTTGTTACAAAGAAAACATTTCAAAATGAGAAACAGTTTATTCAGGAGTCAGATATGAATGACTGTGGTCTGATAAGACAGATTTAGGTTATCTTAAATACCATGTTTCAATATGACAAAAGTTTCATGAAGATTTATAGTAATGTGACAAATGAAGTTATTAATTAAGGCAACTTTCTCATATGTTGGTTGAAATTTCAAGTAGTTAGATTATAGAATAGTAAACAAATCTCAGCTACTGGTACAAAGGCTATCTAATGATATTCTTAATCTTAAGATTGGTGGAAGTCAAGAATTTGCATATTCAGATAAGTATCAAATATTCGAATTGAAATCACAAGGAAGTTAGTTCATTTAATCTATACAGAATGGTTTGTAAATGGCTATTTAGAGTGTCTGCATAGCCTGAAATAAATTTGACTTCCAACCTGTAATATCCAACTCTATAATCATTGAGGTTTTAGTCACTCACACTTGTAGAACTTTAAACAGCACAGCTTTTCTGTGAAGTTCAGTTTATATTTGCTAAGCTGTTTTCAAGTTATTATTTTTAATTCAGTGTCTGTTACTATGAAATGTAATCCTAATGTAATGTCAATAGCTAATTTACATATAATCTTATGGAATAATTTTTTCATTCAAACTATGTAAGTGAACAGTGTTGGCTTCAAATTCATAGACACTTTCCTCAGTCTTGTGAAAGCTGAAATTAAATGTCTACAAAGGTCTATATTACCATGCCTCATAGGAAAATGTATAAAAACATTAATATTTTTATGACACAAATTCCATTTTTGTCAGAAAGTTCAGGCCTGAACTTGAACTTGAAAGAAATAGCTATATTCACAATCAAGAGCAAGACAGAATGAATGCTTGCATGCATGGTGACTTTCAACTCATGTTCCCTTCTTTTAGATCCTTAAACCAAGGGAGTCATGGGAACCAAGAGAACTCAGAGTTGATAGGTCTTCCCCAACTGTTAAGGTAGTCAAGACAGTTACTCATGATTGCCCACACACTAGTCAGATCACTAAAATCCCTCTTTGAGACTTTCTTCATGGTTATTCTAGATTGTGTGAAGTTGCATATTAGAACTATCACATTTAATCCTTATAGACAAATCTTTTTAATTATCTAAGATATACATTTTGCTTTATTTTACTGTACTTAATTTATTGTGCTTAATACCTCTACCTCCCTTCCAGCCCTCCTTCCCTTCCACTCCCCAACCCTAGGTGGGAGAGAAAGAATGTTAGAGGGAAAAGGGACAACATAGGTCTCATTGAGCTACTTCCTGCTGATTAGGGTCGTTGGATTCATTGGGGGTAACACCAGTGTCATTAAAAGTCTGGAAAACCAGCAAACCAGCAAACCATAAGACCAGAAAACCAGAAGATAGCAGCAGGAAGAATATGCATCAGTTTGGGGGAGCCCAGCAACTGGGAGAGAAACAACTGCTTTCTACCTTGTAGCCCTTTCTCTTCTTTGTATAGCCTTTTCTCTTCATTGTAGAGTCTGCTTAGGCTTACTTCTTTGAAAAGCCCAGAGACAATTAATACCTGTCTCTTAAGCATCCTATTTGGGATTAAACAAAAGCACTCTCACAATTGGTTTTAATAAACTACTACCATATTTCTCTCTTTTAGTTCAAAACATGGTACATATATATAATATGCTATATATAATAAAGATATGTATCAGATCTGTCAAGGATTAATTATATTTACAATGCCCAGTCTATTTGTGTTTAGCAACTTTTGAGAAAGCATCTATTATCATACCTAGCTTAGAATTCTGTAACTATATCATTTTCTATTCTTAATTGCATTTATCTTAAATTCTATACAACTAACTTTAATTGTAAGATTATAATTATTTAGGTTTTAACACCATAAGAGACTTTAGAAGGAAATTAAATGCCATTTTTTGTAGATTGCTGAAGTTTTTGAAACCATTTATTATCTATGTGTCTTTCTATCTAAATAGACAAACATTGTTTTTTATCTACATATTATCTACTTAACTTCAAAAACATATACAAGAGATTAAATATAGCATATTTCTGCAATTAATACATCTGGTGCCACTAGTAACAAGTGGCTTTTATTATTATTTTTACTATACTTAATTTATACACTTATTTTTTCTATACTTAATAGCTTATACCTCCTATCCAATCTTTGTTCCTTCCAACCCCCCAACCCTAGGTGGGAGAGAAAGAAGGTTAAAGAGAAAAAGGATGGAGTTCTTTTTAGGCTACTTCATGCTGATTAGGGTCATTGGATTCTTTGGGGATAATAACAGTCTCATTAGAAGTCCAGCAAACCATAAACCAGAGAACCAGGAGACCAGCCAACCAGGAGTCAGCAGAAAGAATAACAAGCAGCAGTGTGGGGGAGCACCAGCTACTGAGAGAGCAGCAACCACATTCTACCTACTACCCTTTTCTCTTCTTTGTAGAGCTTTCACCTTCTTCTTTGTGAAGCTTTTTTCTCTTCTTTGTAGAGCCTCTTTACTCTTAATTCTTTGTAAAGCCCATTTTCTTTTATTTCTTTGTGAGCTTACTTCTTTGTGGAGCTCCTTCTCTCTTTTCTACTTGTAGCCCCCTTCTCCTAAGGACTTTGACTTTTCCCCCCTCCTTTGTAAAGCTCCCTTCTCCTCGGGGCTCTGGCTCTTTAGAGCCCCTTGTTCTCTTGTTTCTTTGTAGAACTTTTTCTCTAACTTCTCTGTAGAGTCTCTTTACTCTTCCTTCTTTGTAAAGCCCACTGAGGTCTTGGGAGAGAGGAAAAAAAATAGAACACCAGCAGCAAACTGTTCACTGTCCCCTGCACACTATTTTCTGGGCCACACACAACTCTGCCTGCATTCCCAGTGTCCTGCCCAGCACTAGAGACAAACAGATGGCTAAAGTCCAGTGTAAGAATGAAATCAACAAGCGTCAGGGCAATGTTGTCTTATAAGATCCCAGCTATCCTAATACAGCAAAACCTTGATATCCTAAGGAAGCTGAAGCATAAGAAATGACCTTAAATCCAATCTTAAGAAAATGATAAAGGCCTGTAAAGAAGAAATTAATAAATCTCTAAAAGAAATACAGGAAAATACGCTTGAAAAAGTGAAAGAAATAACTAAAACTGTTCAAGACATGAAATGGAAATAAAAGCAATAAAGAAAACATAAACTGATGGAATCCTGTTGATGGAAAAACCTATGTAAGAGAACATAAGCTACAGATGTAATCATCACCAACAGGATACAAGAAATGGAAAAGAGGATCTCAGACACAGAAGATATTATAGAAGAAATTTATACATCAGTTAAAAAAAAATGTTGAATCTAAAAGATTCTGACACAAAACATCCAGGAATCTTGGGATACTATGAAAAGACCAAAAGGAAATATAATAGGGATAGAAGAAAGAGATTTCCAGATTTCAAAGGCCCATAAAATAACTTCAACAAAATCAAGGAACATTTCCTTAATCTAAAGAAAGAGGTGCCTGTAAACATACAAGAAGCATCAAATAGATTGGAACAGAAAAGAAAATCCTCCCATCACATACTAAACAAAGCACTAAATGTACAGAACAAAGAAAAACTATTAAAAGTCGAAAGGGAATGTCAGTAGCATATAAAGGCAGAGCTATTAGAATTATACCTGACATTTCTACAGAGACTCTATGCCAGACCAGACTACTATACCTAGCAAAACTTTCAAATACCATAGATGGAGAGACAAGATATTCCATGTTAAAATCAAATTTAAACAATGTATGATAAAAAAATATTTAGGTTCAGAACGTTAAACACACCAAGATAGATAAACTTTCAAACACCATAGATGGAGAGACAAGATATTCCATGACAAAACCAAATTTAAACAATGTATGATAAAAAAATTATGTAGGTTCAGAACTTTAGACACACCAAGATAGATAGATGATTTTGTTCTTCTTCAAGATTGCCAGATACAAATACACTAAACATTATGTATGTACCTTTTATCCTTTTTATTAGACAAAAGGAGGGAAATAATGGGGTGGTATTAAGCATTCTAAAGGTTAATTGGTCTTGTTTGCTGTCTTTTACTTAATTAACTCTGATTGGTTAAATAAATGCTGAGGCCTGAAGATTGGGCAAAGACAGAGGTAGGCAGAACTAGGGACTTTTAGATAGAGAGACAGAATCTGGAGAAGAAGGCTGGAGAGAAGCCAGGAGCAGATGAGGAAGACATGCCATGAGGTAGATTAAAGAAGATCCTTCCATGTGGCCTGGAACATCGGCTTAGCATGGAGAATAATAGTCCAAAGGGACATATGTATATGTGGGGTCATATTTGGGTAATAGAGTTATGAGATAGCTTAGATGGGCTAGGATTGCACAACCCAGACCTAGGCTTGTTAAAATCCACCTGGTGTCTATGTGTACTCATTTATAATAGCGGGTTAAAGATTAACACCACCAAACCAATTAAATATAATATAAATACTAGTAAATAATTTAATTTGCCATTTTTTTCTACAATTCACAAATCAAAACCTACAGAAGATACTAGAAGGAAAACTCCAACATAAGGAAGTTAACTACATCCAGGAATAAACAGGAAATAAATAACCCCACACCAGCAAAATCAAAAGAATGGAAGCACAAACATACAAACACACACACACACACACACACACACACACACAAACAAACAAACAAACAAACACACATACTCTACCACCACCAACATCAAAATAATAGGGATTAACATTCATTAGTCTTTAATATTTCTCAGCCTCAGTGGACTCAATTCCCCAATAAAAAGACACAAACTGTCAGAATGGATGTAAAAACAGGATCCATCATTCTTTTCCACAAGAAACACACTTCAAAATCAAAGATGGTCATTACCTCACTGTAAAAGGCTAGAAAGAGGTTTTCAAGTAAAAAGACTGAAGAAGCAAGCTGGAGTGACCATTCCAATATCTAACATAATAGATTAAAATTTACCAAAAGAAATGGAGAAGCATACCTATCAAAGGTAAAAGCCACCAAGATGATGTCTCAATTCTGAATATCTATGCACCAAATGCAAAGGCATCCACATACATAAAAAAATTACTAAACCTTGAATCACACATTGAACCCATACATTAATAGCAGGACTCTTCAACACCCACTCTCACTAATGGACAAGACAGCAAGACACAAAATAAACAGAGAAATAATGATACTAAACAAAATTATGACTCAAATGGACCTAACAGATACCTACAGAACATTTCACCCAAACAGAACATAGTATACATTCTTCTCAGCACCTCAGAGAACCTTCTACAAAATTGACCATATACTTAGTCACAAAGCAAGTCTCAACAGATACAAAAAAAAAAAAAAAGAAATAATCCCATGTATCTTATCAGACCACTAAGGATTAAGGGTAGATCTTAACAACAACAGAAAGCCTGCAACTCATAGACACTGAATAGACACTGAACAATTCTCTTCTGAATGACCAGTGGTTCAAGGAACAAATAAAGAACAAAATTAAAACTTCTAGACCTCAATGTAAATGAATGCAGAATATACTAAAACTTATGGAACATGATGAAAGCAGTGCTAAGAAGAAAGTTCATAACACTAAGTATCTTCATGAAGAAATCAGAGATATCTTATACTAACAACTTAATGGCACAACTGAAAGCTCTCAAACAGAAAGAAGCAGACACAACCGAAAGGAGTAGACAGAAGGAAATAATCAAACTCAGAGCTGAAGTCAATGAAATAGAAACAAAGAGAACAGTGTAAAGTATCAATGAAACAGAGTTGGTTCTTTGACAAAGTGAACACCACAGAAAAAAAAAATGTTAGCCAACTCACTAAAAGGCAGAGAGACACTATGCAAATTAATAAAATTAGAAATGGAAATGGGGACATAACAGGAGAAAATGAGGAAGTCCAGAGAATAACTAGGTCTTACTTCAAAACCATATACTCCACAAAATTGGGAAATCTAAAGGAAGTGGATGATATTCTTGATAGACCCCACTTGCCGAAGCTAAATAAAGATCAAACAAACAATCTAAATAGACCTACATCCCCTAAGAATATAGAAGCAATCATTAAAATTTTTCCAACCAAAGAAAAGGTCAAGGTAGTGATGATTTTAGTGTGGAATTCTACCAGACCTTCAAAAAAGAGCTAGAACCAATACTCTCTCTTCCAAGTTTTCCACAAAATAGGAACAGTAGAAACACTGACAAGCATGTTTTAGAAAGCCACAGTCACACTGATACCTTAACCACACAAAGACTCAACTAGGCAAGAGAATTTCAGACTAATCAACCATATGAATATTGATGCAAAAATATTTAATAAAATAATCACACAACGAATCCAAGAACAAAACAAAAGCAACATCTATCATGACCAAATAAGATTAATCCCAGGTATGCAGGGATAGTTCAAAATATGCAAATCCATCTATTTATACAAACTGAACAGGGGGAAAAAAACTTGATCATCTTACTAAATGCAGAAAAAGCCTTTGACACATTCCTGTACCCTTACATGATAAGAAGTCTTGGAGAGATCAGGCTACAATGCACATACCTAAACATATTAAAGGCAGTACACAGCAAGTCTGTAGCCAACATCCAATTAACAGGAGAGAAAATTAAAGCAATTCCAATAAAATCAGGGATAACACAAGGCTATCTACTCTCTCCATATCTATTCAATATAGTACTTGAAGCTAGAACAATAAAGACAACAAAAGGAGATCAGGAGGATACAAATTGGAAAGGAAGAAGTCAAAGTATCGCTATTCACAAATGACACCATATGATAACTGACCCACAAAATTCTACCAGGGAACTCCTACTACTGATAACAACCATCAACAAAGTGACTAGATATAAAATTAACTCCAAAAATCAGTAGTCCCTCTATGTACAAAAGATAAACAGATTGAATTAGGAATTAGGAAACAACATCCTTCAAAATAGCCACAAATAACATATCTTGGTGTAACTCTAACCAAGCAGGTGAAAGACTTGTATAATTTTTAAGGAAGAAATTGAAAAAGCTATCAGAAGATGCAAATATCTCTGATCTCCCATGCTCATGGATCAGTAGGATTAATATAATAAATATCTCAATCTTGAAATTCACAAATTTAATGCAATTTTCATCAAAATTCCAACTAACAATAAACCCAGGGCAGCTAAAATAATCCTGTAAAATAAAAGCGTTTCTGGAGGTATCACCATCTCTGATTTTGAGATGTACTACAGAGCAATAGTAATAAATAGCACAAAGTTCTGGCATGAAAAGGAGCCCACCCCCAACACTATTAATTATATTTTCCTATACTTAAAAACAGGAGCCTAACATAAACGCCTTTAATGAGGCTATACCCAACAACTGTTGCAACTGATTCAGAGTTCCACTGCTATACATTAAGTAGAGCTTGGATAATCCTGTGGAAGAGGGGGAGAAAGGATTGAAGGAGCCTGCGGGTTCAAGGACACCACAAGAAAACCTACAGATTTAAAGTGTCTGGGCACATAGGAGCTCACAAAGACTGAACTGCCAGCCAGAGAGTATGCAATGGATGGACCTAGGCCCTGTGCTTATATGTAAGTAATACTTGTGCAGTTGGGTCTTTATGCGGGACTCCTAAAATGGGAGCTGAGAATGTCGCTGATCATATTGCCTGCCTTTGGACTCCTTTCCCCTAACTAGGCAGCCTTGTCTACCTTCAGTAGAAGAAACTCTGCCTGGTATTACTGCAACTTGGAATGTCAAGGCTGGTTGATATCTATGGGAGGCCTCCTCTTTTCTGAGGAAAAGAAGAACAGAGGTGGATATGGTCAGTGAAGTGAGAGAGAGGGACTGGGAGGAGAGAAGGGAGGGGAAGCTGCAATCAGGATGTAAAGTAAATAAAAAATTTAGTGAAAAAAAATAACATCCAATAAATCTGTTTTTGGATATTTATATCAATAGGACAAGGCTAAATTAATTCAGAAAAATAAGTGATACATGCTAACAAATTATTGAACTGATTCACATCATTTGTTTGTTTATTCAAATGGTTACTATATTACATGACAAACACAATCCAGAAACATGGTATTTGAATAATTCTAATAATTATATTTATATCAAATCAACATAATTAAATGCACTTCTAAAGCATATATCGGTTAAATAGATAAAATTTTATTTAAAAATCTAGTTGTGGAACATATGTGTTGATTAGAGTAAAAAAAATGAAATTTAAGAATGTATCTTATTTGAAATTTTTATGAAATTTTCTTTATTACCAAATATGACTGATTCTCTGTCATAGATATGTGATCTACTTTTTGATGACACAAATATAAAAGCAATAGTGATTCCAAGATGAAGAATGTTACTAAAGCTAGTAAGAAAATACGAATATATGAGGGACTTGATTTTACCTTATATTTTAAGATATTTTATTAATATTTATGAAAAACTCATGAAGGTTATATTTTTAAAAGCTTGTCAGAGTAGTCATGATTTATTTATTCAAATTGTTTAGACTCGAACATTGTTGTAGCACTTGACTACATTCAAAATTTCTAAACATATCAGCAAAATACAGTTTCCTTGTGTAATTTTTGAATTAATCAAAAAAGCACTTGCTTTCCTTTTGTGGTCTTCAAGTCAGTACTCATTTACACATTGAAACAAAGCACAGCTTAGAAGAAACAGAGCTGTTTGTCTGCACTTTTCCCTAAGCATTATGAAGCTGTTGGCATTCTAGGACTGTCTTTCTTTTTCACACCTCATTCGTTATCATGGTCATATTTTAGAAACAATAAGACATGTCTTACTTCTTTAAATCTATGAATGCAATAGTCAAGTAAGCACGTGGTCAGTCATTAAAGCATAAAATGGAGAAAACTGAAATTTCCATGCCACTTTAGATTTAAAGTGTATACAATATAAAAATGTCTTTCCTGTACTATGCCTCTAAAATATTTCAGAATCATTAATATGAAATGTTTGCACATGCAATTTTTGTTTCTTTTCCAAAAGGGCATATATTGAAAAGCCTCATGTGCACCTTGTGAAAGAAGTCTATCTATAAAATACAAAGAACCACATGCTGCTTTTCATCTACATTTTCTTGTGCTTCTTTTAAACAGTCTTTTTAAATCCTATTATTCTCATTTTAATTTTAATTGCAACTTTTTTTCTTTTTTTCCTTTATTTTTATTTCTTTAAGTTACATCTCAATTGCAGTCCCCTCCCTATTACCCTTCCAGTCCCACACTCTCACCCTCAACCCCCCATCCTCTTCCCTTCTTTTTTTTTCTTTTAAGTTTAAGGTATATCTTATTTCCCCCTACAGTTTCACCTTTCAGTCCAACAAATGGCTCTTTCTCTTATAATAATAAATACAATACAAAACAACAAAGGTAATTAGGCCACAATTATGGGGGTTATATGGCTTAGCATACATTCCCAATGTCCAGTCCATATGTATTTGGTACTTGACTTTAACATTCTACTATCTAACCATCTCCATGACTTTAAAGTTCTATATCTGACTCAACATTCATACTAACTTGCAACACAATTTTAAAAGTATCTTCTTAGATCTATAACACTTTCTCGACTCCTAAACAACTCAAAATTTAATTATGAGACTCTAGCTATCTGTTCTTCAACAACCTCAAAGACATGAGAGGAATAAATATATCTGATTTTATAGGAAGTACAGGGCCTACAGCTTCCCAAACTAAGAAATGACATCACAGTGGCTGCCTGGACAGTTCCCATTTTCTCTCCATACATTACAGCATCGATCTTCAGTCGTTTGGCCCCGTTTCTCTGACAGACATTGATTGTAGAGAAGGGGTTATGAAGGACTTACCTACCCTGTCTTGGCAGGGCTAGGCTGTCGACTTAACTGCTTCCAGGTTTTATCCTTTTTGGACAGCATTCTGTCTACAGTTGGAGCAAGGGGCTTTTCCTACCAAGAGATAGGCTTGCGACTAATTCAATCATCTCCCACTGGAGATTCTTCAATGCTCATCTTCTACTTGGAGGAGAATAGGGGGTGCTGTCAGGAGTTGATATGTCTTGATATAAAAAATCTAAAGTTACAAAAACATCTTTGAATGCCATATTCTGCAGATCTCTTGAGGTTTTTGAAGAGGCCCTATCTCTTATATTAGGGTAAGCAGATGTTGCTTGTCTCGTTGCAGATTTAGTTCTGATTAGCTTAGAAAGTAACCACAATAGGCTGTCATAGTACCTAACAGAATGACCAGTTTGCATAAACATTAGTTTGCATTTCTTAATTACCCTAACCAGTTTAGGACAATTAGTAGTAAAAGGCCG
This sequence comes from Lophiomys imhausi, assembly GCA_907164525.1. Classification (NCBI taxonomy): domain Eukaryota; kingdom Metazoa; phylum Chordata; class Mammalia; order Rodentia; family Muridae; genus Lophiomys; species Lophiomys imhausi. Next base: position 10,634,755 of record CAJQZJ010031536.1, read on the forward strand.
AAACATCACATTTCATTTTTTTTTCTTTACCTCCTAACCCTTCCATCCCATTTCTCTGGGGTGGGGTGTCCTTATATAATAGTCCCTCATCTCAATTGGGGTGGGGTGTCCTTATATAACAGTCCCTCATCTCAGTTGAGAGGTCGTATGAGGGCCAAGAGCCTCCTCATTCATTGGGGGTCTACGAAGCAGTACCATCAGAGAAAAGTGTCTCATTGCCTGGGAGAGAGAACTACTAAACAAACAAACCAATAAGCAGACAATAGATAAAAGACTAAAAAATAGAAAAAATATATAAAAAAATATATAAAAAATAATAAAAAATAAAAATTAAAAATAAGTCTATGTCCAAGTTCCCTTTGGTGTATTAGTTGTAGTATTGATACCTTCTACTATGTAGCTAAAATCCTACTATAAGTGAATACATGCCATATGCGTCCTTCTGAGTCTGGGTTAGCTCACTCAGGATGAGCATTTCTAGTTCCATCCATTTGGTTGCAAATTGCATAATTTCATTGTTCCTGATAGCTGAATAATATTCCATTGTGTAGATGTACCACAGTTTTTTAACCCATTCTTCGGTTGAGGGACATCTGGGTTGTTTCCAGTTTCTAGCTATTACAAATAAGGTTGCTATAAACATAGATGGGGAAACTTCCTTATGATTCCGTGAAGAGGCATTTGGGTGTATACCCAGAAGTGGTATGGCTGGGTCCTGAGGCAAAGCTATTCCAAGTTTTTTAAGATATCGCCAGACTGACCTCCATAGTGGTTGCACAAGCCTGCATTCCCACCAGCAATGGAGTAGGGGACCCCTTTCTCCACACCCTCACCAGCACATGCTGTCATTTGAGTTTTTGATCCTAGCCATTCTGACAGGTGTGAGATGGAATCTCAGAGTCGTCTTGAGTTGCATTTCTCTGATGATTAAGGATGTTGAGCATTTCTTCAAGTGTCTCTCAGCCATTAGGGATTCCTCCTTTGTGAATTCTCTATTTAGCTCTGTCCCCTATTTTTTGATTGGATTATTTGGTTTCTTGGCATTTAATTTCTTGAGTTCTTTGTAGATTTTGGATATTAGCCCTCTGTCAGATGTGGGGTTGGTGAAGATTTTCTCCCAGTCTGTAGGCTGCCGTTTTGTTCGAATGGCAGTGTCTTTTGCCTTACAGAAGCTTTTCAGTTTCATGAGATCTCATTTATTGGTTGTTGATCTCAAGTCCTGAGCTGTTGGTGTTCTGTTCAGGAAGTTGTCGCCTGTGCCAATTAGTTAGAGGATTTCTCCCACTTTTTCTTCTAGTAGATTTAGTGTAACCGGCCTTATGTTAAGGTCTTTGATCCACTTGGACTTAAGTTTTGTACAAGGTGATAAGTATGGGTCTAATTTCATTCTTTTACAAGTGGATATCCAGTTGGACCAGCACCATTTGTTGAAGAAGCTGTCCTTCTTCCATTGTGCCGTTTTGGCTTCTTTGTCAAAAATTAGGTGGCCATAAGTGTATGGGTCTATTTCTGGATCTTCAATTCGATTCCATTGATCTACTGGTCTGTTTCTATACCAATACCATGCTGTTTTTACAACTATTGCTCTTTAGTACAGCTTGAAATCTGGGATGGTGATACCTCCAGATGTTTTTTGTTTTTTTTTTTTTTTTAATTGTTCAGGATTGATTTAGCTATTCTGGGCTTTTTGTTGTTCCATATGAAATTGAGAATAGCTCTTTCCAAGTCTATAAAAAATTGTGTTGGGATTTTGATAGGAATTACATTGAATCTATATATTGCTTTTGGTAGGATGGCCATTTTTATTATGTTGGTCCTCCCTATCCATGAGCATGGGAGATCATTCCATCTTCTAAAGGCCTCTTCCATTTCTTTCTTCAAGTGCTTGAAGTTCTTGTTGTACAGGTCCTTTACTTGCTTGGTTAGAATTACCTCCAGGTATTTTATGTTGTTTGTGGCTATTGTGAAGGGGGTTGTTTCCCTTATTTCTTTCTCAGCGCATTTGTTTGTCGTATAAAGAAAGGCTTCTGATTTTTTGAATTAATTTTGTATCCAGCCACTCTGCTGAAGGTGTTTATCAGCTGTAAGAATTCTCTGGTGGAATTTTTGGGGTCGCTTATGTATACTATCATATCATGTGCAAATAGGGATAATTTTACTTCTTCGTTTCCGATGTTTATCCCCTTGATCTCCTTTAGTTGTCTTATTGCTCTAGCAAGAACTTCAAGTATTATATTGAAGAGATATGGTGAAAGTGGACATCCTTGTCTTGTCCCTGAATTCAGAGGAAATGCTTCAAGTTTCTCTCCATTTATTTTGATGTTGGTCACTGGCCTGCTGTATATTGCCTTTATTATTTCTTGGTACTGTAACCGAACTTTTAAATTATTATTTATCATTTATTTATTTATTACTAAATTCACTTATAACAAACACCAACAATTTCTTAACTATTAATCCTAAAATTCTTACAACCCCTTTAACCTATCCACTAAACCTATTGATAATTACTTTCTAACCTTTTAGAATGATAGAGTCTCTGGGGCAGGTCCTTAGTCGTCAGGAACACAGTCTTTGTTGTAGATTCTTTAATGCTCTTAGCAGTCCTTTTTCTGGATCTCTCAGATGCAGGTTCGTCAGGATAAGTTGGTTATTGCAGTCTCACCTTAAATAAGGCTTCATGCTTTCTTCTCTGTGGGAGACCCTAGCCGTCTGCAGGCCAACTTACTTCTTTTGAATCAGGAACTCAGCTCTCTGCCTCAGTCCTTAAAGCCAGGCACAATTTCCTTTAGGCCACTGTTCGGACAGATCAAACCCCTCTAGGCAAAAGCTGAGCCACAGGGTTTAGTCCTTGGCCTTTTGGTGTCTTGCTCAGGCTTTCTTTGCTCACCAGCTTCTTTCTGCTTCAGGGAAATCTGGCCATCAAATGATGGCCAGCACTTTTTTCAGCAGGACTCTTGGAGCTCTCTAGCATCAGGGGCCTCTTCTTCTGGGCTCCATGCACTGTCCTTAAACAGGAGGAACTCTGTTTCAGCTTAATTTGGGCTCCGCCCACTTAGCAGCTGAAAACAATGTCAGGCCAGATACTTTGTTTCTTCAAGTCCATTAAGTCTTTCCTGTTTTCCTGACTTCAACCTTGGTTTTCAGTCTATTGAGTCTTTCCTGTTTTTCCTGACTTCAACCTTGTTTTTCAGTCTATTAAGTCTCCTGTTTGTTTCCTGTTTTTAGTCCACATGCTAATAATGCTCTTCATGCCCCGAATTAAGAGACAGTATCAGAAACCCCTATATATTTTCTAAATCTAATTTATCTAACCCCTACAAGGTACGGTCCTTGTATGCCTGTTTTCTCTAGAACTTTTAGCATGAAGGTGTGTTGGATTTTCTCAAATGCTTTTTCTGCATCTAGTGAGATTATCATGTGTTTTTTTTTTTCTTTCATCTTGTTTATATGGTGAATGACGTTGATAGACTTTCGTATGTTGAACCATCCCTGCATTCCTGGGATGAGGCCTACTTGATCATGGTGTATCATACTTTTGATGTGTTCTTGAATTCGGTTTGCTAGTATTTTATTAAGTATTTTTGCATCTATGTTCATGAGGGAGATTGGTCTAAAATTCTCTTTCTTTGTTGGGTCTTTGTGTAGTTTAGGAATCATGGTGACTGTGGCCTCATAGAATGAGTTTGGCAATGTTCTTTCAGATTCTCTTTTGTGAAAGAGTTTGAAAATTATTGGTGTTAGCTCCTATTTGAAGGTCTGGTAGAATACCATACTAAAGCCATCTGGCCCTGGGATAATACTTTTCCACTGAAGTCAGCCAAAGAACATAGTGATGACAAATTTCAGTCCACAAGCAGGACAAATATGTGAGAAAAATCTCTGTAAATGAAAACTCTATTTAGACAAGGAAGTGATTGGAATTCATACCTCTTTCAATCGGGAAGGAGGAAAGTAACCAATATTTCACAACCCAAAAAATTTGCAGCCGAAGATAAAGGTAAATTCCACTATTTGAGACCTTGTGATTCCAAAGACATATGGGAAAGGGAGAAGAGCAATAACTACACAGTAAACCTGACATATGGGAAAGGGAGAAGAGCAATAACTGCACAGTAAACCTGTCTACCAGAGCTGATTAAAAGGGCTATAGCATGCTAGGCATGGCTAGATCCATTCCGAGGAGCAGAACTTTTTAAGTGATACATTTCTGGGCAAGGCACACTAATCAGGAAGCTGGAGAACAAAGTAGAAAATATGTATGCATGCATGACTGCATACACACACACATACACACACACACACACACACACACACTAAATACAAATTCAACTAAATATCCTGCTTTTTATATGTGTACATGATAGTTCAATAAACATAATTTTTTAAAAAGGAGTTCATTTAAATTACTTATGTATTACCATTTTCACATTCCTAAGTCCTTATAGTTTCCCCTGGAAAATGACAACAATGATTATTTTTTTCCTAGATTGTAAAAACACAATTAAATGAAAAACATTAATGGAAAGAAAAAGTAAGTACTCTTCTTTTTTATAATTTATTTTTTATTTCTTCAAGTTACATCTCAATCACAATCCCCTCCCTACTCCCCCATCTCGTCCCACCCTCTTCCCCCTCAGCCCCCATCCTCTTCCCTTTTTTTTAAGTTCAAGGTATATCTTTTCCCCCCAACAGTTCCCTCTTTCAGTCCAGCAAATGGTTCTTTCTCTTATAACAATAAATACAATACAAAACCACAGAAATAAATAGGCAACAATCATGAGAGTTATATGGCTTAGCATACATTCCCAATGTCCAGTCCATATGTATTTGGCGCCTGACTTTAGCATTCTACTGTCTAACCATTTCCATGAGTTTAAAGTTCTATATCTAACTCAGCTTTTATACTAACTTGCATCACAATTTTAAAAATACTTTGAAGACAGAAAAGTGTCTTGGGATGTTTTACTCTTCCAATCTATGTTACAGACTCATTTCTTTCTCATCAGAAAGTAGACCTGCTTCTCATGATTAGCTCACAATTCCTACAATGTATTCCCTTCTTGATTGCATACTTTAACATTTCCAACAATTACCTGTCTTTCCACTTAGCCTTTTCCCTTCAAAAGATTCTGGTGTAGGTTTACATTTACACTACTCAGCTATCAGAAACAAAGAAATCATGCAATTTGCAACCAAATGGATAGAACTAGAAAAGTTCATCGTGAGTGACCTAACTCAGACCCAGAAAGATACACATAACATATATTCACTTATATCTGGATTTTAGCCATATAGTACAGGATAACCATCCAGCAATCAATAGACTCAAAAGGACAGGAACATGGACTTGGTTACCTGTTAGTGGGACACTTCACCCTCGTGCAAGTTCCATGTATGCCCCCTTTGCAAGAGGAAGTTCTTAGACCTCATGTGACTGATGAACTTGGGGGGGGGGGGCTGATATATAGAGGCACCGCACACTGGAGCGATGGGATGGGTGAGAGAAGAGGGTAGAAGGTGGGAAGGTGAGATCGGGAAGGGGTGGAGGGAAGGGGTGGTAACAAAGATGTAACTTGAAGTAATACATAAATGTTAAAATAATTCTGATTTGCTACAATTTACCACATCATGAATTTTCATAGTATTCTTCTATTCTGTATACCATCCAGTCACTATTAATGTTGAGTAGTCATTTTGTTAGAACAGAACACTAGTGACTTTATAATCTTGTAGGTGATCATAGAATATTAAACATGTTTATGGGATTGTGAAATACACACTCGAACTTTACTTGGAAAAAAAGTATTACTATTAATTTCAAATGCATAACTTATCAACCACTACTAACATAATACAGCTTTTTGATCAACATAACTATACTGATGTTAAACCAAACAAAAACCTGAATTCATGAAATTAAATTTATCTCATTTCATGAATTGCTGTGATTTGAATATGTCCTTTAAAAAATATGTTACAAGCTTAATCTTCAGATCAACCAAGTGGGAGTTAGGTTAAGAAGTACTGAAGTCATTAATTGTGGATTAGTCGAAATGGTGGAATTAGAAAGTGATTAGAACACACACATGCACACACACACATACATTCATACATACACACACAATCACACGCACACACAAACACACACACACATCCTCTTTTCATCTCTATCTCCTCTCTTTACCTCTCCATGTAAAATAGCATATCAAGAAGCTTGGGTTTAATCCCCATATATAGGAGGCAAAGGCAGGTGGATCTCTGTGTGTTTGAGTGCTTACTAGAGTACATAGTGAGTTCCAGAGTGGTTGGGGCTATATATAGAAAGCTGTTGCAAGAAACCAAAACCAAAGCAACCAAACAACAACAACTCAAGGGAATAAAGAAATAGAAAAACAAAAAAAGAAAAGTTTCTAAACAGAAATTTTTGCTTAGATATTGAATTTCCCAGACTATAGACTTGTGAGCTAATTATTCTAGTCTTTCTAGTTACTCTACTTGTGTACTTCATTATTGTGCCCTAAAATACACTAGATTAATATATAATCACCTAACTCTCCTTCTATACTCGCTGATTAATCATAGAAAATGCATATTTATTATGTGCTAGAAGAAGAGAATCAAGAGTCCTGCTCTTCCCCATAGAACCATGCTAAAGCAGATGGGATTCAGAAAATTCTGCTGACCATCTTACATAAATGGACTTTAGAATGATATTCAGAGTCTTTGAGGTGAATATGGTTAGCTCATGCAGACACATGTGGAAGCAATGTCTCCAAATATCCCTTGACTGTATTTGCATACCTACTAGTGTAGGTATGTATTATGTCAGGAGAAAATTTTAACAATAGGTTTCTATTCATTAATTAGATATTTTATGCAATAATGATGAAAATGATTCAATGATAAGGGACATTTTGTGAAAAGCTTATGATTTCATAAATATATCAGAAATATACTATCTGAAATTATACTACTAATGAAGGAAAATTCTCTAAACTTCATAATTAAGGATCCCTATTTCTAAAGAGGGGTTTAACAGTTGGGACTACAGTTAAGTCCTAGGTTTGAATTTCCAAGTCCCTGGATGAATTAACCAGAATAGGACAAAAATAAATAAAAAGAAAAACACATAGTGAATAGATTTATTAATATTAATACAGACTAAAAATAGGTCAAATTATAACCAGAGTTACCTTGAATTGAAAATGCTTAGAAATAGCTAAATAATTCAAAAATATTTCACCAAATTTCATGTGTTCCTGATTTTTCATATATATTATATGTTGAGTCTGTAGAGTTGTGAAGGACTATATGAGTAGAAACCACTGTAGCTAGATAATGGGAGAAAAGTCACACTTCTTTAAATAGCTATTTAAACTTCATTATACACTAATATTTTCACATTTGTTGTCATCTTAGGGCCTGTATAAACTGTAAGATTCATATTGCTAGCTTAGCAAGATTATGAATGAAAATAAGCTATACCTTCATTTATTTTCCTATTGTGAGAATATTTAGTTTATTATAATAAGGCACTCAACTGTAAAATACCAAATTCACATTAGTCCCAACATTAATGAATTTATTAAACTTTTCAGAAGTCAGTTAGTTCCTTTGGCGTATAGATGAAAACACTCTAATGCCAGATGGAGTATCAGAGAATGTGTATGAGGTTTTAATTATCTAAAAACCCAAAATGAACTGTTCTTCATGATACCTTGGGATTTTAATGAAGAGCATACATATGCTCTTCTTGCTAATTGAAGATGAGATTTATTTTTACAGATTTAATCCCATGAGAATTTAAAACATTAGAAAAAGAAGGGTTGAAAAGAATTTTAAAAGCCCAAAATAAACTTTGCTACAGTGTTGCCTGTTGAATATAAAAATAATAGATTATTTGCATGCCTAATGATTGCATTGAAAGTCTAATACATATAAAGTATACATTCACAAATATGTAATACAGTAGTTTAGAGAAATGTAGTTATTACTTTTAACAGTAATAAAATATGACAAGCATTGTATCTGTAAAGTATTACACATACAAATTTAAAGTTATGGAACTACTATTTTTTTCACTTATTAGTTGAGAATCTCGTTAATGCACACAATGCTTTTGAAATTTTCGTGCCACTTTTATGTACATTAATGTAAGGCCCAATACCAGAATATGTGTGGTCTAACAGGAATTGCAATTCTGAAGAAAACTGTCTCTGGTAGGCCCAGGAGAAGCCAGTAACCCATTGATACACAGCTCGGGAGGAGAGTCCATGAGCCTTTCCCTTTCCTTGCTGGGATATGGGCTTGGTTAAAATTTTATAGGTCTGCATGGAGTCACAGACATTGTGAGATTTATGTGCATTAGCTCACATTATATCAGCAAATATATTGATGGTAAATACCTTGGTCTCTTAAATATTTCTCCTTATTTAGTGTAATGAACTTTGAGCCTTGTAAGAAGGAGATATAACATAGGTATACCATTGTGACTCATCATTCTGTAATCTTTTCCCCCTGAAAACTGACCAGATGTAGGTCTGTGTTAAATTCAACATAATATTAAAAGAAGACCATCTAATTATCTTGGAGCAGTACTAGTGGAGCACTAATCTGTGAGTATAATTATAAGACATTAGAGGTCAACTTAACACTATGTCTGTTTAGAAGAATAATATTAGGTTCTTCTCTAGGACCTAGGAAATACCTACTTAGCCATACATTCTTGGCAATGTTACAGGCACCAAGCATAAGTTCTCTCTTGTGTGACAGTCATTAAATCCAGGTAAAACTGGCTCCTATAACGCTAATGCCACGATTACATAAGTGAGTATGTTTGTTGTTGAGAACAGTGTTCATAACTGTGTAAGACAGTTGATCACATTTTCTACAGGTAATAAGCATAAACCTTTCCAGCACTATGAATGCAATGATGCAATGCAACAGTATTTATCTTCCAGGTTGGGACCAATTTTATTTTTCTATGTCTTATCACTCAAGCATGCAGTGTCTTCAGCAATAGGGTCTATCCAGCATGTTCTAGATATTACCCAAGAGCAATGGCAATGGCCTATAATGTTTTAGGATGTTGGATACTACTGAACAACAACTCCAAATAAAGGTGTTTGTACCAATCACTGGGATATTTATTCAGTAGCCTACAGTATCAGGGGAGGGGTAAAATAGGCACATACTCATAAATAAGAACTAGTATTTATTGATAAAAAATATTTGAAGAAATATACAATATTTGAAGTCTTACTGCTTATGTGACCCAAAGAAAACATGAAAATATCATGAATAAAGAGTATTTTATGAATATAAAAACAAGCAGCAAGTTAGAGATGGGAAATAAGTGCATATACAATTTAAATGTAATTAAATATAGAAATTGATTTCAGAAAATCAATGTTCATTTTAAAATACAAAAAAATCTGTTACATGAACAAAACTTGAATTAATCAATGATAAATATTTGTAAAATTTTCAGAGGAAATTGTTAGTATTTAAGTCAAGATTACTTGGTGAAGACAAAAGAACTACCTCAGAATAAGCAGAGTATAACTAAATCATCCTGGAGAAGAAATGGTAGCTCATAAGTCCCTTTAATCAAATGAAAATAACATTTTCTAAATCAATTAAAAGAATTTAAGAGTTTAAATGCAGACAACAGTGAGAGGTTTGAGTATATATATATACATATGTTTACATTATACATAAAGAATGTAAACAAACCAGTTATAGGCAGTTGCTACAAGACCATTTGAAGTGTGCAATGATACTCTAACATATCAAACAGGTGTTATCCGTATTCTAGGCTAGGTAATTAATGATACATCAATGTAACGTAAAAACAGATATGACATATATCTCATTAAATAATCTGATCCCACATTCAATGATAACTGTTAGGGTATTCACCAGTTTACATGTTTGGTACATATTTTTCTTGGAGACTAACCCATTGTTTTATCATTTTATAAGTCATACCCTCTGAAAGTTGTGATGACTGAGAATACTTTGTACCTGTTCCACTGTATTTTCTTGATTGAATATCTTTCTAGGGCAGGAAGTTGATGAAGAGAAAAAATACCTTTGCTCTTAGATAATTTCCTTTACCAACATATTCCCAGTGTGTGTGTGTGTGTGTGTGTGTGTGTGTGTGTGTGTGTGTGTGTTTTGAAAGAGTGTCATTGTCTGTGTGATAAGCTGTTTTGAGTCAATGCCTTCAAATGATATTTCCTCTTTTGACAAGCACATCTACAATCACCACCACCATTCCCTGATGTTGAGATAAATTCAGGTGGACACAGATTTATTTTAATTCACTAATTCCAGTATTCTTAGTCAATGGTTGCCTTCTGTTTGTGGGTTGTTTGTTTTGTTTTGTGGTTGTTTATTTTTTTGGCCTGAGACAGCACATTGTTCCAAAGAGGATAAGGAGGAATAAAGGTCTCCCCTCATGGTTAGTGCAGGAAAGGGAAGAAAGCAGGTTGCAGGGTTCTGCTAAAGTCTTGATATACAAAAGAAACAGAACTCCTCTGTCTAGAACTTATCTCTTAAGTTTCTCTAATAGCAAGAAGTTTGACAATAACAAGGCATCAATAAATCTACCCTTGAGGGGCATTTAAGATTCAAACCACAACACAGTCATTAGTTCCAATTTCACTTTTATAGGGTATAGAAGAAAGCATTTGCAATGAGAATATTTGCATCTTAGAATTAAGCTAATGGTTTCCTAACCAAAAAATAATAATTGAGCTATCATATCATTCTACAGTTCAAAAAAATAGTAGAGAATGATTCATCTTTTAATTCAACTCTAAATATTAACCCTAACATCTTTTAATAAAGGATGTACTAAAGATAATACATACTGTATTAAACATTTATGCCTTTTGTTCAGGTATAATATAATACCATGAGGTAGTTAGCAAAAAAAATAGCATCACCAATTTATTAATTGATTAATTAATCACCCAGATGAGGGACAATACCTTATGGAATATGTGATAAGCACCAGGTTCAAGTTCTTCAAACATGAAAGCAGCATGCATGGTTAGGTCTCAAGTACTCAAGTATTAGGTCTCAGAATTCCCAAACAAATAGATAAGTTATGTGCCTATTCCATTTCAAAGCAGATGCTGGCTAGCTCGCCCAGCATCCCTCAATATCTGTGGCTCCTCCAGACACTTTTCAAACTGCCCCCAACCTAAAACTCTCCCTTCCAGGATTAGGCTTCTGCTTCCCTTTCCTGAGCTTGATTCCTATAAACAGCCATTTTGGCTATGCTGGTCCCTTATCGTCTCCTGGGGCAGGATTCCTTTCTTGGTAGGCTGGTCCTCTCTTGTTCTCCCTCCCCTGTTGTCCTCTCATGGCCCAGACCAGTCTGACCATGTTTACTTGGGATTCTTCCAGATGTCTGGCCTCTTCTTGTATTCTCTTTTAAGTATAATAAAACTCTTAACCTTTTAGGAGCACTCATGTCTTCCTTGTATTTCTTTTATCACATAACCTGACAGGTGAAGAATCATGGTAATTGATTTCTCCTGCAAGAAAATACAGGAAATAAAAAAGCATCTGGTCTTCAGGGAGGCTAGTAGTCTCTGATCATAAATGTGGATTAAAGTGAACCATAACATTCTCTGGCATGATGATCAAGCATAATATACATGAAGCTACACTCAAACATAATAATTAAATAAATTACATGAGTAAGGCTTAATTGCTCAGTCTATTTAACTGCAAAATTATAAAAATGATGTCATAGTTCTGACTGAACACTAAGCAAAATACTTAAATTATATATATATATATATATGCATTTACACACACACATAATCTTTCAAGAATTCCAAATATCTAATACTGGGATACTGGGAAATAAACTTGAGTAAATTGGATAAAATACAGAAAATAAATTTTGATATATTTCAGCTTATTGAGAAGTTATTATCCCAGCTTAGTTCTCACCATCTGAAGAGAGAATTTTATTTATAATTTTAATAACAGTACAAAGCTGAACCAAATACTGAAAATTAAGTGTTTTGAAGTGTAAACTGATAGAGAAGTCATGTCACCTAACTATCCCCTGAAGGATTTATTTGAAAGTGAGTTAGGTTTTGTGGTAATTGCATTGATCCTCATGGGGAGTGAAAATTTATATCTTGCATTACATGTTTTTTTCTTGCTATTGCTATTGTCATATCAGCAAATATTCAAACAAAAGTTGTGAAAATTTATGAAATTTATTCAGTGAAACACATAGGGATTAATTTCTGTCTAAAACACTAAGGAAATACAAAAGATGTACAGCCTTAAATTTTTATAAACTTTTACTCTATAACACTGGGTCTCTGTGTTCGACAACTTGGTTGTTCACGTTGCTAATATCATGTCAATTAGATGACTCTGGTCAACATAGATGGCAACTAGAAAAGAAAAGTCTAGAGAGTCACTTCCACTTTTACACATGAAGTCTGAACACAAAGATGGTTACTCAGTGGACCCTGGCCACCATTTTTGTTTCCAATACAAATATGTGGGGAAGTTCCTTGATTCTGAAGAACTGAAAACTTCATTTTCTTTAATTTCCTAACAGCTATGGGGACATACATCTTCTAGTAATTAATCTGTATTATTGTGGTGGTTTGAATTGGAATTGCCTCTACAGTCCTAAACATTTGAATGTTTGGTACCTTAATTGGTAGAATTGTTTGGGAAAGTTTTAGAAGTATGATCTTCTTGGAGGTATGCCAGTGGGAATGAGTTTTGATCCCATTTGCAGTTCATTCTCATTCTCTGTCTCTCTGCTCTATCTCTCTCTCTTTCTCTCCTCTCTCACTCTCTCTCTTATTCTCTCTCTCTCTCTCTCTCTCTGTGTGTGTGTGTGTGTGTGTGTGTGTGTGTGTGTGTGTGTGTGTCCTACTGAGGATAAAGATGTAAGCACTCAACAACTGTTCCTTGCCTACATGCTTGCTGTCATACTCTACCATGAGAACCATAGAAATTTCCACTGAAACTGTAAGGCCTCAATAATTCTTTCTGCTGTAATTTGCCTTGGTCACAAAGTTTTTATTTTCATTTTTCAATGAAAATGGAAAGGTAACTAAGATAGAACTTGGTCCTAAGGAGTGGACAATTGCTGAGACAGTTCTGATCATGGTGTTTTTTTTAAGGAATGTGGAAGACTTATAGATTTTGGAATAAGGCAGTGATTGAATGCCATAAGCAAGTCTTATAACCATCCTTACAGGTACTTGCACAACAATAGGACTGAGAACAATGTGGACTATGGATATCCGATTCAGACAGTTTTAGAGGGGAAAAATATTAACAACTGAGGCAAGACCATTCTAGTAATATTTTGTCAAAATCAAAGGATTTTTTTGTCCTTATTCTAAGAATCTGCCTGAAGCTAATTTTTGGCTAATTTCATTAGCAGAAGAAAGCCAAATGATGATTCTGTTGTGTAATTACTAATGATCACTCTTCTACAGATCTTCACTGAAAAAGAGTCAAACTAGGGCAAGAAGAAATATAAAATGTGCAGTTTAAAGAGGACTAAACCACAAGGAAATTTAATGTTGGAGCCATGTTTTCTGCAAGAGAGAGAGAGAGAAAGAAATGGAATAAAGGGAATCGTGAACTCTGGCAAAACCCATCCAGCTAACTTGGTGAAAGAAAGATGCGTGAGAGAATCATGGTCACCCCAAAATAACAAATCAAAAATATGCAAATATAACATGAGGGGAAAGGCAGGTTCCACTCCTATAAGGCAGCTGATCTTAACAATTTCTACCATTCAGGTCTATCTTTAGAATCGTGAAGAATACTCGAGTAAAGGGATTGCGGAGTCATCCTTCATGGCTAGGAAAAACCACTGAGGTAATGTGTGTGACAGGGAAGTTCCTGCATGTAAGCTCAGAGATATCATAGCATGAAATCATTAAGAAGGAAGCCTGGATTGTGGTGGAAATCCCAGTATGATAGAGATGGCAAAGTTGTGGAATATCTGTCAATGCAGGGTATAGAAGAAGCCTGATGTGGATATATGTATGATGTCAGCAAAGACAGGAGGGGACAGATATTTAACCCCTTGTCATTGTCATCCAATATGGAGATAGGATTTGGAGTTTGATTTGTTGATCTTGCTTTCATCCAGTGTTTCCTCATTATGGTCCTTGTTTTACAGATGCACACACACACACACACACACACACACACACACACACACACTCACATACACATTCTTTCTCTCTCTCATTATTTTTAAAAATCGTCAAGTGTCATTTTGTTAGTTACTATGACAGTCTATCACAGTTATTTTCTAAGCTACTCAGAAATCAAGTTGCTAAGAGACAAGCAATATTTGCTTATCTAAATATAAGAGATAACCTCAAGAGATCTGCAGAATATGGCATTCAAAGATGTTTTCTTAACTTAAGATTTTTTGATATCGAGACATGTCAGCTCCTGACAGCACCCCCTATATTACTCCAAGTAGAAGATGAGCACCGAAGAATCTCCAGTGGGAGATGATTGAATTGGTGGTAAGCCATTCTCTTGGCAAGAAAAACCACTTGCTTCAAATGTAGACAGACTTCTGTCCAAAAAGGACAAAACTTGGAAGCAGGTAAGTCGACAGCCTAGCTCTGCCAAGACAGGGTAGGTAAATCCTTCATAATTCCTGCTCTACAACCAATGTCTGTCAGAGAAATGGGGCCAAATGGCTGAAGATTGATGCTGTAATGTATGGAGAGAAAATGGGAACTGTCCAGGCAGCCACTGGTATGTCATTTTTTAGTTTTGGAAGCTGCAGGCCCTGCACTTCCTATATAATCAGATATATTTATCCCTCTCAGGTCTCTGAGGTGGTTGAAGAATAGATAGCTAGAGTCTCATAGTTAAATTTTGAGTTGTTTAGGAATCAAGAGGGTGTTCTGGATCTAAGAAGATATTTTTAAAATTATGAGGCAAGTTAGTATGAAAGCTGAGTTAGATATAGAACTTTAAACTCATGGAGATGGTTAGATAGTAGAATGTTAAAGTCAGGTGCCAAATACATTTGGACTGGACATTGGGAATGTATGCTAAGCCATATAACTCTTATAATCGTGGCCTATTTATTTCTGTTGTTTTGTATTGTATTTATAGTTATAAGAAAAAGAACCATTATTTGGACTGAAAGGGAGAGCTGTTGGGGGGAAAAATAAATACCTTAAACTAAAAAAAAAAAAAAAAAAACAAAAGAAGGGAAGAGGATGGTGGGGCTGAGGGGGAGGAGGGTGGAAGGGTGGGACTGGAGGGGGGAGTAGGGAGGGGATTGTGATTGAGATGTAACTTGAAGAAATAAAAAATAAATTATTAAAATAAAAAAAAATCGTCAAGTGTCAATGGAACTCCTGTTCCATTGTTATTATTAGCAATTAAATAAATAATCAAATAAACAAAGCAAAGTTTCAGAAAACAGCCTCTTAAATATATTTCATTGCCCTTAATATTATATTTTTGTTTTGCTATATTATAACACAAGAAATCTCTCTATACATTCACATCTTAAGTTTTTTTTTTCTAATCAAACGTTCATCCAAATTGTAACCAAGTTAATAATGTCCTTTGTGATCATTTGTAACTATGTACTTATGCTGCTTACTTGCATATATGCAGCTTATTCAGAATTAACTGACTTCTAAGAAAAATATTGTGATCAATCTTACTATACTTTGGAATTCCAATATTAGTAACTCCTATAAGCTCCACTGAATACACAGCTGGACAGTACTTTACTTCATATTTTTCCCTTTGTGGCACAAATACATGCCATAATCAGAATGATATATGTGTGGGGGGGGGTGGAGTGAGGGGTTCTTTGTGATAAGGTGACCAGGTCTAAGACCATTTATTGGAAACAGCAGGTGTTGAAAGCAATGTAGTCTGCCACCACAATACCACATAATATGTTGGAAAAAACAAATATTTGTGCATATAGAGTGGTAAGATCTGGTCAAAGCTTCTTAGGCTGTTCTGAGTCATTAAGGCAAAACAACAACATCAACAAAATAAAAAAAAAAACAAAACAAAAAGAAATTTCTCCCTTTTAGACTCCTGTAAAAGAATGATTAAGAAATCAGTTCCTCATGTCCTCATTCCTTGTTGTTACCATTCCTTCTGTGTGGTTCATATATAAAGAGACTAGACTTTATTCAGTACTACTTTAGATTAGACTCTTCTATATTAGAGCAAAAAGATTGATAAAACTTCTCTGGATAAAAATATAGCAAGAGTTAGTTGTAAATGTTGTTTTCATTTCCTCAGATGACTAGGTAAGATGAGACCTGCTGTTCTCAAGCTTTACTAATACATGGCTTGGGTTGAGCCCAGAGCATGTCTATCTAACTCTTCCTAGGTGTTGACCTGGAAGCTTCAATCCTTCATACAATCTAATCCATGCAAACCTGCCTTGAAGGCTTCAGCTTCCATCTTCTGTTTACATATATATATCTGGCTCCCTCCTGAAGACTACGTAGAAATTACTAAGGAAACATTTTATTTCACTGTAAGGTTGTTTTATTCACTGTGACATACTTTCCATATAAGTTAATTTTGTTGTAATATATAGTTCTTTTGTATTTTCATTGAATTCATTCTGTTCCGCTTTTACATTAAATGTCAAATTCAGTTTAGTAAAATGCTAAACACTTTCATTTATTTTATTGTTCCTAGAAAAAGTTAGTGTCCTTAAGTGTAAATAATTTTATCTCTAAACTGTCTACTTTAATACTTTATGTATTTATATTTCCTTCATGAAGTTTTATCAGATATGCTAAACTTCAACTCACCTATGCAGTGTATTTTATATCCTGATATATTTGGCTTTTTATTAAAATTTAGAGGTTAAGTCATGCACTGTTTTATTGTAGCAATAAATGTCATAACCTTTGATTAGATTACTACCCATATAACCTGTTAAAAATCCCAAAGTTTGCAAGAGAAACAAGCTTGTAAAGCCCAAACAATAAAACTTTTTTGAAACTAGATTTAAAAAAAAAATCAAGTTTGTAGGAAGGAAAACCAGATATAAGCCAATTTAAATAATAACAGCTTTATCTTGCTCTTAAACATCATGCAGTTCTTGAGTAAAGAAAGAAAATGAATAAATGCTAAATGCATAAATTATATATTGATACATGAAAGGACTTCAGACATTTTGTGCCCTAACTTTGCAATCAGAGATTTTGCGACCATTTTTCTATATTCTTGAATTAAGATCTGTAGTCTTTCCATAACTTTAAAGTGAATTGTTAAAATAAAAGATCTATTGTAGCAGAAAAAAATAAGTCACACAGTTTATTTTATTACAGAAAATTCCAGTTTAGTGTTTATTTTTATATGTCACCACTATTCCACTCTACCGCTTGGCATGTGGGCAGATTTTTCATATCTCAGGCAGTTTACACTGGTATTTAAAATTCTAAACATTGACTGGATTAATAACAACAGATATAGTTATCTCATCTTTTTGGTGGCTCTGAAGTCTAACAACAAACTCTTGGCAGCTTTGATGCCTCTTGCTTCATAGTTGCATAGACAGCAATTTCTGTCTTCACAGTGTGAATAGGTTACACCAAGCTTTCCTAAATTTTTCTAACCTTGCTAATTCATGGTGATGGACTTCACACCTGTCTAATCACTTCCGGAAGGCTTTATTTCTTTACATTATCACTCTAGGGGAACTATAGTTTACCATTCAAATGTTGGGGCAAAAACAATCATTAGTAGAGCAATATGAAATATACAAATAAATCATTATGATTTGGTCCAAATACTTTTATGAACCTTAAATTTTATAACTGATATAATTTTGTCAATGAATGTTACTTTAGAAATCTTTTCAACCATTCAATATCATAAAAGCCCTTCTAGATTGTGGTTCTAGTGATATAGGCAGCATTAGGGACCTGGCCCAAGACTGTAGACAGGCTCTTCCTATCTTAAAGTGTAAAGGAAGATCACAGCCATCTCAACAAAGAGAATTGTGTTTGCTTTTCTCTCACTTTTAAGAACATATTTAATTTTTAAAAATATAGGCTTATTGTTTAAGCAAGTATTTTGAGTTTGAATGAAAAACTATAACATTTTATTGAGCTTATTTCAAAACCTTTGTGTTTTATTCTTCCTTGAAAGTTTCTAATTACTATGTTGTTGAACACTCTTAATTCAAAGAAATTACTATGACCCTGTTTAATAATTTTCTCATGTGGAAACTTTCTAAAATTTAAAAACAATATTTTTTGTTTATTTATTACTTAAAGTAATATTACTTAAAATGCCTTCTTTCCACCCCTCCTGGTTCCACCCTCCCACCCTCCCCTCCCTCTTCCACCTATTCCACATCTCTGATATGGTGTGTCCCTATATATCAGCCTCTCTCAGTTCAACAGTTTTATCAGGGTTAAGAGCTTCATCTTTCACTGGAGGCCTACATGGTAGCAGCCTTAGGGTAAATTGACCCACCAATAGGTAACAAAATCTATGTTCCTGATCCTTTTGGTATGTTTGTTGTAGGAAAGATATCCTGTAGTATATAGCTAAAATCAATGTGCATCTTTCTGAGTCTGGGATAGCTCACTTAAGATGAGCTTTTCTGGGGGGGATCCAAGATGGTGGCAGCCTGTGCAGACGCATTTTAATCTTGGGGAAAACAGCCACAAAACCACAAAAGATATAAGACTGTACAAAAAAATCTGAGTGACTAGACTCACCTGGGTTTCATCCGGTTACCCAGGGACCATTAAAAGTCCCTGAGAAGGACACTCCCTCCCACTCTTGGACACGCACAGAAGCTGCTGAATCTGGGAATCAGGAACCCCCACCAGGAGAGATGCCAGGTAAGATCCACTCTAATACCCAGTGGGAAGATTCCGACCCCACACAGGGGTACTCACCAGCCTACTGGGCCCCCCCAGATCTGGTACAGGCATTCTGGCTATTTGGTGAAGGGTTGCAGACCCGTGGGAGTGACACACAGTGGTAGCGGTGCGCGGCTCAGGTGGCACGCAGGGGCTGAGGGCTCCATAGGCTCGCCAGGTGGCCAGCTGTCCACACCTGCATTTGGAAATCCCAGACATATCTGTACACCCCCAGAGGGGTGCTGGACAGGTGCCCCTATTGGATTTACAGTCATTGGGGAAAAAAAAATCCTGCAGCTAAATTGAGTTACAGGGTACACTTCCGGCTGCAGATTGCATTCCACTGCGGTGTACGGGAACTTGGTCGACAGAGACGCCATTTGCCAGATTCCAGAGCGAGCTCCATAAACACATAGGTGGGGCTGTGAGAGGGGCAAGGCTACAGGGGGTGAAGGTGGATTTACCCACCACAGGGTCCAACCCTGGACAAACTGTGAGGCCTTGATTATTATTGTTGGACAATTTTTTTGTTAGTATGGGCCCTTCCAGCGGGGAACCAGAGCTTAAGTATATACAGCTCCACCCCCTGGATCAGTGAGGTCTCTACCTTGGAGGCTGTGCTGAATGACTCACCTTACAGGGGTAAAGTCAGGCAATTCGACTGCTACACCAAAGCGCTCCCTTTGGATCAGAGCCCAGAAGAAAACAGGAGCAGACAGATAAGAACTTCAAAATGGCCAAAGGCCCCAGAAAAAAAAAAAACAGAAATCAGGGAGGAATGACTCCAACAGAAGACAACTGTGCTAGTTCGTCCAACCCTGACCACATTACCACAGCTGAAACACATGAAAATGATGACAATTCTACATTATGGAAAATGATAGAATCCCTTCAAGAACTTAAATATATGAAGGAATTCAAGGAAGCCACAATTCTAAAAGCGAAAGGAATGGATAATACCATTAGAGAACTCCAAAACAAGGTGGCTCAATTTGAACAGGAAAAAGACAGAGCAATGGAAGACTTCCAGGCAAGGACAAGCAAATTGGAGCAGGAATTGTACAAAACGAATAAAATCATTCAAATTATGAAAATGGAAATGGAAAAAATAAAGAAAACACAGTAAGAGTTAAAAGTGGAAATGGAGAATCAAGGGAAGAGAACAGGAACCACGGATGAGTACCAAAAATAGGATTCAAGAGATGGAAGACAGGATCTCAGGCATGGAAGATCCGATGGAAGAAATCAGTACAACATCCAAAGAAAATGAGAAAGCTAAAAAATCTCTCACCCACAACATCCAAGAAACCAAGGAGGACTCAATGAAAAGAATTATAGGCATAGAGGAAAGAGAAGACATCCGATTCCAGGGTCCAGGAAATATCTTCAACAAAATCATAGAAGAAAATTTCCCAAACCTAAAGAAAGAGATGCCAATAAAAATCCAAGAGGCTTACAGAACACCAAACAGATTAGATCAGTAAAGAAACTCCTCTCGCCACATAATAATTGAAACTCCAAATGTACAGAACAAGAAAGAATATTAAAAGCTGTAAGAGAAAAAGGCCAAGTCACATACAATGGCAGACCCGTCAGAATTACACCTGACTTCTCCTCAGAAACTTTAAAAGCTAGAGGGCCTGGACAGATGTCCTACAAGCCCCGAGAGCACATAGGTGCCCAGCCACACTACTGTACCCTCTATCAGCAAAACTCTCTATCAACATAGATGGAGAAATCAAGATATTCCATGACAAAAATCAAATTTAAACAATATCTACCCACAAACCCAGCCCTACAGAAGATCCTAGAAGGAAAATTCTAGCCTAGAGAAGATAACTACACCCAAAAAACCAGAGGAAATAGAAATCTCCACAGGAACCAAACCAAAAGAAGCACAGGATGACCACCTATACCAAAATAATGGGAAACAACAAACCCTGGTCACTAATACCCATCAACATCAATGGACTCAACTTGCCAATAAAAAGACACAGACTTACAGACTGTTTCTGTAAACAAGACCCATCTTTTTGCTGCATACAAGAAATACATCTCACTATCAAAGATAGACACTATCTCAGAGTAAATGGCTGGGAAAAGGTTCTCCAAGCAAATGGACCTAGGAAACAAGCTGGAGTAGCCATTGTAATATCAAACAAAATAGACTTCCAACTGTGGTACATCTACACAATGGAATATTACTCAGCTATCAGAAACAATGAAATTATGCAATTTGCAGCCAAATGGATGGGACTAGAGAAGCTCAACCTGAGTGAGCTAACCCAGACTCAGAAGGATGGACATGGCATCTATTCACTTATAGTAGGATTTTAGCGATATAGTACAGGATATCAATACTACAACACACCCAAGGGAACATGGACATAGACTTTATTTTTTTTATTTTTATTTTTTTTGTATTTGTTTGTTTGTTTTTTAGTTCTCTCTCCCTGGCAATGAGACACTTTCACTGGTGGTACTGCCTTAAGGCCCCCAGTGTATGAGGAGGCTCTTGGCCCTCATATGACCTCTGAACTGGGGTGAGGGACTGTTATGTAGGGAAACTTCACTCCAGGGGAGTGGGATGGAAGGGTTAGGGGGTAAAGAAAAAAAATAAATGTGAAGTTTCAGCCTTTTGCTACCAACTGTCATAAACTGTTTAGGATAATTAAGAAATGCAAACTAATAGTCATGCAAGCCTGTCATTTTGTTAGGCACTATGAAAATCTATTATAGTTATTTTGTAAGCTAATTAGAAATCAAGTTGCTAAGAGACAAGCAACATTTGCTTACCATAATATAAGAGATAGATAGGGTATATTCAAAAACCTCAAGAGATCTTCAGAATAGGGCATTCAAAGATGTTTTCTTAACTTTAGATTTTTTGATATCGAGACATGTCAGCTCCTGACAGCACCCCCTATTCTACTCCAAGTAGAAGATGAGCATCGAAGAATCTCCAGTGGGAGATGATTGAATTAGTGGCAAGCCTATCTCTTGGAAAGAAAAAACCCTTGCTTCAACTGTGGACAGAATGCTGTGCAAAAAGGACAAAACTTGGAAGCAGGGAAGTCGACATCCTAGCTCTGCCAAGACAGGGTAGGCAAGTCCTTCATAATTCCTGCTCTATAATTAATGTCTGTCAGAGAAATGGGGCCAAACGGCTGAGGATTGATGCTGTAATCTATGGAGAGAAAATTGGAACTATCCAGGCAGCCACTGGTATGTCATTTCTTAGTTTTGGAAGCTGAGGGCCCTGTACTTCCTATATAATCAAATATATTTATCCCTCTCAGGTCTCTGAGGTGGTTAAAGACTAGGTAGCTAGAGTCTCATAGTTAAATTTTGAGTTGTTTAGGAATCAAGAGGGTGTTCTGGATCTAAGAAGATGTTTTTGAAATTGTGATGAAAGTTAGGATGAAAGCTGAGTTGGATATAGAACTTTAAACTCATGGAGATGGGTAGATAGTAGAATGTTAAAGTCAGGTGTCAAATACATATAGACTGGACATTGGGGATGTATGCTAAGCCATATAACTCTCATAATTGTGGTCTAATTATTTCTGTTTTTTGTATTGTATTAATTGTTGTAAGAGAAAGAGCCATTTTTTGGACTTAAAGGGGGAGCTGTTGAGGGGAAAAAGATATACCTTAAACTTAAAAAAAAAAAAAAGGAAGGGGATGGTTGGGTTAAGGTGAAAGAAGGTGGGATGGTGGGACTGGAGGGAGGAGTAGGGAGGTGATTGCGATTGAGATGTAACTTGAAGAAATAAAAAATAAATTAAAAAAAGATAAGCTTTTCTAGTTCCTTCCATTTGGCTGCTAATTGCATGATTCCTTTGTTTCTGATGGCTGAGTAGTATTCCATTGTGTAAATGTACCACAATTTTTTATTCATTCATCAGATAAGAACATTTGAGTTGTTTCCAATTCCAAATTATTACAAGACTGCTATGAACATAGATGAGGATATGTCCTTGTAGTTTGGTGTATACCCAGGAGTGGTATGGCTGGGTTTTGAGGTAGGGCTATTCCAAGTTTTCTATGATATTGCCAGACTGATCTCCATAGTGGTTGTACAAGCTTGTACTCCCACCAGCAATGGAGGAGTGCTCTCCTTTCTTCACAACTTCACCAGCATGTGCTGTCATTTGAGTTTTTGATCTTTGCCATTCTGACAGGTGTGAGATGGAATCTCAGAGTGGTCATCTAGAGTTGCATTTCTCTGATGATTAAGGATGTTGAGCATTTCTTCAGATGCCTCACTGCCATTAGAGATTCCTCCTTTGTGAATTATCGGTTTAGCTCTGTTTCCCATTTTTAAGTGGATTGTTTGGTCTCTTGGTGTTAAATGCTTGAGTTCTTTATAAATTATGTATATTAGCCCTCGGTTGAAGTGGGGTTTTTAAAGATCTTTTCTTAATCTGTAGGTTTCTGTTTTGTTTGAATGACAGTGTCCTTTGCCTTACAAAATCTTTTCAGTTTCATGAGGTCCCATTTATTGATTGTTGCTCTTAGAGCCCGAGCTACTGGTGCTCTGTTCAGGAAGTTGTCTCCTGTGCCAATGAGTTCGAGCCTTTTCCCCACTTTCTCTTCTAGTAGATTTAGTGGGTCCGGCTTTATGTTAATGTCTTTGATCCATTTGGACTTAGGTTTTGTGCAAGGTGGTAAGTTTCACCCAAACACAAAACAATACACCTGATTTCAGCAATGGATGGAACCTCCTCCACAATCAACCATGTAGTCAGACACAAAACAAGCCTCAACAGATACAAGAAAATTGAAATAACACCTTGTGTAAAGCTGGGCTTCAACAACAACAGAAATATCAGAAAGCCTATACATTCATGGAAACTGAACAACTCTCTACTGTATGACTACTGGGTCAGGGAAGAAATAAAGAAGGAAATTAAAGACTTCTTAAAATACAACGAGAATGAAGGGGCAACATACCCAAACCTATGGGACACAAGGAAAGCAGTGCTACTAGGAAAGTTCATAGCACTAAGTAACTTCAAAAAGAAAATTGTGACAGCTCATATTAGAAAATTAGCAGCAGAACTGGAAGAACTGGAAAAAACTTTATTAAATCAGTGGTGTTTTCTTTATTGTCCTACAGCATGATATATCACTGTCATCAGAAATCTTATTATAAATGTAAACTCAGCTGGCAAGTCAAATAGCATTCACTGCATCCTATGATATAAAGAGGTACTCTTATGTAAATTATGATTTCAATACTTTTGTTTTAACATTCACTGAACATGGAGAGGGGAATAGTAGATTATTAAAAGGTAATTCCTTATGATGGGAAAATAAGTGCACTTAAAAAACATTGTAATTAATCCATTCTTGAAAATAGGAAATCATCAAAGCTTCCTTCTGACCTATGGTATCAAAATTAATAGTCTTGACCTAGATCTGTTCTTCAACAGCCATTTTGTTGAAAAAAATGGTATATTTTTCTACAGAAATGTTGTTAAGAGGATTCACGAAAAATATGATATAATGGATTGTAAATAATTTAGATAATTAATTTTTTGAGAAAAACTCTCTTGGATTATAATTCAGTTGCTTTCATATTCTGCCATTTGTATATATATTTTGAACAGAAATTTTAAAGGATAATGCCAGTAGGAATAAACACCACAGTACATCAATAAACTTATAGGTTGTCTCAGAAAATGTGTTACTGTTGATCAAAACTAATAAACTTTCACAGGAACTAAAACTTTTATAGGGTCTATATTTAAATAGTCTTTCTATACATATATTTTAGAATTCCCTTTTCCATATCTATTTTGCTATTTATTAAATTTTAAACTAATATTGAGAATATATTTTATTCAATGAGATAGATCTACACAGAAATCATGGTCTTTTACATGCCCAGATCCATTGGCAACACCTGTCCTTCTCCTACTGTTTCCCAGTCTCTGACTTGTGTGAGGCCCTCATCCAGAGATAACTAAGAATCTCTAACAGCTTGTAATAGCCAATCCATTGTGTGCACACTTTGTCCATATTTCTCAGAGCACTCAGTCTTTGTTTCAAAGAGAAATGGATGGCTCTGTTGTTCAGCTTCTGTTATTTCCAGCACTCATATTAACCAGCCTCAAAACCTAACATTAATTGACAAATTGATGTTGTGAAGAACACTCTATAAAGTCAAAACTGTGGGATATTGTTTATGTGTTTTACACAATTGCTTTTATACTATCTGATTCTTAATATTGGTTGCAATATTTGGATCTCACAAAGGGCTTCTGTGTACTGATCTTATTCATTCTTTCACTTACATTCTCATTCTCCCAGATATAAGAAATGACAAACAATATCAACCTCCATTTTTCTGTTTTTCATTTTCATCATTTTCCTGTCAACTCATTTGCTAATACTGAAAACAATATCCACATGTCTTCTCTCTATTTTCATTACTTGACTATGAGGCAATTCTTTTGGTTTAATAATTGGGTTTCCTTTGTATGGAGTGTCATTTATCTTAGTGTCATGAAACTCTTCTTCAAATTATCTTTTGTTCTGTTGGTAACTTTCAGGGCATATTTGTGATGTACAACCTTCCTGAGAAGCTGTGAAAAAACTGCCTGTTCAACCAGACAATACAAATATGACATACTAAAAATAATATTTTACTAAAGTCTGTCATGTTGCACCAAATGTGTTTATGATGGTTTATTATCATATAAGTATATGATCATGGGTGAAGGGTTAGCTATATGAACAAGTGTTGTATGAAGACAAATGCATCATCAAAGTGGCCACCACAGTGTAGTGATAGCTTCATATGAGATATATTCCAAGTTCCTTCACAATGTCAAGCATCTAGCCACCAAAATGTCTTGTCCTTACTGTAGTACTTATACAACACTTTTAAGGGTACTTTGAATCTGACAGGATTCTGAGCATTCAGAATCTTGCAAAATTTTGAGGTTCCTGAGTCTGATAAGAATTTTAGCTTCTTGAGTCTTGGAATCCTTCCTTCCATCCACAGAGTAGAATGTTCTAATTTGAAGGAAGTAAGTACAGAACAGTTAATTCATATATTTGACTGTATTTCATATTAGCTGCATATCATTTAATCATTAACACCTTGGGATCAATGTGTAGATTACTTTTGAATATAATTATCATTTATAAATAGATTCAGATGCTGCTTAGAGGAAGAATTAAATCTCTTCTAATGCACCATTTTAATCAGTAAAATTAGCTGACAAATTGCATGTATTTGCCAATTTTAGGCATGACTTATTTCATCAAAATCTTATAATGCTTAATAAAATTATTATCTATTCAGCATAGTAGAGAATACATTTTCAGTATGTTACAATTAGATTTGCAGATATCCCCAAGAAATGGTTCTTTGAAGGATTATTTCTATTGAAAATAGTTTTTTAGATTTGTAAACGATTCAGAGCCTATTATATTTGCTCATTTACCTATCAATATTACAAAAATTCCTACTCTACTTATTCTGTTGAACATGTTATATAATTTAATCAATGTTGCTACTGTGTAGAATACAACTAAGAATTTTTTTATAGGCATGACAAGTTATAGTAAGAAAATAATATGAAGAAATAGCTTAATAGTCATATGTAAAAGCAAGTATATTTGTGCATCAATTAAAACAGTTTTCATGCAACATTTGCTTATCTTTAGCTGTGAATTTTTTAATACTATAATATATAAAGAGAGCCAAGAACATAAATTTATTTTTGTGGTTATAGGAGTAAAACAGAAAGTGTTGTGAATTCTAGGCCATTGCTCTACCACTGAGAAATACCCACAAATTCAGAATCTTTTTCTATAATCCACTTAATAGTCTAACTTTATTCACTTTTCCAATTCTAGTCACACCAGATATCATATTCATATGGTTAAATAATTTCAAATACTCTCTAGATATTGCATAGCTAACACAGTCAAAAATTATGACTATTCAGGGTTTAAAATTATATGTTTAGGTGTATTTATTCATTATGATGAGTTTTAAAATCAAGTTAGCTAATGTGTCCCTCAGCTTATTTATTTATTTTTTAATAATATTTAAGATTTAATCTGTTAGCAAGTTGAAAATGTGTAATATGTTATTAGTTCGTTGTAGTCATCAAAGAGTGCATCATCTTCCAGGAATTACTTACAGTGTACCTCAAGTTTTACACCTTCAATAGCCTCTTCCCATTTTGCTAATTACTTAAGTCCTTATAAGCACTGTTTTTCTCTCTCATCTTGGGAGCTTTATTTTTAGTACAACTTTAAGGAATATTTCTGTATCTCACACATGAATTACTTTATTGAAGAGCTGTTGACTTGGAAATAAGTCACTCGGGACTTAGACTTTTTTGTGTGTTATCTCTTAGTACATTTAGACTTACTAGTATGTTGAATATCATGGTCACATTCTCATAATCATATTTCCACACAAATTAAATGAAACATGAAGAATCTCAACATTCAAAGATAAAGTTCTCAAAATATTATCAAGTGTTTTAAGAATAGCTATTATTCTTCATGAAGACATTTGAAACTACAATTTAATTAATTATTGTAGTTACTAGAAAGTATAAACTGTAAGATTAGGCTGGCAGAGTAGCAGTTGGCCTGGCCTGAGTGCCTTAATCTGTTGCCTGATTAATCCTTGGGAAAGATCCCAGGGACCAAGGATGGCCTACACATCCTGTAACCTAAATTCTGTTAATTAGTATAAATTGTCATATTAAGCCAGTAAAATTACCAGCAGCTTGACAGGAGCTTCGCCTGGGTTCGAGGGGAGTCTGGGAGTCTGGAAGTCCAACAGACCAGGACTGCTTGGACTGAGGGCCTAGAAGCTTCCACAGACTTTTCCCCAATAATTAAATACAACAAGACTTTTAATGTTTTAATGCTTATTCCTTAGCTCAGCATACTCTCAATTAGCTACTTTAAATTAACTTAGATCACCTAATCCCAAACTACATGTACTGCCTGTGATTACCTTCCAGAGTTCTCAAGATGTCTGTCTCCTTCTGGGTCCTAGACAAAAGAGAGTGATTCTTTTGTGTGCTCAGGGTTTATGTCTAATCTCAGGAAGTCCTGCCTTCGTATACTCTTTCTGCCCAGCTAATTGGCCATAAGCGACTTTTATTAACCAGTCAAGAGAATGCCTCAGAAGGGATGGTTCAGACCTCAGCATTGAAATCAACCTATCAGAAGCAATGATATTAGTTAGAACTTCCACAACATATCTATGCACAAATGTATCCCTACAGAAGATATTCAAAGGAAAACTCCTTCAACAGACATTATTAATAGGGAAGAGAGTAATGATAATTGTCTGCTCATGCTAAAACAGAAGTAAGTGATTATTTGAGATCTCAGAATTAAGTGCAGCAAAATATTAAAATGCCTAGTTAAAGACTCACAAATATAGCTAGAAAAGTGGCTCAGCAGAAAATGGTCACCTATGGCAAAGCTTGATGACATGATTTCAAATGTTGGTATTGATATGTTTGAAGGAGACAGCTGACTCCTGCAAGTTGTCAGACTTCTACACATGCCATATCACCACCATGAAGCAAGCAAGCAAACTAGTAAATATATATAATTTTTACAGTAGATAAAAATGCACATTTAACTATGTTTACACTAAAATTTAATGCTTATATTAACATAGAAGAAATGATATAATTTGTATATTAAGATACTTTTGATGTAAGTTACATATCTAGCATCTATATATTATAATATCCTATAAAAAGCTCTTTGCTTAAGATGTCCTATAAAAAGCTGCTTAGGATGCAATTTCTAATGTTGTCTATGAGTATGTCAAGTGACATTAGGTTCTTCTTGGCCATTTATTTTATTTTTTGGTTTTTCAAAACTGTGTTTCTCAGTATAATAGCCCTGACTGTCCTGGATTTGCTTTGCAGACCAGGCTGGCCTTGAACTCACAGAGATCTACTTGCCTCTCCCTTCAGAGTGCTGGGATTAAAGGCATTCATCATCACACCCTGACTCTTGACCATCATTTAAAAAAAATATTACTTCAAGTTACATCTCCATTACAGTCCCCTCTCTCTACCCTTCTCGATCCCACTCTCCCACCCTTTCCCCCCTCTACTACCTATCCTACCCCTCCGGAGTCGGTTGCCCTTACATATTAGCCCCCCTCAGTTCTATAGTCATATGAGTGTTAAGGGCTTCCTCTTGTACTGGTGGCCTATATGGCAACTCTAGTAGGGCAAAGTGTCACACTAACAGGTAACAAGGTCTATATTTCTTTTGGTGTGTTGATTGTTGTATAATTATCATGTAGTATATGACTAAAATCCAATTATAAGTGAATAGATGCCATGTACATCTTTCTGAGTCTGGGTTAGCTCACTCAGGATGAGCTTTTATAGCTCCATCCATTTGGCTACAAATTGCAAGATTTCGTTGATTCTGATGGCTGAGAGGTAGGCCTTCATTTTTACACAGAGCATCAGAGCTTAAAATGTTTAGGGACTGACCTTAAGTTCTTTATGGAATGTCTTTGTCTTTAATATCATATTGTATTAAATGCAAAGAAAAGGAAAGTAATCATCTCTCCTTTTGACAATTTTATAACAATGTAAAATGTTGTTAATGACCTGGTCCTATATTAGCTCTTTCTACAGAACTAATGTTACATGTCTAACTCAAATTTCTTTCTTTGTCCAAAAGTCTTCCTAGAACTCCTTATCCAACAACCACATTACTCATTGAAGTAACCATGTCTTAAAATGCCTACCAAAGTGTTCATTTCCTTGTTGTTTTAAAAATATTAAACTATTCCAGTCATTTGATATTGTCAAGGATGAAGACCCAGGAGCAAGATGCCAGGGTGAAAGCCAGCTAGCTCAGAGAGACAGAGGAAATGCTCAGCTGTTGTTTCTATTCATCTGTAAACCCTACAGGAAAAAGCCCAGAGCTAAAGAACAAAAGTCCTTTCTTCTTCTCTATGCTATCTTAAATACCCTTCAGCTCAATGTCCCTCATTTCTGTTTAGTTTCTGTAAACTTGTTTCTTGCTCTGCCTCTTGACCAAGGTTTATTAAGTCCTATGTACAGAAAATCCTTGAACTAAAGGTGTGTACTAGGGGAAGTACACATCACAAGTACTTGTTTTGGTAAACAGAAAACTCTAGGAATAAAGGCTGAACCATCCCACAATTAGAAACAGGTTTTTACAGTTTCTTGGGGTTCACAATGGGATCAAATATTTGGCAACATTTTCTTGTTGCATGCTCCATGTTCAGGAAATATATCAGTTACTTTCTTTTAGCTGTGACCAGTTCTTGTGGAGCCATAAGTGTTGTTCAGAGTCAACTGACATCTTGTCACGTTCCTTTTTTGTTATATGACCTCAGAAACATTTTATGTGGCAGAATTCTGGGGATCCAAACAAAAAAAAACACCCAAGACAAGAGCTCTGCAAAAAATATATAATCTCTTTATTTACAAAATTTTGTACTGAAAAGAATAGATTTAGCAGTTTGTTATTTTGAAGCTGTGGAAGGATGACATTTAGGTACTATGTTTAAGTTTACTCTCTCCTACGGCCTAGTATATTTTTCTATGAAATCAGTTCTTAAAGACTGAGTATCCTAAACAGAAATATAACTACTAAAATCATCTTATTTTCTTCCCAAGTACTATTCTCATAATAAAGGTGTCCTTCTAGGTTTGACAAGATCCTGGAACTTTGATCCTAATAGCATATATTTTTTTCTATGGTACTAAAAGGCAATAGGATTTTCAAGAGGAGAAAATGTATGTGTCTGTGTCACAGCACGCTAGATCACTCTGAAAGCTAAACGGAATCTGAGATTCAAGGGAAGCAATTATGTTTTCAGAACTTTGATTTTCAGTTGCATAGTTTATAATAAAAGTTGAACTTTTGGGATAGAAGCAGATGGAAGCATGTTTGATAGGCTCTTCTTATTCTACCATTCCGCAGTCATTTCTGTGGATTCTGATGGGCTTGCAGAGCTGTAAGAAGCAACATATATTATGATGTAAATGCCATCATTATGACATATGCTTAAACTTCTGCTGAGAAATAAATAAAATATCTTGAGATGCCTGCTGTTTATCCCAGCTGTTTATTTCTCACAGCCCATAAATGGAAAAGTCACACAGTTTAGCATTTATATGTTACCAAGGCATTTGGAAATAATTAAAATTCTTTCAGAGAGTATGTTCCTTTTACTCTGAATTAGAACTTGTAATTTCCAGAACAAAGGGCAAGACAGGGCATTAACTGAGGTTACCCTAAGTGGCTTTTTATTCTCTTTTTTTTCTTTTTCTTTTTGTGATTCTTGATCTTGCTAGATTATTTTCCTCTTCTTTTTTCAATTTCTAAACATTTAATAAATAACCAAGGAGGCAATATGAAAGCAAGTACATGGGAGCTAATCTATATGCCAGTTTGCATATTACCGTTAGGGATTACCTTTAGGAAATGTGTCAACTGGTTTGAGTGGTTCTGACTTGTGCTAACACTATTGCACACAAACAAGTGAGAAGTGAAGGAGGTACAGTTCTCCCAGGAAAACACCCTCTGGCCTTTTAAGATATCAAAAACCAAGCTATCATATTCTGCAATGTGTGATGCGATAATCTAATGATGTATTTATGCATGGATATTTAAATACTTACTGTTGACTTTTTAATAATTGTAATGCACCTATGCGGTTGTGATATACAATTCTATTTTGCTTAACAGTAGATTTAATATTTTTCATATCCTAAAGAACAATGTATGTTCAAATTTGTTGGTATGCTTGATGGGTTTAGTGAGCCAATAGATTTTTTTTTCTATGTCTGCATAACAATTAACGTTTGCCAGCAGAACAGATAAATTCTATCACAATTGTGGTAACGCTGTTGTTTAAAGATATCACATTTTAAAATATGATTACCAATTTGTTTCTTTCCTGATTGTTAGTATTGCTTTAAGTGGAATGGCATGAAAACCTCATTAAATTTTTATTCGCAAATGATTAATATAATTCTAGAAATAAAAGCAGGCCAAATTCTTACTAAAAAGAGATATAAAATAATATTTGTATGACACTTGTCAAATTAATAGAGAATTGTATTCCAATATTTTTCATTGAAACACTTTTATCGACAGCTTAAAATGAGACATATGTAAGTTTATATGTGTGTTCGTGTGTAATCCATAATTATTCATTTTTTACAGAAAGCAGGTAAGCAGATTCTTATATTTAATAAAATTTAATAAAAAGGAAAATGTTTTTTCCAGAGATCAGGTTTCTTTTGCTTGTACTTGTTTATGTGTGCTTACAATGTCTCCAAAAAAATCTAAAAAGTATGTCTGAGAAATTTGTTGTTTAAATTCAATGATACATGCACTTAACAGTTTAATTCTTAGGCTCACACCAGGTTTATTATTATTATTATTATTATTATTATTGTTTGTTTATTTGTTTGTTTGTTTTTACTTTCCAAATTTTAACAAGAAAAGCTAGGTAGTCTTAAACAAAGCTTGGTTTGGTAGTGTATTCTATCAATTTGCTTTGTATTCTATGACCTTGCATTTCACAGGTGACCATCACTCAGTTTGCCATTTTTATGGTTTTGAAATGTGATGTAATTAGATTTGTTATCCCAACAACTAAAGAGTCATTCATTATCTAAATTTTCAAAGGTTAATATTTGTTAACATTAGCATTAGGAAGGTTGTGTGAATTTTTAAGTAATTTTATCCACTGATGACTGGGAAATCTAAATATATATCTTCTCTAACCAGAAGATTGAGACTGACTCACTTATTATCATAAAAATCCTTAAATAGCTCTAGAATTTATAGTGTAATCATGAATGCATTCATTATTTCCATGTTAAGAAAAGCAGTAAAATTTTGAACAAATTTTGTCATTGGAATGAATTTTTATTCTGATCTTTGGTTAAATAATATTGGTTAAATTAAAATTTTTATGTTTTTAATTTAAGAAATTAAAATTTTTAATATACCATTGGACTGAATGTTTAATTTTTGCTGCCTAGTTATGATTCCATTACTTATAAAATTAATTTTACATTGCCTTTTCATGGTTTTAGGAAATATGTATTCCAAAGTTAGAGTACATTAAACCAGGAATTCCAAATGTAAATTGTAACAGTTTGTTCTGGCCATCTCAGGTACAAAGGATTGATTTTGGCAGCATACTCAATAAATTTACTTTGTGAAGTATTGTATAATTTTAATCTGATAATTCCATTTTACTGATCAGACCTAAAATAGTCATTCCTGTGACTTAGCTATACAACCTGTTCTTTTCTCTGTTTCCAGCACTAATTTTTCCACACTGGCTTTCACTTAATAAATTTGGAGAACATGACAAATATGGTACACTTTAAACATTACTTACATTAAAATCAAGCTCACCATTTCACAAAATGAATTTTACCTTGTGCCTGAATTTTAGCTTAATATTCCTAGTTTCTTATTTGTTTTCAGCTTATGAGAATTTTTCTTATTCTATAAAGTGTTTTAGGTTTGAAACCAGAATCTTTCAGTTTTAGTTTGAGCCCTGATTATATAATATATAAATTCCTCAGTGCAACTGCCTGTGCTCCTCCTGCAGATTCTTGTTTCTACTGGGCTTTCTTTATAATTCCATTCTTCATATTGTCTTTTTTTTACTTGATTTGGGCAAGGCAGATATTTGAATCATTGATTGAGAGGTTTACATTCTCAACTACAAAAATAAGAAATGAGTTCCTGATCCCTGCATCAATGCTTAAACTCTTTAAGTGTAAGATTTTCAAAGGCAAATTTCTTCCTTCCCTGTAGCCTGCTTGTACTTCATCCTGCATGATATCATGGCACCACTATTGTCTTCAGGACTCTACTGTGAATTAGTAAGAAAATTAGAGTCACTTCATTTTGTAAATAATTAAGTTATTTTAGCTAGTGCAGAAGTGGAAGTGTGACAAAAGTGAAAACAAGTATATTAAAAATCATGAAATAATGGATTTAAAAAAATTGGTAAACCAACAATTACAATGAAAATATCAGAGTCTTTTAGAAGAAGACATAGACTTGATGTTAATTTGAAAGTAGGACAAAGAATCTGAGACCATCTGTAATAACCCGAAGGATGCCCCTTGGTTACAAATTATTGTATTTTGCATATTAAAATCATGTATAAGATTTTAAATCTTTCCCCAAACTATGACCCTAGCTGAAGTTCTAAGTGCAGAATCTGAACACTGACTTCACACCTTCTATTAAAATTCTTTTTAATAGAAGTGCCAATGGCAGAGCTCTTTGACTTTGGCAGATAAATCTTCAGGTAGGACCATATCTGCTATGTGTTAGATGTGAAATGTCCTCAAAAGCTCATGCTATGAATGCCTGGTTCATACTGTTTTAGAATATGCATAATAATTTTTTTGTGACATAGAAGCAATATATCATTTCTTCCAAGTACATAGGAGGTACCTTGTTGGATCTAAAGGTACCCTGAGATGCAAAACTCTTGATACTTTGGGCAAAATAAATCTTTTTTCCTTAAAGTTGCTCTGTGAGGTGTTTTTGTCACTGTGACAAAGATTTTGCTAGCATAACACCTAAAATACAATGTTGATTCTATGGTGCACTATTTTTTCTGTAGCTGCTATAACAAACTGTACAAATTTGGAGCTTAAATCAAAATAAGTGCAGTTTTCCATAGTTGTGGATTCTAGAAGTCTGAATAATGACACGACTGTTGTCCCCAGAGGCTCTAGAGAAAATATGTTTTCTGCTTCTTGGATTTTTTTTTTTTATAACTGTTGACAATTCTTTGGCTTGGTCTACCTAACTCCATCACTTTTCTCATTATGTGTATTTTATTATTTTCATTTCCATCTTACTTGTAGAAATCTATATAATAACATTTATGACACACCTAATTGAGTCAGGGTGAAATTTTTCCAAGAACCTTTGTTTAACTAAGCTGTCTGACGTAAAAGGTGACTTTTAATTTATAAAATATAAAATAATATTTACATATCTTTGGAGTAGAAAGTAGACTAATATCTTTTTTGGAAACATCAGTCAGGTCTATAGAAACATGGAAAGGATGTTTTTAGTATGCACTCATTTTATGAAAAGATGGGCATGAAGACAAAAGAACATTGAAATGTTCAATCTAGTCACATTTGGCCACTTTCTGCCACCACAGGAAAAAAAAAAAAAACCTAGGAAGTTAATGAGTACAAGTCTCTTATCCTTCAGAATAGTTCACTTAACTTCTTTCCTTTAAATTCTGGGTTCTTGAGTATTATCAAACATTTTTTCTTTTTTTTTACTTTCAGGAAGTAAAAAAACAAATCTATCTAAACTAAGAAATTTTATCAATCTTTCTGTCTCAAGGATGTTTTTTATTTTAAAATGTTTTTATGCTTTTTTATTTTATAATGTGATAAAAGATGGTATAAGTTGCTGAGTCTTCTGAATATTACATGGACTTATTAGATACAAACATTGTTATCATTCACAGAAGTCATAACTATATACCAAAGAGTCTGAGTACTGGATACCTTGAGTTTTTTGGCTAGCCTAAGTTATATAATGAGATACATTCTCAGAGAGAAAACTGTATTGAAGGACAATCTTAGAGAACATTGAATAAATCTACTGAAATAAGTACAAAAGGTGGTTATGGATGTGCTGTGGAAACATTTGTCTTTGTGAACTTCTGAGATCACAGCCACAATGCCAGGGGTTTGCTAAAGCCAGCAGGTCTAGCAGGAAAGAGGATGGGGTGGCTGTCAAGGATGGAAAAACAAGAATGATATGAAAGTTTCCCCTGTCACTATCCCAACTTATAATGACCTCCAGTAAAGAAGGACTGCTGTTTCAGTTCCACCCTCTGTATACCATAAAAAAAATATGTCCTCCTATTTTATTCCAAAGAAAGAAACTTCTAATAAAGTTTCACTTTGTTGTGTCAAAATGAACACAGCTAGACTTTCAGGTTTTAGGCTAGAGCAGATGCTATTCAAGAACTCCTGACAGGATGGGAAAGGCTGAATTGCTCTTATGCAACTGATTGGTGTTAAAGGGAGAGACCGAAGTGGATAGAGCTCATTAGAGTCAAAGCAGGATAAGACTACAAAGGGTGGTCAGTAGAAATGAAGTAACTACACCTGCTGGATGACAGCTGTCAAATGGAGGATTCCATTCTTCTGTCTAGGAGACAGAGAACCTATCCTTGCTGATGATTACACTTTAAAAGAATGGCTTTCAAGTTCTTGGGAGATATACTTCTAAGTTGTAAGAAATACATTTTCATGATTACAAACTTTTCTTAAATAGATGTTCTAAAAAAACAACAAAAAAAAAATGTGGCGAGGAGTCTATCATGAGGTTTTTGTCTACAAAAACTAAAGTCCCCTGACAGCAATAGCATTACGCTTTCTTAACCATTTATGTTAATGAGGGATGAAGTCATCTTTAAGGCATGACCTTACGATTCTAAAAGCCAGATGAGATTGGGCTAGGTCCATGTGTAATGACTTGACTGAATAATTTACATACAATCTGCAACCCTTAATCAAAATGTAAACAATATGAGCTGTCACAATAAATTTCCTAAAGTCACTTTAAGATATTGCTATTGACAAGTCAGTTACTAGTATTATTATTTCCTGTGAGGTAATTTAATTTCAAACCATGGCCTCTGAAAGGCTAAGCAAGCAGCAAGTAATATGGTCATATTTCTATTCATTTTCTTGCATTCAATCATTCTTTCTTTTTAGCTTGCTCTATCTATCTATCTATCTATCTATCTATCTATCTATCTATCTGTCTGTCTGTCTGTCTGTCTGTCTATCTATCTATCTATCTATCAGTTTGTTTATTAATGAGAGAAGGAAGTAGAGGAATTTTAGTCCAGCATCGTGGCTACTCTGGCAAGAGATCACATCCAAAATAAGGTCTTTTTATGCAACCGGAACACTGTCAGGCCCTTAGTACACACCTTTAATTCTGAAACAATGACATCTAGTTAAAGAGCAAACAAAGTGGTGAATCATTGAAAGACTTCACAGAATGAGTCAGAGGTAGTATATCCCATATTCTCATAAGAACAGACACAAAAGAGAGGCTACTTAAGAGCAGTGCAGGGAGAAAGAGTTTGAGAGTTGAGTATGGGCATTCAATTGAATGCAGTTGAGTTTAGTTGAGTTCCTGAAATTCAGCTCAATTATGTTAAATCCATGGCATCAGTGCAGTTCAGTGAAGTTCAGAGGCAGTTTTTCCAAGCAGAGCAATTGTACCAGAAGCCCAGAGAAGCCAATTTGAATAAGTCAGCTTGAAGAGGAGTTTGATCCAGAATAGCTGAGTTGAACCAGGCAGCCAGAGTTCAGAAAGAACTAGAAAGGGTGATTTTATTCAGCAGTAAGTTTCAGAGGCTGAAAACATTCTACACCAGTTTAGCCAATCCAGGCTGGAAGCTGAAGCCTTCAAGGTCCAGGCTTGCAGAAGATTAGATTGTATGGAATTTAGAAGGTTCTACCTAGGGCTAGGGATAGTTATAAAAATGATCTAGACCAAGTGTATGCCATGTATTTATAAAGTTTGTGTAAGGCTCTCATATCATTCCAATTAGCTGAGGAAATAAAAACAATTACAGAAGGTATCTTTCTGCAGTCCATTCTGGTCTCAAGTTTGGGGGGTCTGTCTATCTTTGTCTTAAAAGTCCTGAAACCTTGCCCAGCATGGTGGCTCAAACCTTTAATTCCAGTACTCAGGAGGCAGAGGCAGGTGGATCTCTGTGAATTCAAGGCCAGCCTAGTCTACAAATTGAGTCCAGAATACCCAGGGCAATTACACAGAGAAACCCTGTCTTGAAAAATAAAAAAGAAAGAAAGAAAGAAAAAGAAAAAAGGAGGAATAAACCTTTATCAATAAAGACTTATGGGGCTAGAGTGATGGTTCAGTGGTTAAGAGCACTGGCTGCTCTTCCAAAGGACCTGGATTCAAACACCAGAAACCACGTGGCAGTTAACAGCTATGTGTAATGGCTCTGTGGTTGGGCATGCCTTTAGTCCCAGAACTAAGGAGGTAGAGGCAGGTAGATCGTTGTGAGTACAAGGCTAATGCAGTATACAAAGTGAGTTCAGGACAGTCAGATGTACAAAGAGAAACCCTTTCTTGAAAAACCAAAAAAAAAAAAGTACTAAAAATTTTTCTTCAGTTCTTTTCCATGAAAAGACCAACAGAGGCAACTATCCTAGACCAATGGGGGCTCACAGGGGTGCCCTACACATATGCAACATATGGATAGCTTAGTCACCATGTGGGCCCCCTAGCAAGTACAACAGGGGGCTACCTCTGATATGGACTCTGTTGATTGCTTTTTGATCACTTCTTCCTAAGGAGGCTGTGCTGTCTGGGTTCTATGGAAGAGAAAGCACTCAGTCCTGATGCAACTCTATGGGCTGAGTGGGATAGTAGGGGTGAAGGATTTCCCTTTCCTGAGAAAGGGAGGAGGTAGAGGGAAGGTAGTGGGAAGGTGGGGCCCAGAAGAAAGGAGGGAGAGATCTCCTTTCTCAATCAGGATGTATAATGAATGAATAAATAACCTTATAAAATGAAATAATAGTATTGAAATTATGGGGTAAACTAGCATGTAGAGCTTTGTGAATATCCATTCAATTTAGTCATACTTAGGGAACTATTTTTTTAAAAAATATAATCTAAATAACATTCAGTTATTTTAATACCTCAAGGAAATTATTTTAAAGATTATTTTTTTCATAGTTATTAAGAAAAACTAAGTTAATGTTAAGAGTCTGTATTTGTGTAACATGAAGACTCAGTTTTAAACAATGTTATTCCTTTTTAAGTTTCTGGAGGGGAAAAGAACTCCACATTGAAGACTGAGAACCAATCAACCAAGGCCCCTGGAGGTCCTACAGACCCATTAGCACCAACCAAAAATCATATATAGTCTGGACAAAGCCCACTTACACATATGTAGCTGATAAGCAGCTTAGTCTTCATCCAGATCCCTTAGCAAGTGAAGTGGGAGGGAGGTATCTTTGACATGGACTCTATTGCCTGTTCATGGAACACTTTACCCTAACGAGGTTGACTTGTCTGGCCACTGTGGAAGAGGATGCTCTTAGCTCTGATGCAACTTGATGAACCAGGGTGGGCTGAGAGTGTCTGGGGGTTCTCCTCATCTGAGGAAAAGAGTGAGAATGGGAAGAGGGTAGGACTGGGTAGGGAGGAGGGTGTGGGCTGCAATCAGGGTGTAACTTGAATAAATAAATACATTAACAAAACATTTTTATTTACTCATTCAACTTAATTCTACTAAAACTTCATTTTTCAAACATTTGTGATTGATTGACTTAGAAGACAGAACATCATAGAAAACAGAAATACAAGTAAGCTGTAATATAGGCTAAAAGATGACAGAGCTCACTGAGCATTTAATTATTTAAATCCTTTACATTTATTATGTCACTGTGTTTCTACATCTATATTTGGATGTGGAGATATGAATATGTGAAAATGTGTGCTTCACTGAAGTCTTACATTACTATTTTTATGTAATGAGAAATAAATCATTCCATCATTTGTTTCAATCACTGTAACTATTTGATAAAAATATTCTTTTAAAACAAGTTCTAGACTTGGTGATGCATACCTGTCATATCATCACTTGAGAATTAAAAAACAGAATGATCTGAGATAAAGCAGAATTTAAGGGCATTTTTATTACTTAGTAGTTTAAGGCTAGCCTGAGCTAGGGAAGACCTTTGCTCAAAAAAAGTCTTGATTTAGGATTTCCTTCCACATTATACTGAACTTGGAGCCATCAATTATGTAACCATTGGATTGTGCTATTATTTTTTATAGTATAGTCCTTAAAAACATTTTCTTCTTCAGAAATTTGATTTTTCATATATGAGATTTTATATACAATAATTGTACATTACATCAAATAATATAAATGTCCATTGAGTCTATTTAAAATGTTAGGCTCTCTGCATAGTATATCGACATTATTGTCCACAAAAAGATAAAAATAAATTGATTTACAGTAACTTTTTTCTGTTGTAGATTCTGAAATTGTTTGTACACTTACTCTTTTAGAGCAAATCTATCTGGAAAGAGTTCCCAGAGCATTAAATTTATATTTCACATATCATCACACCATTTCACAAACACAATTTTCCCTCTAATAGGGAAGTATCAAACACATATCTAATAAAAGTATTCAATATTAATGGAGGAGAATAGGCAATAACCATTTTCTTTCTCCATTTTACACTCTAAACAATGACGCCACCAAGACAGCTCATTAACAAAGGTTATTAATTTAATTATAAAAACAAAAAAGAAGTCCTGAG
This sequence comes from Lophiomys imhausi, assembly GCA_907164525.1. Taxonomy (NCBI): domain Eukaryota; kingdom Metazoa; phylum Chordata; class Mammalia; order Rodentia; family Muridae; genus Lophiomys; species Lophiomys imhausi. The sequence goes on from CAJQZJ010031536.1 coordinate 10,675,076, forward strand.
TTGTTAAGGAAGAGTCCTAAACAGTGAGAAAGGGAAGGAAGGAAAATTCATTCAATACATTTACAATAATTCACAGCCATCTTCTTTTGTTAAAAACATACTAATAATCACAAACAGGAAATTTCCAACTATATTATAGATGTAAGTACAGATTAACTTTAGTGTGTATTTTGAGTGTATGTGATGAGGAGTGGTAGAGGTACATGTCCAGACCATGTGTGATTGCAAGTGCCTGAGCAAGCCACAAGATGAAAATAGAAGCTCAAGGCTTAACTCTGAGCTTCCTATTATGGGTGCTGGGATCAGAAACAAGGCATTCTGGGAGATCAGTAAGTAATCTTTATTATTATTATTATTATTATGATGTTTATTTATTACATCAAGTTACATCTCCATCACAGTGCCCTCTTTCCACCCCTCCTGATTCCACCCTCCCACCCTTTCCTCCCTCTCCCACCCATCCCACTCCTCCGATGTGTAGCGCCCATACATATCAGCCCCTCTTAATTCAACAGTCATATGAGGGCTAAGAGCTTCCTCTTGCACTGAGGGCCTACATGTTAGAAACCTTAGGGAAAATTGTCCCCTTAATAGATAACAAAGTCTATGTTCCTGATCTTTTTGATGTGTTTATTGTAGGATAGTTATCCTGTATTACATGGCTAAAAAACAATTATAAGTGAGTAGATGCCATGTGCATCTTTCTGAGACTGGGTTAGCTCACTCAGGATGATCTTTTCTAGTGCCATCCATTTGTCTGTGAATTGCATGATTTCTTTGTTTCTGATAGCTGAGTAGTATTGCATTGTGAAAATGTACCACAATTTTTTTATTCATTGAGGGACATCTGGGTTGTTTCCAGTTTCTAGCTATTAGAAATATAGATGAGGATATGTCCTTGTGGTTTGGTGTGGAATCGTTTGGGTGGATACCCAGAAGTAGTATGGCTGGGTCTTGAGATAGGGCTATTCCAAGTTTTCTAAGATACTGCCAGACTGAGTTTGCACTCTCACCAGCAATGGAGGAGTGTTCCCCTTTCTCCACAACCTCACCAGCAAGTGCTGTCATTTGAGTTTTTTGATTTTAGTCATTCTGACAGGTGTGAGATTGAATTTCAGAGTCATCTTGACTTGCATTTGTCTGATGATTAAGGATGTTGAGCATTTGAAAATACTCTTAATAACCATTGATCCATCGCTCCAGCTCCTTGTGATGTAGGCTGGGAAAAACCTATTAAATATAGAATAATATATGTAGACTTGAAACATGTACTTGCTTCCTTAACCATTATTGATGAGAAATGGGTAAATTCTACTAAATTAAAAGCATCATTTTTATGTTATTACAATTTAGTAATTAAAATCTAAATTGAACTCAATAAGTAATATTAGAAAGTCACTTTCTCTGTACAATCCTGGACATCTAATATAAGACATTCAGTAAACAGCTCCAAATGAAAGGATGATATGTGTGGTAAGCGTATAGGAGAAAAAGATAGATCAAATGTACTGCATACTGAAAAGTAAAACTCATCATGTTCATGTCAGAAGAAAAACTGTTTAGATAATAAAAGTGTTTTTAATATTACACTAATGAAGAGTATTGATTTATATACTATAATTTGAATGTATTGATAGACTTTCATAGATGCATCTAGTTTACTTCATGTATTTACCTGTATATCACTGGTTTTAAGTACAAGTGTCCATTATCCTGTGATGCTAAAAACAGTTGCAAGATAGTAGGCCTCCTTGTTCTATCTTACCCACACAACCAGCAGTTTTTAAAGGGCTTTATTTTTTAAATTACAATTGTATCTTTATTTTTGTGATTTGGAGGTGAACCACAACTACCAGTGAGGGTGTAGAAGCCATGGAGCAACATTCCAGATTCAGTTTTCTTTTTCCATATTGTGGTGTCTAGGGAACATGATTGGGCTGTCAAGCTCAGTTGCAAGTCTCTCTAACTCTGAGCACTCTAGTTGGTTCATTAAGTGTTTTTTTTTTTTTTTTGTTGTTTTGCTTTGTTTTTTATCTTTAGTAGGGAAGATGATAGCATTTCATTTATGAATGATTGTGAAAGAGGGAACTGTGATCTAGATGTAAATTGAAGTAATAAATAATCATAAAAAATAAAAATAAATAAAAAAGAATGAATGTGAAAGTTTTAGAATGGACTGCCATGTGAAAATGGATTTCCTATCTATTCTTCAACCACCTCTGAGACCTGAGAGGGATAAATATATCTGATTATATAGGAAGTGCAGGGCCTGCAGCTTCCAAAACTAAGAAATGTCATACCAGTGGCTGCCTAGACAATTACCATTTTCTCTCCATACATTACAGCATCAATATTCAGCCATTTGACCCCGTTTCTCTGACAGACATTGATTGTAGAGCAGGAATTATGAAAGAGCTAGGCTGTCGACCTACCTGCTTCCAAGTTTTGTCCTTTTTGGACAGCATTCTGTCTACAGTTGAAGCAAGGGGTTTTTCTTGCCAAGAGATAGGCTTGCCACTAATTCAACCATCTTCCACTGGAGATTGTTCGATGCTGATCTTCTACTTGGAATAGAATAGGGGGTGATGTGAGGAGCTGACATGTTTCGATATCAAAAAATCTTAAGTTAAAAAAACATCTTTGAATGCCGTATTCTGCAGATCTCTTCAGGTTTTTGAAGACGCCCTATCTATCTCTTATATTTAGATAAGCAAATGTTGCTTGTCTCTTAGCAACTTGTAGTTAAATTTTGAGTTGTTTAAGAATCAAGAGGGTGTTCTGGATCTAAGAAGATGTTTTTAAAATTGTGATGCAAGTTAGTATGAAAGCTGAGTTAGATATAGAACTTTAAACTCATGGAGATGGTTAGATAGTAGAATATTAAAGTCAGGTGCCAAATACATATGGACTGGACATTGGGAATGTATGCTAAGCCATATAACTCTCCTAATGTGGCCTATTTATCTGTTGTTTTGTGTTGTATTTATTGTTATAAGAGACAGAACCATTTGTTGGATTGAAAGGGGGAACTGTTGGGGGAAAAAGATATACCTTAAACTTAAAAAAAAGAAAGAGGGAAGAGGATGGGGGGTTTAGGGGGAAGAGGGTGGGAAGGTGGGACTGGAGAGGGGAGTAGGTTGGGGATTGTGATTGAGATGTAACCTGAAGAAATAAAAAAATAAATTATAAAAAATAAAAAATAAAATGAAACCAAATAAATAAATAAATATTATTTCTCATGATTTTTATGAGCATTTTAAGCCCAGCATTTAGAAAATGCAATAAAATAAAAAACAAACAAACAAACAAAAAAGAAAATGGATATCCTATAAATTAGGTATATGCCTATTACAATTTAATTTATTATGACAATATAAAATGCTTTCTTGCCTTTTTGTCAAATTTATCATTGTCTATATATCCAGTGTTGCATGTATATAAAATAATTCTATTAATTTATATTATCTCCCGTTTTTATCATCTTGAAAAAAATCATAAATATTCACAAACAAATATTACAAACTATTCATTAACAAACCAACACATTAGGAATAGGATTGTTGGGTTTCTTTAATTTTATTGTAGTTACCATAAGTAATATAAATATTTTCTAGCTAGATCAGTGCATATATATTAAACAAAAATATGTACCATATATAAGAACTCACATACACATACAGTTATTACTTTAAGTGCTAATTCTTATAGATATCAAGGTGAAGAGGTCTAGAACAAAGTTTAAAATAATTGGCTGGAGCAAATTTGTAGAAGAGGTATTTATTATATATTATCATAAAAGAAACAACTGAAAGCAGTGCTTACTCAGAGTTAAAACAGATAAAGCCTAAAATCATAAGTTAGATGAGAGTAATACAGAAAATGTGCAGAAAAGAAAGAATAGAACATGAGAAAAGAAGGTCAAGGGAGTAAGTGAGATTAGTAATTGAAATGAAATAGTTAGAAACAAATATTGTAAAAATTCTCAACTTAAATTATTCCAAAAGTCACTATTTAATATGTGTGTAAGAATAAAAGAAATCAGAGGACAACTTTAAATTATCTTTATGAAAACATTATAAATTTATTTCTAGGAAAAAATATCCTGTGACTGAATACATACATAAAATTCTTCCAAGACTTAATATGTTCAGGATAGTTAAGATACAGCACTATTTGTCCTCAAACATTTTCAGTGGGACTCTGAAAAGGGAAGAACATCTTTCAATTATTTGATGAGTAAATGTTAGCTGGAAAATGAGTGTAGATTTTGGAGGTGGGAAAGGGGAGGTATTGTTAAAAACACCTACATTCTAGTTCATACAGTAAATAACTCTGGAGAGCTATGCTATGGTGAGTGTAGGTAAAATACTGTACAAAATACTGAAAGAACTGCTAATAAAATTGCTCCTAAGTGTTCACACAAATACAAAATCAGTATATTATGCATTCACTATAGTAGTTTATTTACTTATTGAAATATTAAGTTGTATTTCTATCTTAGACTATCCATTGCTGTCATAAAACATATGACCAAAAGCAACTTGGGGAGGAAAGAATTTATTTTAGTTTACAGCTTGTAGCTGATAATACAGATAATTCAAGGAAGAAACCTGGTATAGCAACTGTTGAGAGATCATGGAAGAGTGATACTTACTGGCTTGATCTTCAGTGCTTGTTCATCATGCCTTCTAATAACACTCAGAACAACTAGTAATGCCCACAGTGAGAAGGACTCTCCCACATCAATAAAAAAAATGCAGTACAAGTTTGTTCACAGGCTAGTATGGTG